>CM045895.1:36812491-37519991 GCA_025169545.1 Anguilla japonica
GTGTAAAAAAAGCCAGCAGCGCCTTTTCTGTCTGAGGAAGCTGGCTAAGTTCAATGTTGACAGGTCCCTGATGACTTTGTTTTACAGATCTTTTATTGAATCGATTTTTACTTTCTTTTATCTTTTGGTATGCTTCTCTTAATTTAAAACAGAAAAATGCATTAACAAAGGTGATCAAGGTCTGTAGCAGTATCACGGGTACTCAACAGAAAAGTCTGTCTGATTTGTATAACAAACAGTTGTTAAAGAAAGCAGAATCCATCCTGTCCGACAGCACCCACCCCCTGCACCTAGAGTTTCAGACCTTGCCTTCGGGTTTCCGCTTCCAATACCCATTAGCCAAAACCAACAGATACAAACACTCCTTCATACTATCAGCCATTTCACTGCTGAACTCCAATAGAAAAAGGTAATACCAGCTGACCACCCAACCAGGCTTGATAATATTATGCACTTTATGTTTTTACAAAAATGTATTTTTATGTTTTTACTTGTATTCTACGTTTTTTACTGCATTTTATGTTTTTTACTGCATTTTATGTTTTTACTTGTATTCTATGTTTTTACTTTTTATTAGCTATATGTTGTATTAATTGCCTTGGTACTGTTTCACTGCTGCACAACCAATTGCCCCAGTGGGGACAAATAAAGTTCTACTTGACTTGACTTGACTTACAACATTTTACACAGCATTTACATTGCATCCATTCATACAGCTACATATAGGCCTACAGCTACTGAAGCAATGCAGGTTAAGTGCCTTGGTCAAGGGAACAAAGGCACTGTTCTACCTGGGAATTATGCCGCCCATATAATAATACATATATTGTGAGAATGTATTTAGATGCTCACTGATATAAATTTGAATCAAGTTCTTCACTGAACAAGTCCTCTGCACGTTTTTTGGAAGAAAAATTGCTGTGGATTTTGTTCACTGGATTCTTCTCGTGAAAAAGACCGACTTTACCGTCCTATGTCGTCAGTGGATTTCCAAAGCGCACAGATGGTGAGGAACCCCCAAGTCTGTTTTGGCATGTTAGAAGATAAGGGACCGTTGTCGCTAAATCATTGCCACCGTAAAATGGGTTATAGAGATAGAACTGTGAGTTTTAACACTTTCAAACGGTATGTCGTGTTACCAGGCTGATTGAATTTCACCGTAATAGTAGTAGTAGTAGTAGTAGTAGTAGTAGTAGTAGTAGTAGTAGTAGTAATTTATTTCGGTCCTAATTAACAATTTTCCAAAAAGAATGCACATAGAAATAAATAAATAACAATAAGGCATTAAATTAAATTAAATTAAATTAAAAGGAAAATAAAAAATATTGACCGAAAAGGTGCAGGCTGAAGCTTTAGCTTATTATACCTACCCTCTATAAATAACATATTCTAATAGGCAACCCTTTCACTACTAGGTTTAGGCTATACAAAAACAAAACAGAACAGAAACAAAAACAAAAGTTCCAAATGTTTCACACACAATAATGATCATAACTCCATTTTATATTTGTTAACCACATTATTTTTAAACATTTTTTTTAATTTGCAAAGTGAACTACACATTCTTAATTCCTTGTCACAACTATTCCACAAATTAACCCCTTTGACAGATATACATCTCATCTTTATATTTGTCCTTACCCTTGATTTTTTAAACATACCTATTCCCCTAATTTCACACTGGCTCTCTCTAATTTCAAACAACCTCCGAATACAGTTAGGAAGCAAATTATTTTGTGCTTTGTACATTATCTGTGCAGTTTTAAGATCAACTAGATCATAAAATTTTAAAGCATGTAAGTTAATAAATAGTGCGTTGGTTGGTTCGTAATAATCAGTTCGATTTACAATTCTTATAGCTCTCTTCTGTAGGCTGAAAATTGGATATGTGCTGGTTTTGTATGCATTTCCCCATACCTCCACACAGTAGGCAATGTATGGAACTATGAGAGAACAATACAGTATATATAGTGATTTCTGATTCAAGATATCTTTAGTTTTATGTAATATTGCAATGGTTTTGGACATTTTTGTTTTCACATTATTTGTGTGTGGTTTCCAACATAATTTATGGTCAATTATCACGCCCAGAAATTTATTTTCATACACTCTTTCTATTTCAACATCATTTATCATAATTTTTACTTGATTGATTTGCCGATTACCAAATATTATAAACTTTGTTTTACTTAAATTCAGTGACAACTTGTTAATATCAAACCATTTCTTTAAGACTTTCAATTCCCTTTCCACTGTATTCAGAAGCCCTTCCAAACTTTTCCCGGAGCAATATAAATTAGTTTCATCAGCAAATAAAACAAATTTGAACAATTTAGACACTTTACAAATATCATTTATACACAATATAAACAGTTTAGGGCCTAGCACAGAACCTTGTGGAACCCCACAAGTAACCTTCAACAAATCAGATTCAACTTTATTTATTTGTACATATTGATGTCTATCATCGAGGTAACTACTTAGCCATGAGTGTGCTATTCCTCTAATACCATATATCTCCAGTTTCTTCATTAATAAGCCATGCTCAATGGTATCGAATGCTTTTTTTAGGTCTAGAAACACCCCCACAGTATATTCCTTGTTGTCCATTGCAGTAGAAATATCTTCTACCAGTTCCATCACTGCCATTGAGGTGGACCTATTAGCTCTAAAGCCATACTGATGGTCACTCAATAAATTGTGTTCTTCTATGAAATTATCCAATCTTTGCACAAATAGTTTTTCTAAAATTTTTGCGAACTGGGAAAGCAGAGAAATTGGTCTATAATTGGAGAATAGATGTCTATCTCCACTTTTATAAACAGGAATGACTTTTGCTGTTTTCATTTTGCTGGGAAATATACCTGTTTGGAAGGATTGATTGCAGATATGTGTCAATGGTTTCACTATACATTCTATAATATCTTTTACTAACAACATATCAATTTCAGTCCAATCAGTGGACTTTTTATTCATACATTTTTTAACAATGTCAAGTATTTCCTTTTCATCAGCACCTATAATAAAGATGGAGTAGGAGTTTTTATGAATAATGTCTTCATCTACACCATCCCTATTTCTCAGCTCCGCAATCTCGTTTGCTAAATTGTATCCAACATTTACAAAATAATTGTTAAATTCATTGGCAATTTCTTTTGTTTTATTTATAATTGTATAATCTTTTACAAAGTAATTTGGTTTGTCTGCTTTTCCAGTACCCGTTTTAATTAGGCTGTTAAGCACTCTCCATGTTCCTTGAGTGTTACTCCTATACTGCTCCAATAGTTTGTGATAATGCTCTTTCTTATTAGATCTCATAATACTTAATTTATTTTTATATATCTTATATTTGTTTTCTGTTTCTATTGTTCTATGTTTTAAAAATCTCCTATATAATACATTTTTCTTTTTACATGCGTTCTCTATCCCCTTGGTAATCCATGGCTTGTCCACATATTTGTGCTTCCTTGTGAGTTCTTAACGGACAGTTTTTTTTCATAGAGCACAATTAATGTGGACAAAAAAGCCTCATAGGCTTTGTTAGGATCATCATTAGCATAAACCTCGTTCCAGTTTTATTTTTTTAGGTCCACCTTGAGGGCAGCAATGGCTTCTGGTGTTCTGTGTCAAATCAGTTTACAAGTGTTAGACCTAATTAAAAAAAATTCTGAAAAATTGCAAAAGCAGGAAGGTGGTCACATATCATTTATGAGTAGTCCACCTACTATTTTGCTTTCAATTGTATTTGTGAATATGTTGTCTATCAATGTAGCAGGGTCTGTTGTTATTCTACTTGGTTTTATAATAACAGGAAATAGGCTGTTGCTGTGCATTGTCTTAATGAAGTCTGTTGTCCTTTTGTGTCCATTTGGGTTTAACAAATCAATATTAAAATCACCGCATACAATTTGCACCTTTTTGTCATTCAATTTGTCAAACATACCAGCTAATTTATCCTTGAATGTATCAAGGCAGGTTCCTGGTGTTCTATATACACAGCTAATGATTATATTTTTTGCTTTTTCAACATCAATTTCAATTGTTAAACATTCCAAAATATTTTCTATAGTACTTGACATACAGCTTTAAGATGCAACATGGTTAAATGTATCAACATACAGGGCAACTCCTCCTCCTTTTTTATTGATCCTATTTAGTGTAAACATCTCATATCCTTCCAGTTCCACATCATAAACTTTCTCATTATCAAGCCAAGTTTCAGATACAGCGATTACATTAAACTCATTGAATTGACACAAATAATCCTTGATTTTAGAGAAGTTTCTATAGAGGCTTCTACTGTTGAAATCTATTATTGATAAAGCGCCTTCCATTTCCACATTACTGTTGAATTGCTCATCTGTGTAGTACTCACAATTGTTACTGATGTTATTGTAAAAGTGGTTTTCCAGGTCAATATCATTTTCAATCTCATACCATTTGTGCTCAGTGTAGTCAAAAGTTTTAAAGTTCAAATTTTCATACTTACTATATAGTCTGTGTAAATGATCACCCACACAATCCTTGCCAATGCCTACAAACTCCTCCTCATCAATGTCTCTGAACGGGAACGAATAGTCCTCATCAAGATCATTTATTTTTATAGTTCAAATATTCGCGCTTACCATTTTTAGGCGCAAAAGAATCCTCATTCCCCACACAGCCACGAATAATCCTCACCAAACTCCCCTTCATCCGCTTCAAGGCCCAATTCCTCACATTTCTCATTCAGTCCGTGCAGATGCTCCCCCACACAATCCGAACCAATGGCCACAAAATCCACAGCCATCACCTCTCCAAACGGAAATATTCCATAGTATCAGCACAAGCAGGCAAGAGTTTATAATTCCTCGTCTGTATTGGTCTAAGTCTTTTAGTTCCATTATCGTAAATACTTTGGCTTTTTCGGGTGTTCCATTTAGACGTATCATCACTTTGCAGTTTATTGTCCATGTTGCTTGTATCTTGTTTTGTTTCCTTAGGATGCGTGCATGTCTGGCAATGTCGGCGCTCTTTTTTGTAAGATGTTCATTCAAGTACACCCCTGTCCCCTTCAGCTTCTTTACCTGCCTTAGCAGCTTAGTCTTGTGCTTTCGATTCACAAACCGAACTATTATGGCAGGCTTTGCTTTGCTATCCTTTCGGGGAAGGGTATGGTAAGCCGCGACGTTATTACTCTGAATGCTCATTTTCTTACTTTCAAAGAACTTCATAACTTGCCGTTCCAGCGTGTGTAGTTCCTCTGTCGGGGCGTCCTCCCCGCCTTTATCTCCGGCCGTAGTCCTGGCATAAGTTCGGTGTGTGATGTCCGGTCCGCTTATGATTATATCCTCCATTCTTGTGTACTGTTCCAGGTCATAAATTCTTCGCTCGAGTCCATCAATTTTCTTACCAGTCTCTTTAACACGGTTCTTCAGTTGTTTGACTTCATCCATCAGATCAAGTAGAATAGCTTGTTGTTTAGCCACTTTACTCAGCTCATCGGACATGAAGTTCAGAGATTTTCTGATCTCCACCCACTCTTCCTCAACTGCATTACTGGCTTTCTTTGGTGGCATTTTCGTTTCGTTATCGTCTTCGTTTCGTTGAGTTTAGTTTCGCTTTGTCTCTGTTAGAGTAGCTGCACTCCGCACTCCACACTCCACAGGGCGCCGTCATTGACCGTCAGATCGATGCAATGCAACTGACTGAATGCAAATGAACCCACTCCACGGGGTTAAGGCAAAGGCTGTTTATGTACACATTTATCAGGCCCGTATACGACTGGCTTTACCAGAGCGCTTTGAATTATTGGGTTCTCTCTGCAGATAGCATAGTTTAGTGTCATAACGCACAGAACTTTGCTAAGTCCATCGTCATTGAATGCCGTTTATGGTCGCCGGTCGGGGCTCAGCTCTCCATCACACCACACCACCCACTTCCCGTTTCACACCAGCAAACACTGCCCCCTGCTGACGCCACAGCGCTCTAGACATTGCAGGAACGCCTCAGCACAGCTGCGTGCACACGCAGACAGACACCCAGCCGCACCAGACGAGAGTGAAACAAGCCGCGCCTGCGGCGGATTTGTACAAGACGCTGGCTATCTTTAAAAAGGCAGCTCGCCTCGCAACCGAGAGGCAATCCACGGTAACTAGACGACATTGGCTTTTCGCCAGTTTCTAGCGAAGACCCACTCGCTCTCGGACAAGGCTACTGCTCAAGACTGTTCCGGTGTTCTGTCGATTTGGCCTGCCTTGTCGAAATGATCTACCAGTAAATTTATAGTCATGTTTATGACCATATCGGAAAATACTTCCGCGAGTGAACTGCGCTACTTCAGTAACTCGATAGGGAAGACGAAATGTCAGAAGACCGCCTGTAGACGCGCTGCGGGAAGACAGAATCTGCAGCTGATTCCCTGTGAAACAGCGGGGCATCGCTTCTGTTAAACGCATTTTTTCTTTGGCTTTTACTTTCGTTTTGACACCGACTTTGCAAATACGTCAGAAAGACCGCGAAACCGTCCAATCATATAAGGCAACCGATTTAAGGTGGACCGGAAATTTCGAATCGGGAGCTGCGAATCGGGAGTCAACTTCAGCGTCGTCCGACGCGTGGAGTGTTACCGTTTGCGGGACGTAAGATGTACCGTGGTTGCCTCTAGTAAAGCTAGAACTGCTGACTTTGGGTCCTGTCTGGCTAACATTAAACTGCAGCATGAACCACAGATGCTTCCATTTCACCTAACTGAAGTGAATTTTTCACTTAAGGAAAAAAAAAAAAAACAGGGCCAATCCATAGCATATGGGCACAATGAAATGTTTGTTGCCTTTCACATCTGAAAAAGTGACCCCTGCTTTGCTCAAGTTTTTGGCTGTCATAATTTTTCCAGGTAATATGATGTTCCCTTTCACATTAATAAAACAATGTTTTGATATACAATATGTAGTTCCTCTATCTTCAGTTGAATTATGAATGTATATTTGTTGTAACCAAGTCTATCAACATCGATAAAATACGAGCATGCATAAGTTTGCCAGCTCGATTAAATAAATCCAATCAAGTTGAAAATCTCTATTTTCTGTTCTAGACCAGTGGCGCCATCTAATGTTATCTGAAGGAAATACACATTTGAGTGATGCATTTTGAATAGTATTGTGTGCTTCTACATTAAACAAGACTAGGAAACCTAGTGCAGTCCATTTATAAATGCAGTCCATTTAGTATATGGCTGGACCTAACGCACGTGATCCGGCCGACCAATGGTGTAACCTCATCACTCAGTCAGTCACAGACATTTTGTAGGGCTGGCCCCACTGTTGCGGTCCAGCCAAAAATTATACTTGGCAATCATCATTATTCTGAATGTTCCCATTAGAATGCAGAGTAATTTACACAATAATAAAAAAATTTAAAAAAAACACATTACTTAAGCAAAAACCTTTTCCATGTTTGGGCTAGCAAAACATCAGCAAGCTCTCTGTTACTTGTGGGTTGAAATCTTAATAAAATTTCTCCAGTCATTATGAAAGAATATAACACACATGGTGAAAATTAAAGCAAAAAATAATTAGGGTGAAATCAAACTGAACATTTGAAGAATAAAGGTTAACATATCAAGGCTTGAATGCCTTAATTTCACAGCTATGTCATAATTAGTAAAAATAAATAAATAAATAAATAAATAAAAGCTCATGAAATGAAGCACGTGCATGCAGTCTAAAGGTAAGCCATGTAGTCAGAGATCAATGTTCTGGATACACATACACTACCGTCATCTCAAACCATGGGATGACCTTTTCCTACATTACATAAAATCCTCACTCTTTCCTTTGCCATCACAGCCATCTGCACTGGTCCTAAGAGAGATGTTTTTCTCTTCACTGGCCAGCTAAAACAAATGAGAAATAGTCACAACTACAGATTCACAGAAGCAGTGTCACGAACAGAAATATGGCCAAAACAAATCATCAAAATACACCCAGGTAGAGTTAACAGTGCATCACAGTACCTTTGTGTGTGAGATCTTCTGGATCCTCTTTTGGTGGGGGTACTATGAAAGCAAACACAAGATATGAGAATGTAATAGCTTTATTCAGTCTCCAGGGCTAACACAGCCAGAATGATCATGAAATGTTTGATATCAGGACGGGGGTCAGGATTTTAACCCTTGTCCTTGTGGTCGGAGTCTAGAGCTCTCTACCACTGGTCTAGACTCAAAGACTGATGAACCCAAAAGCAGAGAACAAAAAACTGCATTCCAAAAAATATACACAAGAAAGTACTCAGGCACAACAGTCTTTAGGTTCCAAAGAACACAATCCAAAAAACTTGTAAACAAGTTTCAAAATACAAAATATTTCAAAATACAAAAAACTCATAGATAATGAAACTAAACACAAGAGAGTTTTCAAGCACAGCAACAGTCCAACAAAAGCAAGCACAAGGTAGCACTTACTCAAGCTAGACAGGACAAAGACTAAGCAAAGACAGCTACAAAATGGCAACTTAAATACACAGCGCAATTAAGACACAGGTGGAACATATTACCAAGACACTCTCAAAGACAGAAAAAAAAGGAAACCCAAGTTTATAAGGGTGCCATCTTTTGGCCAAAAGAATGTATTACAGTCCAGATGCTGACAGTTAAATTCTAAAATTATTGCATGATAATTCATATAAATCTATGCGCAAAAAACATGATTCAAAATATAATTTACTTGTATATTTTTATATATTTACTATTTAAATATCTACTATTTGTGTGTTTTAATAATGGCACAATAATTAATTAAATTTTTTTGTAGCAGAAGTGAACTCGGAAATCAACACTATCAATAACAGTAAAGAATTTAGCTTTATCTTATACTAGGAAGATTGAAAATAAACACTGCATTTAATTTTGTTAATAGTTATGTAGAGCTTCAGAGAGCCACTGTACATTTGCCTCATCTTATACTGGACAGGTGAAAAAAAGATAAAAGAGTTGTAATTTATTTATGAAATTACCACAAAATGTCATCATAGTCTCCAGGGTAGGCACAGCCTGAGGACGAGCTGAAACACCAGAATGATTATAAAATGTTTTTTAGGTGAATGAATGAATCTACAATAAATTCATCAAACAATTCATCAAAATCCCTGCTTCTGTGCCTGTGTTTTTTGGTTTGTTTGTTTTTTTTGTGTCATTTTTCTGCCCAATTTAGTTGTATATACCAATTCGATGCGCTATCCTCTGTCGGTCTCCTCCGATACATGTGGAGTCGGCAGCCGCTTCTTTTCACCTGACAGCGAGGAGTTTCACTGGGAGAGAGTAACGCAAGCAAGCTGTCACGCTATCTCTCCCAGATGCCCTCCCTGCGCCCTGACCAATCAGTAGGAGTCGCTAATGCAGCGATCAGGACTCATACCCTCACTGGCTTCCCACCCACGAACACAGCGTCTAACCCAGCCGAAAGTACCACTGCCAGGGATTGAACCCAGGTCTCTGACGCACAAACACGAAATGCGCATCACAACCCTGGGAGAACGTGGGAGCACGGCAAACTGTGATGCGTTGTGGGCACTGGGGCAAATGACTGGCATGTGGCTGACCAAGGGACCCAACAGTTGGGTAGGAACTCCCCTGGGACGCGCAAAGGTTGCCCGTAAACCAGTTCTGCAGACGATGCCATCAGATCAGCCTTAGGGGCCGTCCTAAGACCAAGTAGGACCCACGGAAGCCTATCAAACCAAGCATCCCCTTGGAGCGCAGCGCGGATGGACGCCTTCAATGAGCGATGAACACGCTCACACATTCCATTAGCCTGAGGGTGATAAGCCGTGGTCCAATGCAGCGTGACCCCCAACTGGAGAGCGATCACCACCCACAACTCTGATGTGAACTGAGCCCCGCGGTCAGAGGACAAATCAGCCCTGACCCTGAAGCGCGAGACCCACGAACCGACGAAAGCTCGAGCGACCTCAGCAGTGGTGGTAGATGTCAGCAGTATTACCTCCGGCCAACGTGTGGTCCTGTCTACGTGAGTCAGATCCAATCAAATCCCCGTTCGCTACCAACAATTGAAGGTACTAGCCAATCAGGGAGCGCATCGCTACTAAGAATTGAAAGACTCGGCCAATCAGGGCACGCATGTCTACCAAGAGTTTACCAAGAATTAACCGCTTTCACTGTCTGGAGTGTCTGGGGCTGAGAGCATAAAGCGCTAGCCAGTGCTACGCTACCACCATCAACACAATGCACACAGCACTTATACGCCGGTATATGCACTTATTATAGCTAGCCACCTCTACAGCATTTCCAGTAGTACGGGAGTATGCAGCTGAAATCCTCTATGGAAAGCAACCTCACAGCGATCTTATCTACGATCAGTAGGTAATGTTGTGCTTCACTTCGGGGTGTTTATTCAGGAAAAGAGAGAGAGCCAACTTTTTTATTTTTTAGTCAGTGACATTTCCTTCTGAGGTCTACAACGGCGATTTAATGGATTGAGGGTTTTTCTTTATAATAATAATAAGTTTATTTATATAGCACCTTTCAAGAGCAGACGTCACAAAGTGCTTTACAATAAAATCAACAACAAAAGGCAAGTAAGAGAAAACAGATAGCAAAAATCACAAAGCAACAACATGATAAAAAAGATAATGTTTTACAAATATAAAAACAAATTAAACAAAAGCAAGTCTACAAAAATGAGTCTTAGACTGCTTTTTAAAGGAGTCCACTGTGTCCACAGTTTCGGAACTATAGCCTCAAAAGCACAGTCTCCTTTTGCTTTGAGCCTGGAACGAGGAACAACCAACAAACCCTGATCAGAGGACCTAAGATTCCTACTGGGCTTATATGGCTGCAGTAGCTCTTTAATGTAGACAGGTGCCTGACCATGCAAGGCTCTGTAAACAATTACAAGAATCTTGAAATGGATTCTGAATTCGATGGGAAGCCAGTGTAGAGATTTCAGGATTGGCATTACCTGAGACCTTTTGGGGGACCTGGTCAGGAGTTTAGAAGCAGCAGTTTGGACCAGATGTAAGCGGTGAAGGGATGTCTTACTAAGACAGGTGAAAAGGGAATTGCAGTAATCAAGATGTGAGGAAATAAATGCATGTATAATCATCTCCAACGCAGCTGTGGAGACAATGGGCCTGAGTTTGGCAATGTTTCTCAGCTGGTAGAAGCAGGAGCGAACCAAGCAATTTACATGCTGATCAAAACTCAATGCCTAGGCCATAGAAATGCCTCGATTACAGAGGGTGGGTTTAACAGAAGCGGATAAAGAGTCAAGACATATTCCATCACCTTCAGGACAATGCCATCTGGGACAGAAATAAGAACTTCTATTTTTTCAGTATTTAGCTGCAGAAAATTGTCTGCCATCCAATCTTTTACTGAGTCGAGCCAATTCAGTAGAACAGCCAGTCTTGAAACATTTTGAGGTTTAATGAAAAGTATAATTGAATATCGTCCGCATAACAATAGAAGGAGACATCATTAAAATTGCTTATTATATGCCCGAGAGGAAGCAAGTACAATATAAACAGCAGCGGGCCTAGGACAGAACCTTGGGGAACACCACAAAAAAGAGATTCAGCTGATGAGACATAATCATGGACTGTAACCGAGAAAGTCCTGTTTGAGAGGTACAAGGAAAACCAATCCAAAGCTGATCCAGAAATACCCACCCACTGCCTGAGCCTCTCAATCAAAATACGGTGGTCCACCATATCAAAAGCAGAACTGAGATCTAACAGAAGCAATACAGAACATTCTCCTGCATCACCCTTCATTAGCAGATCACTTGATACTCTGAGAAGAGCTGTTTCTGTTGAGTGCAACTGACGGAAGCCAGACTGAAATGTCTCTAAAATGTTGTGCTCGTCTAAGACAGCTGTTAGCTGCTTAGCAACCACTTTTTCTAAGACCTTATCTATAAAAGGTAATTTAGAAATAGGCCTGTAGTATATATCTATTTATATAAAGAGAGAAGTGCAATGGTTCAGAGAGACTTGTCAACAGTCTCCTGCGCTTATGCATATGTGTATAGACATTTCACCACTCACAATTTTGCACAATTGCATATTGTTATTATTACTGAACAATAAACTGCATTCATTTTAACCTGACGTTCCTCTTTGACTCTTACCACTGCACACCCAGCCGTTTTAAGGTTCTAACACTTAGATCCCAGGATATCTGCACCCTGTAGTCACTCACCTGTACACTAGTGTCATAGCAGGATAGACAATGTATTTATGCTGGCTACAGAAGAAAGTCACCTCCACGTCAACCATGATAGACAGTGATCCGTATTGAGCCACACTACTGGCGGACAGCAGTCTCCTTCGTCTATACCTAACCGTTAGCCCAGAGGAAAGGTTAAAACACTATATAATCAAGATAATATTAAATTAATCCCGTTGCAGTAAAACTACATGCATTCCTTTGCCACTCAGATACTTCCGCTGTTGGGTTTGTGGAGGGGTTTCTTACAGTTGGCGACCTCGATGTTATAAGTTCTGTTGGTGACCTGTTTGGTGTATCTGAGGGGTTTCTTACATAGGTGATCATCAGTATTCTGAATATTCCTACTAGAATGCAGAGTCATTTACACCATTAAAAAGACACATTGATTTAGCTTGACAAAAACTTTTAGATGCATTGGGCAAGAAAAACATCGGCAAGATTTTAGTTACCTGGGGATTAAAATTTAGATTAAATTTCTCCTGTAATTTTGTAAAGAATATCACACATATGGCTAAAATTTAAGAAAAAATAAAAATTAGGATACAATCAAACTATGTATGTCGTAAGATATAAATTAAAAAAGCACAAATAAAAGCTTTTCAGCTCAAATAAAATCAAGCACATGTATCCAACATAAAGGTAAGCCATGTACTCTGGGATCAGTGCTTTGGATACACCTACAGTGATACATCTTTTATTTAATGTATGAAAATGACATTTTCCATCATTACATAAAATCCTCATTCTTTCCTTTGCGATCACAGCCATCTGCGCTGGTCCTGAGCGAGATGTTTTTCCTCTTCACTGGCCGGCTAAAACAAATGAGAAACAGTCACAACTACAGATTCAGAGAAGCAATATCACAAATAGAAATATGGGCAAACCAATCATCAAAATACAGCCAAGCTGAGTTTACAGTGCATCGCAGTACCTTTGAATGATGTGAGATTTTCTGGATTCTGTTTTGGTGGGAGTACTATGAAAGCAAACAAGAGATGTGAAAAAGTATTAATGAATATACATGTTCACATAAGTGTCAGTCATTATGGAAGCAAACTCGTTGAATTGGCATATATCAAAATGTAGCAATGTATTCAGGCAACCAAGTCACATAGTCATGCATCTACAGATAATGATTATGCATTACATTTTTTTACATACATTATGAATTAGCATCAATTAAAAATAAAATGAAAACAAAGAAAGAATTGGATAAAGATAGTACCTTCAGTCTTCGTTTTCAGGTCCAGAATAGAATAAAGTTCTATGCTGCAAGCAGCTACAAATACAATATAAATATAACGAATTGAATAACAAAAAATTCTGAGAAAAAGGCACTAAATTACAGAATAAATGGTCAATTCACTGGTATGCTGTAAAAATTAATTGAATTCAGTAATACCTTTTTGGATATAATTACTAATTTATCAAAAAACACATGAAATCCAAATTTATTTTATAATTGTGTACTTAAAGGTGAATGAGGGATAATGCCTTTTTGTCATTGTTGGATTTTCTTCCCAAACAGGAAATAATGTCTATGCTCAGAAGGATTTGTGGTATCAGAACCTGAAGTAGAAGTTCATTATGAAAAGACCTTTTTCAATAAAATGGTCTAACAATACATCATAAATTATGAAATACCATTTGCTTCAGTGGATTGTTCTTCATTACTGACATGTTCACGGTCCCCATACAGGTATTCTGAAATACACATTGTAAGGCATAGAAAAAGTAACATAACATAACTGGCCATTCAGCCCAACAGTGTTCGCCATTTTCCTACCACTAAATTGTACTTGGTGCTCGGGTTACCTACAAACTAGATGGCATCTAGCACCATATCAAACCTGGTCTTGAGAACCCCCAGAGTTTCTGCCACTACTACATGACACGGCAAGCTATTCCACGCATTGACTATTTACTGCCTGGGTGAAAAAATACTTTCTAATTTTTGTGCGGAATTCAAAAGCTGATTTTGCTAATTTCCATTTATACCCCCTCGTTCTAGCTCTTATCTTTCATATCAGGAACCAATTTGGTTGCCCTTCTCTGAACCATTTCCTTTATATCTTTGTTCTAGTACAGTCCCCAGAACTGCACACAATACTCTAAGTGTGGTCTGACAAACGTATTGTGGTCTGTAAAGGTAAGTGCGATGTTCAATAAGTAGGTTCTCCGATGAAGATTAGATGGGTGGACAGACTTCATCTTTTAAGGGTCTCACAAAATGACTCACTAAGAGGTCAGAAATATTAACAAGGGGAAATGGAAACAGTAAATTTCTCACCTGTGGGTGGCTTTGAAAAACACATGTCATTCTGTGGTGTCATCTTGTAAGCTGTTTAACACAGTGGAATACACACACACATGGTAGAGGCAGTCAGTTAATTTAAACAGTGTTAGTTTTCTGTATTTTTGTTTCTATACATCTTTAAACAATACGTTCAGTACTTCAGATAATACTGTCTGTAGCCCATAATGCACGTTTTCCCTATTCCTACATTTCCTATGCTCAATATAAAACCAAGTCATTTGAATGAGGACTCTCCACAACATGTGTTGACCAATGTGGAACAGTGAACAGAGCAGCAGTGTGGTACCATGGGGCAGGAACTCCACTTGTAAACTTGCAGGTTTGATTCCAAAGTACCACACTGCCAAAGGTACCCTTGAGCAACGCACTTAACCTGGATTGCATTAGTATAGAATCCAGCTGTATAAATTGGTACTATGTGAAAATGCAGTAGTTCTGTACATTGCTGTGGTAAATGCCTGTAATGTAAAAGAAACGCAATGAGCTGGTAGCACAATTCACACTCACCCAACTTCCTTTTCTTTCTCAGGCAAACACAGCCCAAGACTGTGAGGATGAGTCCGAGCAAGACTGAGCTGGCCACAGAAACCAGAACTTTCCGCTTTAGGACTGACAGACAAGGGAACACAAAACAAAGGGAGGGACCCAAAATCATACAACTCATTATAAATGACCAGCATTATGACCTGTAATGGCTGAACTACATTGGCTGCATTAGCTGCATGGATTGGCTTCGACTGCTTATCCTTAAGCTCAAAATACCATGGTGCACTGTGGAATACTGACTGAGTCTATTGCAAGCAAGATAGCGTGACTTCCTGTCACACGCTGTGCTCACCACAAGCACTTGAAGGGTGGTGGAGGAAGTGGTCTTGGGTGAGGCACATTTCATTAATAGCCTGACAAAAGGAGTGGAACTCACCAACGTTGTTTTCTCTAAATCCTTCGCTGATCTCTGTGTAAGACGGTTGGCCTGTTCTGTTTCCTCTGCATTAATATTCACTGCTGTAAGAGTCGTTTCCAGAGGAGAGTGTGAGTCTGTCCCCCCTGGGGTCCAGTGGAAGATGCCGTCCGTCTCTGTACCACGTGTAGTTCCACTCAGCAGAGCTCCCCTCAACCTGACACCTCAGAGTCAGACTGTCTGACCTGAAGATCTCTGTCCATGCAGTCTCCAAAGTCAGCACAGCCTGAGGACGAGCTGAAATGCCACAATGATTAGGAAATGGTTGATTAGAGCATCGTGCACAACTATAAATTATAATACATCAAAACGCCATGCCCAAAACATGATTGAAAATATCACTTATTTGGTGCATGTGTGTTTGCACTTCGATGTCGCTGTTTGCCCGGTGGCATTGTCATGTTTAAACAGGCAACGGCCTTCCCCCAAAGTGTAGGGGAAGCACAGAATAGTCTAGAATGTGATTGTGTTCTGTAGAATTAAAATTAGATTTCACTAGAACTAAGGGGCCTAGCCCAAACAATGAAAAACATCCCCAGACCAAAGAGGGTCCAGATACTATTGGTCATATACCGTATAGAACATTTCAGAATTATTTTCTTTATCAACAAGCAATTACGATCATACAAAAAAGCATGCAAAAATGTTCAGACAGCAAATGTTTATGCATGTGTGCTTGTATGCAAGTACAATGAAAATAATATTAATTTTGTTATTGTATGTGTGTGTCTGTGTGTGTAGACATGCATGTGCGAATGTGCGTTTGTATGAATGTACAGTAATGGCACTACGATTCATTTTACTTTAGTTGTACCAGGTGAAGGTGAACTCTAAAAGTAACATTATATAACATTACAGAATCATTAGCTGTATCATATACTAGACTGATAAAAAGCAGTGAAATGTATTTCTTATGTTACCAGTTATGCTGAGCTGGAGAGAGTCACTGTACGGTGTGTAGAAAGCGGGTCTCCCTCTCCTTGCTCGGCACCAGTACTCTCCACCATGTGAAACTGCAGCAGAGTGGATGGTGTAACTGAACCCGTCAGTGCTGCTGGAGTCAGTGCTGGTCAGTGTTTCTTCCAGTGTATCTTTGAACCAGAGATACTCCATGCCAACAGGATCAGTGCCAAACCTGCAGCTCAGGGTCACTGTATCTCCTGTGAAGATCTCTCCACTGGAGGGGTCCAGAGTCAGCAGTGGTTTGGGGGCCTCCTCTACAAAACAGGTATAATTCCACCCGCAGGTAAAACACCAGAAAACCAGAGTAGCATTAAGACACATACTATTATAAACAGGGCTGCACAAACCATAACTCACCATATAATAAAGTTATTTGTTATGTAACAGATGATTGCTCACCCAGCATTCACCCAGACCATACAATACAATACAATACAATAAGCTCTTATATAGTGCTCTTCATGCGTACATCCCAGGGTGCTTTACAAAAAAATAAAAAATATAAATAAATAAATAAATAACCAACCTAAGAAGTCAAAACTAAGAGGAATAGGCACATGAGAATCATGGTACGTATAAATTAACATAAATATAGGTCTGTGTAGTTTTCACAGCACAGCAACATTACTCACCATCTACAGTCAGGGTCTCATTGTTGCTCATTTCAGTGTAAACAGCTCTTCCTGCTATTTCAGTGTAATCATCTCTTCCTGGTGTTCTCCCTCTGCAGGAGTATCTTCCACTGTGTGACTGATCTAGAGCTGGGATTGTGTACTAATTTCCTCTGGAGAGTGCACTGCTGATAGAGGCTCCATCTCTGTACCACAGATAACTCCACTCAGTCTGAATTACCTTAATCTCACATTTGAGAGTCACGTTCTCAGTGGGGTAGAACTTCCTCCATGCAGGGTTCAGGGTTAGCACAGCATTCATTGAAGCTGCCAGTACAGGACACAATCAAACCCAGCACAGGGACAAAGAATTTCACTTCCTCAGAATTTTTCTTTCTTTTTTCAGCAGGCATTCAGGAATCTTCCCGGTACATGTATTAATACATCAGTGAAAATTTCTTAGGCAATATAAATTTTCATTTTCCATTGTAAAATATCAATTGTGCAAAGTGCCCTGGTTAATAGAATCCACTAAGTGTCAAAATATAAACACAATTAGTTATAATGAAGCTCCATCTGTCTCTGTGCCAATTTTACAGTCACAAGAGCGTAATAAGGCATGCTAAAAACAGTGATGTGACAAGAAAAACTATATGTGCATATTTCAGATTATTAAGAAAGATATGGACTACAAAGCCATTTATTTTTGCCCTTAACTTACAAATGCATTGCTGCAAATGCTGGCTTTTAGTCACAGTCAAAAATTGGCAAGTAAACTTTGATCATTTCGGACAGTGTAGAAGTGTGTTAAAAAAAAAAAGGAAAACCTTCATTTAATTGTTAGTCAAAATTAAGTTTGAGTGAAGACTGAATCTAGGGCAGTGTGTGCCTTCAATATTCCCTTTATTTCCCATAAAATGCATTTCATGGATAAAGCAGTACGAATAAGATGCACGTGAATAATAAAAATACTTGCCTGCCTCTTGTACAAAGAACATCAGGACAACCAGTCCAACTGGAGGGAAAAAATGAAAATGAGGGTTTTTTTTTTTTTTTTTTAACCAATAAAGCAAATCAGCAGCACAAATACAGTGCACAGAAACACAAAAACAAGAGAGAAATGAAAGAAATGCCCAAAGCCTCCTTGTGTCCTTGATGTATAGAAGGGAACAGAGGGTAATACTTGTAAGTAGGAGTGAGAGGCAGTGTTCAGCGTAGTTATTTCAATGGTAAACCTTGAAAAGCACTTTGTACGCATGGGGACCCTATAAACCTACACTTAGGGAGATAGCACACCATCCACTCCAGTCTGCCATGTTATTTTATTAGTACTTCATAAACATGTAACAGGTTGTGTTCAAAAAATGAGAAAGAAATGTACTTTCTGGCTAAATTATATTACTTCCACAAAACAGGACAATGTTCTTATTCACACAGTGATACATGGTGACTCACTCTCACCTAGAATGCATCATTCACAATGTGATTCTGATTCTGAGTGTGATTCCTTCTTGTTTTAATTCATCAATAAGAAAGACTAAATGGAAAACTCACCTGTTTCTGTGGTTAACTCATACATGTTGAGCTTTCTCTCCCCTGCTCTTTCTCAAACAGGGACAGCCCTGCAGCGCTGGATGGTTTTGTTGGCGGACGTGTCTCATTCTTTTAATAGAGCCGTGGTCAGAAACTTGTTAAAGCTACTTCTCAGGAACCAGGTTAAAAATAAAATACATTTTGTTAAAAACACTTCAAAAGTACTCACGGACACAAACCTGCACATTCACTCATGTATAGTGTATGCCTTTCTGGAATTAGTATATTTATTTATGCATTTATTTGTTTGCTTGTTTTCAATTATTTATTATATTATGCTTATGATCGTAGCCTACAGCAATGTGACTACACAATGAGAGGAGAAAGTAATGAAGATCATGACCTACACATGATGAGCGTGCAGTTAAAGACAGGAAATGAGATACAAGGGAGAATGCAGAGCAGTATAACACTTTCTGCATCACGTTTTTTATCACAAGTCTGAAAATTACATGCCCACAAAAAAATGGCTACTATCCTTGAGCCCTTTTGACTATAGGCATAATCCTGGCTCTGCTGAAAGGTAACCCTTGGGAGTTTGTTTTCAAAGAGACAGAATAGCTGTAAATAAACAATACATCTGAGAGAAAGTTATAGACGCTCAATAGTGGAAGTGGAATTTTTTTCTCACCTAAAACAAGATTTTTTATTTTATTTTTTTGTGGAATGGATACAAATGCCTGGTGGGTTTAAAAAAACAATGAAGCCACACCCACACCATTGGGCAAATCCTGGTTCAAAATTGAATACCACAAAATTTAGCATTCTGCATTGTTTTTTTTCCAGCCAGGTTTCCAAAAAGGCCCTTTGGAGACACTTGGTTACCAAATGATATTATGGGTGTTAATAGATGTAAAATACTATATATTGTATACTATGTGCTAGATGAAGACGTTTGCAGAAATTCTCACTTTTCCTGCACCTGCCACTTTCCACCACCCTCCCCTTGCTCTCCCCTTGCTACCTCTGGCAGCAGCAGGTCTGGAAGACTGTAGAAAATATCTACATCAGTTATCCAGTTTACTAATCCATTAACTGAAGTCCATTGATAAGTTTTTTTAACCAAATACCCCACCCCCATCAATATTTCAAACACGTACCACAATTTCACACCACATGTATCATTCAAAATCAGGCCTACTCCTTATTTATAAGAGTACTGAATATTATATTGCAGGCATTTGGCAGACGCTCGTATCCAGAGCAACTTACAACATTCTACATAGCATTTACATTGCATCCATTCATACAGCTGGATATATACTGAAGCAATGCAGATTAAGTACCTTGGTCAAGGAAACAAAGGCACTGTTCTACCTGGGAATTATTCCACCCATATAATAAAACATATATTGTGAGAATGTATATAGATGCTCACCGATATACATTTTAATCATGTCCTTCATTGAACAAGTCCTCTGCACGTTTTTTTTTTTTTTTTTTTGGATAAAAAATTGCTGTGGATTTTGTTCACTGGTCCTTCTCGTGAAAAAGACCGACTTTATCGTCATATGTTGCCAGTGGATTTCCAAAATGCACAGAAGGTGAGGAACCCCCAGGTCTGTTTTGGCATCGCACATGTTAGAATATAAGGGACCGTTTTCGCTAAATCATTGCCACCGTAAAATGGGTTATAGAGATAGAACCGTGAGTTGTAACACTTTCAAACGGTACGTCGTGTTACCAGGCTGATTGAATTTAACCATAATGCAACTGAATGAATGCAAATTAACCCACTCCACGGGGTTAAGGCAAAGGCTGTTTATGTACACATTTATCAGGCCCGTATACGACTGGCTGTACCAGAGCGCTGGGAATTATTTGGTTCTCTCTGCAGATAGCATAGTTTAGTGTCATAACGCACAAAACTTTGCTCAGTCCATTGTCACTGAATAGTTCCGTATGCCGTTGGTCGCCTATCGGGGCTCAGCTCTCCATCACACCACACCACCACCACCCACTTCCCGTGTCACGCCAGCAAACACCGCCCCCTGCTGACGCCACAGCGCTCTGGACATTGCCGGAACGCCTCAGCACAGCTGCGTGCACACGCAGACAGACACCCAGCCGCACCAGACGAGAGTGCAACCGAGAGGCAATCCACGGTAACTAGACAACATTGCCTTTTCCCCAGTTTCTAGCCAAGACCCACTCGCACTCGGACAAGGCTGCTGCTCAAGACTGTTCCGGTGTTCTATCGATTTGGCCTGCCTTGTCGAAATGTTCTACCAGTAAATTTATAGTCATGTCTATGACCATATCGGAAAAATACTTCCGCGAGTAAACTGCGCTACTTTAGTAACTCGATAGGGAAGACGAAATGTCAGAAGACCGGCTGTAGACGCGCTGCGGGAAGCCATCACCTACAGCTAATTTCCCTGCTTTTGTTAAACGCATTTTTTCTTTGGCTTTTACTTCAGTTTTGACAGCAACGCGTGGAGTGTTACCGTGTGCGGAACGTAAGCTGTATCGTGGTTGCCTCTAGTAAAGCTAGAACTGGTGACTTTTTTGGGTCCTGTCTGGCTAACATTAAACTGTAGCATGAAACACAGAGGGTCCCATTTCACCTAAATGAAGTGATTTTTTTTCATTTACTGAAAGAAAAAAACAGGGCCAATAAATAGCATCTGGGCACAATAAAATGTTTGTTGTCTTTCATATCTGAAATAGTGACCCCTGCTTTGCTCAAGTTCATTTTTGGCTATTATATCCTTTCCTTTTAAGAGTATTAAAAAGCTTTCAACAGGTAATATGATCTTCCCAGTATATTTTCACATTAATAAAACAATGTTTTGATATAGAATATGTAGTTCCTCAATCTTCAGTTGAATTATAAATGTATATTTGTTGTAACCAAGTCTATCAACATCGATAAAATACAAGCATGCAAGCAAGTTTGTCAATTTGATGAAATAAGTCCAATCACGTTGAAAATATCTGTATTTTCTGTTCTAGACCAGTGTTTTCAGAGGAAATATAAATTTGAGTGATGCATTTTGAATAGTATTGTGTGCTTCTACATTAAACAAGACTAGAAAACCTAGTATATGGCAGAACCTAACACACGTGATCCGGCCGACCAATGGTGTAACTTCATAACTCAGCCGACCAATGGTGTAACCTCATCACTCAGTCACTCAGTCAGTCACAGACATTTTGTAGGGCTGGCGTTTGTAGGACTGGCCACACTGTTGCGGTCCAGCCAAAAATTACACTTGGCAATCATCAGTATTCTGAAAGTTCCCATTAGAATGCAGAGTAATTTACACCATAAAAAACTCTTACTTAAGCATGTCAAAAACCTTTTACATGTTTGGGCAAGCAAAACATCAGCAAGCTTTCTGTTACTTGCGGGTTATAATTTTAATGGGATTTCTTCTGTCATTATGAAAGAATATAAGACATATGGCAAAAATGAAAGCAAAAAATAATTAGGATGAAATCAAACTTAACATTTGAAGAATAAAGGCTAACATATCAAGGCTTGAATGCTATGTTGAAGCTATGTAGTAAGTAGTAAAAAAAAAGCTCATGAAATGAAATGAAGCACATACATGCAGTCTAAAGGTAAGCCATGTAGTCAGAGATCAGTGTTCTGGATACACATACAGTACAGTCATCTCAGAAACCACGGGATAACATTTTCCTACATTACATAAAATCCTCACTTTTTCCTTTGCGATCACAGCCATCTGCACTGGTCCTAAGCGAGATGTTTTTCTCTTCACTGGCCAGCTAAAACAAATGAGAAATAGTCACAACTACAGATTCAGGGAAGCAACATCACAAACAGAAATGTGGGCAAACAAAATCACCAAAATACAGCCAAGCCGAGTTTACAGTGCATCGCAGTACCTTTGAATGATGTGAGATCTTCTGGATTCTGTTTTGGTGGGAGTACTATGAAAGCAAACAAGAGATGTGAAAAAGTATTAAGGAATATACCTGTTGACATAAGTGTCAGTCATTATGGAAGCAAAACTCGTTAAACTGGCATATATCAAAATGTAACAATGTATTCAGGCAACCAAGTCACATGGTCATGCATCTACAGATAATGATAATGCATTACATTTTTTTTTACAAATATTATGATTTAGCATCAATTTAAAATAAAATGAAAACAAAGAAAGAATTGGATAAAGATAGTACCTTCAGTCTTCTTCTTCAGGTCCAGAATAGAATAAAGTTCAATGCTGCAAGCAGCTACAAATACAATATAAATATAATTAATTAATTAATTAATTAATTAAATAACAAAAAATTCTGAGAAGAAGGCACTAAACTAAAGAATGAATGGTCAATTCACTGGTATGCTGTAAAAATTAACTGAATTCAGTAATACCTTTTTGCATACAAGTACTAATTTATCAAAAAATACATGAAATCCAGATTTATTTTATAATTGTGTACTCAAAGGTGAATGAGGGATAATGCCTTTTTTGTCATTGTTGAATTTTCTTCCCAAACAGAAAACAATACCTATGCTCAGAAGGATTTGTGGTATCAGAACCTGAAGTAAAAGTGCATTATGAAAAGACCTTTTTTAATAAAATGGTCTAACAATACATCATAAATTATGAAATACCATTTGCTTCAGTGGATTGTTCTTCATTACTGACATGTTCATGGTCCCCATACAGGTTTTCTGAAATACAAATTGTAAGACAGAGAAAAAGTAACATACCATAACTGGCCATTCAGCCCAACAGTGTTCGCCATTTTCCTACCACTAAAGTGTACTTGGTGCTCGGTTTACCTACAAACTAGATGGCATCTAGCACCATATCAAACCTGGTCTTGAGAACCCCCAGAGTTTCTGCCACTACTACATGACATGGCGAGCTATTCCACACATTGACTATTTACTGCCTGGGTGAAAAAATACTTTCTAATGTCTGTGCGGAAGTTGGCTTTTGCTCATTTCCATTTATACCCCCTCGTTCTAGCTTTTATCTTTCATATCAGGAACCAATTTGGTTGCCCTTCTCTGAACCATTTCCTTTGTATATTTGTTCTAGTACAGTTCCCAGAACTGCACACAATACTCTAAGTGTGGTCTGACAAAGGTATTGTGGTCTGTAAAGGTAAGTACAATATTTAATAAGTAGCTTCTCTGGTGAAAATTAGATGGGTAGACAGACTTCAACTTTTAAGGGTCTCCATTGAGACAAAGACATTCACAGCACTAAATGACTCACTAAAAGGTCAGAAATATTAACAAGGGGAAATGGAAACAGTAGATTTCTCACCTGTGGGTGGCTTTGAGAAAAATGTGTCGTTTTGTGGTGTTGTCTTGTAAACTGTTTAACACAGTGGAATACACCCACATGGGAGAGGGGCGTCAGTTAATTTAAACAATGTTAGTTTTCTGTATTTTTGTTTCTATACATCTTTAAACAATATGCTCAGTGTTTCAGATTATGCTATCTGTAGCCCATATAACACGTATTCCCTACTCCTACATTTCCTGTGCCCAATATAAAACCAAGTCATTTGAATGAGGACTCTCCACAACATGTGTCGACCAATGTGGAACAGTGAACAGAGCAGCAGTGTAGTACCATGGGGAAGGAACTCCACTTGTAAACTTGCAGATTTGATTCCAAATTACCACACTGCCAAAGGTACCCTTGATCAACGCACTTAACCTGGATTGCTTTAGTATGGAATCCAGCTGAATAAATTGGTACTATGTGAAAATGCAGAAGTTCTGTACATTGCTGTGGTAAATGCCTGTTATGTAAAAGAAACGCAATGAGCTGGTAGCACAATTCACACTCACCCAACTTCCGTTTCTTTCTCAGGCAAACACAGCCCAAGACGGTGAGGATGAGTCCGAGCAAGACTGAGCTGGCCACAGAAACCAGAACTTTCTGCTTTAGGACTGACAGACAAGGGAACACAAAACAAAGGGAGGAACCCAAAATCATGCAACTCATTATAAATGACCAGCATTATGACCTGTAATGGCTGAACTACATTGGCTGCATTAGCTGCATGGATTGGCTTCGACTGCTTATCCTTAAGCTCAAAATACCATGGTGCACTGTGGAGTACTGACTGAGTCTATTGCAAACAAGATAGCGTGACTTCCTGTCACAAACTGTGCTCACCACGAGCGCTTGAATGGTGGTGGAGGAAGTGGTCTTGGGTGAGACACATTTCATTAATAGCCTGACAAAAGGAGTGGAACTCACCAATGTTGTTTTGGTCAAATACCGTATAGAACATTTCAGAATTATTTGCTTTATCAACAGCTTGTATGCAAGTGCAATGAAAATATTATTTATTTTGTTATTGTATGTGTGTCTGTGTGTGTAGACATGCATGTGCTCATGTGCGTTTGTATGCATGTACATTAATGGCACTACGATTCATTTTATTTTAGTTGTACCAGGTGAAGGTGAACTGTAAAAGTAACATTATATAACATTACAGAATTATTAGCTGTATCATATACTAGACTGATGAAAAGCAGTGAAATGTATTATAAACAGGACTGCACAAACCATAATGTGCGGAGACATATCCTTCGCTGATCTCTGTGTAAGAGGGTTGGCCTGTTCGGTTTCCTCTGCATTTATATTCACTGCTGTAAGAGTCGGTTCCAGCAGCAAGTGTGAGTCTGTCCCCGCTGGGGTCCAGTGGAAGATGCCGTCCATCTCTGTACCACATGTAGTTCCACTCAGCAGTGCTCCCCTCAACCTGACACCTCAGAGTCAGACTGTCTGTCCTGAAGATCTCTGTCCATGCAGTCTCCAGAGTCAGCACAGCCTGAGGACGAGCTGAAACACCACAATGATTAGAAAATGGTTGATTAGACCATCGTGCACAACTATAAATTATAATACATCAAAACGTCATGAAAATATCACTTATTTGGTGCATCTATGTTTTCACTTCGATGTCGCAGATTGCCAGGTGGCATTGTCATGTTTAAACAGGCAAGGGCCTTCTCCCAAACTGTAGGGGAAGCACAGAATAGTCTAGAATGTGATTGTGTTCTGTAGAATTAAGATTAGCCTTCATTAGAACTAAGGGGCCTAGCCCAAACCATGAAAAACCACCCAGGACCAAGTAGTGTCCAGATACCTTTGGTCATATACTGTATAGAACACTGCTGAATTATTTGCTTTGTCATATACTAGACTGATAAAAAGCAGTAAATTGTATTTCTTATGTTACCAGTTATGCTGAGCTGGAGAGAGTCACTGTATGGTGTGTAGAAAGCGGGTCTCCCTCTCCCTGCTCGGCACCAGTACTCTCCACCATGTGAAACTGCAGCAGAGTGGATGGTGTAACTGGACCCGTCAGTGCTGCTGGAGTCAGTGCTGGTCAGTGCTGCTCCCCGTGTTCCTTTGTACCAGATATACTCCCAGCCAGTAGGATCTGTGCCAACCCTGCAGCTCAGGGTCACTGTATCTCCTGTGAAGATCTCTCCACTGGGGGGGTCCAGAGTCAGCAGGGGTTTGGCGGCCTCCCCTACAAAACAAGCATAATTTTACCCGCAGGTAAAACACTAGAAAACCAGAATAACATTAAGACACTTGCTATTATAAACAGGACTGCACAAACCATAACTCACCATATAATAAAGTTATTTGTTATGTAACAGATGATTGCTCACCCAGCGTTCACCCAGACCATACAATACAATACAATACAATACAATAAGCTCTTATATAGCGCTCTTCATGCATACATCCCAGGGTGCTTTACAAGAAAAATAAAAAATATAAATAAATAAATAACCAATCTAAGAAGTCAAAACTAAGAGGAATAGGCACATGAGAATCATGGTACATATAAATTAACATAAATATAGGTCTGTGTTGTTTTCACAGCACAGCAATATTACGCACCATCTACAGTCAGGGTCACATCTTTGCTCATTTCAGTGTAAACATCTCTTCCTGGTGTTCTCCCTTTGCAGGAGTATCTTCCTCTGTGTGACTGATCTAGAGCCGGGATTGTGTACTCATCTTCTCTGGAGAGTGCACTGTTGATAAGGGTTCCATCTCTGTACCACAGATAACTCCACTCAGTCTGAATTAACTTAATCTCACATTTGAGAGTCACTTTCTCAGTGGGGTAGAACTTCCTCCATGCAGGGTTCAGGGTTAGCACAGCAGGCGGTGAAGCTGCCAGTACAGGACACAATCAAACCCAACACAGACACAAAGAACTTCACTTCCTCAGAATTTTTTTTCTTCTTTTCAGCAGGCATTCAGGAATCTTCCTGGTACATGTATTAATAAATTAGTGAATATTTCTTAGGCAATATAAATTTTAATTTTCCATTGTAAAATTTTAATTGTCCAAAGTGCCCTGGTTAATAGAATCCACTAAGTGTTAAAATATAAAGACAATTAGTTATAATGAAGCTCCATCTGTCTCTGTGCCAATTTTACAGTCACAAGATCGTAATAAGGCATGCTAAAAACAGTGAAGTAACAAGAAGAACTCCATGTGCATATTCCAGATTATTAAGAAAGATATGGACTACAATGCCATTTATTTTTGCCCTTAACTTACAAATGCATTGCTGCAAATGCTGGCTTTTAGTCACAATCAAAAATTGGTGAGTAAACTTTGATCATTTCGGACAGTGTAAAAGTGTGTTAAAAAAAAAAGGAAAACCTTCATTTAATTGTTAGTCAAAATTAAGTTTGAGTGAAGACTGAATCTAGGGCAGTGTGTGCCTTCAATATTCCCTTTATTTCCCATAAAATGCATTTTATGGATAAAGCAGTATGAATAAGATGCACGTGAATAATAAAAATACTTGCCTGCCTCTTGTACAAACAGCATCAGGACAACCAGTCCAACTGGAGGGAAAAAATGAAAATGAGGGTTTTTTTTTTAACCAATAAAGCAAATCAGCAGTACAAATGTAGTGCACAGAAACAAAAACAAGAGAGAAACAAAAGAAATGCCTAAAGCCTCCTTGTGTCCTTGATGTATAGAAGGGAACAGAGGGTAATACTTGTAAGTAGGAGTGAGAGGCAGTGTTCAGCGTAGTTATTTCAATGGTAAACCTTGAAAAGCACTTTGTACGCATGGGGACCCTATAAACCTACACTTAGGGAGATAGCATACCATCCACTCCAGTTTGCCATGTTATTTTATTAGTACTTCATAAACATATAACAGGTTGTGTTCAAGAAATGAGAAAGAAATGTACTTTCTGGCTAAATTATATTAATTCCACACAACAGGACAATGTTCTTATTCACAGTGATACATGGTGACTCATTCACACCTAGAATGCTTCATTCACAAAGTCATTCTGATTCTGAGTGTAATTCCTTCTTGTTTTAATTCACTATAAGAAAGACAAAATGAAAAACTCACCTATTGCTGTGGGGAACTCATACATGTTGAGCTTTCTCTCCCCTGCTGTCTCTCAAAGAGGTACAGCCCTGCAGCGCTGGCTGGTTTTGTTGGCAGATGTGGTTCATTCTTTTAATAGAGCCGTGGTCAGAAACTTGTTAAAGCTACTTCTCAGGAACCAGGTTAAAAATAAACAATACAAAAAAAAAAAAAAACACTTCAAAAGTACTCACAGACACAAACCTGCACATTCACGCATGTATAGTGTAAACCTTTCTGGAATTAGTATATTTATTTATGCATTCATTTTTTTACTTGTTTTCAATTATTTATTATATTATGGTTATGATCGTAGCCTACAGCAATATGACTACACAATGAGAGGAGAAAGTAATGAAGACCATGATCTACACCCGAGATGAGCGTGCAGTTAGAGACAGGAAATGAGAAATGAGGGAGAATACAGAGCAGTATAACCCCTTCTGCATCACACCTTTTTTTATCACAAGCCTGAAAATGACATGCCCACAATAAAATGGCTACTATCCTTGACCCCATTTGACTACAGGCATAATCCTGGCTCTGCTGAAAGGTAACCCTTGGGAGTTTGTTTTCAAAGAGTCAGAATTGCTCTTAAAAAATAATAAATCAGAAAGTAATAGAAGCTAAAAAACAGTGGAAGTTTTTTCTCTCACATAAAGGATTATTTTTTTATTTTATTAATTTTTTTGAGGAATGGATACAAATGCCCGGTGGGTTTAAAAATACAATGACGCCACACCCACACCATTGAGCAAATCCTGGTTCAAAATTGAATACCACCAAAAATTTGCACTCTGCATTGGTTTTTTTTCTAAGCTTTATCTAGCCAGGTTTCCAAAAAGGCCATTTGGAGACTCCAAAAGGACACATGGTTACCAAATGATATTATGGGTGTTTATAGATGTAAAATACTATATATTATATACTATGTGCTAGTTGAAGACGTTTGCGGAAATTCTCACTTTTCCTGCGCCTGCCACACTCCACCACCCTCCCCTTGCTCTCCCCTTGCTACCCCCTTGCTACCTCTGGCAGCAGCAGGTCTGGATGACTAGAAAATATCTACATCAGTTATCCAGTTTACTAATCCATTAACTGAAGTCCATTGATAAAAGTTTTTTTTTAAACCAAATATCCCACCCCCATCAACATGTCAAACACGTCCCACAATTTCACACCACATTTATTATTCGAAATCAGGCCAACTCCTTATTTATAAGAGTACTGAATATCACATTGCAGGTGTTTAGCAGATGCTCTTACCCAGAGCGACTTACAATATTATACATAGCATTTACATTGCATCCATTTATACAGCTCGATATATACTGAAACAATGCTGGTTAAGTAGGCTACCTTGCTCAACGGTACAAAGGCACTGTTCTACCTGAGAATTATGACGTCCATATCAGACATATATTTTGAGAATATATTTAGTGAATAATAGGCTAATATATACACTCCTGGGCAAAAAAATGGGCCAAGCCCAAAATGGCAAAATATGAAGATTTCAATGGTCTTAACAACAAATCATTAGTCAGAAAATTAGCAAGAATTAAACAAATGCACTCCTGAGACCTCCGGTGCCACCATTTACTCATTTACTTTTGCTGCAGTGAACTGTTTGGGGATAAGCTAGAAACAGGGAAATTCACTTATACAGTAGACAAATTAACATAATGACAAATAAGAGAGTCATGTTTTGAATTTGGTTGCATATCATTTGCATGCCATGACTTCCTGATGTCTGTGACCTATCAACATCATCAGAGACTGGATATCTTATTTTCAGGTTGTCCTACAAGCATCGGCGGTTTTACCATAGGTCATAGGTAGGCAATTGCTTGGGGCCTCGTCCGCCAAAGGGGCCTCGTGAATTTGTTTCATTTTTTTTTTTTTTTTTAAATTTCTAAAACATTTCTCCTTTCTTGTCACTCCAAACAAATGATAATCTGTAATAGATAAAAAATAAATCTATCGACATGTAAATGTGGGCTTATCCAATTAAATATCTATATTTGCCAATATTTATTATCACCCACATTTCACATTTAATGGACTATTCCACCTTGACCTTCCTGCATTTGCGCCTAATCAATGACGTAGAAATTCGAGTCGCCGTCAGAGGCGGAGAGTCACTATCTTTGTTACTATGAAGGCTTTTCAAAGTGTATTTGAGATAGTGATGGGCAAAACAGCTCTTTTTTGTGTACTGAATCAGTATACTAAAAAGATTTGTTCACAACAACAACAACAAACAACAAGGCTGAATCCTTTTTGACGTAATTTACATAGCGACTGTATGCTCAGATCGCCTAGTTACATTTACTATGGCCAAGCGGAATCGATAATGTTTCAGAAAATATATAACTTTTAAAGATTTAATTCAATCTTCTACTGGGAGTTGTGCCGTTTATTGAGGGTGTAACCGAAAATGTCAGTGCCACTGACTATAATCGAATGTTTTTCACATTTACCATTCGATTGACCAAGTACCATTTAAAGTACATTTTTATGGGTTAGTACTGTCAGGTTGTGCTAGCTACTTCACATTAACCTTTAATTGTAGTCACTACTATCCCCGCTGTAATTAACTAAAAAAGGTGAAAAAAACCTTTTCGCAAGATCTTTTCTGTGAGAAATGTATTGTCAAGCTCACGCGCATACACTGCTGGCGACATTCCAAAGCTCCGTTTTGCCCTCCCTACTACTACAACTTCTGTCTCTGCTGGTTGCAGTGAACCAGCTACAGTGTGGGAGGAAAGTGTCGGAGGCAACACACACAGAGACCAGCAGCCCACCACAAACCAGACACCCGGAACTTTTACCCCTAGAGAATAGTGGATGTTCAAATGCTTTATCAAAAATGTACTATACTTTTGTCTTGAAATAATTAAAGATTGTATACTTATAATCTTTTTGTTGCCATATCGTCTTTTTCTAACTGACTAAAGGTCATTTGAAGTTCTTCAGTAAGAATTATCATCTGGGTCTGTCCTTTAGTTCTGTGGCTTTGTTAACTGAAAAGAGCTGCTTCCAAATAGTTCTTGTTCACTAGCTATGATTGCGTTAAGCAAAATGGAGAAGGGCCTCACATTGGTCTTTGCTTGGGGCCTCCAAATCACTAAAACCGCCCCTGCCTACAAGCAACACAAAAACTCTTTGCATTTGAATGGATCTCTATGGGAATTGGGGGGTGGGACTAGATTCAGCTGTAAATTATGCTGATATTTGTTGGCTAAATGGCTTTAAGTCATCAAGGGTCCAAGGTATCAAATGAGCCTCAAACCACCGTGCTGCTGCCAGATATGCAGTAGATACTACAAGCATTGTTTCTCCTGATTAATTTTCCTGTTGAACTCAATGGAAAAAACATTCATGAGTGCTGATAACTGTACTTACATCCCTCTCCATTGTATGAGGCCCCTGCAGGGAGTTATGCAAGGTATGGACCACCTGTATATCCTTCAAAATACCAGGACAATACACCATTTGTTGGCAAATGATGCAATATGCTATTACGTATGAAGTATACAATAAGATTTAAAACAGCTTTAAATGGAGCTTAAACAGGTATTGACAAGAGTGCCTACATCATCTTGGTCCAGGCTTTGGCCAGAGTCTAAAACTTTTTCTGCATCCTAAAAGAGACCAAAATAACATTTATTGGAGATTGGATCATCTGGATGTTTACACCTACAATATACTGCTAAAATTGTGCCTGACACAGATGTGTAAGGTGGTGAAAAAATATACTTACATGACACCCATCTTGCTGTTCTCCAACCTGCTCTGCCAGACACTCCTTTAAAAAGTAGGGAGTAAATGTTACTATAACATAGTTCAGTTATAGTCATCAGTGTTCCCGTGCAGCAATAGTAATCACCAAGTCCAGATGAACAGGTCAACTCAACACAGTGACAATTAGCTTAGTTTTTTCGGCCGCTTCAGTAATGATATGATATTATGCGTGTTAACTTTACATTTTTATACTATTATCAATTTGTTACCTTGCGTTTATTTATTTAATTTTTTTAAACAACAAACGTTTAGTTTATTTGACAAAATTAAAACACATGTATCAAAAGACTTGTATGTGAAGAAATTGTCAAGGATAACACAAAAAAGTCCTGAACTTATTTCCATTGTGGTCCTTGATGTTCCATCAGCCATAGCAAAATAATATCAGGCTTCAAAAGAACAACACGACATACAAAGAATCTTACCACAGTCTAAATACATATTCATACTATAACTGCTATTTACATTGCATACAATTTACGCCCATTTTAGTGCACAGTGCTATATAAACAAAATGAGCCTAATACAAATAGCAAGCCAGCCACTTATACGGGGATATTTTCCAACAGCTTTTCTTTGATCATTGTTTTGAAGGTGAAGGGGTTACTGTTGACTTTAATTGAAAGTGGCAATTTATTCCACTCCAAGGCTCCAGAGTACAAAAAAGACACCCTGCCCATCTTAGACTTGAACCTACTAAGGCTCAGGTTAGCAATACTTGCTCTAGTGTTATGGCCATGTCCTTCCCCCTTCATAAAATAATTAGTAAAATACTTTGGAGCCCTACCATATATGATCGTATGGACCATATTGAGCTTCAGCAGACCTGCTCTTGTGTCAACTGGCAGCCACTGTAACTGCTGAAACTGCTGACTCCTGTAATCCAGACCCAACACCACCCTGAAGTTTCTGTTTTAATGCTCTAGACAAGCCCCCAAACCAAGAGCAGATAGCATAGTTCAAGTGACACTGGACAAGACTAGATGCCAACACCTTAAGACAATGCCTGTCTAATAGTTTTGCCTTCCTAGCCAAGTATCTGGTTCTCGCATTAACCTTGCACAACACCTTCAAGGTCATGCTCTCTCCTCCCAGGTTCCCATCCAATATGCACCCAGGTAATTCACTGATGTCCTTGTAGTGATAGGCTTTCCTCCAAGATCTAACAGTAATGTTGAAACTTTGCTCAACCTTAATTTAGAACCAAATAAAAAGCATTCTGTCTTACCTAAGTGTAGAGAAAGCTTGTCGTCAGATAACCAAGGCCTTATCTTAAAGAGCTCTTCACCTAGACTCTCTTCAATCTTATTTTTTTCTTGATGTGAAACAAGTATGGCAGAATCATCAGCATACAAGAAGACAGTGCATGAACAGGCAGATTTCATATCATTAATATACAACAGAAATAGTAGTGGACCCAGAACACTTCCCTGTGGCACCCACAGGTAAAGGTCATAGCCTCTGATAATTGGCCACCGACCTCCTCCCTCTGATCCCTTTCAGACAGGTAGGAAGTCAACCACCCAACTGCTGTTAAATCCATCCCAAAAGCATTTAGCTTGGATAAAAGTAGCCTATGATCTACAGTGTCAAAGGCCTTTTGTAGGTCAAGTAGGACCATTCCACAAAGTTTGCCTTCATCTATCTCCTTTTTTATAAAACCAGTAAGATACAAAAGACAAGTGTCTGTGGAGCAAGATTTCCTAAAACAGATTGTAAAGAAGATTATGCTTATTGATATAATCACATATTTGCTCATGAACAGCCTTCTCAAGTACCTTGGATGTAACACTTAAAATCGATACAGGCCTGTAGTTGCTAGGATCTGTACAACTCCCCTTCTTATAGAGAGGAATAATTTTGGCATGCTTAAAATCTCTTGGTACAATCCCTTGATCTAAAGACAGATTGATAACGTGTGTGATATAAGAGGCAATCGTTTCAGCTGAATCTCTTAAAAGCCTAGCAGCAATATCATCAAGGCCAGTAGCTTTGATTAAGTTTAACTCTCCTAATATTCTTGCAACCTTCTCATTAGTTACCCTAGTGAAGGAGAACGAATTGGCCTTAACTCCTAAATTTGCATAATATCTCTGCCTGTATGCTTCACAGTACTCCCCTGAACTAGGGGACAACTTTGAAACAAGGTTGTTCGTCACTGAAGTGAAGAAAGCATTAAAAGTAGTAAAATCTCTGCATTTATCATACTCGCGCGGAGGTTCACGCTATCTCCCCCAGATCCCCTCCCCGCTGAACAGGCGCCCCGACCAACCAGTATGAGCCGCTAATGCAATGATCAGGACTCATACCCTCACCGGCTTCCCACCTACGAACACTGCCAATTGCGTTCTTAGGAACGTCTTCCTAGCCGGAAGTACCGCTGCTGGTGAGTGAACCCGGGTCTATGCGGTGGTAGGCGAGTGCTTATACCTCTACACTACCCAGACGGCCCTATAAATTTGATTTTTGAGACTGTTTTTGTTGTTGAAGAATTGTGCAGGTGTGCAGACTGCGTAAATCCCTTACATTTTTATTCAGACGGGGAGGAAGCAGAGAGGGTGAGAGAGGAGGGATGGGACCCCAGGAGGGGCCGTGGCAGGGATCGCACCCGAGCCCGCGGAGGGATTCGCACGCACGGTCAGAGAGCTGACGGCCTTACGGACAGCATCTCACGCCTCAACTGTATTCCTTTCTTTTCCTTTTTTTATTTTGTGGCCGTATATTAATACGGTGACAAAATAAAAATATACACCTTTTAATTTCAAATGCTGACTGACATGACATGGGCCTTCATTGATGAAGTCATCAAACCTCCCAGATCCCGATTAACTATCGACTCCCTCATACCCTCGAGGCTCTCTGAGGTCTTCTTCATGTGGTCAAGACCAGACGTGGATGACAAGGGGGCAACTCTAAGACTGTGGGACACTAGGCCAGCCTCCTCTCGACTGGTCACAAATAAAACCAACATTTTCTGTCATTAAAGTTAATACTGCCTTTTTAAAATTTAGTAAAATAGAAATAGTAAAAATAGTACTATAGAATTATGTTATTCTCCAATTAAGATTGTCCATATTTTAGCATAATGCAAAAAAAACAAAACATTTTTATTATTATTATCCTGTATTACATAGATTTTTCTGGATCATCTTAGCTTTGGAAACTCTAAAACCTGTTGAGAGTGAAAGCCAGGCGCCCGATCCTGAGCACACTGAAACACTACAGGGAGCGCCTAATGCCACTGAGTCCTACAGGCCTCTGCATGCCAGTACTCTGAACAGGTGATTCATATTCCATCCCAGGCGTACAGGCACACTTCTGTTTACATCAAAGGTCTGACATTATTTTCCTGCAGAAATCTCACCTTATATAGCCCCTTTTTTCATGTCCCTATGGTAAACATTGAATGTTAATTCTAGAATGGAAGATTTCACATATCACCCTTCCTCGAAAAATGGTTCAGCCCATAGCTTCTCAACCATACAATTTCTAATTCTATGTTCTCAACAAGTGTCGGCGTCAGGGGCAACCAGCGCTCTGACCTATGATTGGTGGACGACTGTATCTTGAATGTACATCTCCGTGCTAATTGGGGATTTCTGCACTGTGAAATCGCGCGGGCATTTCAGAATTCAAGACAGACCGTCGATTATCAAGCTGAGGAAATCACCAAAAGGTAAGTGTAATCAGTGAAGTGTAGCCTAATTTATGAATCATGCAAAACAAAGTGTAACTTATCCTGTTTTCTTTAACCAAATAACGTTAGCGTTAACGTTAATGATTTGTAACCTGATGTTCCTTAACGAATCCTGTCAGTTGATGTGCATCATTTGAATGTAATGTTATCTTGCTAAGGCCTATGTTGAGTAGACAGACGATGAGGTTATCATTAAAAAGCTGACACTTTCATCTGTACAACAGTGCAGGCCAATGCATTGCAGTTTTAGTGTTAACAGTAATGTTAAATTAGCATTTGCATAATATTTCAGAAACTATTGAGAGGCATGAAAAATGAAGAGAAAGAGTGACATCACTAGTTTCTTCCACCCAAAGAGGAGGGATCAGGGAGACACAGCAGAGGTAGTCACAGATGATGGAGCAGGAGAAGTGGAAAATACAAAGCAAGATGGAGGAGAAGAAGTTGAACAAGGGCAAGAAGTTGATATGTTGAAAGGAGAAGAAGAAATAGACATACAGTTCAGAGAGGAGGAGACAATAGTCAGACAGCGGAGAGGAGGAGAGACAGCCTGAGTTCCCTCAGGTTATGCCCAGTTGTTCTGGTCCCCATGGTAAGATGATTGTGCTCTGTAGCTTTCTATCTGGGCAGTATATTTTTTTCTTGTAACATCAAAATGCTTATTGTTTTATGTCATTGAAAAGTTTCATAATTTAGGCTGATGCTTATAAGAAAGTTATATGTGTATATGAAACATCTGTATGTATGCTTACACTTACTGTAATGGTGTTTATTATTAGGTATTTTAACCTTATATATTGCATATGAGTGCACAGTTACTACCACGTGTGCGTGCACATGCGTAGAGGGCTAAGCTTTGATTTTGCTACCCCATCTGATCTGCAATCTGCATGCCGCCCTCATGCCACTCGAAGAAAAGTTCTCTAGATCCGCCCCTGGGTACTGGTAATATTCACCTGTATGCTGATGGCACAGTTGTCTGTTGTTCTGCTGAAAAGCTGCTGATTGTCTTCATTAGCCTGCCAAATACATTCATCAATCTAAAACAGAATAAATATATGCTGTTTACCAAAGGAATATTGATAGTGACTTGAAAATGAACAAGTTAAATGATTTTCATATTGAGAGAGTAAATAAATACAAATATCTTGGAATTGGGATTGATAATGAATTTACTTTTAAGGCACTCTTGAAAAAAGAGGGCTTATTTATTTAAAATGTAACTTATTTTACCATGTAAAAGTGATTGAGAACAAAGTCAAGAAGGTATGTGTCAAAAATGTTTTTTCATACAATACATACAAAGGTGCTTTAAAACTAGCATTAGCAAGGATAATATGTAGGATGAAACAAAGGACGCAGAAAAAAAATGTGTTGCGTCAGAATTTTAGACAAGCAGCAGTTACAAAGAAGTGGAGAGCTAACAGGTGAAACGATGAGTAAATGTGTTCTGTAAAATTCTCTTTGTGTTTCCAAATACTAAATAAAAGTATGCAATATCCCACCTTGGTTTTTTCCCCTTTTTCCTTCCAGATCAAAAGAACACAGTCTCATCTGAAAGTTTTACAACACCTGAATGCAAGATTTAATCCCATAGTTTAAAAAATGGGCAATGTTAATAGATAATAATATAAAGATAATAATAAAAAAGTACCCATTGATGGTGAAATGTAGTATGAAGCACACATAGGCAATACCCACAAAGGAAGGCCTACAAAGACCTTCACCTACAGCAATACCTGAGAAACCGACACCTTCCGAATTTGGAATGTTTGCATCATTAAACTTGTTTTGAAGATTTAAATACAGTGTGTGCGTATATCTTACCCTACATGATATAATTTCTATAAGCTAATGACTTTATATAAACAAATAATGATTTCTGGTATATCAATGAAATACACAAAGAAGGCTGTACAAATATGGGAATGGAAAATTGGCTCAACATGTGAGACGGAACAGAAGGCCATACGTGTTCAGGAGGCTAAGCCCAACAGGAGATTCTCAGATTTGGTCCTGAAGACAAACTGGTTTTCGAGCTCATTTACACAGCAACACTCCCAGACCTTAGGAAGATGAATGATTCAGTCGTGACAGTAAGTAGTACCTGAGTCATAATGTTGAGTGCCAGCTCGAATTAATACTTTCCGACATGGTGGCACTAGGACTAAACCACCCTGAACAACATTTGTATCAAAATATATTTGACCTAACCTTGGAATCCATCACCATTTCACCCAGGACAGTACTATTAAAAACCCAGGGAAAGCTATTTAGATTGGACATACATTTATAGATTTCTAAGGGGTATTGTATTTGTGTAAGCTTAGAAAAAAAGAAAGGTTTGCTAGATTTACTTAAAGCATATACATGTATTTGTTTTTTTTTTTTAATTACAATAAATTTCAAGATGAAAGTACAGATATTTATTGCAAGCTGCACAGTGTCCAGTGTGAATTCAGCTGTAACAGTGTTAATGCAACTCTTAACAGATAACATTTGGTCCCACTCTGGAATGTTGGGCCAAATGTTATCTGTTAAGAGTTGAGTTAACACTGGAACTTATACTGTGTACAAATAATTTCTCTGAGTATTTCTGGGTGCTCTTTTAAAATAATCTCTGTACAATAACTGGCTAATTTGCAGTATTGCAGCCAAGTTTTCTTCTCCATGACAGGGACAATCGTTGGCTCAAATGCAGCACCTCCTCATCTTCCTTGCCCTCCTCCAAAAGCCTTCATTCACAATGACGGACAGGAAGAGCAAGATGGCTGCCCCCACAGCGATCCGTGCTAGATTCTCCACTGTGCAGGAAACTGGGGGGAAATAAAAAACCCACAGAGGTGAGACTCAGAGTTAAGGGACTTGCTAAGACTTGCATCCTGTTATGCTTTGCCCACCACCAGCCACTGTTAACGGCAACCTGCCAGCCAGTTAGCCGAGATTGGGGAAGGAGGGTGGTGCCACAGATTTGTTTGCGGACCCATTTGGTAACCCCCCCCCCCCCAACCAACCAAAAAAAACCAACCGTCCCTAAATGGTTTCATTCGACAAGAATCATTGCATGTGCGCCCTAGCTACAGTCATCGCTTTTCTGTTGCTTGTTCTGCATTTTGGTTTTTCCCCTAGTGTCTCTTTGTCTATTAGCATGGTATGTGGTAGCCATGGAGATGAGGGTGTGTCAGTCGATTGGCCCGATCAGAACTACATTACATTGCCAGCAGACATTCTTCAAGACTTCAACTTGGTCACAAAGGACAGTCACAACAATCGAACACACGTTTGTGCTCTCATTCATGCAGACGTGCAAGCCGGCTTTCGCATGAGGCATCAGCGTTATCCTGAGCAACTTATCAGAAACAGAATCAGAATCGGGTTCATTGGCCACACATGCTTTTTTCACATGTAAGGAATTTGACTCCGGTTCACAGCACACTGTACTTACATTCACAATGTCAACAACAAACAACAATAACAAACAACAACAAGAGTAGGTTTTACGGACAGTGAGCAGTAGTGAAAGTGTCCTGTGCTTATACAAAGAATAAATATGTAATAAATATAAGTGTATAAATAAATTATTGTACTATGAACATGGCTGTGGGTATGTTCAACTATTTTTTGATAGAAAGGTTACATGGCTGGGTTAATTGTTCATGTATAAAACCTTATACATTTACATAGAATTTATACAGCAAGATAAGAACCTGCTCAAAGGTACAACAGCTTTGCACTACCCAGGTACTGAACCTGCAACCTTAAGTCACAAGCCCTGTTCCCTATCCAATACACTATGCTGCCACCTTTGGACATATGCAGTTTGTTCTATTATTTCCAGAGGTGGAAAGTCCAGGGGTCAGAAGGTAAAAGTTCTGCTTTGTGTTTTTTCCACCCATGGACTCAGCCAGCTGATTTCATTTAGTTCTACCTCCTGGCTGAAGAATTGTCCTAATGATCAAATCCAGGTGATTGGGAAGGAAGTTTACTTTCTAAACCTGGATTTTACTACGATATTTTGTTTCATTACATTATCTTTGATTATATTATATTTCATAATCTATCATTATCTACAGACCTGGGTTAAATACGTTTTTTTTTTTTTTTTTGGATTCAAATATTTTTCTACGCTTTACTGATATTGTCTGGTGTATTGGAACCAATGAAATACTCTCAAAAAGTGCAAACCCCACCTTCTGGTCATATTGGCAGGCTCAATTACACCAGGCAAGATCAATAGAGCACAGAAAAGTATTTGAATCCAAAACAAGTACGTGTTTGACCCAGGTATGATTATCTACCGTCACACATTTTTTTTATCACATTATCCTTTTATCACATTATCTCATTGTCTCTGTGGTGAGTTGTAGGGCAGGGCAGAGTATGTGGGTGTAGTTTGTCAGTGCAGCTGTGTATAATGTAGTTGTTAAAGACACTTCACAGCATAGTGCAGACCTAGCTATGTCTTTCATACCTGCCCTGACCCAGAAGTTTCCTTGTTGTGTAGATGTTGTGTATTTTTTGTATTAAAGTTTGAGATTAATTAATTTATTTTGGTAATAATATGTGATGTGTAATATGTGATATGCTGTAATTTTTGCTTCCTGGTTGTAATAATTCAGGGGGTTGTTGCCATTGGCTGTGACAACACCACTAAACCTTTCCTCAGCCAAGCACAGCACTCAAGAGCCTTCAGCGTAGTGTGCCGTTTTTAGCAAGGCTGTGTTATGACAGAAAATCACTTACTTTTATGTGCAGGTACATATCCTTCGCTGATCTCTGTGTAAGACGGTTGGCCTGTTCTGTTTCCTCTGCATGTATATTCACTGCTGTAAGAGTCGTTTCCAGCGGCAAGTGTGAGTCTGTCCCCGCTGGGGTCCAGTGGAAGATGCCGTCCATCTCTGTACCACGTGTAGTTCCACTCAGCAGAGCTCCCCTCAACCTGACACCTCAGAGTCAGACTGTCTGACCTGAAGATCTCTGTCCACGCGGTCTCCAGAGTCAGCACAGCCTGAGGACGAGCTGAAACGCCACGATGATTAGGAAATGGTTGATTAGAGCATCGTGCACAACTATAAAATATAATACATCAAAACGCCATGCCCAAAACATGATTGAAAATATCACTTATTTGGTGCATGTATGTTTGCACTTCGATGTCGCTGTTTGCTCGGTGGCATTGTCATGTTTAAACAGGCAAGGGCCTTCCCTCAAAGTGTAGGGAAAGCACAGAATAGTCTAAATGAAAATGAATGAAAAACATCCCCAGACTAAAGAGTGTCCAGATACTTTTGGTCATATCCATATAGAACATTTCAGAATTATTTGCTTTATCATATACAAGAATGAGAAATAAAGCAGTAAAATGCATTTCTTATGTTACCAGTTATGCTGAGCTGGAGACCATATAATAAACCATATAATAAAGTTACTTGTTACGTAACAGATAATTGCTCACCCAGCATTCACCCAGACCATACAATACAATACAATACAATACAATAAGCTCTTATATAGCGCTCTTCATGCGTACATCCCAGGGTGCTTTACAAAAAAAATAAAAAATATAAATAAATAAATAACCAACCTAAGAAGTCCAAACTAAGAGGAATAGGCACATGAGAATCATGGTACATGTAAATTAACATAAATATAGGTCTGTGTAGTTTTCACAGCACAGCAACATTACTCACCATCTACAGTCAGGGTCACATTGTTGCTCATTTCAGTGTAATCATCTCTTCCTGGTATTCTCCCTCTGCAGGAGTATATTCCACTGTGTGACTGATCTAGAGCTGGGATTGTGTACTCATTTCCACTGGAGAGCACACTGTTGATAGGGGTTCCATTTCTGATCCAATGATAACTCCACTCAGTCTGAATGAACTTAATCTCACATTTGAGAGTCACTTTCTCAGTGCGGTAGAACTTCCTCCATGCAGGGTTCAGGGATAGCACAGCAGGCGGGAGAGCTGCCAGTACACGACACAATCAAAACCAGGACTGCGACAAAAAATTTCACCTCCTCAGGCTTGGACGCATATGCGTCCCAAACTGCAATACCCCTACATAACCAGCAGGAAAATCACTTGCGTCAAGTCTAGACTTTGCGTAGAGAAAATCATTTCCACGGCAAAGTAAGGTTTTATAAATAGCTACTTAACATGTGGTTTTCTGCAAAATAATACTTCAGATCAAAATTGATCGTAAGTCCATTTTATAAATGAGGCCCCAGGTGCGTAAGTTACAAATGGGCTTCTTAGAACGTGCGTAAGCATGGTTTTTTATGCTCAGTATCTTTTATGAATCGAACGTAAGCACAGTAGTAGTCTTAAGACTAAGTTCAAGTATAAATCTGAGAACATTTTTTGTAAATGAGCCCCCTGGTCTCTAAAGAAGAAATATTATCCCAGCAAAAACAAAGAATGTGAAATGGCTTCCTAAAACAAGTATTCAACATTAACAAACAGCATGCAAAAATATTCACAGACAGCCAATGGTTACTTATTTACTTTTTTTAACTTGTTTTATCTTAAAAAAAACTTGTGTTCTATATGTAAGCACAATGTACAATTAATAAGCTAAAACCTTCTGTTTGGTTCAACGGCCCAGTCTTTCCCATAAAATGCTCTTTATGGATAAAGCAGTATAAAAAATATGCACATGAATAATACAATACAATACAATAAACTTTATTGTCCCCGTGGGGAAATTTTAATAAAAATACTTGCCTGCGGCTTGTAAAAAGAAAATCAGGAAAACTAGTCCAACTGGAGGAAAAAGATGAAAATGAGGGTTATTCAGCAATAAAGCAAATCAGCAGCACAAATGCAGTGAACAGAAGAGAGAAGCAAAAGAAATTCCCAATGCCTCCTTGTGTTCTTGATGTATAGAAGGGAACAGAGGGTAATATTTGTAAGTAGGAGTGAGAGGCAGTGTTCAGCGTAGTTATTTTGACGGTAAAACCTGGAAAGCACTTTGAAAGCACAGAGACCCTATAAACCTGCACTTAGGGAGATAGTATACCATCCACTCCAGTTTGCCATGTTATTTTATTCGTACTTCATAAACATGTAACAGGTTGTGTTCAAAAAATGAGAAAGAAATGTACTTTCTGGCTAAATTATATGACTTCCGCAGAACAGGATGATGTTCTTATTCACACAGTGATACATGGTGACTCATTCACACCTAGAATGCATCATTCACAATGTTATTCTGATTCTGAGTGTAATTCCTCCTTGTTTTAATTCATCAATAAGAAAGACTAAATGAAAAACTCACCTATTGCTGTGGTGAACTCATACATGTTGAGCTTTCTCTCCCCTGCTCTTTCTCAAACAGGTATAGCCCTGCAGCGCTGGCTGGTTTTGTTGGCGGATGAGTCTCATTCTTTTAATAGAGCCGTGGTCAGAAACTTGTTAAAGCTACTTCTCAGAAACCAGGTTAAAGATAAAATACATTTTTAAAAAACACTTCAAAAGTACTCACAGACACAAACCTGCACATTCACTCATTTATAGTGTATACCTTTCTGGAATTAGTATATTTATTTATGCATTTATTTGTTTGCTTGTTTTCAATTATTTATTATATTATGGTTATGATCGTAGCCTACAGCAATGTGACTACACAATGAGAGGAGAAAGTAATGAATATCATGATCTACACACGAGATGAGCGTGCAGTTAGATACAGAAAATGAGATGAGATACAGGGGAGAATACAGACCAGTATAACACTCTATGCATCACACCTTTTTTATCACAAGTCTGAAAATGACATGCCCACAATAAAATGGCTACTGTCCTTGAGCCCTTTTGACTACAGGCATAATCCTAGCTCTGCTGAAAGGTAAGCCTTGGGAGTTTGTTTGCCAAGAGTCAGAATTGCTATTAAAAAATAATAAATCAGAAAGTAATAGAAGCTCAAACACAGTGGAAGTTTATTCTCTCACATAAAAGATTGTTTTTATTTTATTAATTTTTTGAGGAATGGATACAAATGTCAGGTGGGTTTAAAAATACAATGAAGCACCCACACCCACACCATTGGGCAAATCCTGGTTCAAAATTGAATACCACCAAAAATTTGCATCCTGCATTGTTTTTTTCTAAGCTATGTCTAGCCAGGTTTCCAAAAAGGCCATTTGGAGACTCCAAAAGGACACTTGGTTACCAAATGATATTATGGGTGTTTAGAGGTGTAAAATACTATATATTGTATACAACAAACTAGTTGAATATGTTTGCAGAAATTCTCACTTTTCCTGCGCCTGTCACTCTCCAGCACCCTCCCTTTGCTCTCCCCTTGCTACCTCTGGCAGCAGCAGGTCTGGAAGACTGTAGAAAATATCTACATCAGCTATCTACTTTACTAATCCATTAACTGAAGTCCATTGATCAAAGTTTTTTTTTCTTTCCCCAAATACCCCACCCCCATCAACATGTCAAACACGTACCACAATTTCACACCACATGTATCATTCAAAATCAGGCCTACTCCTTATTTATAAGAGTGCCGAATATTACATTGCAGGCATTTAGAAGACGCTCGTATTCCGAGCGACTTACAAAATTTTACATAGCATTTACATTGCATCCATTCATACAGCTGGATATACAGCTACTGAAGCAAAGCAGGTTAAGTACCTTGGTCAAGGGAACAAAGGCACTGTTCTACCTGGGAATTATGCCGCCCATATAATAATACATATATTGTAAGAATGTATTTAGATGCTCACCGATATATATTTGAATCAAGTCCTTCACTGAACAAGTCCTCTGCACGTTTTTTGGATGAAAAATTGCTGTGGATTTTGTTCAGTGGATCCTTCTCGTGAAGAAGACACAGACTTGTCGTCCGTGGATTTCCAAAACGCACTGAAGGTGAGGAACCCCCAAGCCTTTTTTGGCGTCCCACATGTTAGAAGATAAGGGACCGTTTTCGCTCAATCTTTGCCACCGTAAAATGGTTTATAGAGATAGAACCATGAGTTTTAACACTTTCAAACGGTATGTCGTGTTACCAGGCTGATTTAATTTCACCATAATGCAAGTGAACGAATGCAAATGAACCCACTCCACGGGGTTAAGGCAAAGGCTGTTTATGTACACGTTTATCAGGCCCGTATACGACTGGCTTTACCAGAGCGCTTGGAATTATTGGGTTCTCTCTGCAGATAGCATAGTTTAGTGTCATAACGCACAGAACTTTGCTAAGTCCATTGTCACTGAATAGTTCCGTATGGCCGCCGGTCGGGGCTCAGCTCTCCATCACACCACACCACCCACTTCCCGTTTCACACCAGCAAACACCGCCCTCTGCTGACGCTACAGCGCTCTGGATATTGCAGGAACGCCTCAGCACAGGTGCGTGCACACGCAGACAGACACCCAGCCGCACCAGACGAGAGTGAAACAAGCCGCGCGTGCGGCGGTTTTGTACAAGACGCCGGCTATCTTTAAAAAGGCAGCTCGCCTCGCGACCGAGAGGCAATCCACGGTAACGAGACAACATTGCCTTTTCACCAGTTTCTAGCCAAGACCCACTCGTTCTCGGACAAGGCTACTGCTCAAGACTGTTCCGGTGTTCTGTCGATTTGGGCTGCCTTGTCTAAATGTTCTATCAGTAAATTTATAGTCATGTCTATGACCATATCGGAAAAATACTTCCGCGAGTAAACTGCGCTACTTTAGTAACTCGATAGGCAAGACGAAATGTCAGAAGACCGGCTGTAGACGCGCTGCGGGAAGACAGAATCTGCAGCCGATTTCCCTGTGAAACAGCGGGGCATCGCTTTTGTTAAACGCATTTTTTCTTTGGCTTTTACTTTCGTTTTGACACCGACGCGTGGAGTGTTACCGTGTGCGGGACGTAAGCTGTACCGTGGTTGCCTCTAGTAAAGCTAGAACTGGTGACTTTTTTGGGTCCTGTCTGGCTAACATTAAACTGCGGCATGAACCACAGAGACTTCCATTTCACCTAACTGAAGTGAATTTTTCACTTATTGAAAGAAAAAAACAGGGCCAATCCATAGCATCTGGGCACAATAAAATATGTTTGTTGTCTTTCATATCTGAAAGTGACCCCTGCTTTGCTCAAGTTCATTTTTGGCTATTATAATTTTTCCTCTTAAGAGCATTAAAAAGCTTTCAACAGGTAATGTGATCTTCCCAGTATATTTTCACATTAATAAAACAATGTTTTGATATACAATATGTAGTTCCTCAATCTTAAGTTGAATTATAAATGTATATTTTCTGTAACCAAGTCTATCAACATCGATAAAATACAAGCATGTATAAGTTTGTCAATTCGATTAAATAAGTCCAATCAAGTTTAAAATAGCAGTATTTTCTGTTCTAGACCAGTGGCGCCACCTAATGTTTTCTGAAGGAAATACAACTGAGTGATGCATTTTGTATAGTATTGTGTGCTTCTACATAAAAAAATATATATATACTTGGCAATCATCAGTATTCCGAATGTTACCATTAGAATGCAGAGTAATTTACACCATTGAAAAACACATTACTTAAGCATGTCAAAAACCTTTTACATGTTTGGGCAAGCAAAACATCAGCAAGCTTTGTTACTTGCGGGTTAGAATCTTAATAAAATTTCTCCAGTCATTATGAAAGAATATAACACACATGGTGAAAATTAAAGCAAAAAATAGTGTGAAATCAAACTTAGAATTGAAGAATAAAGGTTAACATATCAAGGCTTGAATGCCTTATAATTTCACAGCTATGTCGTAAGTAGTAAAAAAAAAAAAAAAAGCTCATGAAATGAAGCACGTGCATGCAGTCTAAAGGTAAGCCATGTAGTCAGAGATCAATGTTCTGGATACACATACAGTACCGTCATCTCAGAAACCATGGGATGACATTTTCCTACATTACATAAAATCCTCACTCTTTCCTTTGCGATCACAGCCATCTGCCCTGGTCCTAAGCGAGATGTTTTTCTCTTCACTGGCCAGCTAAAACAAATGAGAAATAGTCACAACTACAGATTCACAGAAGCAGTGTCACAAACAGAAATATGGCCAAAACAAATCATCAATATACACCCAGGTACGTTAACAGTGCATCACAGTACCTTTGTTGTGAGATCTTCTGGATCCTCTTTTGGTGGGGGTACTATGAAAGCAAACACAAGATATTACATTACATTACATTATAGGCATTTAGCAGACGCTCTTATCCAGAGCGACGTACAACAAGTGCATTAGTTCCAGGTGCAGAGATATGAGAATGTAATAGCTTTATTCAGTCTCCAGGGCTAACACAGCCAGAATGATCATGAAATGTTTGATATCAGGACGGAGTCAGGATTTTAACCCTTGTCCTTGTGGTCGGAGTCTAGAGCTCTACCACTGGGCTAGACTCAAAGACCGATGAACCCAATAGCAGAGAACAAAAAACTGGATTCCAAAAAATATACACAAGAAAGTACTCAGGCACAACAGTCTTTAGGTTCCAAAGAACACGATCCAAAAAACTTGTAAACAAGTTTCAAAATACAAAAAATTTCAAAGTACAAAAAACTCATAGATAATGAAACTAAACACAAGAGAGTTTTCAAGCACAGCAACAGTCCAACAAAAGCAAGCACAAGGTAGCACTTACTCAAGGTAGACCAGACAAAGACTGAGCAAAGACAGCTACAAAACGGCAACTTAAATACACAGCGCAATTAAGACACAGGTGGAACATATTACCAAGACACTCTCAAAGACAGAAAAAAAGGAAACCAAAAGTCTATAAGGGTGCCATCTTTTGGCCGAAAGAATGTATTACAGTCCAGATGCTGACAGTTAAATTTTAAAATTATTGCATGATAATTCATATAAATCTATGCGCAAAAAACATGATTCAAAATATAATTTACTTGTATATTTTTATATCTTTACTATTTAAATATCTACTATTTGTGTGTTTTAATAATGGCACAATAATTTAATTTTTTTTTGTAGCAGAACTCGGAAATCAACACTATCAATAACATTAAAGAATTTAGCTTTATCTTATACTAGGCAGATTGAAAATAAACACTGCATTTAATTTTGTTAATAGTTATGTAGAGCTTCAGAGAGCCACTGTACATTTGCCTCATCTTATACTGGAAAAAAAAAATAAAAGAGCTGTAATTTATTTATGAAATTACCACAAAATGTCATCATAGTCTCCAGGGTAGGCACAGCCTGAGGACAAGCTGAAACACCAGAATGATTATAAAATGTTTTTTAGATGAATGAATCTACAATAAATGAAAATTCATCAAAATCCCTGCTTCTGTGCATGTGTTTTTTGGTTTGTTTTTGTTTTTTTGTGCCATTTTTCTGCCCGATTTTCTGCCCGATTTTCCGATACATGTGGAGTCGGCAGCCGCTTCTTTTCACCTGACAGCGAGGAGTTTCACTGGGAGAGAGTAACGCAAGCAGAGGTTCATGCTGGACAGGCGCCCTGACCAATCAGTAGGAGTCGCTAATGCAACAATTAGGACTCATACCCTCACTGGCTTCCCGCCCGCGAACACAGCGTCTAACCCAGCCGAAACTACCGCTGCCGGGGATTGAACCCGGGTCTCTGAGGTGGTAGGCGAGTGCTACACTACCCTTGCTTCTGTGCATGTTTGACAACATATGCTGACATACGAGTGTGTTAATAATGACACTGATTCATTTTAATGTAGTTTTAGCAAAGGAGAACTCTGAAATCAGCAACACAAGACATGACATTACAGTTGTTTGCTTTGTCAGCACATGGTGAATTTGTGTACTAAATTCAATGTTGCTGACATCGTAATGATGATCAGCCGCAATTTCCTCTTTGTTTCAAGAGGTCTTACAAATTTCTGAATGACTCTTTATGGATAAAGTACAGAACAATAAAATAAATAAGATGTGCATGAATAATGAAAAGACTTGCCTGTCTCTTGTACAAAGACAGTCAGGACAACAAGGCCTACCGGGGGGAAAAAATAACATTTTATTAGCTATTCCAGTTATTCACCCTTAAAGCAAACCCAGTACATATGAAGGGCACAGAAATGTTGTGTAGACATTATCTCAACAAGAAAATTTGGAAAAAACAGAAAAAAAGAAAGAAGCTAGCTGATCCAAGCTTGGAGCTCACACCGTGCAGCTAGCTGATCCGAGCTCAGAGGTCGAACCTTGCAGCTAGCTGATCCGAGCTCGGAGTTCCCACCTCGCAGCTAGCTGATCCAAGCTCGGAGCTCACACCTCGCAGCTAGCTGATCCGAGCTCGAAGCTCGCACCTCGCAGCTAGCTGATCCAAGTTTGGAGCTTGCACCTCGTAGCTAGCTGATCCGAGCTCGGAGCTCACACCTTGCAGCTAGCTGATCCAAGCTCGGAGCTCGCACCTTGCAGCTAGCTGATCCGAGCTCGTAGCTCGCACCTCGCAGCTAGCTGATCCAAGCTCGGAGCTTGCACCTCGTAGCTAGCTGATCCGAGCTCAGAGCTCACACCTTGCAGCTAGCTAATCCGAGCTCGTGGTCAAAATGCCTTTCAGGGATGGCGAACGGCACTAAAGGAGCCTTGGTGTGCTTGTGAACCTCAGCACGTTGACATGCCAAGCAGGCATTCGCCCAGTCAGGGACATCCTTCTTCAGGCCGTGCCACACAAACTTCTCGGACATTAATTTTTGCGACGCCTGGCGGCCCGGATGGGACAGGTTGTGCAAAGCATCGAAAACACACCGCCGCCAAACCGCAGGCACCACTGGTCTCGCGACGCCAGTGGACACATCGCAAAGGAGCAGCAGGCACCAAGTACCGAAACTCACATCCTGCAGCTGCAGGCCTGTGGTCGGCGTGCATAACGCCTGCACTTCGGGGTCAGACGCTTGGTCAGCAGCCATCTGAGCATAATCTACACCTAAATGGACCGCGCCCACCGTAGATCGTGAAAGACAGTCTTCCGCCACGTTGTCCTTTTCGGCGACACACTGAATGTCCGTGGTGAACTCCGAAATGAACGCTAACTGGCTTTGTTGACGGGCGGACCACGGCTCCGAAACGTTAGCCATAGCTAGAGCCGAAGGTTTGTGGTCTGCAAAGGCAGTGAATGTGTGGCCCTCGAGCAGGAAACGAAAGTGTCGCACAGCTAAATAAAGGCCGAGGAGCTCGTGATCAAATGTGCTATATTTGCGTTCAGCGGGGCGGAGCTGGCGGCTAAACAAAGTGAGCGGTTGCCAAACCCCGTCCACCAGCGGTTCGTGCACCCAGCCAACCACCAGCTGTTCCTGCACCCCGCCAACCACGAAATCAACAAATCTTTCTCTCTTTTGGGGCGATTGTAAATCTTGAAAAGCACTTTCTACTGACAGGGACTCCGTTTACCCTTACCTTGGCAGACAGCATACCTTCCACTCGCACTTCATACACACGTTTAAAAACGGTTGTGTTTAAAAAAAGAATTGAAAGACTCGGCCAATCAGGGCACGTATGTCTACCAAGAGTTTACCAAGAATTAGCCAATCGCTTTCTGGAGTGTCTGGGGCTGACCGCATAAAGCGCTAGCCAGCGCTACGCTACCACCATCAAAACAACTCACACAGCACTCATACGCCAGTATATGCACTTATTATAGTTAGCCACCTCTACAGCATTTCCAGTAATACGGGAGTATGCAGCTGAAATCCTCTATGGAAAGCAACCTCACAGCGATCTTATCTACGATCAGTTGGTCATGTTGTGCTTCACTTCAGGGTGTTAACTCCGCTGGAAAAGAGAGAGAGCCAACTTTTTTTTTTTTAGTCAATGACATTTCCTTCTGAGGTCTACGACAGCAATCGCGACCACGACATTTATTTTGCCTTTTTTGTATAGCTATTTGCGTGGATAACATTGCATTTATTATTATTATTTATTGGTAAAAACATTTACTTCATATCCAGGGAGGTAGCAAACTACTTGAAAGTTAGATTACATGTGTAGCTGTTTACTAATACGATTGCATTTCAGGCTGGAAAATAACCCGTTAAGCCAGAGAAATTGCTGAGTTGTCGTAGAATCTTTCTTGCAACGCAATGTATCAAGGCTGGCAGCGTCAGCATAGCAACCAACGCTGTAACGAAACGTTAACTATGTTACAATTGCTATAGCAGCTGTTTTAGAATGTCATTGCGTCACCCGGACCTTTTTTGCAGCCCGGACATAAATTGTTGTAACAGCTGTCACACGACATCGCCATCTATTGGTTGCTGAAGGAAACATAGACGTGCAAAATGCAGTTGTACACTTAAACATGAAAATGGATACTAGGTGTAGGGCAGTTCACATAAGTCTGCCTCTTATCAGACCCTCAGAGGAAAACAGACTGTTTATTGTGCTGACAGGGAGTCAGTAAATGTGATAAAGAGGCAGTGCTCAGCTGCAAAACATCAGACTGGATCAGCATTATGTAAAATATAAGGTTCTCCATGACAGTGTAGTCATATTTTGTATTGTTGGAAAGCTGATGTCATGTGGAACAAGTTGGTGTCTCAGCTACAAAGGTTAATCTAGTTTGATATGTTTACAGAGATAGCATGCACAGGATTCATTGTTGTACTGTTATGTCAGGATTGTTACTTTAGTTAATGGATTGAGGGTTTTTCTTTATAATAATAATAATAAGTTTATTTATATAGCACATTCCAAGAGCAGACGTCACAAAGTGCTTTACAATAAAATCAACAACAAAAGGCAAGTAAGAGAAAACGGACAGCAAAAATCAAAAAGCAACAACATGATAAAACAAGATCATTTTTTAAATATAAAAACAAATTAAACAAAAGCAAGTCTAAAAAAATGGGTCTTAAGCTGCTTTTTAAAGGAGTCCACCGTGTCCACAGTTTCGGAGCTATAACCTCAAAAGCACAGTCTCCTTTTGTTTTGAGCCTGGAGCGAGGAACAACCAACAAACCCTGATCAGAGGACCTCAGATTCCTACTGGGCTTCTATGGCTGCAGTAGCTCTTTAATGTAGACGGGTGCCTGAGCACGCAAGGCTCTGTAAACACTTACAAGAATCTTGAAATGGATTCTGAATTCGATGGGAAGCCAGTGTAGAAATTTCAGGATTGGCATTATGTGAGACCTTTTGGGGGACCTGGTCAGGAGCTTAGCAGCAGCATTTTGGACCAGTTGTAAGCAGAGAAGGTATGTCTTACTAAGACAGGTGAAAAGGAAATTGCAGTAATCAAGATGTGAGGAAATAAATGCATGTATAATCATTTCCAACTCAGCTGTGGAGACAATGGGCCTGAGTTTGGCAATATTTCTCAGCTGGTAGAAGCAGGAGCGAACCAAGCAATTTACATGCTGGTCAAAACTCAATGCCTAGCCCATAGAAACGCCTAGATTACAGAGGGTGGCTTTAACAGAAGCAAATAAAGAGCCAAGACATTCCATCACCTTCAGGACAATGCCGCCTGGGGCAGAAATAAGAACTTCTATTTATTCAGTATTTAGCTGCAGAAAATTGTCTGCCATCCAATCTTTTACAGAGTCGAGGCAATTCAGTAGAACAGCCAGTCTTGAAACATTTTGAGGCTTAAACGAAAAGTATAATTGAACATCGTCTGCATAACAATGGAAGGAGACATCATTAAAATTGCTTATTATCTGCCCGAGAGGAAGCAAGTACAATATTAATAGCAGCGGGCCTAGGACAGAACCTTGGGGAACACCACAAAAAAGAGATTCAGCTGATGAGACAATCATGGACTGTAACCGAGAAAGTCCTGTCTGACAGGTACAAGGAAAACCAATCCAAAGCTGATCCAGAAATACCCACCCACTGCCTGAGCCTCTCAATCAAAATACGGTGGTCCACCGTATCAAAAGCAGAACTGAGATCTAACAGAACCAATACTGAACATTCTCCTGCATCACCCTTCATTAGCAGATCATTTGATACTCTGTGAAGAGCTGTTCTGTTGAGTGCAACGGACGGAAGCCAGACTGAAACTTGTCTAAAATGTTGTGCTCATCTAAGAAAGCTGTAAGCTGCTTAGCAACCACTTTTTCTAAGACCTTAGCTATAAAAGGTCATTTATAAATAGGCCTGTAGTACATATCATTGTGTATAAGGAGAGAAGTGCAATGGTTCAGAGAGACATATGCATATGCGTATAGACATTTCACCACTCACATTTTGCACAATTGCATATTGTTATTATTACTGAACACACTGAACAATAAACTGCATTCATTTTAAGCTGGCATTCCTCTTACTCTTACCACTGCACACCCAGCTGTTTTAAGGTTCTAACACTTAGATCCCAGGATATCTGCACCCTGTTATCACTCACCTGTACACTAGTGTCACAGCAGGATACACAATGTATTTATGCAGGCTACACAAGCAAGTCACCTCCACGTCAACCATGATAGACAGCGATCCGTATTGAGCCACACTACTGGCGGACAGCAGTCTCCTTCGTCTAAACCTAACCGCTAGCCCAGAGGAAAGGTTAAAACACTATATAATCAAGATAACATTAAATTAATACCGTTGCTGTAAAACTACATGCATTCCTTTGCCACTCAGATACTTCCGCTGTTTGGTTTGCGGAGGGGTTTCTTACAGTTGGCGACCTCGATATTATAAGTTCTGTTGGTGACCTGTTTGGTGTATCTGAGGGGTTTCTTACATAGGTGATCATCAGTATTCTGAATACTCCCACTAGAATGCAGAGTAATTTACACCATTAAAAAAACACATTGATTTAGCTTGACAAACTTTTACATTTTTTATTGGGCAAGAAAAACATCGGCAAGATTTCAATTACCTGGGGTTTAAAATTTAGATTAAATTTCTCCTGTCATTATGTAAAGAATATCACATATATAAAATTTAAGAAAAAATAAAAATTAGGATACATTCAAACTATGTATGTAGTAAGATATAAATTAAAAAAGCACAAATAAAAGCTTTTAAGCTGAAATAAAATCAAGCACGTGTATCCAACATGAAGGTAAGCCGTGTACTCTGGGATCAGTGCTTTGGATACACCTACAGTGATACATCTTTTATTTAATGTATGAAAATGACATTTTCCTTCATTACATAAAATCCTCATTCTTTCTTTTGTGATCACAGCCATCTGCGCTGGCCCTGAGCGAGATGATTTTCCTCTTCACTGGCCAGCTAAAACAAATGAGAAATAGTCACAACTACAGATTCAGAGAAGCAATATCACAAACAGAAACATGGGCAAACCAATCATCAAAATACAGCCAAGCCGAGTTTACAGTGCATCGCAGTACCTTTGAATGATGTGAGATCTTCTGGATTCTGTTTTGGTGGGAGTACTATGAAAGCAAACAAGAGATGTGAAAAAGGATTAATGAATATACATGTTGACATAAGTGTCAGTCATTATGGAAGCAAACTCATTGAACTGGCATATTCTGAGAAAAAGGCACTAAATTACAGAATGAATGGTCAATTCACTGGTATGCTGTAAAAATTTATTGAATTCAGTAATACCTTTTTGCATACAAGTACTAATTTATCAAAAAACACACGAAATCCAAATTTTATAATTGTGTACTCAAAGGTGAATGAGGGATAATGCCTTTTTATGTCATTGTTGGATTTTCTTCCCAAACAGGAAACAATATCTATGCTCAGAAGGATTTGTGGTATCAGAACCTGAAGTAAAAGTTCATTATGAAAAGACCTTTTTCAATAAAATGGTCTAACAATACATCATAAATTATGAAATACCTTTTGCTTCAGTGGATTGTTCTTCATTACTGAAATGTTCATGGTCCCCATACAGGTATTCTGAAATACACATTGTAAGGCAGAGAAAAAGTAACATAACATAACTGGCCATTCAGCCCAACAGTGTTCGCCATTTTCCTACCACTAAAGTGTACTTGGTGCTCGGCTTACCTACAAACTAGATGGCATCTAGCACCATATCAAATCTGGCCTTGAGAACCCCCAGAGTTTCTGCCACTACTACATGACACGGCAAGCTATTCCACGCATTGACTATTTACTGCCTGGGTGAAAAAATACTTTCTAATGTCTGTGCGGAAGTTGGCGGAACCCCCTCGTTCTAGCTCTTATCTTTCATATCAGGAACCAATTTGGTTGCCCTTCTCTGAACCATTTCCTTTATATCTTTGTTCTAGTACAGTTCCCAGAACTACACACAATACTCTAAAGCCGCGTTTCCACCAAATTACCCGGAACTTTTAGTCCCAGGAACTACTTTTCCAGGAACTAAAAGGTTCCTTCAAACAATGGTTGCCTGCGTTTCCACCGGGGTCTAAAGTTCCGCGAAGATTAGGCAAATTAGTTCGCTTACGTGTAAAATAGCGACGTTGTCGTCGGTCCATCTGTCCTATGATTTATTCTGTAACCCCATACTACCACCGAAGTAGCCTACATTATTTTCTAATAACCGGGACAGCCCGGAGGGGTTTATTCCACTTATATACAACGGGTTACCAACAATGACTATATATGGTTACTTTTGTATTTATTGATTTTTTTATCAATTTAATCACCTGGAATTGAAATATTCTTCTGCAGCCGTTTGGGCATATTTTACCGTTGTCAAGCAAAACTGTCGTTGGTAGTTGAACTTGGACCGTTGTTATGCAACAAAAAGGATATAACAGGCCAATAGTCAGATTGTAACTGTTTTATATATCCTCTCAAGCACATTCATTATGTTTTTATGCGAACATTCACTTTCATGTCTTGACATCCGAAGCGACAGAATGCATTCACATTTCCAATATAACTGGCAACAACAGCAGAAAACATGCACACGTTTTAAACAATTTGCTGTTTGATTACTTTCTCATTGTCAATTCCATATAGGCTAATCGCAAAATGACAAGAATAGAACGAAAACTCGGACTTGCGTGAAAATTTAAATTAGCAGTGGTACAGCCACCGTTTGCTTTCCTTCGAAGTTACTGCTAGCCGAGCAGCGAAGTGTGCCCTCCAGATGCGAACCATGCACCATAAATTAGTCCATAGTCTTCCTGGTCTTTTTGTGGAATTGAAGAATGGCAGAGTAAAATTACGGCAGTCAGAAAAAGCTAAAGCGACGATTACTAGAATTAACCTGTTATTTTTCTCTGACAAAAAGTGCAGAAGGTGATTTCCAGTTTGCTTTTACTGTATCAACAATGTGAATTACGCAGAACTACCGCATACCTCACATAACTGTATCAAACGTTTTGAGTCAATTACAACGGACTAACAAAGAAAATCCGGAAGAAAATATTCAGCAACCGAATTAATCCGTTTGAATGTTTTGGTACGTAATATGCTGTCCCAGCACGAATGCTTAGCATTTTATAAAACGAATAGCCTACTAAAGCAAGAAAAGAACAGAAGAGCACACGTTATAATTCCAAGACGTTGGCAGGCTATAACTAAAACTAGGCTACTGCGCCGCATAACATACAAGTTTGATTTGAAGTTATTATGAAAATAAATTGGTTTGCGGCTGCATATTTTCAAACATGGCGGTTGAAAATAAATACAAAAAAATGCTGCGTGTACTCGACCAATCAGAAATGTTCAGCGCTGCAAGCTCCACCCAAAAGGTTCCTGTACTTTCGGAAAGTACTACCCCCCGAGCAGGAACCTTTTGGAGGTAAAATAAAGCCCCCGGAACTAAATTTAGACCCTAGTTCCTGCGGTGGAAACGCACGTAGTTCCTCAAAAGGTTCCTAGTTCCGGGGTAAAGTTCCTGCGGTGGAAACGCGCCTTAAGTGTGGTCTGACAAAGGTATTGTGGTCCGTAAAGGTAAGTATGGTATTCAATAAGTAGGTTTTCCGGTGAAGATTAGATGGGTGGACAGACTTCATCGTTTAAGGGTCTCCTGTGAGACAAAGACATTCACAGCACAAAATGACTCACTAAGAGGTCAGAAATATTAACAAGGGGAAATGGAAACAGTAAATTTCTCACCTGTGGGTGGCTTTGAGAAAAACATGTTCTGTGGTGTCGTCTTGTAAGCTGTTTAACACAGTGGAATACACCCACATGGGATAGAGGCAGTCAGTTAATTTAAACAGTGTTTCGGTATTTTTGTGTCTATACATCTTTAACCAATACGTTCAGTACTTCAGATAATACTGTCTGTAGCCCATATTGTACGTTTTCCCTACTCCTACATTTTCCTGTGCTCAATATAAAACCAAGTCATTTGAATGAGGACTCTCCACAACATGTGTTGACCAATGTGGAACAGTGAACAGAGCAGCAGTGTAGTACCATGGGGAAGGAACTCTACTTGTAAACTTGCAAGTTTGATTCCAAAGTACCACACTGCCAAAGGTACCCTTGATCAACGAACTTAACTTGGATTGCTTTAGTATGGAATCAGGCTGTATAAATTGGTACTATGTGAAAATACAGAAGTTCTGTACATTGCTGTGGTAAATGCCTGTAATGTAAAAGAAACGCAATGAGCTGGTAGCACAATTCACACTCACCCAACTTACTTTTCTTTCTCAGGCAAACACAGCCCAAGACTGTGAGGATGAGTCCAAGCAAGACTGAGCTGGCTACAGAAACCAGAACTTTCCGCTTTAGGACTGACAGACAAAGGAACACAAAACAAAGGGAGGGATCCAAAATCATGCAACTCATTATAAATGACCAGCATTATGACCTGTAATGGCTACACTGGCTGCATTAGCTGCATGGATTGGCTTCGACTGCTTATCCTTAAACTCAAAATACCATGGTGCACTGTGGAGTACTGACTGAGTCTATTGCAAACAAGATAGCATGACTTCCTTTCACACGCTGTGCTCACCACGAGCGCTTGAAGGATGGTGGAGGAAGTGGTCTTGAATGAGGCACATTTCATTAATAGCCTGACAAAAGGAGTGGAACTCACCAATGTTGTTTTCTCTAAATCCTTCGCTGATCTCTGTGTAAGAGGGTTGGCCTGTTCTGTTTCCTCTGCATTTATATTCACTGCTGTAAGAGTCGTTTCCAGAGGAGAGTGTGAGTCTGTCCCCGCTGGGGACCAGTGGAAGATGCGGTCCGTCTCTGTACCACGTGTAGTTCCACTCAGCAGAGCTCCCCTCAACCTGACACCTCAGAGTCAGACTGTCTGACCTGAAGATCTCTGTCCACGCAGTCTCCAGAGTCAGCACAGCCTGAGGACGAGCTGAAACGCCAAAATGATTAGGAAATGGTTGATTAGAGCATCGTGCACAACTATAAATTATAATACATCAAAACGCCATGCCCAAAACATGATTGAAAATATCACTTTTTGGTGCATGCATGTTTGCACTTCGATGTCGCAGATTGCCCGGTGCCATTGTCATGTTTAAACAGGCAAAGGCCTTCCCCCAAACTGTAGGAGAAGCACAGAATAGTCTAGAATGGGATTGTATTCTGTAGAATTAAAATTAGCCTTCACTAGAACTAAGGGGCCTAGCCCAAACAATGAAAAACATCCCCAGACTAAACAGTGGCCAGATACTTTTGGTCATATACCGTATAGAACATTTCAGAATTATTTGCTTTATCATGTACTTGACTGAGAAATAAAGCAGTGAAATGTATTTCTTATGTTACCAGTTATGCTGAGCTGGAGAGAGTCACTGTACTGTCTGTAGAAAGCGGGTCTCCCTCTCCCTGCTCGGCACCAGTACTCTCCTCCATGTGAAACTGCAGCAGAGTGGATGGTGTAACTGGACCCGTCAGTGCTGCTGGAGTCAGTGCTGGTCAGTGCTGCTCCCGGTGTTTCTTTGTACCAGAGATACTCCCAGCCAGCAGGATCTGTGCCAACCCTGCAGGTCAGGGTCACTGTATCTCCTGTGAAGATCTCTCCACTGGGGGTGTCCAGAGTCAGCAGGGGTTTGGGGGCCTCCCCTACAAAACAGGTATAATTTCACCCGCAGGTAAAACACTAGAAAACCAGAGTAACATTAAGACACTTGCTATTATAAACAGGACTGCACAAACCATAACTCATCATATAATAAAGTTATTTGTAATGTAACAGATGATTGCTCACCCAGCATTCACCCAGACCATACAATACAATACAATAAGCTCTTATATAGCGCTCTCCATGCGTACATCCCAGGGTGCTTTACAAAAAAAATATATATATAAATAAATAAACAACCAACCTAAGAAGTCAAAACTAAGAGGAATAGGAGAGAGCTGCCAGTACAGGAAACAATCAAAACCAGCACTGTGACAAAGAATTTCACCTCCTCAGAAATGTATTTTTTCTTATTCATTTCACAGTTATTTCAGCAGGGGTTCTGGAATCTTCCTGGTACATGTATTTTACACATTTATTTTGCATTTTATATGTAAAAAGTGACAGCTTACCTTTAACTTTGAGTGTGACCGCATTGCTGCTGCCAGTGTACAGTACTCTTTCCTTATGCTCTCCTTTACATGTGTATGTTCCTGAGTCTGACTGAACAGCAGACAGGATCTCATAGGTGTCCTCAGCTGTGCCCACAGGAAGTTCTCGTCCATCTCTGTACCATTTGTGCATCCACACAGGAGAGCTGTCCTGAATGTCACAGTGCAGAGTCGCTCTCTCTGTGTTAAAGATGTTTGTCCATCCGGTCTGTAGAGTCAGAACCACGCCTGGGAGAGCTGGACAGACCAGGAAACAAAGTGCAAGATGGAGTCACAGGAATACCTGCTTTTCATGGATTGCTGATGCCTGTCAGTTGACAACTTTCTATACAATATTACAAAGGTAACAAAAATATTAATTTTTTAACTTTTACATAAGCATTAATATAGGTCTAGCTAACTATCACAGCACAACAACATCACTCACCATCTACAGTCAGGGTCACATTGTTGCTCTTTTCAGTGTAAACGTCTCTTCCTGGTATTCTCCCTCGGCAGGAGTATCTTCCTCTGTGTGACTGATCTACAGCTGGGATTGTGAACTCATTTCCTCTGGAGTCCACACTGTTCATAGAGGCTGCATCTCTGAACCACAGATAACTCCACCCAGTCTGACGGGTCTGAATCTCACATTTGAGAGTCACTTTCTCAGTGGGGTAGAACTTCCTCCATGCAGGGTTCAGGGTTAGCACAGCAGGCGGTGGAGCTGCCAGGACAGGACACAATCAAACCCAGCACAGGGACAAAGAACTTCACTTCCTCAGTATTTTTTTTCTTTTTTTCAGCAGGCATTCAGGAATCTTCCTGGTACATGTATTAATAAATCAGTGAAAATTTCTTAGGCGATATAAATTTTCATTTTCCAGTGTAAAATTTTAATTGTGCAAAGTGCCGTGGTTAATATAATCCACTAAGTGTCAAAATAAACACAATTAGTTATAATGAAGCTCCAACTGTCTCTGTGCCAATTTTACAGTCACAAGAGCGTAATAAGGCATGCTAAATACAGTGATGTAACAAGAAGAACTACATGTGCGTATTCCAGATTATTAAGAAAGATATGGACTATAAAGCTATTTATTTTTGCCCTTCACTTACAAATGCATTGCTGCAAATGCTGGCTTTTAGTCACAATCATAAATTGGTAAGTAAACTTTGATAATTTTGGAAAGTGGAAAAAGTGTGTTTAATAAAATAAAAAATGAAAACCTTCATTTAATTGTTAGTCAAAATTAAATTTGAGTGAAGACTGAATCTAGGGCAGTGTGTGCCTTCAACTGCAGTGTGCACAATTAGAATGTGGTCACACTTTAGGAGCATCAATGTGAACAGGCAGCCCAATGGAGACAGCCTGACAAACTGACTTCCTTTTCAATCACTAATACATGTTCTTTCTGTTCTCCTGTATACACACTACTCTTGCTCTACAGACTTTTATTTTTTATTTTCACATCTTTGAATTTAAGGTTCTGTTGCTCATCAAAAAAACAGAAATATGATTTTCTAAATAAACATCTCTTTGAAGTGAGGTATCATATTCTGCAAATAAAATGCTAATATCTTGTCTTACCTGTCACAGTCAAAGTATGTGTATAATTGATTGTACTGTGATTTTCAGTCTTTGCTGCACACCAATACTGAGCACTGTCAGACTCAGTCACACGACTCAGGGTGTAAGTAGAGTACCCTCGAATATAGGAGGAGAGTGTGGTGTCTTTAGCTCCACTTAGCTTCTTCCAGGAATATTCCCATTGGGTGGATGGATCGGAATCAACCTTACAGATAAGACGCACAGTCTCCCCTGACATCACATTTGACGTTTGCGAATCAGCAGTCAGGACAACTCGAACACTGGTCTCTAGAGAAGAAATATTATCCCAGTGTAAACAATGGACGTGAAATGGCTTCCAAAACCAAGCATTCAGCATGACCACCACGCAAAAATATTCACAGACAGCCAATGTTTACGTATTGATTAGCAATTTCAGAAAATTTACTTGCAGCCTTAATTGCTGGTATTGATAAACAGAGCATGAATTCATGTTAGAGCAGTAAAGTTAGTTTCAAATTAGAATGGCACGTGTTTATTTAATAAAACAAAGCAAACTTGCTCATATTTGAGGGACACGAAGATACAGCAGATGCTGAGTTTGTAGTGTAAGCACAATGTACAATTAATAAGCTAGAACCTTCTGTTTTGTTCAATATTCCCTTTGTTTCCCATAAAATGCACTTTATGGATAAAGCTGTATGAATAAGATGCACGTGAATAATAAAAATACTTGCCTGCCTCTTGTACAAAGAACATCAGGACAACCAGTCCAACTGGAGGGAAAAAAATGAAAATGAGGGTTTTTTTTTTTTTTTTAACCAATAAAGCAAATCAGCAGCACAAATGTAGTGCACAGAAACACAAAAACAAGAGAGAAACAAAAGAAATGCCCAAAGCCTCCTTGTGTCCTTGATGTATAGAAGGGAACAGATGGTAATATTTGTAAGTAGGAGTGAGAGGCAGTGTTCAGCGTAGTTATTTTGATGGTGAGCCCTGAAAAGCACTTTAAAAGCACGGAGTCCCTATAAACCTACACTTAGGGAGATAGCATACCATCCACTCCAGTTTGCCGTGTTATTTTATTAGTACTTCACAAACATGTAACAGGTTGGGTTCAAAAAATGAGAGAAATGTACTTTCTGGCTAAATTATTACTTCCACAGAACAGGACGATGTTCTTACTCACACAATGATACATGGTGACTCATTCACACCTAGAACGCATCATTCACAATGTTATTCTGATTCTGAGTGTTATTCCTTCTTGTTTTAATTCATCAATAAGAAAGACTAAATGAAAAACTCACTTGTTGCTGTGGTGAACTCATACATGTTGAGCTTTCTCTCCCCTGCTCTTTCTCAAACAGGTACAGCCCTGCAGTGCTGGATGGTTTTGTTGGCGGATGTGTCTCATTCCTTTAATAGAGCCGTGGTCAGAAACTTGTTAAAGCTACTTCTCAGGAACCAGGTTAAAAATAATACATTTTTTTAAAAACACTTCAAAAGTATTCACAGACACAAACCTGCAAAATGTATAGTGTATACCTTTCTGGAATTAGTATATTTATTTATGCATTTATTTGTTTCCTTGTTTTCAATTATTTATGTTGTGGTTATGAACATTCAGCAATGTGACTACACAATGAGAGGAGAAAGTAATGAAGATCATGATCTACACAAGAGATGAGTGTGCAGTTAGAGACAGGAAATGAGATGCAAGGGAGAATACAGAGCAGTAAAACCCCTTCTGCATCACACCTTTTTTTAAATCACAAGTCTGAAAATGACATGCCCACAATAAAATGGCTACTATCCTTGAGCCCTTTTGACTACAGGCATAATCCTGGCTCTGCTGAAAGGTAACCCTTGGGAGCTTGTTTGCCAAGAGTCAGAATTGCTCTTAAAAAATAATAAATCAGAAAGTAATAGAAGCTCAAACACAGTGGAAGTTCTCACACCTAAAAGATTTTTTTTTTTTTTTTTTTTTTGTGGAATGGATACAAATGCCAGGTGGGTTTAAAAATACAATGAAGCCACAGCCACAACATTGGGCAAATCCTGGTTCAAAATTGAATACCACCAAAAATTTGCATTCTGCATTGTTTTCTTTTTTCTAAGCTATGTCTAACCAGGTTTCCAAAAAGGCCATTTGGAGATTCCAAAAGGTCACTTGGTTACCAAATGATATTATGGGTGTTTATAGATGTAAAATACTATATATTGTATACTGTGTGTTAGTTGAAGACGTTCGCAGAAATTCTCACTTTTCCTGCGCCTGCCACTCTCCACCACCCTCCCCTTGCCACCTCTGGCAGCAGCAGGTCTGGAAGACCGTAGAAAATATCTACATCAGTTATCCAGTTCACTAATCCATTAACTAAAGTCCATTGATAAAAGCCCCCCCCCCCCTCCAAATACCCCACCCCCATCAACATGTCAAACACGTACCACAATTTCACACCACATGTATCATTCAAAATCAGGCCTACTCCTTATTTATAAGAGTAGGCTACTGAATATTACATTACAGGCATTTAGAAGACGCTCGTATCCCGAGCGACTTACAACATTTTATATAGCATTTACAGTGCATCCATTCATACAGCTGGATATACACGTACTGAAGCAAAGCAGGTTAAGTACCTTGGTCAAGGGAACAAAGGCACTGTTCTACCTGGGAATTATGCCGTCCATATAATACATATAGTGTGAGAATGTATTTAGATGCTCACCGATACAGATCTGAGTCAAGTCCTTCACTGAACAAGTCCTCTGCACGTTTTTTGGATGAAAAATTGCTGTGGATTTTGTTCAGTGGATCCTTCTCGTGAAAAAGACACCGACTTTACCTTGATCTTTTCGTCCGTGGATTCCCAAAACGCACTGAAGGTGAGGAACCCCCGAGCCTTTTTTGGCGTCCCACATATTAGAAGATAAGAGACCGTTTTCGCTAAATCATTGCCACCGTAAAATGGGTTATAAAGATAGAACCGTGTCAACGCATAAAACTTTGCTAAGTCCATTGTCACTGAATAGTTCCGTATGAGGTTTATGGCCGCCGGTCGGGGCTCAGCTCTCCATCACACCACACCACCCACTTCCCGTTTCACACCAGCAAACACCGCCCCCTGCTGACGCTACAGCGCTCTGGACATTGCAGGAACGCCTCAGCACAGCTGCGTGCACACGCAGACAGACACCCAGCCGCACCAGACGAGAGTGAAACAAGCCGCGCGTGCGGCGGATTTGTACAAGACGCCGGCTATCTTTAAAAAGGCAGCTAGCCTCGCAACCGAGGCAATCCACGGTAACTAGACAACATTGCCTTTTCCCCAGTTTCTAGCCAAGACCCACTCGCTCTCGGACAAGGCTACTGCTCAAGACTGTTCCGGTGTTCTGTCGATTTGCCCTGCCTTGTCGAAATGTTCTACCAGTAAATTTCTAGTCATGTCTATGACCATATCGGAAAAATAATTCCGCGAGTAAACTGCGCTACTTTAGTAACTCGATAGGGAAGACGAAATGTCAGAAGACCGGCTGTAGACGCGCTGCGGGAAGACAGAATCTGCAGCCGATTTCCCTGTGAAACAGCGAGGCATCGCTTTTGTTAAACGCGTTTTTTCTTTGGCTTTTACTTTCGTTTTGACACCGACTTTGCAAATACGTCAGAAAGACCGCGAAACCGTCCAATCATATAACGCAACCGATTTAAGGTGGACCGGAAATTTCGAATCGGGAGCTGCGAATCGGGAGCCAATTTCAGCGTCGTCGGACGCCTGGAGTGTTACCGTGTGCGGGACGTAAGCTGTACCGTGGTTGCCTCTAGTAAAGCTAGAACTGGTGACTTTTTTGGGTCCTGTCTGGCTAACATTAAACTGCAGCATGAACCACAGAGGCTTCCATTTCACCTAACTGAAGTGAATTTTTCACTTATGGAAAGAAAAAACAGGGCCAATCCATAGCATCTGGGCACAATGAAATATGTTTGTTGCCTTTCACATCTGAAATAGTGACCCCTGCTTTGCTCAAGTTTTTGGCTGTCAATTTTTCATTTTAAGAGCATTAAAAGCTTTCACCAGGTAATATGATGTTCCCTGTATTTCACATTAATAAAACAATGTTTTGATATACAATATGTAGTTCCTCTATCTTCAGTTGAATTATGAATGTATATTTGTTGTAACCAAGTCTATCAACATCGATAAAATACGAGCATGCATAAGTTTGCCAGTTCGATTAAATAAATCCAATCAAGTTGAAAATCTGTATTTTCTGTTCTAGACCAGTGGCGCCATCTAATGTTATCTGAAGGAAATACAAATTTGAGTGATGCATTTTGAATAGTATTGTGCGCTTCTACATAAAACAAGACTAGGAAACCTAGTATATGGCTGGACCTATCACACGTGATCCGGCCGACCAATGGTGTATCCTCATCACTCAGTCAGTCAGACATTTTGTAGGGCTGGCCCCACTGTTGCGGTCCATCCAAAAATGAGACTTGGCAATCATCAGTATTCTGAATGTTCCCATTAGAATGCAGAGTAATTTACAAAATAATTAAATTTTTTTTTTTTTTTTTAAAAACACATTACTTAAGCAAAAACCTTTTACATGTTTGGGCCAGCAAGCTTTCTGTAACTTGCGGGTTGAAATCTTAAAATTTCTCCAGTCATTATGAAAGAATATAACACACATGGTGAAAATTAAAGCAAAAAATAATTAGGGTGAAATCAAACTGAACATTTGAAGAATAAAGGTTAACATATCAAGGCTTGAATGCCTTATAATTTCACAGCTACGTAGTAAGTGGTAAAAAAAAGCTCATGAAATGAAGCACGTGCATGCAGTCTTACCTTTGTAAGCCATGTAGTCAGAGATCAATGTTCTGGATACACATACAGTACCGTCATCTCAAACCATGGGATGACCTTTTCCTACATTACATAAAATCCTCACTCTTTCCTTTGCGATCACAGCCATCTGCACTGGTCCCAAGAGAGATGTTTCTCTTCACTGGCCAGCTAAAACAAATGAGAAATAGTCACAACTACAGATTCACAGAAGCAGTGTCACAAACAGAAATATGGCCAAAACAAATCAAAATACACCCAGGTAGAGTTAACAGTGCATCACAGTACCTTTGTTGTGAGATCTTCTGGATCCTCTTTTGGTGGGGGTACTATGAAAGCAAACACAAGATATGAGAAAGTATTAGCTTCATTTAGTCTCCAGGGCTAACACAGCCAGAATGATCATGAAATGTTTGATATCAGGACGGGGTCAGGATTTTAACCCTTGTCCTTGTGGTCGGAGTCTAGATCTCTACCACTGGGCTAGACTCAAAGACTGATGAACCCAAAAGCAGAGAACAAAAAACTGGATTCCAAAAAATATACACAAGAAAGTATTCAGGCACAACAGTCTTTAGGTTCCAAAGAACACGATCCAAAAAACTTGTAAACAAGTTTCAAAATACAAAAAACTCATAGATAATGAAACTAAACACAAGAGAGTTTTCAAGCACAGCAACAGTCCAACAAACACAAGCACAAGGTAGCACTTAATCAAGGTAGACAGGACAAAGACTGAGCAAAGACAGCTACAAAATGGCAACTTAAATACACAGCGCAATTAAGACACAGGTGGAACATATTACCAAAACACTCTCAAAGACAGAAAAAAAGGAAACCAAAAGTCTATAAGGGTGCCATCTTTTGGCCAAAAGAATGTATTACAGTCCAGATGCTGACAGTTAAATTCTAAAATTATTGCATGATTACATTACAGGCATTTAGCAGACGCTCTTATCCAGAGCGACTTACACAACTTTTACATAGCATTTTTACATTGTATCCATTTATACAGCTGGATATATACTGAAGCGATTTCGGTTAAGTACCTTGCTCAAGGGTACAACGGCAGTGTCCTACCCGGGAATCGAACCTACGACCTTTCGGTTACAAGCCCAGTTCCTTACCCACTGTGCTACACTCCGCCCTGCATGATAAATCTATGCGCAAAAAACATGATTCAAAATATAATTTATTTGTATTTTTTAAATATATTTACTATTTAAATATCTAATATTTGTGTGTTTTAATAATGGCACAATAATGAATTTAATTTTTTTTGTAGCAGAAGTGAACTCGGAAATCAACACTCAATAACATTAAAGAATTTAGCTTTATCTTATACTAGGCAGATTGAAAATAAACACTGCATTTAATTTTGTTAATAGTTATGTAGAGCTTCAGAGAGCCACTGTACATTTGCCTCATCTTATACTGGACAGGTGAAAAAAAATTAAAGAGTTGTAATTAATTTATTACCACAAAATGTCATCATTGTCTCCAGGGTAGGCACAGCCTGAGGACGAGCTGGAACACCAGAATGATTATAAAATGTTTTTTAGATGAATGAATCTACAATAAATGAAAATTCATCAAAATCCCTGCTTCTGTGCATGTGTTTTTTGGTTTGTTTGTTTTTTTTGTGCCATTTTTCTGCCCAATTTAGTCGTATATACCAATTCCTCAGTCGATGCGCTATCCTCTGTCGGTCTCCTCCGATACATGTGGAGTCGACAGCCGCTTCTTTTCCCCTGACAGCGAGGAGTTCGGATGTCATATATTTTCGGCCGCACGTTAATTTCGCGGCGCTGTTCCGTCCCGGATGAAGGAATGACATTTTCGTCTCTACCCTTAACTTTCCCCATTCATTCTCAATGGTAGTTCTTAGCGTTACAGGTGTAATATAGTTTTGGCCACACGCTGTCGTGGCGCTGTTCCGTCCTGAATGAGTGAATGACACCGAATGAACAAATAAATTCAAATATTAAATACACGCGAGGCATTTTGCGGTTATATGTGGTACCTACGCTTCGGTAAGTCTTAATAATTTTATTACAAACAGGTTCCTCTTTTATATTGATGTCATCGAGGTATTCTGTCATTATTTCAGCTGAAAGATCAGTTTCATTTTTCTTATTTGACTTCATTATTGGTTTTCACGTCCCGTTTGTTGGCTTGTCCGTACATAATAACACTTCTAAGTGAGAATATTGCAGATAAATGGGACATGTGTATATGTGCACGTTTGTGTCTCAATACATCAGCTATTATTAACATGGCCCTGCAATCATATTAGGGTTTAGTTTACAATATGTTTCATTTCCCCCTCACTATATTATTGCTGGTATCATCATCCTTATTGGTATTGCCCCCTTTACATGTGCCTTGTGTAACACGTCACGGTCTAGACATACATTTTTAAAATTATTATTACTTATTACACTATTGCTGTCAAGGCAATAAGTAATGCCATCTCTAATTGTTCATTGTCAGTACTGTCATTCAGCCATCTTAACAAACGCTTTCCTATCTATATGTTTCTATACTTACCATTATTATTATTATTATTATTATTATTATTATTATTAGTAGTAGTAGTAGTAGTAGTAGTAGTAGTAGTAGTAGTAGTAGTAGTAGTAGTAGTATTATTATTATTATTATTATTATTATTATTAGTTTAACTATTCAATATAGAACAGGACACAGTACAAATATTGCTGCCTCCACCTTCAGACAATACAGAATTTGTGTAATGCAATTCATATTAACTATCCCTCCCACCCTATCCCCTGGATTGACAGCACACAAAAAAGGGAGATCAGTGGAAAATCATTATAATAACAATAATAATTTTTTATGTTGAGAATTTGATAACACTGGGTGATAGAGCTACACAAGGTTGTGTATCAAAATGGCAAAACATAAGGTCAAGGGCATAAAGAACCTACCATTTATACAGCATCATGATGTACAGTTCCCATGAAAATATAAACCCTCCCCAAATTTTACTGTCCAGGTCTCTGTTTTCGAGTTAATGTTATTTCATTATAGCGAGAATTCTTTGGTCATCAACTGTATAGGTCCACCTTGGCCTACCAGGCCCTTTATGATTACTGAGCTCACCAGTGCTCTCGTTCTTAATGATGTTCCAAGCGATTGACTTTGGTAAGCTTAAGGTTTGGCCTATGTCTCTGACTGTTTTTTCATATATCCCAGCCTCATAATGGCTTCCTTCCATTGGCATACCTTATAATTGTACTGAAGAAGCAATTGAACACACCTGACTAATCAGAAACACATGTGAAACCATTTGTCCTGAACATTATGGCACCCTGAAAATATGTATGTACATCCCCAATTCTAAAAAAAAGTTGAGACGGTAAATGAAATGCAAATAAAACAGAAAGCAGTAATTTTTAAATTTGCTTTGACTTGAAAAATATTGCCCAAATTTAATAAGCGTTATTAAAAGAAATGGTGATGTTACACAGTGGTAAACACTCGACTGTCCCAACTTTTTTGGAGCGTGTTGCAGTCAACAGATTTGAAATGAGTGTATATTTTCAAAAAACAATTGAATTCACAAGGTAAAACATCAAATGTGCTGTTGTAGTGTTTTAAATATAGTACAGGGTAAATAAAATTTACAATATTTAACATTATCACTCCTTTTTGTTTTTATTAGCATTTTCCATACTGTCTCAGCTTTTTTGGAATTGGGGTAGTATGTATGTATGTAGTATGTAGTGCTGTTATTTCTAGAGGGTGAAATCAAAATGTATTAAAATTAACTTTCATAAGAGCTGAGAGCTGATAGCTGCACTTTAACCACATGTGAATTGTTTGATTACAAATCTAAAATTATGAAGTACAGAACAGAAGTAAAGAAAATACGGCTTTGTCCCTAACGTTATGGAGCTCACTGTATATAAAAATATAATTTCTGCTTTAGAAGTGGCCCATGAAATACTTGACAAAAGCAGACCAATGCCAGTACTTCTCTTAACACCCAAGGTGCGAGGAGCTTCAGGAGACCCAGCAGCCGCGGCAGCATGTGACTGCAGGGAGTCCGACTGCATGTGTGCCAGTTGTCACCTTGCAGCCTTGGCAAAACCACCTGATCCAGTCCCAGCCCCAATCCCATTTCATGCTTGTGCATATCAACCCTGCTAATACTGTTATGAACAAAAATACAAATATTGCTTTACATTTATACTTGGCTGTTGTTTTTGTTTATATGTTTATTAAAAATTGTAATATGTAATGTTGTAATCCTATTTGTACTGTTGCAATAATTGATCTGATGTAAATAACTTTATATGTATTGATTTGGCAGAAAGGATTTCCTGATCCTCTCCATAATAAAATGGAGGTGGAGAACAAATATCATGTTAATATCAAACCTAAAAAAGAAGAAGCGATATCTGAGACACTTCTGTGAAAAACAAATCAATTATAAATGATTATTTATTTGCCCACGGGTGGATTCAAACCTTTGTTCTTATGTAAGCGCATTACACCTATACATGGCTGGCCCTGCGGTGGTAGGCGAGTGCTTATACCTCTACACTACCCAGACTACCCACTATAATTTAGACTTTTGAGACTGTTACATTTTTATTCAGACGGGGAGGAAGCAGAGAGGGTGAGAGAGGAGGGATGGGACCCCAGGAGGGGCCGTGGCAGGGATCGCACCCGAGCCCACAGAGGGATTCGCACGCACGGTCAGAGAGCTGACGGCCTTACGGACAGCGTCTCATGCCTCAACTGTATTCCTTTATTTTTCTTTTTTTATTTTGTGACCGTACATTAATACGGTCACAAAATAAAAATATACACCTTTTAATTTCAACTGCTGACATGACATGGGCCTTCATTGATGAAGTCATCAGACCTCCTAGATCCCGATTAACTACTGACTCCCTCATAGCCTCGAGGCTCTCTGAGGTCTTCTTCATGTGGTCAAGACCAGACGTGGATGACAACGGCGCTACTCTAAGACTGTGGGACACTAGGCCAACCTCCTCTCGACTGGTCACAAATAAAAACCAACATTTTCTGTCATTAAAGTTAATACTGCCTTTTTAAAATTTAGTAAAATAGAAATAGTAAAAATAGTACTATAGAATTATGTTATTCTCCAATCAAGATTGTCCATATTTTAGCATAATGCAAAAAAAAAAAACATTTTTATTATTATTATCCTGTATTACATATATTCTTCTGGATAATCTTAGCTTTGGAAACTCTAAAACCTGTTGAGAGTTAAAGCCAGGCGCCCGATCCTGAGCACACTGGAACACTACAGGGAGCGCCTAATGTCACTGAGTCCTGCAGGCCTCTGCACGCCAGCACTCTGAACAGGTGATTCATATTCCATCCCAGGCGTACAGGCACACTTCGGTTTAAAAAGCTCTGACATTATTTTCTTACAGAAATCTCACCTTATATAGCCCATTTTTTCATGTCCCTATGGTAAACATTGAATGTTAATTCTAGAATAGAAGATTTCACATATCACCCTTCCTCAAAAAATGGTTCAGCCCATAGCTTCTCAACCATACAATTTCTAATTCTATGTTCTCAACAAATGTCGGTGTCAGGGGCAACCGGTGCTCTGACCTATGATTGGTGGACGACTGTATCTTGAATGTACATCTCCGTGCTAATTGAGGATTTCTGCACTGTGAAATTGCGCGGGCATTTCAGAATTCAAGACAGACTGTCGATTATCAAGCTGAGGAAATCACCAAAAGGTAAGTGTAATCAGTGAAGTGTAGCCTAATTTATGAATCATGCAAAACAAAGTGTAACTTATCCTGTTTTCCTTAACCAAATAACGTTAGCGTTAATGTTAATGATTTGTAACCTGATGTTCCTTAACGAATCCTGTCAGTTGATGTGCATCATTTGAATGTAATGTTATCTTGCTAAGGCCTATGTTGAGTAGACAGACGATGAGGTTATCATTAAAAATCTGACACTTTCATCTGTACAACAGTGTAGGCCAATGCATTGCAGTTTTAGTGTTAACAGTAATGTTAAATTTACATTTTCATAATATTTCAGAAACTATTGAGAGGTATGAAAAATGAAGAGAAAGGGTGACATCACTAGTTTCTTCCACCCAAAGAAGGAGGGATCAGGGAGACACAGCAGAGGTAGTCACAGATGATGGAGCAGGAGAATTGGAAAATACAAAGCAAGATGGAGGAGAAGAAGTTGAACAAGGGCAAGAAGTTGATATGTTGAAAGAAGAAATAGACATACAGTTCAGAGAGGAGGAGACAATAGAGTCAGACAGCGGAGGGGAGGAGAGACAGCCTGAGTTCCCTCAGGTTATGCCCAGTTGTTCTGATCCCCATGGTAAGATGATTGTGCTCTGTAGCTTTCTATCTAGGCAGTTTATTTTTTTCTTGTAACATCAAAATGCTTATTATTTTATGTCATTGAAAAGTTTAATAATTTAGGCTGATGCTTATAAGAAAGTTATATGTGTATATTAAACATCTGTAAGTATGCTTACACTTACTGTAATGGTGTTTATTATTAGGTATTTTAACCTTATATATTGCATACGAGTGCACAGTTACTACCACGTGTGCGTGCACATGCGTAGAGGACTAAGCTTTGATTTTGCTACCCCATCTGATCTGCAATCTGCATGCCGCCCTCATGCCACTCGAAGAAGATTTCTCTAGATCCGCCCCTGGGTACTGGTAATATTCACCTGTATGCTGATGGCACAGTTGTTTGTTGTTCTGCTGAAAAGCTGCAGATTGTCTTCATTAGCCTGCAAAATACATTCATCAATCTAAAACTGACTAAATCTATGCTATATATGCTATAAAGAAATATTGATCACAGTGACTTGAAAATGAATATGTTAAATGATTTTCATATTGAGAGAGTAAATAAATACAAATATCTTGGAATTTGGATTGATAATGAATTTACTTTTAAGGCACTCTTGAAAAAAGAGGGCTTATTTATTTAAAATGTAACTTTTATTTTACCATGTAAAAGTGATTGAGAACAAAGTCAAGAATGTATGTGTCAAAAATGTTTTTTCATACAATACATACAAAGGTTCTTTAAAACTAGCATTAGCAAGGATAGTATATAGGATGAAACAAAGGACACAGAAAAAAAATGTGTTGCGTCAGAATTTTAGTCAAGCAGCAGTTACAAAGAGGTAGGGAGCTAACAGGTGCAACGATGAGTAAATGTGTTCTGTAAAAGTCTCTTTGTGTTTCAAAATACTAAATAAAATTATGCAATATCCCACCTTGGTTTTTTCCCCTTTTCCTTCCAGATCAAAAGAACACAGTCTCATCTGAAAGTTTTACAACACCTGAATGCAAGATTTAATCCCATAGTTTAAAAAATAGGCAATGTTTAAAAGATAATAATAATTTAAAAAGTACCCATTGATGGTGGAATGTAGTATGAAGCACACATAGGCAATACCCACAAAGGAAGGCCTACAAAGACCTTCACCTACAGCAATACCTGAGAAACCGACACCTTCGGAATTTGGAATGTTTGCATCATTAAACTTGTTTTGAAGATTTAAATACAGTGTGTGCGTATATCTTACCCCACATGATATAATTTCTATAAGACAATGACTTTATATTAACAAATAATGATTACTGGTATATCAGTGAAATACACAAAGAAGGCTGTACAAATATGGGAATGGAAAATTGGCTCAACATGTGAGACGGAACAGAAGGCCATACGTGTTCAAGACCAACAGGAGATTCTCAGATTTGGTCCTGAAGACAAACCAGTTTTCGAGCTCATTTACGCAGCAACACTCCCAGACCTTAGAAAGATTAATGATTCAGTTGTGACAGTAAGTAGAAGTTGAGTCATAATGTTGAGTGCCAGCTCGAATGAATACTTTCCGACATGGTGGCACTAGGACTGAACCACCCTGAACAACATTTGTATCAAAATATATTTGACCTAACGTTGGAATCCATCACCCTTTCACCCAGGACAGTACTATTAAAAACCCAGGGAAAGCTATTTAGATTGGACATACAATACCCCTTAGAAATCTATAAATGTATTTGTGTAAACTTAGAAAAATAGAAAGGTTTGCTAGATTTACTTACAAGCATATACATGTATTTGTTTTTTTGTTTTCCATCACAATACATTTCAAGATGAAAGCACAGGTATTTATTGCAAGCTGCACAGTGTCCAGTGTCCACTCAGCTGTAACAGTGTTAATGCAACTCTTAACAGATAACATTTGGTCCCACTCTGGAATGTTGGGCCAAATGTTATCTGTTAAGAGTTGAGTTAACACTGGAACTTATACTGTGTACAAATAATTTCTCTGAGAGTATTTCTGGGTTCTCTTAAAATAATCTCTGCGCAATAATTGGCTAATTTGCAGTTTTGCAGCCAAGTTTTTTTCTCCATGACAGGGACAATCGTTGGCTCAAATGCAGCACCTCATCTTCCTCGCCCTCCTCCAAAAGCCTTCATTCACAATGACGGACAGGAAGAGCAAGATGGCTGCCCCCACAGCGACCCGTGCTAGATTCTCCACTGTGCAGGAAACTGGAGGGAAATGAAAAAAAAACCCACAGAGGTGAGACTCAGAGTTAAGGGACTTGCTAAGACTTGCAGCCTGTTATGCTGTGCCCACCACCAGCCACTGTTAACGGCAACCTGCCAGCCAGTTAGCCGAGATTGGGGAAGGAGGGTGGTGCTACAGATAGTGTTTGCGGACCCATTTGGTAACCCCCCCCCCCCCAAACCACCAAACCAAAACCAATCGTCCCTAAATGGTTTCAATCGACAAGAATCATTGCATGTGCGCCCTAGCTACAGTCGCTTTCTGTTGCTTGTTCTGCATTTTGGTTTTTCCCCTGGTGTCTGTTTGTCTATTAGCATGGTACGTGGTAGCCATGGAGATGAGGGTGTGTCAGTCGATTGGCCCGATCAGAACTACATTACATTGCCAGCAGACATTCTTCAAGACTTCAAATTGGTCACAAAGGACAGTCGCAACAATCGAACACACAATGTTTGTGCTCTCATTCATGCAGACGTGCAAGCCGGCTTTCGCATGAGGCATCAGAGTTATCCTGAGCAACTTATCAGAAACAGAATCAGAATTGGGTTTATTGGCCAAACATGCTTTTTTCACATGTAAGGAATTTGACTCCGGTTCACAGTAACTCACACTGTACTTACATTCAACAATGTCAACAACAAACAACAATAACAAACAACAACAAGAGTAGGTTTTACCTACAGTGAGCAGTAGTGATAGTGTGTTGTGCTTATACAAAGAATAAATATGTAATAAATATAAGTGTATTAATAAATTATTGCACTATGAATATGGCTGTGGGTATGTACGACTATTTTTTGATAGACAGGTCACATGGCTGGGTTAATTGTAATAAAAATTTATACATTTTTGCTTTGCTACAGCTTTGCACTACCCAGGTATTGAACCTGCAACCTTTAAGTCACAAGCCCTGTTCCCTATCCAATACACTACACTGCCACCTTTGGACATATGCAATTTGTTCTATTATTTGCAGAGGTGGAAAGTCCAGGGGTCAGAAGGTAAAAGTACTCCCTTGTGTTTCTTCCATCCATGGACTCAGCCAGCTGATTTCATTTAGTTCTACCTCCTGGCTGAAGAATTGTCCTAATGATCAAATCCAGGTGATTGGGGAGGAAGTTTACTTTCAAAACCTGGATTTTACACCTGTGATGATTTGTTGACAACTTTTAGTTCAGTCTTTTGGTTTTGCTGTTTTTGAAATTGTTACTACGATATTTTGTTTCATTAGATTATCTTTGATTACATTATATTTCATAATTTATCATTATCTACAGACCTGGGTCAAATACGTTTTTGTTTTTTTTTTGGATTCAAATATTTTTCTATGCTTTACTGATCTTGTCTGGTGTATTGGAACCAATGAAATACTCTCAAAAAGTACAAACCCCGCCTTCTGATCATATTGGCAGGCTCAATTATGTCAGGAGGTAGCCTGACAGCTGTGCCGGATTCACTGGGGGATTGATTATTAGAGTCTGGGTGCACATGCAGATCGAGGCGTAAGCCGATTCGCCGGTCGCTGGAGTTGGGGGCGTGGCACAGCTGTTTCATGTTTGCCCTAACGAGCTTGCAGGGTTAAGGAGGCAGGTGAGAGGGAGAAGGCGAGATTGTGGCGTGCTCTGTTTTTTATGAATTAACCATTAAATAAAAGTTTCCCTTTTACCTGCTTTGTCCTGATCTCCTGGTGGTGGGTGGGTTCCTGGGAAAAGAAAAAAAAAAAAAAAAAAAAAAAAACATTGTTAGGTGGAGGGAGGCAGCGCGGGGCTGCTCCTGACTTCCGATAATACACCAGGCAAGATCAACAGAGCGCAGAAAAGTATTTGAATCCAAAACAAATAAGTGTTTGACACAGGTATGATTATCTACCATCACACATTTCCTTTTATCACATTCTTTCATTGTCTCTGTGGTGAGTTGTAGGGCAGGGCAGAGTATGTGGGTGTAGTTTATGTCAGTGGGGCTGTGTAGGATGTTAAAGACACTTCACAGCATAGTGCAGACCTAGCTAGGTCTTTCATACCTGCCCTGACCCAGAAGTTTCCTTGTTGTGTAGATGTTGTGTATTTCTTGTATTAATTAACTTATTTTGGCAATAACATGCAATGTGGCATATGTGATATGCTGTTATTTTTGCTTCCTGGTTGTAATAATTCAGGGGGTTGTAACAACCATTGGCAGTGACAACACCACTAAACCTTTCCTCAGCCAAGCACACCACTCAAGAGCCTTTAGCGTAGTGTGCCGTTTGTAGCAAGGCTGTGTTGTGACAGAAAATCACTTACTTTTGCGTGTGGGCTGCATTAGCTGCATGGATTGGCTTCGACTGCTTATCCTTAAGCTCAAAATACCATGGTGCACTGTGGAGTACTGACTGAGTCTATTGCAAACAAGATAGCGTGACTTCCTGTCACAAACTGTGCCCACCACGAGCGCTTGAAGGGTGGTGGAGGAAGTGGTCTTGGGTGAGGCACATTTCATTAATAGCCTGACAAAAAGAGTGGAACTCACCAATGTTGTTTTGGTCATATACCGTATAGAACATTTCAGAATTATTTGCTTTATCAACAAGCAACTACGATCATACAAAAAAGCATGCAAAAATGTTCAGACAGAAAATGTTTATGCATGTGTGCTTGTATGTAAGTACAATAAAAATAATATTTATTTTGTTTTTGTATGTGTGTGTCTGTGTGTGTAGACATGCATGTGCTCATGTGCGTTTGTATGCATTTACAGTAATGGCACTACGATTCATTTTATTTTAGTTGTACCAGGTGAAGGTGAACTGTGAAAGTAACATTATATAACATTACAGAATTATTAGCTGTATCAAATACTAGACTGATAAAAAGCAGTGAAATGTATTTATTGTGTTACCAGTTATGTTGAGCTGGAGAGAGTCACTGTACGGTGTGTAGAAAGCGGGTCTCCCTCTCCCTGCTCGGCACCAGTACTCTCCACCATGTGAAACTGCAGCAGAGTGGATGGTGTAACTGGACCCGTCAGTGCTGGTCAGTGCTGCTCCCCGTGTTCCTTTGTACCAGAAATACTCCCAGCCAGCAGGATCTGTGCCAACCCTGCAGCTCAGGGTCACTGCATCTCCTGTGAAGATCTCTCCACTGGGGGTGTCTAGAGACAGCAGGGGTTTGGGGGCCTCCCCTACAGAACAGGTATAATTTCACCCGCAGGTTAAAATACCAGAAAACCAGAGTAACATTAAGACACTTGCTATTATAAACAGGGCTGCACAAACCATAACTCACCATATAATAAATTTATTTGTTATGTAACAGATGATTGCTCACCCAGCATTCACCCAGACCATACAATACAATACAATACAATAAGCTCTTATATAGTGCTCTAAATGCATACATCCCAGGGTGCTTTACAAAAAAAATAAAAATAAATAAATAACCAACCTAAGAAGTCAAAACTAAGAGGAATAGGCACATGAGAATCATAGTACGTATAAATTAACATAAATATAGGTCTGTGCAGTTTTCACAGCACAGCAACATTACTCACCATCTACAGTCAGTGTCACATCGTTGCTCATTTCAGTGTAAACATCTCTTCCTGGTATTTTCCCTCTGCAAGAGTATCTTCCACTGTGTGACTGACCTAGAGCCGGGATTGTGTACTCATTTCCTCTGGAGAGTGCACTGTTGATAGGGGCTCCGTCTCTGATCCACAGATAACTCCACTCAGTCTGACGGGTCTGAATCTCACATTTGAGAGTCACTTTCTCAGTGGGGTAGAACTTCCTCCATACAGGGTTCAGGGATAGCACAGGAAATTGTAGAGCTGCCAGTACAGGACACAATCAAACCCAGCACTGGGACAAAGAATTTCAGCAGTTCTGAAGAATTCAGTTAATGTGTACATTTACCAAATAAAAAATGCCAAGTACAAACTTCTTTTTTTTCAATTTCAATCAACAATAACACAAAAATATGACTTTTACTTAAAAAAAAGTCTTAGACATGACATTTCTTAAAATATTCTTAATTTGGCTTTAATTACAATTAAATGAATTATTGGAAGTCTATCTAATCATTGTGCAGTCAGAAGTGGAGGGGTGGGAGAGAAGTGCCTATTTTACTTGCCTGTAATGCATGTAAAATAGGCATTAAGTCGCAAGAAATATTGCAAAGAAGGAGTTAAGCTTAAATGTGCGAGGTCAAGTAAACATTGAGGCAAAAAGGTTATTCCCTGTCAGGAATTGCAAAGCAGCATTAAGATTTCCAGGTGCAGTTTTCAGTACACACACAGAAGGCAGAAGACAAATATTGTGTACAGTGTAGCAAGAGAAACTGTCATAAAACTACACCACAGCTACAGGAAGAACTCAGTGCTACTAGAGAGAAACCAGTTCACCTGATTACAGTGAAATGGCAACTACAATCATACAAAAAAGCAGGCAAAGGTGTTCAGACAGAAAATGTTTATGCATGTGTGCTTGCATGCAAGTACAATGAAAATAATATTCATTTTGTTTTTGTATGTGTGTGTATGTGTGCGTAGACATGCATGTGCTCATGTGCGTTTGTATGCATGTACAGTAATGGCACTACGATTCATTTTATTTTAGTTGTACCAGGTGAAGGTGAGCTGTGAAAGTAACATTATAATATCATTACATAATAATTAGCTGTATCATATACTAGACTGATAAAAAGCAGTAAATTGTATTTCTTATGTTACCAGTAATGCTGAGCTGGAGAGAATCACTGTACGGTGTGTAGAAAGCGGGGCTCCCTCTCCCTGCTCGGCACCAGTACTCTCCACCATGTGAAACTGCAGCAGAGTGGATGGTGTAACTGGACCCGTCAGTGCTGCTGGAGTCAGTGCTGGTCAGTGCTGCTCCCCGTGTTCCTTTGTACCAGAAATACTCCCAGCCAGCAGGATCTGTGCCAACCCTGCAGCTCAGGGTCACTGTATCTCCTGTGAAGATCTCTCCACTGGGGGGGTCCAGAGTCAGCAGGGGTTTGGGGGCCTCCCCTACAAAACAGGTATAATTTCACCCGCAGGTAAAACACTAGAAAACCAGAGTAACATTAAGACACTTGCTATTATTAACAGGACTGCACAAACCATAACTCACCATATAATAAAATTACTTGTTATGTAACAGATGATTGCTCACCCAGCATTCACCCAGACAATACAATACAATACAATTCAGTAAGCTCTTATATAGCGCTCTCCATGCGTACATCCCAGGGTGCTTTACAAAAAAACCCAAAAAATATAAATAAATAAATAACCAATCTAAGAAGTCAAAACTAAGAGGAATAGGCACATGAGAATCATGGTACGTATAAATTAACATAAATATAGGTCTGTGTAGTTTTCACAGCACAGCAACATTACTCACCATCTACAGTCAGGGTCACATCTTTGCTCATTTCAGTGTAAACAGCTCTTCCTGGTATTTTCCCTCTGCAGGAGTATTTTCCACTGTGTGACTGATCTAGAGCCGGGATTGTGTACTCATTTTCTATGGAGAGCGCACTGTTGATAGGGGCTCCATCTCTGTACCACAGATAACTCCACTCAGTCTGATGGGTCTGAATCTCACATTTCAGAGTCACTTTCTCAGTGGGGTAGAACTTCCTCCATGCAGGGTTCAGGGTTAGCACAGGAGATTGTAGAGCTGCCAGTACAGGACACAATCAAACCCAGCACAGGGACAAAGAACTTCACTTCCTCAGAATTATTTTTTCTTTTTTTCCTACAGGCATTCAGGAATCTTCCTGGTACATGTATTAATAAATCAGTGAATATTTATTAGGCAATATACATTTTCATTTTCCATTGTAGAATTTTAATTGTGCAAAGTGCCCTGGTTAATAGAATCCACTAAGTGTCAAAATATAAACACAATTTGTTATAATGAAGCTCCAACTGTCTCTGTGCCAATTTAGTCACAAGAGCGTAATAAGGCATGCTAGAAACAGTGAAGTAACAAGAAGAACTACATGTGCATATTCCAGATTATTAAGAAAGATATGGACTACAAAGCAATTTATTTTTGCCCTTAACTTACAAATGCATTGCTGCAAATGCTGGCTTTTAGTCACAATCAAAATTGGTGAGTAAACTTAGATCATTTCGGACAATGTAGAAGTGTGTTTAAAAAAAAAAAGGAAAACCTTCATTTAATTGTTAGTCAAAATTAAGTTTGAGTGAAGACTGAATCTAGGGCAGTGTGTGCCTTCATTATTCCCTTTATTTCCCATAAAATGCAGTCGCTCTGGATAAGAGCGTCTGCTAAATGCCTGTAATGTAATGTAATGTAAAAAATGCACTTTATGGATAAAGCAGTATGAATAATATGCACGTGAATAATAAAAATACTTGCCTGCCTCTTGTACAAAGAACATCAGGACAACTAGTCCAACTGGAGGGGAAAAAAAATTAAAATGAAGGTTTCTTTTTTTTTTTTTTTACCAATAAAGCAAATCAGCAGCACAAATGTAGTGCGCAGAAACACAAAAACAAGAGAGAAACAAAAGAAATGCCCAAAGCCTCCTTGTGTCCTTGGTGTATAGAAGGGAACAGATGGTAATACTTGTAAGTAGGAGTGAGAGGCAGTGTTCAGCATAGTTATTTTGATGGTAAGCCCTAAAAAGCACTTTGAAAGCACAGAGACCCTATAAACCTACACTTAGGGAGATAGCATACCATCCACTCCAGTTTGCCATGTTATTAGTACTTCATAAACATGTAACAGGTTGTGTTCAAAAAATGAGAAAGAAATGTACTTTCTGGCTAAATTATATTACTTCCACAGAACATGACAATGTTATTATTCACACAGTGATACATGGTGACTCATTCACACCTAGAATGCATCATTCACAATGTTATTCTGATTCTGAGTGTAATTCCTTCTTGTTTTAATTCACTATAAGAAAGACTAAATGAAAAACTCACCTGTTGCTGTGGTGAACTCATACATGTTGAGCTTTCTCTCCCCTGCTCTTTCTCTAACAGGTATAGCCCTGCAGCGCTGGCTGGTTTTGTTGGCGGATGTGTCTCATTCTTTTAATAGAGCCGTGGTCAGAAACTTGTTAAAGCTACTTCTCAGGAACCAGGTAAAAATAAAAATAAAAAAACACTTCAAAAGTACTCAGACACAAACCTGCACATTCACTTATGTATAGTGTATACCTTTCTGGAATTAGATAATTTATTTATTTGTTTATTTGCTTGTTTTCAATTATTTATTATGTTGTGGTTATGAACATGCAGCAATGTGACTACACTATGAGAGGAGAAAGTAATGAATATCATGATCTACACACGAGATGAGTGTGCAGTTATAGACAGGAAATGAGATGCAAGGGAGAATACAGAGCAGTAAAACCCCTTCTGCATCACATCTTTTTAAATCACAAGTCTGAAAATGACATGCCCACAATAAAATGGCTATTGTCCTTGAGCCCATTTGACTACAGGCATGATCCTGGCTCTACTGAAAGGTAACCCTTGGGAGCTTGTTTTCAAAGAGACAGAATAGCTGTACATAAACAATACATCTGAGAGAAAGTTACAGACGCTCAATAGTGGAAGTGGAAGTTTTTTCTCATCCAAAAAGATGATTTTTTATTTTATTTTTTTGTGGAATGGATACAATGCCTGGTGGGTTTAAAAATACAATGAAGCACCCACACCCACACCATTGGGCAAATCCTGGTTCAAAATTGAATAACACCAAAAATTTGCATTCTGCATTGTTTTTTTCCTAAGCTATGTCTAGCCAGGTTTCCAAAAAAGGCCATTTGGAGACTCCAAATGGACACTTGGTTACCAAATGATATTATGGGTGTTTATAAATGTAAAATACTATATATTGTATACTGTGTGTTAGTTGAAGACATTTGCGGAAATTCTCACTTTTCCTGCGCCTGTCACTCTCCACCACCCTCCCCTTGCTCTCCCCTAGCTACCTCTGGCAGCAGCAGGTCTGGAAGACTGCAGAAAATATCTACATCAGTTATCCAGTTTACTAATCCATTAACTGAAGTCCATTGATAAGTTTTTTTAACCAAATACCCCACCCCCATCAATATTTCAAACACATACCATAATTTCACACCACATGTATCATTCAAAATCAGGCCTACACCTTATTTATAAGAGTACTGAATATTACATTGCAGGCATTTAGCAGACGCTCGTATCCAGAGCGACATTTTACATATCATTTACATTGCATCCATTCATACAGCTGGATATACAGCTACTGAAGCAATGGAGGTTAAGTACCTTGGAACAAAGGCACTGTTCTACCTGGGAATTATGCCACCCATATAATACATAAATTGTGAGAATGTATTTAGATGCTCACCTATATAAATTTGAATCAAGTCCTTCACTGAACAAGTCCTCTGCACGTTTTTTGGATGAAAAATGGCCGTGGATTTTGTTCAGTGGATCCTTCTCGTGAAAAAGACACCGACTTTACCGTGACCTTTGTCGTCAGTGAATTTCCAAAACGCACTGAAGGTGAGGAACCCCCAAGCCTTTTTTGGCATCCCACATGTTAGAAGATAAGGGACCGTTTTCGCTAAATCATTGCCACCGTAAAATGGGCTACAGAGATAGAACCGTGATTTTTAACACTTTCAAACGGTATGTCGTGTTACCAGGCTGACTGAATTACCATAATGCAACTGAATGAATGCAAATGAACCCACTCCACGGGGTTAAGGCAAAGGCTGTTAATGTACACATTTATCAGGCCCGTATACGGTTGGCTTTACCAGAGCGCTTGGAATTATTGGGTTCTCTCTGCAGATAGCATAGTTCAGTGTCATAACGCACAAAACTTTGCTAAGTCCATTGTCACTGAATACCGGTCGGGGCTCAGCTCTCCATCACACCACCCACTTCCCGTGTCACACCAGCAAACACCGCCCCCTGCTAAAGCTACAGCGCTCTGGACATTGCAGGAACGCTTCAGCACAGCTGCGTGCACACGCAGACAGACACCCAGCCGCACCAGACGAGAGTGCAACCGAGAGGCAATCCATGTTACAGTAACTAGACGAACATTGCCTTTTCCCCAGTTTCTAGCCAAGACCCACTCGCTCTCGGACAAGGCTACTGCTCAAGACGGTTCCGGTGTTCTGTCGAGTTGGCCTGCCTTGTCGAAATGTTCTACCAGTAAATTTATAGTCATATTTATGACCATATCGGAAAAATACTCCGGCGACTAAACTGCGCTACTTTAATAGAAATGTCAGAAGACCGGCTGTAGACGCGCTGCGGGAAGACAGAATCTGCAGCTGATTTCATTGTGAAACAGCGGGGAATTACTTTTGTTAAACGAATTTTTCTTTGGCTTTTACTTCCGTTTTGACACCGACGTGTGGATTGTTACCGTGTGCGGGACGTAAGCTGTACCGTGGTTGCCTCTAGTAAAGCTAGAACTGGTGACTTTTTTGGGTCCTGTCTGGCTAACATTAAACTGCAGCATGAACCACAGAGGCTTCCATTTCACTGAAGTGAATTTTTCACTTATTGAAAGAAAAAAAACAGGGCCAATCCATAGCATCTGAGTACAATAAAATATGTTTGTCTTTCACATCTGAAATAGTGACCCCACTAGTGCTTTGCTCAAGTTCATTTTTGGCTGTCATAATTTTTCCTATTAAGAGTATTAAAGCTTTCAACAGGTAATATGATCTTCCCAGTATATTTTTACATTAATAAAACAATGTTTTGATATACAATATGTAGTTCCTCAATATTAAGTTGAATTATGAATGTATATTTGTTGTTACCAAGTCTATCAACATCGATAAAATACAAGCATGCATAAATTTGTCAATTCGATTAAATAAGTCCAATCAAGTTTAAAATAGCAGTATATTCTGTTCTAGACTAGTGGCGCCACCTAATGTTTTCTTAAGGAAATACAGCTCTGAGTGATGGATTTTGAATAATGTGTGCTTCTACATTAAAAAATTATACTTGGCACTCATCAGTATTCTGAATGTTCCCATTAGAATGCAGAGTAATTTACACACTAAAAAACACATTACTTAAGAATGTCAAAAACCTTTTACATGTTTGGGCAAGCCAAACATCAGTAAGCTTTCTGTTACTTGCAGGTTAGAATTTTAATGAAATTTCTCCAGTCATTATGAAAGAATATAACACACATGGTGAAAATGAAAGCAAAAAATAATTAGGATGAAATCAAACTTAACATTTGAAGAATAAAGGTTAAACTATATATCAAGTCTTGAATGCCTTATAATTTCACAGCTATGTAGTAAGTAGTAAAAAAAGCTCATGAAATGAAATGAAGCACATGTATGCAGTCTAAAGGTAAGCCATGTAGTCAGAGATCAGTGTTCTGGATACACATACAGTACAGTCATCTCAGAAACCATGGGATGACATTTTCCTACATTACATAAAATCCTCACTTTTTCCTTTGCGATCACAGCCATCTGCACTGGTCCTAAGCGAGATGTTTTTCTCTTCACTGGCCTGCTAAAACAAATGAGAAATAGTCACAACTACAGGTTCAGAGAAGAAGTGTCACAAACAGAAATATGGCCAAACCAAATCATCAAAATACACCCAGGCAGAGACAACAGTGCATCATAGTACCTTTGAATGATGTGAGATCTTCTGGATCCTCTTTTGGTGGGGGTACCATGAAAGCAAACACGAGATATGAGAAAGTATTAGCTTCATTTAGTCTCCAGGGCTAGCACAGCCAGAATGATTATGAAATGGTTCAATTCTGAAGCTATTGTATGATAATTCATATAAATCTGTGTGCAAAAAACATGATTCAAAATATTATTTACTTGTATATTTTTATATATTTACTATTTAAAGATCTACTATTTGTGCGTGTTAAAAATTCATTTCATTTGTAGCAGAAGTGAACTTGGAAATCAACAACAGTACAAATAACACTGAAGAATTTTGCTTTATCTTATTACATTACATTACAGGCATTTGGCAGACGCTCTTATCCAGAGCGACGTACAACAAAGTGTATAACCATAACCAGGAACAAGTATGTTGAAAACCCTGGAGAGAAGTACCGTTCCAAGTGTAGGGAATAACCGCATAGTTCAACTTGGACCCTGAAGGTTAAACTGATTACACTAGACAGATTTTTAAAAAATCAATTAAAAAAACTGAATTTAATTTCTTTTGTTACTAGTTATGTAGAGCTTGAGAGAGCCACTGTATACTTGCCTCATCTTATACTAGACAGGAAAAAAAAGGAAAGAGTTGTAATTTATTCATGAAATTACCACAAAATGTCATCATAGTCTCCAGGGTTGGCACAACCTGAGGATGAGCTGAAACGCCAGAATGATTATGAAATATTTCTTTAGACCATCATACTCTACAATAAATTATATTTCATCGAAATCCCTGCTTCTGTGTTTGTTTGACAACATATGCTGACGTACGCATGTGAACGTGCCTTAATAATGACACTGCTTCATTTTAATTCAGTTTTAGCAAAGGAGAACTCTGAAATCAGCAACACAAGAAATGACATTACAGTTGTCTCCTTTGTCTCATATAGACTGATAAACAGCATTTCTTATGTTACCAGTTATACTGAGCTGGAGAGAATTAGAAATACTACATTTTAATTATTACATTTGTATCATTATGTAATAAATGACATCTTACCATTAAGTTTGAGTGCAACCATATTGCTGCTGCAGTACTCTTTCCTTATGCTCTCCTTTACATGTGTATGTTCCTGAGTCTGACTGAACAGCAGACAGGATCTCATAGGTGCCTTTAGCTGTGTCCACAGGAAGTTTGTGTCCATCTCTGTACCATTTATGCATCCACACAGGAGAGCTGTCCTGAATGTCACAGTGCAGAGCCGCTCTCTCTGTGTTAAAGATGTTTGTCCATCCAGTCTGTAGTCAGAACCACGGGTGGGATTGCTGGACAGACCAGGAAACAAAGTACAAGATGAAGATGGAGTCACAGAAACACCTGCTTGGATGGATTGCTGATGCCTGTCAGTCATCAACTTTCTATATATTACAAAGGTAACACCAAAAATAATTTGCAAAAGCTGGATATTAATTATTGAACTTTAACATAAGCATTAATATATGTCTAGCTAACTCTCACAGCACAACAACATTACTCACCATCTACAGTCAGTGTCACATCCTTGCTCTTTTCAGTGTAAACATCTCTTCCTGGTTTTCTCCCTTTGCAGGAGTATTTTCCACTGTGTGACTGATCTAGAGCTGGGATTGTGTACTCATTTCCTTTGGAGAGCACACCGTTCATATAGGCTCCATCTCTGTACCACAGATAACTCCACCCAGTCTGACGGGACTGAATCTCACATTTGAGAGTCACTTTCTCAGTGGGGTAGAACTTCCTCCATGCAGGGTTCAGGGATAGCACAGCAGGCGGGAGAGCTGCCAGTACAGGACACAATCAAAATTTCACCTCCTCAGAAATGTATTTTTTCTTATACATTTCACAGTCTTTTCAGCAGGGGTTCAGGAATCTTCCTGGTACATGTATTCATAAATCAGTGAAAATTTCTAAGCTGACATAAAATGTTCATTTTCCAGTGTAAAGTTTTAATTTAGCAAAGTGCCTTGGTTAATAGCATCTACTAAGTGTCAAGATACAAACAAAATTAGTTATAATGAAGCTCCACCTGTCTCTGTGCCAGTTTTACAGTCACAAGAGGATAATAAGGCATGCAAAAATAGTGATGTAACTGGAAGAGCTGCACATGCATATTACAGATTATTAAGAAAGATATTGACTACAAATCAATTTATTTTTGCCCTTAACTTACAAATGCAGTGCTGCAAATGCTGGCTTTTATTCACAATCAAAAATTGATAAGTAAACTTTGATCATTTCTGAATGAGTAAAAGTGTTTATTAAGGTAAAATGAAAGCCCACATTTAATTGTAAGTCAAAATTAAGTTTGAGTGAAGACTGAATCTAGGCCAATGTGCGCCTTCAACTGCAGTGTGTACAAATAGAATGTGGTTACACTTTAGGAGCATCAATTTGAACAGGCACCAAAATGGTGACAGTCTGACAAACCAACTTCCTTTTCAGTCACTAATACATGATGCTTTCTGTTCTAGTGTGCTGACATTTAGTTTTAAAACTAAAACTTTTTGTTTTTGTTAATGTCGGAGGCATGTTTGTGTTAAAATGCCACTATGATTTATTTCATTTTAGTTGTAGTAAATAATCAATTTCAATTATTAAATTTGTATTTTTATGTAATAAACGACAGCTTACCATTAACTTTGAGTGTGATCGCATTGCTGCTGCCAGTGTACAGTACTCTTTCCTTATGCTGTCCTTTACATGTGTATGTTCCTGAGTCTGACTGAACAGCAGACAGGATCTCATAGGTGTCCTCAGCTGTGCCCACAGGAAGTTCTTGTCCATCTCTGTACCATTTATGCATCCACACAGGAGAGCAGTCCTGAATGTCACAGTGCAGAGTCGCTCTCTCTGTGTTAAAGACGTTTGTCCATCCAGTCTGTAGAGTCAGAACCACGCCTGGGAGAGCTGGACAGACCAGGAAACAAAGTACAAGATGAAGATGGAGTCACTGGAATACTTGCTTTTTATGGATTGCTGATGCCTGTCAGTCGACAACTTTCTATACAATATTACAAAGGTGACCAAAAAATCATTTGCAAATGCTGGATATTAATTATTGAACTTTTACATAAGCATTAATATAGGTCTAGCTAACTCTCACAGCACAACAACATTACTCACCATCTACAGTCAGGGTCACATCATTGCTCTTTTCAGTGTAAACGTCTCTTCCTGGTTTTCTCCCTCGGCAGGAGTATATTCCTCTGTGTGACTGATCTACAGCTGGGATTGTGTACTCATTTCCTCTGGAGAGCGCACTGTTCATAGAGGCTCCATCTCTGTACCACAGATAACTCCACCCAGTCTGACGGGACTGAATCTCACATTTGAGAGTCACTTTCTCAATGGGGTAGAACTTCCTCCATGCAGGGATCAGGGTTAGAACAGCAGGCGGTGAAGCTGCCAGTAAAGGGCACAATCAAACCCAGCACTGTCACAAAGAACTGTACCTCCTCAGAAATTCTTTTCAGCAGGGGTTCAGGAATTTTCCTGGTACATGTATTCATAAATCAGTGAAAATTTCTAAGCTGACATAAAACGTTCATTTTCCAGTGTAAAGTTTTAATTTAGCAAAGTGCCTTGGTTAATAGCATCTACTAAGTGTCAAGATACAAACAAAATTAGTTATAATGAAGCTCCACCTGTCTCTGTGCCAGTTTTACAGTCACAAGAGGATAATAAGGCATGCAAAAATAGTGATGTAACTGGAAGAGCTGCACATGCATATTACAGATTATTAAGAAAGATATTGACTACAAATCAATTTATTTTTGCCCTTAACTTACAAATGCAGTGCTGCAAATGCTGGCTTTTATTCACAATCAAAAATTGATAAGTAAACTTTGATCATTTCTGAATGAGTAAAAGTGTTTATTAAGGAAAAATGAAAGCCCTCATTTAATTGTATGACAAAATTAAGTTTGAGTGAAGACTGAATCTAGGCCAATGTGCGCCTTCAACTGCAGTGTGTACAAATAGAATGTGGTTACACTTTAGGAGCATCAATTTGAACAGGCACCAAAATGGTGACAGTCTGAGAAACCAACTTCCTTTTCAGTCACTAATACATGATGCTTTCTGTTCTAGTGTGCTGACATTTAGTTTTAAAACTAAAACTTTTTGTTTTTGTTAATGTCGGAGGCATGTTTGTGGTAAAATGCCACTATGATTTATTTCATTTTAGTTGTAGTAAATAATGAATTTCAATTATTAAATTTGTATTTTTATGTAATAAATGACAGCTTACCATTAACTTTGAGTGTGATCGCATTGCTGCTGCCAGTGTACAGTACTCTTTCCTTATGCTGTCCTTTACATGTGTATGTTCCTGAGTCTGACTGAACAGCAGACAGGATCTCATAGGTGTCCTCAGCTGTGCCCACAGGAAGTTCTTGTCCATCTCTGTACCATTTATGCATCCACACAGGAGAGCAGTCCTGAATGTCACAGTGCAGAGTCGCTCTCTCTGTGTTAAAGACGTTTGTCCATCCAGTCTGTAGAGTCAGAACCACGCCTGGGAGAGCTGGACAGACCAGGAAACAAAGTACAAGATGAAGATGGAGTCACTGTCACAAAAATTGGTAAGTAAATTTGTGATCATTTCTGAACGTGTGTGTTTATTTTTTTTTTTAAAAAGAAAGAAAAGCTTCATTTAAATGTTAGTCAAAATTAAGTTTGAGTGAAGACTGAATCTAGGCTAATGTGTGCCTTCAACTGCAGTGTGCACAATTAGAATGTGGTTACACTTTAGGAGCATCAATGTGAACAGGCAGCCCAATGGAGACAGCCTGGCAAACTGACTTCCTTTTCAGTCACTAATACACAATGCTCTTTCAGTTGCACACTACTCTTGTTCTACTGTTTCTTTATTTTCACATGTTTGAATTTAAGAGGTTCTGTTGCTCATCAAAAAAACAGAAATATGATTGCCTAAATATACATCTCTTTGAAGTGAAGTATCACATTCTGCAAGTAAAATGCTAATATCTTGTCTTACATGTCACTGTCAGAGTATGTGGAGAGCTGATTAACTTGCGATTTTCAGTCTTTGCTTCACACCAATACTGAGCACTGTCAGACTCAGTCACACGACTCAGGGTGTAAGTAGAGAACGCTTCTCGAGTATAGGAGGAGAGTGTGGTCTCTTTAGCTTCACTTAGCTTCTTCCAGGTATATTCCCATCGGGCGAATGGATCTGAATCCTCAACCCTACAGGTAAGATGCACAGTCTCCCCAGCCATCACATTTGACGTTTGCGGATCAGCAGACAGGACAACCCGAGCACTGGTCTCTAGAGAAGAAATATTATCCCAGTGAAAACAAAGGATGTGAAATGGCTTCCTAAAACAAGCATTCAACGTTAATTAACAGCATGCAAAAATATTCACAAACAGCCAATGTTTACTTATTGATTGCCAATTTCACAAAATTTACTTGAGAATGAATGTGTTAGCGCAGTGTAGTTAGTTTCAAATTAAAATGGCACGTTTAATTTTAATAATAGAAAGAAAACTTGCTCATATTTAAGGGACATGAAGATACAGCAGATACTCAGTTTGTTGTGTTCTCTATGTAAGCACAATGTACAATTAATAAGCTAAAACCTGTTTGGCTCAATAGCCCTTTCTTTCACATTAAATGCTCTTTATGGATAAAGCAGTATGAATAAGATGCAAATGAATAATAAAAATACTTGCCAGCCTCTTGTACAAAGGAGATCAGGACAACTAGTCCGACTTGAGGAAAAAAAAAAAAAAAAAATATACCAATAAGGCAAATCAGCAGCACAAATGTAGGGCACAGACATTTTGTGTACATATGACTTCAAGAAGAACATTTGGAAGAAACACAAAAAAACAGGAGAGAAACAAAAGAAATGCCAAAGGCCTCCTTGTGTCCTTGATGTATAGAAGGGAACAGAGGCTAATATTTGTACGTAGGAGTGAGAGGCAGTGTTCAGCGTAGTTATTTTGATGGTAAAGCCTGAAAAGCGCTTTGTATGCATGGGTACCCAATTAACCAACACTTACGGAGTTAGCATACCATCCAATCCAGTTTGCCATGTTATATTATTAGTACTTCATAAACATGTAACAGGTTGTGTTCAAAATATAAGAAAGGAATGCACTCTCTGGCTAAATTATATTAATTCCACACAACAGGACGATGTTCTTATTCACACAATGATGCATACTGATACATGGTGACTCGTTCACACAGAATACACTCAGAATAACATTGTGAATGATGTAAGTCATTTTTGTTTTAATTCAGTGATAAGAGACAGAATGAAAAACTCACACGCTGCTGTGGTGAACTCAAACATGACCTTCCTCTCCTCTGCTTTTTCTCAAACAGAAATAGCCCTACAGTGCTGGTTGGTTTTGCTTGCAGATGTGTCAGATTTTTTTAAATACAGCCGTGGTCAGCGATTTCTCATTAACCACGTAAAAAACACTTCTAAAGAACTCACAGGCACAAACATGCACATACACACATGCATGGTGTGTACCTTTCTGGAATTTTTATATTAATTCATGCATTTATTTGTTTTCAATTATTTGTTATAAACATGCAGTAATGTGACTACACAATGAGAGGAAAGAGTAATGAAGATCATGTTCTGCAATCTGCATGCAAGATGAGTGTGCAGTTGGAGACAGGAAATGAGATACAAGGGAGAATACAGAGCAGCATAACCCATTCTGCATCACACCCTTTTTTTTACCACGAGTCTGAAAATGACATGCTCACAACAAAATGGCTACTATCCTTGACCCCATTTGACTACAGGCATAATCCTGGGCTCTGCTGAAACGTAACCCTTGGAGGTTTGTTTTCCAAGAGTCAGAATTGCTCTAAATAATCGATAAATCTGAGAGGGAAGTAATAGACGCTCAACAGTGGAAGTGGAAGTTTTTTCTCACCTAAAAGATGATTTATTTTATTTTATTTTAATTTGTAGAATGGAAAAAAATGCCTAGTGGGTTTAAAAATACAATGAAGCCACAGCCACACCATTGGGCAAATCCTGGTTCAAAATTGAATATTACATTACATTACATTACATTTATTTCGCAGACGCTTTTATCCAAAGCGACGTACAAAAAGTGCATATCATGGTCATAGGCAACTGCTGAACACAAGTTCAGAAAGGTATAATACTTATTTTGTACAGCTATTTCTAGTCAAGAACACAGTTCACACAGTGAACACTATTCTAACCTAACCTCTGCAAAGCCAACTAGGTAGAAGAATAAGCTACAGTATTAGGACAAATACAAAATACCAAAAGGTGCTGGGATGGGGCAACACGTAACAAGTGACATGAAAAAGGGTTTTTTTTATTTTTTTATTTATTAAATTAAAGAGTGAAATATACAGCATGGTGGTAGTTAATCTAGGTATAGTCTGAAGAGATGAGTCTTCAGGCCACGGCGGAAGATGGGTAGTGAGGGGGAGGTTCTGAGAGGGACGGGAGGTTCGTTCCACCACTGGGGTCAGGGCTTTGAACCGGATCCTGGCGGCAACCGGTAGCCAGTGGAGTGATCGCAGCAGAGGAGTGACGTGGGAGAATTTGGGAAGGTTGTAGATGAGTCAGGCAGCGGCATTCTGAATCATCTGAAGTGGCTGTATGGCACAAGCTGGCAGGCTTGCAAGGAGAGAGTTGCAGTAATCAAGGCGAGAGGTCACCGTAGCCTGGACGAGCAGCTGGGTAGAGTGCGTCGTCAGGTATGGTCGAATCCTTCTGATGTTGTACAGAAGGAATCTGCAGGACCGTGATGTTGCCTTGATGTGCTCCTTGAGGTCCAGTTGGTCATCCAGGACCACCCCCAAGCTCTTGGCAGAGTGAGAGGCAGTCACTGTGGTGCCATCAACCGTGATTGAGAGCTCACGAAGTAAGGAGGTCTTGCACGGGAAGAAGAGCAGCTCAGTTTTGTTTGAGGTTGAGCCTCAGATGGTGGCTAGCCATCCAGGTGGAGATGTCAGCCAGGCTGGAAGAGATCTTATCATTGACCTGTGTGGCCGAGGGGGGGAAAGAAAAGAAGAGTTGTGTGTCATCTGCATAACAATGATAGGAGAAGCCATGTGAATTAATTACTGAACCAAGAGATCTGGTGTATAAGGAGAATAGCAGAGGACCCAGTACAGATCCCTGCGGCACTCCCGTAACAAGTGGATGCGAAGCAGAGGCAGACCCCTTCCAGGTGACCTGGTAGGTCCTATCTGCAAGATAGGAAGCGAACCAAGACAGGGCAGTCCCGGCGATTCCCATCCCAGCCAAGGTGGAGAGGAGTATTTTATGGTTGACCGTGTCGAAAGCTGCAGACAGGTCAAGAAGGATCAGGACAGAGGAGAGGCGTGAGGCTCTTGCAGTGGCAAGTGCCTCCGTCACAGCTAGGAGCGCAGTCTCTGTTGAGTGCCCGGATCGGAAGCCAGACTGGTGAGGGTCTAGCAGGTTGTTCTGATGGAGAAAAGAGGTTAGTTGTTTAAGAACTGCTCGTTCAAGGGTTTTGGACAGAAAGGGTAGAAGCGATACAGGTCGATAATTTGTTACATCGGAGGGGTCTGAGGTGGGTTTTTTTAGAAGTGGGGTAACACGAGCCATCTTGAAATCAGAGGGAACGTGACCAGAGGAGAGAGAGGAATTAACAATAGAGGACAGATAGGGAAGGAACTCGCTGGAAATGGATTGGAGAACTTTAGATGGGGATGGGGTCAAGTGGACAGGTGGTTGCACGGTGAGAGTTGTAATACATTGGAGTCCTCCAGCATCTCAAAGGAGGTCAGTGTGGCTGTGGGTTTGTCCCGGGGGGTTGGGGGGGCTCACTGGATGGGCGAAGGAGTTCCGGATTGTAGCCACCTTTCCTTCAAAGGCGGCCAGAAAGTCATCTGCGGAGAGGGAAGAAGGAGGTGGGGGTGGAGGAGGAGTGAGGAGGGAAGAGAAGGTGGAGAATAGTTTGCGTGGATTGGAGGCACATGCACTGATCTTGGATTGGAAAAATGAGGCTTTCGCTGAGGTGAGGGCAGATGTGAAATCCGCCAGCAGGGTATGATATGCGGTCAGGTCATCAGAGGATCGGGATTTCCTCCACTTCCTCTCTGCAGCCCGCAGTGATGTTCTGCTGGAGCGTAGTGTCTCAGTAAGCCATGGGCAGGGGGGTGAGGAGCGTGCTGGTTTGGAGACAAGGGGACAAAGTGAGTCGAGGGACTGGAGAGGCAGGAGTTGAAGGTGGAGGTGGCAAGATCAACTGGCAGGTTAGAGAAAGACGCAGGAGGGGGAAGTGTAGACAGAGCAGTGGAGATGAGGGAGGATTGTGACAGAGTAGAGAGATTTCTCCTGAAAGTTGCTGTGGGTGAGCTGTTGGGTGGTGTAAATAGGAGAGGGAGAAAGAAAGAAAGAAGTGGTCCGAGACATGGAGGGGAGTCACTGTAAGTTGGGGAATGGAGCAGCTTCTGGTGAATACAAGGTCTAGTTGGTTACCAGCTTTGTGTGTGGGGGGGGGGGGGGGGGGGGGGGGAGAGGACAGGGATAGGCCGAAAAGACTGGAGGAGTGAGGCAACCCTGGACAGTTGGGAGGTCTCTGGTGGGAGGTTGAAGTCTCCCAGAAGAATAGCAGGAGTGCCATCCTCAGGGAGGGAGCTCAGGAGAGTGTCCAGCTCGTCCAGGAAAGAGCCGAGTGGACCTGGAGGACGGTATATAACAATAATGTGAAATTTTGAGGGGTGAGTTATAGTAATTGCATGAAATTCAAAGGAGGAGGAAGTAGGGTTAGGACTGGGGAGGACACAGAACTTCCAGGACAAGGAAATGAGCAAACCGGTACCCCCCGCCTCGGCCAGAGGCCCTGGGGGTGTGCGAGAAGGAGTATCCCGCAGACAGTGCAGCTGGGGTGGCGGTGTTATCGGGAGTGATCCAGGTTTCTGTGAGAGCCAGGAAGTCAAGAGACTTTGTCTTGGCAAAGGCAGTAATGAAGTCAGCTTTCTGGACAGCTGACTGGCAGTTCCATAGTCCACCTGTGACGGTGAATTCCTGAGGTGTGGATAAGGGTGGGTAGATCATGTTAGATAAATTGCGCCTGCGCTGAATAGACCATTTGGGGCGAGGCAGCGCGCACAAGGGGATGGGGTTTATAAACATGACAAACTGACGACCAGGCTGCCTATGGCAGCCTCTGCTGGAGCAATAAATACCGGGTGACAATTACGTGCTTGCATCACCTTCATTAAGGCAGATAAGCACCAGATGAAGCTACTTGAAATTAGCTCAACAATACCGGGCAGTTAAACACCAACCCCCACACACAGTTTCACTAACGCGTTTAACTAACTAACAACAGCGAGTCAACTACAGAGATTCTCAGCTAACGCACAACTAAGTTCGCTGACTAGCAACAGTAGAGACACGTTTAAAAAAGATTATCTAAATTACACACAACTATGTTCTCTAACTAGCAACAGCAGAGACAAATCAAGCAGAGAGAATACCACCAAAATGTTTTGCATTGTTTTTTTCCCTAAGCTATGGCTAGCCAGGTTTCCAAAAAGGCCATTTGGAGACTCCAAAAGGACACTCGGTTACCAAATGATATTGTGAGTGTTTAGAGGCATAAAATACTATATATTGTATACTGTGTGCTAGTTGAAAACGTTTGTGGAAATTCTCACTTTTCCTGCGCCTGTCACTCTCCACCACCCTCCCTTCGCTCCCCTTGCCACCTCTGGCAACAGCAGGTCTGGAAGACTGTAGAAAATATCTACATTAGCTGTCCAGTTTACTAATCCATTAACTGAAGTCCATTGATAAAAGTTTTGTTTTAACCAAATATCCCACCCCCATCAACATGTCAAACACGTACCATAATTTCACACCACATATAGCATTCAATATCAGGCCTACTCCATATTTAAAAGAGTACTGAATATTACATTGCAGGCATTTAGAAGACGCTCGTATCCCGAGCGACTTACAACATTTTACATAGCATTTACATTGCATCCATTCATACAGCTGGATATACAGCTACTGACGCAATGCAGGTTAAGTACGTTGGTCAAGGGAACAAAGGCACTGTTCTACCTGGGAATGATGCCACCCATATAATAATACATATATTGTGAGAATGTATTTAGATGCTCACGGATATAAATTTGAATCAAGTCATTCACTGAACAAGTTCTCTGCACGTTTTTTGGATGAAAAATTGCTGTGGATTTTGTTCACTGGATCCTTCTCGTGAAAAAGACCGACTTTATCGTCATATGTCGTCAGTGGATTTCCAAAACGCACAGAAGGTGAGGAACCCCAAAGTCTGTTTTGGCATCCCACATGTTAGAAGATAAGGGACCGTTGTCGCAAAATCATTGCCACCGTAAAATAGGTTATAGAGATAGAACCGTGAGTTTTTAACACTTTAAAACACGATGTCGTGTTACCAGGCTGATTGAATTTCACCATAATGCAACTGAATGAATGCAAATGAAATTTTTTACAGTCTCTGGTTAAGTCACAGGCTGTTTATGTACACATTTATCAGGCCCGTATACGACTGGCATTACCAGAGCGCTTGGAATTATTGGGTTCTCTCTGCAGATAGATTTCATAACGCACAAAACTTTGCTAAGTCCATTGTCACTGAATAGTTCCGTATGCCGTTTATGGTCGGGGCTCAGCTCTCGATCACACCATACCACACCACGCACTTCCCGTTTCACACCAGCAAACACCGCCCCCTGCTGACGCTACAGCGCTCTGGACATTGCAGGAACGCCTCAGCTTCCTGCGTGCACTCGCAGGCAGACACCCAGCCGCAACAGACGAGAGTGAAACAAGCCGCGCCTGCGGCGGTTTTGTACAAGACGCCGGCTATCTTTAAAAAGGCAGCTCGCCTCGCAACCAAGAGGCAATCCACGGTAACTAGACAACATTGCCTTTTGCTCAGTTTCTAGCCAAGACCCACTCGCTCTCGGACAAGGCTGCTGCTCAAGACTGTTCCGGTGTTCTGTCGATTTGGCCTGCCTTGTCGAAATGTTCTACCAGTAAATTTATAGTCATATTTATTACCATATCGGAAAAAATACTTCCGCGAGTGAACTGCGCTACTTCAGTAACTCGATAGGGAAGACGAAATGTCAGAAGACCGGTTGTAGACGCGCTGCGGGAAGACAGAATCTGCAGCTGATTTCCCTGTGAAACAGCGGTGAAACAGCATCGCTTTTGTGAAACGCATTTTTTCTTTGGCTTTTACTTTCCTTTTGACAGCAACGCGTGGAGTGTTACCGTGTGCAGGACGTAAGCTGTAGCTGTACCGTGGTTGCCTCTAGTAAAGCTAGAACTGGTGACTTTTTTGGGTCCTGTCTGGCTAACATTAAACTGCAGCGTGAACCACAGAGACTTCCATTTCACCTAACTGAAGTGAATTTTTCACTTATTGAAAGAAAAAACGGGGCCAATCCATAGCATCTGGGCACAATAAAATATGTTTGTTGTCTTTCATATCTGAAATAGTGACTCCTGCTTTGCTCAAGTTCATTTTTGGCTATTATTTTTCCTTTTAAGAGCATTAAAAAGCTTTCAACACGTAATATGATCTTCCCAGTATATTTTCACATTAGTAAAACCATGTTTTAATATACAATATGTAGTTCCTCAATCTTAAGTTGAATTATAAATGTATATTTTCTGTAACCAAGTCTATCAACATCGATAAAATACAAGCATGTATAAGTTTGTCAATTCGATTAAATAAGCCCAATCAAGTTTAAAATAGCAGTATTTTCTGTTCTAGACCAGTGGCGCCACCTAATGTTTTCTGAAGGAAATACAACTGAGTGATGCATTTTGTATAGTATTGTGTGCTTCTACATAAAAAAATGTATACTTGGCAATCATCAGTATTCCGAATGTTACCATTAGAATGCAGAGTAATTTACACCATTGAAAAACACATTACTTAAGCATGTCAAAAACCTTTTACATGTTTGGGCAAGCAAAACATCAGCAAGCTTTCTGTTACTTGCGGGTTAGAATCTTAATAAAATTTCTCCAGTCATTATGAAAGAATATAACACAGACTGGTGAAAATTTAAAGCAAAAAAAATAAAGTGTGAAATCAAACTTAGACATTGAAGAATAAAGGTTAACATATCAAGGCTTGAATGCCTTATAATTTCACAGCTATGTCGTAAGTAGTAAAAAAAAAAAAAAGCTCATGAAATGAAGCACATGCATGCAGTCTAAAGGTAAGCCATGTAGTCAGAGATCAATGTTCTGGATACACATACAGTACCGTCATCTCAGAAACCATGGGATGACCTTTTCCTACATTACATAAAATCCTCACTCTTTCCTTTGCGATCACAGCCATCTGCACTGGTCCTAAGAGAGATGTTTCTCTTCACTGGCCAGCTAAAACAAATGAGAAATAGTCACAACTACAGATTCACAGAAGCAGTGTCACAAACAGAAATATGGCCAAAACAAATCATCAAAATACACCCAGGTAGAGTTAACAGTGCATCACAGTACCTTTGTTGTGAGATCTTCTGGATCCTCTTTTGGTCGGGGTACTATGAAAGCAAACACAAGATATGAGAATGTAATAGCTTTATTCAGTCTCCAGGGCTAACACAGCCAGAATGATCATGAAATGGCTGATATCAGGATGGGGTCAGGATTTTAACCCTTGTCCTTGTGGTCGGAGTCTAGAGCTCTACCACTGGTCTAGACTCAAAGACTGATGAACCCAAAAGCAGAGAACAAAAAACTGGATTCCAAAAAATATATACACAAGAAAGTACTCAGGCACAACACTCTTTAGGTTCCAAAGAACACGATCCAAAAAACTTGTAAACAAGTTTCAAAATACAAAAAATTTCAAAATACAAAAAAACTCATAGATAATGAAACTAAACACAAGAGAGTTTTCAAGCACAGCAACAGTCCAACAAAAGCAAGCACAAGGTAGCACTTACTCAAGGTAGACCAGACAAAGACTGAGCAAAGACAGCTACAAAACAGCAACTTAAATACATAGTGCAATTAAGACACAGGTGGAACATATTACCAAGACACTCTCAAAGACAGAAAAAAAGGAAACCAAAAGTCTATAAGGGTGCCATCTTTTGGCCAAAAGAATGTATTACAGTCCAGATGCTGACAGTTAAATTCAAAAATTATTGCATGATAATTCATATAAATCTATGCGCAAAAAACATGATTCAAAATATAATTTACTTGTATATTTTTATATATTTACTATTTAAATATCTACTATTTGTGTGTTTTAATAATGGCACAATAATTACTTTAATTTTTTTTGTAGCAGAAGTGAACTCAGAAATCAACACTATCAATAACATTAAAGAATTTAGCTTTATCTTATACTAGGCAGATTGAAAATAAACACTGCATTTAATTTTGTTAATAGTTATGTAGAGCTTCAGAGAGCCACTGTACATTTGCCTCATCTTATACTGGACAGATGAAAAAAAATAAAAGAGTTGTAATTTATTTATGAAATTACCACAAGATGTCATCATAGTCTCCAGGGTAGGCACAGCCTGAGGATGAGCTGAAACACCAGAATGATTATAAAATGTTTTTTAGAAGAATGAATCTACAATAAATGAAAATTCATCAAAATCCCTGCTTCTGTGCATGTGTTTTTTGGTTTGTTTTTTTTTTTGTGCCATTTTTCTGCCCAATTTAGTCGCATATACCAATTCCTCAGTCGATGCGCTATCCTCTGTCGGTCTCCTCCGATACATGTGGAGTCCGCAGCCGCTTCTTTTCACCTGACAGCGAGGAGTTTCACTAGGAGAGAGCAACGCGAGCAGAGGTTCATGCTATCTCCCCCAGATGCCCTCCCTGCTGGACAGGCGCCCTGACCAATCAGTAGGAGTCGCTAATGCAGCGCTCAGGACTCATACCCTCACCGGCTTCCCACCCGCAAACACAGTGTCTAACCCAGCCGAAAGTACTCTCTGAGGTGGTAGGCGAGTGCTACACTACCCTTGCTTCTGTGCATGTTTGACAACATATGTTGACGTACAAGTGTGCATGTGCCTTAATAATGACGCTGATTCATTTTAATCTAGTTTTAGCAAAGGAGAACTCTGAAATCAGCAACACAAGACATGACATTACAGTCGTTTGCTTTGTCAGCAGATGGTGAATTTTTGTACTAAATTCAATGTAGCTGACATTGTAATGATGATCAGCCGCAATTTCCTCTTTGTTTCAAGAGGTCTTTTCTTACACATTTCTGAATGACTCTTTATGGATAAAGTACAGAACAATAAAATACATAAGATGTGCATGAATAATGAAAATACTTGCCTGTCTCTTGTACAAAGACAGTCAGGACAACAAGGCCTATCGGGGGAAAAAAAAAAACATTTTATTAGCTATTCCAGTTATTCACCCTTAAAGCAAACCCAGTACATATGAAGGGCACAGAAATGTTGTGTAGACATTATCTCAACAGGAAAATTCGGAAAAAACAGAAAAAAAGAAAGTAGCTAGCTGATCCGAGCTCGGAGCTTGCAGCTCGTAGCTAGCTGATCTGAGCTCGGAGCTCGCACCTTGTAGCTAGCTGATCCGAGCTCGTGGTCAAAACGCCTTTCAGGGATGGCGAACGGCACCTAAAGGAGCCTTGGTGTGCTTGTGAACCTCAGCACGTTGACATGCCAAGCAGGCATTCGCCCAGTCACGGACATCCTTCTTCAGGCCGTGCCACACAAACTTCTCGGACATTAATTTTTGTGACGCCTGGTGGCCCGGATGGGACAGGTTGTGCAAAGCATCGAAAACACGCCGCCGCCAAACCGCAGGCACCACTGGTCTCGCGACGCCAGTGGACACATCGCAAAGGAGCAGCAGGCACCAAGTACCGAAACTCACATCCTGCAGCTGCAGGCCTGCGGTCAGCGTGCGTAACGCCTGCACTTCGGGGTCAGACGCTCGGTCAGCAGCCATCTGAGCATAATCTACACCTAAATGGACCGCGCCCACCGTAGATCGTGAAAGACAGTCTTCCGCCACGTTGTCCTTTTCGGCGACACACTGAATGTCCGTGGTGAACTCCGAAATGAACGCTAACTGGCTTTGTTGACGGGCGGACCACGGCTCTAAACTTTAGCCATAGCTAGAGCCGAAGGCTTGTGGTCTACAAAGGCAGTGAATGTGTGGCCCTCGAGCAGGAAACAAAAGTGTCGCACAGGTAAATAAAGGCCGAGTAGCTCGCGATCAAATGTGCTATATTTGCGTTCAGCGGGGCGGAGCTGGCGGCTAACAAAAGTGAGCGGTTGCCAAACCCCGTCCACCAGCGGTTCGTGCACCCCGCCAACCACGAAATCAACAAATCTTTCTCTCTTTTTGGGCGATTGTAAATCTTGAAAAGTACTTTCTACTCACAGGGACCCCGTTTGCCCCTACCTTGGCAGACAGCATACCTTCCACTCGCACTTCATAAACACGTAACAGGTTGTGTTTAAAAAGAGGATGCTGATCTCATGTAGACAATTATACATCACGCAGTGATTCATTCACACCTACAACACATCATTCAAATGGTAAATGGACTGCATTTATATAGCGCTTTTATCCAAAGCGCTTTACAATTGATGCCTCGCATTCACCAGAGCAATTAATGTTAACAATGTTATTTTGATTCTGAATGTGAATCCTTCTTGTTTTAATTCAGTGATAAGAAAGACAGAATGAAAAACTCACATGCTGCTGTGGTGTACTCATACATGTTGAGCTTTCTCTCTCCTGCTCTTTCTCTAACAGGTATAGCCCTGCAGCGCTGGCTGGTTTTGTTAGCGGATGTGTTTCATTCTTTTAATACATCTGTGGTCAGGTATTTGCTGGAAACATCAGTGTGGTTAAAGCTACGTCTCATAAACAACGCACAGAAAAAGTCCAAAATTATACACAGACACAAACCTGCATACACACGTTATATCCAGCTATAAAACTAGATGCAAAGTAAGAAGTTGTGTAAGTCACTCAGCATAAGTGTTGGCTAAATACCTGTAATTTTAACAGCCTTTCTTGACAGTCCCCCTCCCAGGTGTAATCTAGTTTCTTTCAATGCTTTACATTGCTTTGGGGGTATCGTTTAATTTTATTTGTAGATTAACGTTAATTGTATTTTACTTAAAACATGAAAGTGAACAAGACGTTTCTATCATCCACTGTTCTCGAGCTAGCTAATACATGTCACTAAGTAGGCGTTAATAACTTCATTCCCTTATGCAATATTGACACTATTGACATTCAAATTATATCATAATGTTCAATGTATATGTCTAGCAAAAGTCACAAACGGGGAGCCATGTGCATTTCATGACGGCAGATTTATTTATTTTCTTAAGAAGGTACAACAGCTGAGCGCTGTGGCATATCTACTGCTTAACTTCTTTTTCAGTAAGAGTTCAATCCTCAACTGTGAGCGCGCAGCTCGTAGCTCCCAGCTCCCCGAGCCACTCCCAGTTTCTTGATCCGAGCTCACACCTCGCACCTCGGAGCTTCGAGCTAGCTCGCACCTCGCAGCTAGCTGATCCGAGCTCGGAGCTCGCACCTCGCAGCTAGCTGATCCGAGCTCGGAGCTCGCACCTCGCAGCTAGCTGATCCGAGCTCGGAGCTTGCACCTTACAGCTAGCTGATCCGAGCTCGGAGTTCCCACCCTGCAGCTAGCTGATCCGAGCTCTGAGCTCGTACCTTGCAGCTAGCTGATCCGAGCTCAAAGCTCCCTCCTCGTAGCTTGAGTGCCAGCTCCCACCTCGCAGATGGTAGTGCAGGGTTTAAATGAAGGAGGCAAGCCGTTTGGTTTTCAGGTACTGACAAAATGACAAAAGCTGCTTTAACAGCACAGACTGAATACGTGTCTCTCGCCCCTTTCCTAGCTCACCGAGACCAGCTGAATCAATGAATGAACTCACGTCACCTCTCCGGTGCGTCTCCTAAAAGCGTCCAGGCACTACAGGGAACTCTGACTGATAGTCCTAGTGATCTCCACACAAGCCCCCCCCAGAATTCACTGTGGCAGAAAAGCTCAACCGTTTAGGGGTCCGGATGACGCGGCCAAACCTTCCCAGTCTCTTGCCCGCAGGCGAGGGCCTGACCGGAACACTGGAGGGGTCAAGGCCCATATCAGATTCAGTGTTAGGGCGATTAACAGGGTCAGGGTCAGGGTCAGGGTCTGAGTCGGGGGCAGGATTTCTTGACCTGAGAGCAGGAGGGCGACCTCTGCGTGGGGGACAGACGACCTCTACAGGCGAATCCAGGTCAACGTGAGCCGGCTTCAAGCGGTCTACTGTAACACGGTCAGACCTACCACCGATGTCCAAAACAAAAAACTTGTCCCCAGACTCCAAAACTCGAAAAGGCCCATCGTAAGGGGGTTGCAAAGGGCTACGATGCATATCACGACGCACAAACACGAAACGCGCATCAGCAACCCTGGGAGAACGTGGGAGCACGGCAAACTGTGATGCGTCGTGGGCACTGGGGCAAATGACTCCGCACTGTCCCGCAGAACTGAGCGCTGGCACGTGGCTGACCAAGGGACTCAACAGTTGGGTAGGAACTCCCCTGGGACGCGCAAAGGTTGAAGGTAAACCAGTTCTGCAGACGATGCCATCAGATCAGCCTTAGGGGCCGTCCTAAGACCAAGTAGGACCCACAAAAGCCATCGCTCATTGAGGGACGCCTTCAATGAGCGATGAACACGCTCACACATTCCGTGAGCCTGAGGGTGATAAGCCGTGGTCCAATGCAGCGTGACCCCCAACTGGCGAGCGATCACCGCCCACAACTGATGTGAACTGAGCCCCGCGGTCAGAGGACAAATCAGCCCTGACCCCGAAGCGCGAGACCCACGAACCAACGAAAGCTCGAGTGACCTCAGCAGTGGTGGTAGATGTCAGCAGTATTACCTCCGGCCAACGTGTGGTCCTATCTACGCGAGTCAGATCCAATCAAATCCCTGTTCGCTACTAAAAATTGAAGGTATTAGCTAATCAGGGAGCGCATCGCTACCAAGAATTGAAAGACTCGGCCAATCAGGGCACGCATGTCTACCAAGAGTTTACCAAGAATGAACCGCTTTCACTGTCTGGAGTGTCTGGGGCTGAGAGCATAAAGCGCTAGCCAGTGCTACGCCACCACCATCAACACAATGCACACAGCACTTATACGCCGGTATATGCACTTATTATAGCTAGCCACCTCTACAGCATTTCCAGTAATACGGGAGTATGCAGCTGAAATCCTCTATGGAAAGCAACCTCACAGCAATCTTATCTATGATCAGTAGGTAATGTTGTGCTTCACTTCGGGGTGTTTATTCTGGAAAAGAGAGAGAGCCAACTTTTTTATTTTTTAGTCAGTGACATTTCCTTCTGAGGTCTCCAACGGCGATTTAATGGATTGAGGGTTTTTCTTTATAATAATAATACGTTTATTTATATAGCACCTTTCAAGAGCAGACGTCACAAAGTGCTTTACAATAAAATCAACAACAAAAGGCAAGTAAGAGAAAACAGATAGCAAAAATCACAAAGCAACAACATGATAAAAAAGATAATTTTTTACAAATATAAAAACAAATTAAACAAAAGCAAGTCTACAAAAATGGGTCTTAAACTGCTTTTTAAAGGAGTCCACCGTGTCCACAGTTTCGGAACTATAGCCTCAAAAGCACAGTCTCCTTTTGCTTTGAGCCTGGAACGAGGAACAACCAACAAACCCTGATCAGAGGACCTCAGATTCCTACTGGGCTTATATGGCTGCAGTAGCTCTTTACTGTAGACAGGTGCCTGACCATGCAAGGCTCTGTAAACAATTACAAGAATCTTGAAAAGGATTCTGAATTCAATGGGAAGCCAGTGTAGAGATTTCAGGATTGGCATTACATGAGACCTTTTGGGGGACCTGGTCAGGAGCTTAGCAGCAGCATTTTGGACCAATTGTAAGTGGTGAAGGGATGTCTTGCTAAGACAGGTGAAAAGAGAATTGCAGTAATCAAGACCTGAGGAAATAAATGCATGTATAATCATTTCCAACTCAGCTGTGGAGACAATGGGCCTGAGTTTGGCAATGTTTCTCAGCTGGTAGAAGCAGGAGCGAACCAAGTAATTTACATGCTGGTCAAAACTCAATGCCTGGCCCAGAGAAATGCCTAGATTACGGAGGGTGAGTTTAACAGAAGCGGATAAAGAGCCAAGACATTCCATCACCTTCGGGACAACGCCATCTGGGGCAGAAAAAAGAACTTGTGTTTTTTCAGTATTTAGCTGCTGAAAATTGTCTGCCATCCAATCTTTTACAGAGTCGAGCCAATTCAGTAGAACAGCCAGTCTTGAAACATTTTGAGGCTTAAACGAAAAGTATAATTGAATATTGTCCGCATAACAATGGAAGGAGACATCATTAAAATTGCTTATTATCTGCCCGAGAGGAAGCAAGTACAATATAAACAGCAGCGGGCCTAGGACAGAACCTTGGGGAACACCACAAAAAAGAGATTCAGCTGATGAGACATAATTATGGACTGTAACCGAGAAAGTCCAATCTGACAGGTACAAGGAAAACCAATCCAAAGCTGATCCAGAAATACCCACCCACTGCCTGAGCCTCTCAATCAAAATACAGAGGTCCACTGTATCAAAAGCAGAACTGAGATCTAACAGAACCAATACAGTACATTCTCCTGCACCAGCCTTCATTAGCACATCATTTGATATTCTGAGAAGAGCTGTTTCTGTTGAGTGCAACTGACAGAAGCCAGACTGAAAGTTGTCTAAAATGTTGTGCTCATCTAAGACAGCTGTTACCTGCTTAGCAACCACTTTTTCTAAGACCTTAGCTATAAAAGGTCATTTAGAAATAGGCCTGTAGTATATATCTTTGTATATAAGGAGAGAAGTGCAATGGTTCAGAGAGACTTGTCAACACAGTCTCCTGCGCATATGCATATGTGTATGCGTATAGACATTTCACACCTCGCATTATGCACAATTGCATATTGTTATTATTACTGAACACACTGAACAATAAACTGCATTCATTTTAACCTGGCATTCCTCTTTGACCCTTACCACTGCACACCCAGCCGTCTTAAGGTTCTAACACTTAGATCCCAGGATATCTGCACCCTGTAGTCACTCACCTGTACACTAGTGTCATAGCAGGATACACAATGTATTTATGCAGGCTGCACAAGCAAGTCACCTCCACGTCAACCAAGATAGACAGCGATCCGTATTGAGCCACACTACTGGCGGACAGCAGTCTCCTTCGTCTATACCTAACTGTTAGCCCAGAGGAAAGGTTAAAACACTATATAATCAAGTTAACATTCAATTAATCCCGTTGCAGTAAAACTACATGCATTCCTTTGCCACTCAGGTACTGCCACTGTTTGGTTTGCGGAGGGGTTTCTTACAATTGGCGACCTCAATGTTATAAGTTCTATTGGTGACCTGTTTGATGTATCTGAGGGGTTTCTTACATAGGTGATCATCAGTATTCTGAATATTCCCACTAGAATGCAGAGTAATTTACACCATTAAAAAAAAACACATTGATTTAGCTTGACAAAAACTTTTAGATGCATTGGGCAAGAAAAACATCGGAAAGATTTCAGTTACATGGGGGTTAAAATTTAGATTAAATTTCTCCTGTCATTATGTAAAGACATCACACATATGGCTAAAATTTAAGAAAAAAATAAAAATTAGAATACAATCAAACTATGTATGTCGTAAGATATAAATTAAAAAAGCACAAATAAAAGCTTTTAAGCTCAAATGAAATCAAGCACATGTATCCAACATAAAGGTAAGCCATATACTCCGGGATCAGTGCTTTGGATACACCTACAGTGATACATCTTTTATTTAATGTATGAAAATGACATTTTCCTTCATTACATAAAATCCTCACTCTTTCCTTTGCGATCACAGCCATTTGCGCTGGCCCTGAGCAAGATGATTTTCCTCTTCACTGGCCAGCTAAAACAAATGAGAAATAGTCACAAATACAGATTCAGAGAAGCAATATCACAAACAGAAACATGGGAAAACCAAATCATCAAAATACAGCCAAGCCAAGTTTACAGTGCATCGCAGTACCTTTGAATGATGTGAGATCTTCTGGATTCTGTTTTGGTGGGAGTACCTTGAAAACAAACGAGATGTGAAAAAGTATTAATGAATATAAATGTTGACAAATGTCAGTCATTATGGAAGCAAACTCGTTGAACTGGCACATATCAAAATTTAACAATGTATTCAGGCAACCAAGTCTCATAGTCATGCATCTACAGAAAATGATAATGCATTACATTTTTTTTACATAGATTATGAATTAGCATCAATTAAAAATAAAATGAAAACAAAGAAAGAATTGGATAAAGATAGTACCTTCAGTCTTTGTTTTCCAGAATAGTATAAAGTACAATGCTCCAAGAAGCTACAAATACAATATAAATATAATGAATTAAATGACAAAAAATTCTGAGAAGAAGGCACTAAATTACAGAATGAATGGTCAAATCACTAGTATGCTGTAAAAATTAATTGAATTCAGTAATACCTTTTTGGATATAAGTACTAATTTATCAAAAAACACATGAAATCTAAATTTATTTTATTATTGTGTACTCAAAGGTGAATGAGGGATAATGCCTTTTTGTCATTGTTGGATTTTCTTCCCAAACAGGAAACAATATCTATGCTCAGAAGGATTTGTGGTATCAGAACCTGAAGAAAAAGTTGATTATGAAAAGACCTTTTTTAATAAAATGGTCTAACAATACATCAGAAAATTATGAAATACCATTTGCTTCAGTGGAATGTTCAAGGTCTCCACACAGGTTTTCTGAAATACATATTGTAAGGCAGAGAAAAAGTAACATAACATAACTGGCCATTCAGCCCAACAGTGTTCGCCATTTTCCTACCACTAAAGTGAAATTGGTGCTTGGGTTACCTACAAACTAGATGGCATCTAGCACCATATCAAACCTGACCTTGAGAACCCCCAGAGTTTCTGCCACTACTACATGACATGGCAAGCTATTCCACGCAGTAACTATTTACTGCCTGTGTGAAAAAACACTTTCTAATGTCTGTGCGGAGGTTGGCTTTTGCTAATTTCCATTTATACCCCCTCATTCTAGCTTTTATCTTTCATATCAGGAACCAATTTGGTTGCCCTTCTCTGAACCATTTCCTTTATATCTTTGTTCTAGTACAGTCCCAGAACTGTACACAATAATCTAAGTGTGGTCTGACAAAGGTATTGTGGTCTGTAAAGGTAAGTACGGTATTCAATAAGTAGGTTCTCCGGTGAAGATTAGATGGGTGGACAGACTTCATCGTTTAAGGGTCTCCTGTGAGACAAAGACATTCACAGCACAAAATGACTCACTAAGAGGTCAGAAATATTAACAAGGGGAAATGGAAACAGTAAATTTCTCACCTGTGGGTGGCTTTGAGAAAAACATGTTGTTTTGTGGTGTCGTCTTGTAAGCTGTTTAACACAGTGGAATACACCCACATGGGATAGAGGCAGTCAGTTAATTTAAACAGTGTTTTGGTATTTTTGTTTCTATACATCTTTAAACAATACGTTCAGTACTTCAGATAATACTGTCTGTAGCCCATATTGTACGTTTTCCCTACTCCTACATTTTCCTGTGCTCAATATAAAACCAAGTCGTTTGAATGAGGACTCTCCACAACATGTGTTGACCAATGTGGAACAGTGAACAGAGCAGCAGTGTAGTACCATGGGGAAGGAACTCTACTTGTAAACTTGCAGGTTTGATTCCAAAGTACAACACTGCCAAAGGTACCCTTGATCAACGAACTTAACTTGGATTGCTTTAGTATGGAATCAGGCTGTATAAATTGGTACTATGTGAAAATACAGAAGTTCTGTACATTGCTGTGGTAAATGCCTGTAATGTAAAAGAAACACATTGAGCTGGTAGCACAATTCACACTCACCCAACTTCCTTTTCTTTCTCAGGCAAACACAGCCCAAGACTGTGAGGATGAGTCCAAGCAAGACTGAGCTGGCTACAGAAACCAGAACTTTCCGCTTTAGGACTGACAGACAAAGGAACACAAAACAAAGGGAGGGATCCAAAATCATGCAACTCATTATAAATGACCAGCATTATGACCTGTAATGGCTGAACTATACTGGCTGCATTAGCTGCATGGATTGGCTTCGACTGCTTATCCTTAAGCTCAAAATACCATGGTGCACTGTGGAGTACTGACTGAGTCTATTGCAAACAAGATAGCATGACTTCCTTTCACACGCTGTGCTCACCACGAGCGCTTGAAGGATGGTGGAGGAAGTGGTCTTGAATGAGGCACATTTCATTAATAGCCTGACAAAAGGAGTGGAACTCACCAATGTTGTTTTCTCTAAATCCTTCGCTGATCTCTGTGTAAGACGGTTGGCCTGTTCGGTTTCCTCTGCATGTATATTCACTGCTGTAAGAGTCGTTTCCAGAGGAGAGTGTGAGTCTGTCCCCACTGGGGTCCAGTGGAAGGTGCCGTCCGTCTCTGTACCACGTGTAGTTCCACTCAGCAGAGCTCCCCTCAACCTGACACCTTAGAGTCAGACTGTCTGACCTGAAGATCTCTGTCCACGCAGTCTCCAGAGTCAGCACAGCCTGAGGACGAGCTGAAACGCCACAATGATTAGGAAATGGTTGATTAGAGCATCGTGCTCAACTATAAATTATAATACATCAACACGCCATGCCCAAAACATGATTGAAAATATCACTTATTTGGTGCATGTATGTTTGCACTTCGATGTCACAGATTGCCCGGTGCCATTGTCATGTTTAAACAGGCAAAGGCCTTCCCCTAAACTGTAGGGGAAGCACAGAATAGTCTAGAATGTGATTGTATTCTGTAGAATTAAAATTAGCCTTCACTAGAACTAAGGGGCCTAGCCCAAACAATGAAAAACATCCCCAGACTAAAGAGTGTCCAGATACTTTTGGTCATATACCGTATAGAACATTTCAGAATTATTTACTTTATCATGTACTAGACTGAGATATAAAGCAGTAAAATGGATATCTTATGTTACCAGTTATGCTGAGCTGGAGACCATATAATAAACCATATAATAAAGTTATTTGTTATGTAACAGATGATTGCTCACCCAGCATTCACCCAGACCATACAATACAATACAATACAATACAATAAGCTCTTATATAGCGCTCTCCATGCGTACATCCCAGGGTGCTTTACAAAAAAAAAAAAATATATATATATATATATATATATATATATATAATAAATAAATAAATAAATAAATAAACAACCAACCTAAGAAGTCAAAACTAAGAGGAATAGGAGAGAGCTGCCAGTACAGGAAACAATCAAAACCAGCACTGTGACAAAGAATTTCACCTCCTCAGAAATGTATTTTTTCTTATTCATTTCACAGTTATTTCAGCAGGGGTTCTGGAATCTTCCTGGTACATGTATTTTATACATTTATTTTGCATTTTATATGTAAAAAGTGACAGCTTACCATTAACTTTGAGTGTGACCGCATTGCTGCTGCCAGTGTACAGTACTCTTTCCTTATGCTCTCCTTTACATGTGTATGTTCCTGCGTCTGACTGAACAGCAGACAGGATCTCATAGGTGCCATTAGCTGTGCCCACAGGAAGTTCTCGTCCATCTCTGTACCATTTGTGCATCCACACAGGAGAGCTGTCCTGAATGTCACAGTGCAGAGTCGCTCTCTCTCTGTTAAAGATGTTTGTCCATCCAGTCTGTAGAGTCACAACCACGCCTGGGAGAGCTGGACAGACCAGGACACAAAGTGCAAGATGAAGATGGAGTCACAGGAATACCTGCTTTTTATGTATTGCTGATTGCCTGTCAGTCAACAACTTTCTATACAATATTACAAAGGTAACAAAAAAATATTAATTTTTGAACTTTTACATAAGCATTAATATAGGTCTAGCTAACTATCACAGCACAACAACATCACTCACCATCTACAGTCAGGGTCACATCATTGCTCTTTTCAGTGTAAACGTCTCTTCCTGGTATTCTCCCTCGGCAGGAGTATCTTCCTCTGTGTGACTGATCTACAGCTGGGATTGTGTACTCATTTCCGCTTATGGAGAGTGCACTGTTAATAGAGGCTGCATCTCTGTACCACAGATAACCCCACTCAGTCTGAATGGACTGAATCTCACATTTGAGAGTCACTTTCTCAGTGGGGTAGAACTTCCTCCATGCAGGGTTCAGGGTTAGCACAGCAGGCGGTGGAGCTGCCAGGATAGGACACAATCAAACCCAACACAGGGACAAAGAATTTCACTACCTCAGAATTTTTTCTTCTTTTCAGTAGGCATTCAGGAATCTTCCTGGTACATGTATTAATAAATCAGTGAAAATTTCTTAGGCGATATAAATTTTCATTTTCCAGTGTAAAATTTTAATTGTGCAAAGTGCCGTGGTTAATAGAATCCACTAAGTGTTAAAATATAAAGACAATTAGTTATAATGAAGCTCCATCTGTCTCTGTGCCAATTCTACAGTCACAAGAGCGTAATAAGGCATGCTAAAAACAGTGAAGTAACAAGAAGAACTACATGTGCATATTCCAGATTATTAAGAACGATATGGACTATAAAGCTATTTATTTTTGCCCTTCACTTACAAATGCATTGCTTCAAATGCTGGCTTTTAGTCACAATCATAAATTGGTAAGTAAACTTTGATAATTTTGGAAAGTGGAAAAAGTGTGTTTAATAAAATAAAAAATGAAAACCTTCATTTAATTGTTAGTCAAAATTAAATTTGAGTGAAGACTGAATCTAGGGCAGTGTGTGCCTTCAACTGCAGTGTGCACAATTAGAATGTGGTTACACTTTAGGAGCATCAATGTGAACAGGCAGCCCAATGGAGACAGACTGACAAACTGACTTCCTTTTCAATCACTAATACATGTTCTTTCTGTTCTCCTGTATACCCACTACTCTTGCTCTACAGACTTTTATTTTTTATTTTCACATCTTTGAATTTAAGGTTCTGTTGCTCATCAAAAAAACAGAAATATGATTTTCTAAATAAACATCTCTTTGAAGTGAGGTATCATATTCTGCAAATAAAATGCTAATATCTTGTCTTACCTGTCACTGTCAAAGTATGTGTATAGTTGATTGTACTGTGATTTTCAGTCTTTGCTGCACACCAATACTGAGCACTGTTAGACTCAGTCACACGACTCAGGGTGTAAGTAGAGTACCCTCGAATATAGGAGGAGAGTGTGGTCTCTTTAGCTCCACTTAGCTTCTTCCAGGAATATTCCCATTGGGTGGATGGATCTGAATCAACCTTACAGATAAGACGCACAGTCTCCCCTGACATCACATTTGACATTTGCGAATCAGCAGTCAGGACAACTCGAACACTGGTCTCTAGAGAAGAAATATTATCCCAGTGTAAACAATGGACGTGAAATGGCTTCCAAAACCAAGCATTCAGCATGACAACCACGCAAAAATATTCACAGACAGCCAATGTTTACGTATTGATTAGCAATTTCAGAAAATTTACTTGCAGCCTTAATTGCTGGTATTGATAAACAGAGCATGAATTCATGTTAGAGCAGTAAAGTTAGTTTCAAATTAGAATGTTTTATTAAAATAACATGTGTCAAAGTAAACTTGCTCATATTTGAGGGACACGAAGATACAGCAGATGCTGAGTTTGTAGTGTAAGCACAATGTACAATTAATAAGCTAGAACCTTCTGTTTTGTTCAATATTCCCTTTGTTTCCCATAAAATGCACTTTATGGATAAAGCTGTATGAATAAGATGCACGTGAATAATAAAAATACTTGCCTGCCTCTTGTACAAAGAACATCAGGACAACCAGTCCAACTGGAGGGAAAAAAATGAAAATGAGTTTTTGTTTTTTGTTTTTTTACCAATAAAGCAAATCAGCAGCACAAATGTAGTGCACAGAAACACAAAAACAAGAGAGAAACAAAAGAAATGCCCAAAGCCTCCTTGTGTCCTTGATGTATATAAGGGAACAGATGGTAATACTTGTAAGTAGGAGTGAGAGGCAGTGTTCAGCGTAGTTATTTTGATGGTAAGCCCTGAAAAGCACTTTAAAAGCACGGAGTCCCTATAAACCTACACTTAGGGAGATGGCAAACTGGAGTGGATGGTATGCTATTTTATTTTATTAGTACTTCAAACATGTAACAGTTTGGGTTCAAAAAATGAGAAAGAAATGTACTTTCTGGCTAAATTATATTACTTCCACAGAACAGGACGATGTTCTTACTCACACAATGATACATGGTGACTCATTCACACCTAGAACGCATCATTCACAATGATATTCTGATTCTGAGTGTGATTCCTTCTTGTTTTAATTCATCAATAAGAAAGACTAAATGAAAAACTCACCTATTGCTGTGGTGAACTCATACATGTTGAGCTTTCTCTCCCCTGCTCTTTCTCAAACAGGTACAGCCCTGCAGCGCTGGATGGTTTTGTTGGCGGATGTGTCTCATTCCTTTAATAGAGCCGTGGTCAGAAACTTGTTAAAGCTACTTCTCAGGAACCAGGTTAAAAATATAATACATTTTTTTAAAAACACTTCAAAAGTATTCACAGACACAAACCTGCACATTCACTCATGTATAGTGTATACCTTTCTGGAATTAGTATATTTATGCATTTATTTGTTTCCTTGTTTTCAATTATTTATGTTGTGGTTATGAACATTCAGCAATGTGACTACACAATGAGAGGAGAAAGTAATGAAGATCATGATCTACACACGAGATGAGCGTGCAGTTAGAGACAGGAAATGAGATGCAAGGGAGAATACAGAGCAGTAAAACCCCTTCTGCATCACACCTTTTTTTAAATCACAAGTCTGAAAATGACATACCCACAATAAAATGGCTACTATCCTTGAGCCCTTTTGACTACAGGCATAATCCTGGCTCTGCTGAAAGGTAACCCTTGGGAGCTTGTTTGCCAAGAGTCAGAATTGCTCTTAAAAAATAATAATTCAGAAAGTAATAGAAGCTCAAACACAGTGGAAGTTCTCTCACACCTAAAAGATTATTTTTTTAATTTTATTTTTTTGTGGAATGGATACAAATGCCAGGTGGGTTTAAAAATACAATGAAGCCACAGCCACAACATTGGGCAAATCCTGGTTCAAAATTGAATACCACCAAAAATTTGCATTCTGCATTGTTTTCTTTTTTCTAAGCTATGTCTAACCAGGTTTCCAAAAAAGCCATTTGGAGATTCCAAAAGGTCACTTGGTTACCAAATGATATTATGGGTGTTTATAGATGTAAAATACTATATATTGTATACTGTGTGTTAGTTGAAGACATTCGCAGAAATTCTCACTTTTCCTGCGCCTGCCACTCTCCACCACCCTCCCCTTGCTACCTCTGGCAGCAGCAGGTCTGGAAGACCGTAGAAAATATCGACATCAGTTATCCAGTTTACTAATCCATTAACTAAAGTCCATTGATAAAAGACCCCCCCCCCCCACCCCCCCAAATACCCCACCCCCATCAACATGTCAAACACATACCACAATTTCACACCACATGTATCATTCAAAATCAGGCCTACTCCTTATTTATAAGAGTAGGCTACTGAATATTACATTACAGGCATTTAGAAGACGCTCGTATCCCGAGCGACTTACATTTTATATAGCATTTACAGTGCATCCATTCATACAGCTGGATATACACGTACTGAAGCAAAGCAGGTTAAGTACCTTGGTCAAGGGAACAAATGCACTGTTCTACCTGGGAATTATGCCGTCCATATAATAATACATATATTGTGAGAATGTATTTAGATGCTCACCGATACAGATCTGAGTCAAGTCCTTCACTGAACAAGTCCTCTGCACGTTTTTTGGATGAAAAATTGCTGTGTATTTTGTTCAGTGGATCCTTCTCGTGAAAAAGACACCGACTTTACCTTGATCTTGTCGTCCGTGGATTTCCAAAACGCACTGAAGGTGAGGAACCCCCGAGCCTTTTTTGGCATCCCACATATTAGAAGAGAAGGGACCGTTTTCGCTAAATCATTGCCACCGTAAAATGGGTTATAGAGATAGAACCGTGTCATAACGCACAAAACTTTGCTAAGTCCATTGTCACTGAATAGTTCCGTATGAGGTTTATGGCCGCCGGTCGGGGCTCAGCTCTCCATCACACCACACCACCCACTTCCCGTTTCACACCAGAAAACACCGCCCCCTGCTGACGCTACAGCGCTCTGGACATTGCAGGAACGCCTCAGCACAGCTGCGTGCACACGCAGACAGACACCCAGCCGCACCAGACGAGAGTGAAACAAGCCGCGCGTGCGGCGGATTTGTACAAGACGCCGGCTATCTTTAAAAAGGCAGCTCGCCTCGCAACCGAGAGGAAATCCACGGTAACTAGACAACATTGCCTTTTCCCCAGTTTCCAGCCAAGACCCACTCGCTCTCGGACAAGGCTACTGCTCAAGACTGTTCCGGTGTTCTGTCGATTTGGCCTGCCTTGTCGAAATGTTCTACCAGTAAATTTCTAGTCATGTCTATGACCATATCGGAAAAATACTTCCGCGAGTAAACTGCGCTACTTTAGTAACTCGATAGGGAAGACGAAATGTCAGAAGACCGGCTGTAGACGCGCTGCGGGAATACAGAATCTGCAGCCGATTTCCCTGTGAAACAGCGAGGCATCGCTTTTGTTAAACGCGTTTTTTCTTTGGCTTTTACTTTCGTTTTGACACCGACTTTGCAAATACGTCAGAAAGACCGCGAAACCGTCCAATCATATAACGCAACCGATTTAAGGTGGACCGGAAATTTCGAATCGGGAGCTGCGAATCGGGAGCCAACTTCAGCGTCTTCCGACGCGTGGAGTCTTACCGTGTGCGGGACGTAAGCTGTACCGTGGTTGCCTCTAGTAAAGCTAGAACTGGTGACTTTTTTGGGTCCTGTCTGCCTAACATTAAACTGCAGCATGAACCACAGAGGCTTCCATTTCACCTAACTGAAGTGAATTTTTCACTTCTTGAAAGAAAAAACAGGGCCAATCCATAGCATCTGGGCACAATAAAATATGTTTGTTGTCTTTCACATCTGAAATAGTGACCTCTGCTTTGCTCAAGTTTTTGGCTGTCATAATTTTTCATTTTAAGAGCATTAAAAGCTTTCACCAGGTAATATGATGTTCCCTGTATTTCCCATTAATAAAACAATGTTTTGATATACGATATGTAGTTCCTCTATCTTCAGTTGAATTATGAATGTATATTTGTTGTAACCAAGTCTATCAACATCGATAAAATACGAGCATGCATAAGTTTGCCAGTTCGATTAAATAAATCCAATCAAGTTGAAAATCTGTATTTTCTGTTCTAGACCAGTGGCGCCATCTAATGTTATCTGAAGGAAATACAAATTTGAGTGATGCATTTTGAATAGTATTGTGTGCTTCTACATTAAACAAGACTAGGGAACCTAGTATATGGCTGGACCTAACACACGTGATCCGGCCGACCAATGGTGTATCCTCATCACTCAGTCAGTCACAGACATTTTGTAGGGCTGGCGTTTGTAGGGCTGGCCCCACTGTTGCGGTCCAGCCAAAAATGATACTTGGCAATCATCAGTATTCTGAATGTTCCCATTAGAATGCAGAGTAATTTACAAAATAATAATTTAAAAATTAAAAAAAAAAAACATTACTTAAGCAAAAACCTTTTACATGTTTGGGCCAGCAAGCTTTCTGTAACTTGCGGGTTGAAATCTTAATAAAATTTCTCCAGTCATTATGAAAGAATATAACACGTGGTGAAAATGAAAGCAAAAAATAATTAGGGTGAAAATCAAACTGAACATTTGAAGAATAAAGGCTAACATATCAAGGCTTGAATGCCTTATCATTTCACAGCTGTCATAAGTAGTAAAAAAAAAAAAAAAAAAAGCTCATGAAATGAAGCACGTGCATGCAGTCTAAAGGTAAGCCATGTAGTCAGAGATCAATGTTCTGGATACACATACAGTACCATCATCTCAAACCATGAGATGACCTTTTCCCACATTACATAAAATCCTCACTCTTTCCTTTGCGATCACAGCCATCTGCACTGGTCCTAAGAGAGATGTTTTTCTCTTCACTGGCCAGCTAAAACAAATGAGAAATAGTCACAACTACAGATTCACAGAAGCAGTGTCACAAACAGAAATATGGCCAAAACAAATCAAAATACACCCAGGTAAAGTTAACAGTGCATCACAGTACCTTTGTTGTGAGATCTTCTGGATCCTCTTTTGGTGGGGGGTACTATGAAAGCAAACACAAGATATGAGAAAGTATTAGCTTCATTCAGTCTCCAGGGCTAACACAGCCGGAATGATCATGAAATGGTTGATATCAGGACCGGGTCGGGATTTGAACCCTAGTCTTTATGATCAGAGTATAGAGCTTTACCACTGGGCTAGACTCAAGGCTGATGAACCCAAAAGCAGAGAACAAAAAACTGGATTCCAAAAAATATACACAAGAAAGTACTCGGGCACAACAGTCTTTAGGTTCCAAAGAACACGATCCAAAAAACTTGTAAACAAGGAAGACCAAAAAATTTCAAAGTACAAAAAACTCGTATCAAATTAAACTAAACACAAGAGAGTTTTCAAGCACAGCAAAAGAGAGCACAAGGTAGCACTTACTCAAGATAGACAGGACAAAGACTGAGCAAAGACAGCTACAGCTACAAAACGGCAACTTAAATACACAGCACAGTTAAGACACAGGTGGAACATATTACAAAGACACTCTCAAAGACAGAAAAAAAGGAAACCAAAAGTCTATAAGGTTGCCACCTGGTGGCCAAAGGAATGTATTACAGTTCAGATGCTGACAGTTTAAATTCTAAAATTATTGCATGATAATTCATATAAATCTATGCGCAAAAAACATGATTCAAAATATAATTTAATTGTATATTTTTATATATTTACTATTTAAATATCTACTATTTGTGTGTGTTAATAATGGCACAATAATTACTTTCATTTTTTTTGTAGCAGAAGTGAACTCGGAAATCAACAACACTATCAATAACATTAAAGAATTTAGCTTTATCTTATACTAGGCAGATTGAAAAAAAACAGTGCATTTAATTTTGTTAATAGTTATGTAGAGTTTCAGAGAGCCACTGTACATTTGCCTCATCTTTGCTTCACACCAATACTGAGCACTGTCAGACTCAGCCACATGACTCAAGGTGTAAGTAGAGAACCCTTCTCCAGTATAGGAGGAGAGTGCGGTCTCTTTAGCTTCTTCCAGGTATATTCCCATTGGGTGAATGGATCTGAATCCTCGACCTTACAGGTAAGATGCACAGTCACCCCTGCCATCACATTTGACGTTTGCGGATCAGCAGTCAGGACAACCCGAGCAATGGTCTCTAGAGAAGAAATATTATCCCAGTGAAAACAAAGGATGTGAAATGGCCTCCAAAACCAAGCATTCAGCATTACCACCAAGAAAAGATATTCACAGACAGCCAATGTTTATGTATTGATTATCAATTTCACAAAATTTACTTGCAGCCCTAATTGTAGGCATCGGGCAATAGAGAATAAATACATGTAGAGTAAGAAAGTTAGTTTCAAATTAGAATGGCACATTATTTTAATAAAAGAAAGAGAACTTGCTCATATTTGAGGCACATGAAGATACAGCAGATGGTGAATTTGTGTACTAAATTCAATGTAGCTGACATTGTAATGATGATCAATTGCCTCTTTGTTTCAAGACGTCTTTTCTTACAAATTTCTGAATGACTCTTTATGGATAAAGTACAGAACAATAAAATAAATAAGATGTGCATGAATAATGAAAATAGTTGCCTGTCTCTGTACAAAGACAGTCAGGACAACAAGGCCTACCGGGGGGAAAAATAACATTTTATTAGCTATTCCAGTTATTCACCCTTAAAGCAAACCCAGTACCTGTGAAGGGCACAGAAATGTTGCGTAGACATTATCTCAACAGGAAAATTTGGAAAAAACAGAAAAAAAGAAAGTAGCTAGCTGATCCAAGCTCGGAGCTCGCACCTCGCAGCTAGCTGATCCGAGCTCGGAGTTCCCTCCTCGTAGCTTGAGTTCCAGCTCCCACCTCGCAGATGGTAGTGTAGGATTTAAATGAAGGAGGCAATTTGTCATTTTGTCATTACCTGGTTTTCAGGTAATGACAAAATGACAAAAGCTGCTTTAACAGCACAAACTGAATATGTGTCTCTCGCCCCTTTCCTAGCTCACCGAGACCAGCTGAATCAATGAATGAACTCACGTCACCTCTCCGGTGCGTCTCCTAAAAGCGTCCGGGCGCTACAGGGAATTCTGACTGACAGTCCTAGTGATCTCCACACAAGCCCCCCCAGAATTCACTGTGACAGGAAAACTCAACCGCTTAGGGGTCCGGATGACGCGGCCAAACCTTCCCAGTCTCTTGCCCGCAGGCGAGGGCCTGACCGGAACACTGGAGGGGTCAAGGCCCATATCAGATCCAGTGTCAGGGCAATTGCCAGAGTCAGCGTCAGGGTCTGAGTCGGGGGCAGGATTTCTCGACCTGAGAGCGGGAGGGCCACCTCTGCGCGGGGGACAAGCGACCTCTGCGCGGGGGACAGGCGACCTCTACAGGCGAATCCAGGTCAACATGAGCCGGCTTCAAGTGGTCTACTGTAACACGGTCAGACCTACCACCGATGTCCAAAACGAAAAACTTGTCCCCAGACTCCAAAACTCGAAACGGCAAATCGTAAGGGGGTTGCAAAGGGCTACGATGCATATCACGATGCACAAACATGAAACGCGCATCACGCAAACCTGGGAGAACGTGGGAGCGCGGCAAACTGTGATGCGACATGGGCACTGAGGCAAATGACTCCGCGCTGTCCCACAGAACTGAGCACTGGCGCGTGGCTGACCAAGGGACCCAACAGTTGGGTAGGAACCCCCCTGAGACGCGCAAAGGTTGCCCGTAAACCAGTTCTGCAGACAATGCCATCAGATCAGCCTTAGGGGCCATCCTAAGACCAAGTAGGACCCATGGAAGCCTATCAAACTAAGCATCCCCTTGGAGCGCAGCGCGGAGCCACACCTTCAATGAGTGATGAACACGCTCACACATTCCGTTAGCCTGAGGGTGATAAGCTGTGGTCCAATGCAGCGTGACCCCCAACTGGCGAGCGATCGCCGCCCACAACTCTGATGTGAACTGAGCCCCGCGGTCAGAGGACAAATCAGCCCTGACCCCAAAGCGCGAGACCCACGAACCGATGAAAGCTCGAGCGACCTCAGCAGTGGTGGTAGATGTCAGCAGTATTACCTCCGGCCAATATGTGGTCCTGTCTACGTGAGTCAGGTCCAATCAAATCCCCGTTCGCTACCAAAAACTGAAGGCACTAGCCAATCAGGGAGTGCATCGCTACCAAGAATAGAAAGACTCGGCCAATCAGGGCGTTTATGTCTACCAAGAGTTTACCAAGAATTAACCAATCGCTATCTGGAGTGTCTCAGGCTGAGAGCATACAGCTCTACGCTACCACCATCAACACAATGCACACAGCACTCATACACCAGTATATGCACTTATTATAGCTAGCTACCTCTAAAGCATTTCCAGTAATACGGGAGTATGCATCTGAAATCCTCTATGGAAAGCAACCTCACAGCGATCTTACCTACGATCAGTAGGTAATGTTGTGCTTCACTTCGGGGTGTTTATTCCACTGGAAAAGAGAGAGAGCCAAAGTTTTCTTTTTTGTTTAGTCAGTGACATTTCCTTCTGAGGTCTACAACGGCAATCGCGACCACGACATTTATTTTGCCTTTTTTGTATAGCTATTTGCGTGGATAACATTGAAATTTTTATTATTATTTATTGGTAAAAACATTTATTTCATATCCAGGGAGGTAGCCAACTACTTGAAAGTTAGATTACATGTGTAGCTGTTTACTAATATGATTGCATTTCAGGCTGGAAAATAACCCGTTAAACCAGAGAAATTGCTGAGTTGTCGTAGAATCGTTCTCGCAACACAATGTATCAAGGCTGGCAGCGTCGGCATAGCAACCAACACTGTAACGAAACGTTAACTATGTTACAATGGCTATAGCAGCTGTTTTAGAATGTCATTGCATCACCCTGACCTTTTTTGCAGCCCGGACATAAATTGTTGCGACAGCTGTCGACAGCGCCATCAATTGGTTGCTGAAGGAAACATAGACGTGCATAATGCAGTTGTACACTTAAACATGAAAATGAATACTAGGTGTAGGGCAGTTCACATAAGTCTGCCTCTTATCAGACCCTCAGAGGAAAACAGACTGTTTATTGTGCGGACAGGGAGTCAGTAAATGTGATAAAGAGACAGGGCGTGGGTGAAAAACATCAGACTGGATCAGCATTATGTAAAACTTAAGGTTCTCCATGACAGTGTAGTCATATTTTGTATTGTTGGAAAGCTGATGTCATGTGGAACAAGTTGGTGTCTCAGCTACAAAGTTTAATCTAGTCTAGTTAATCTGATATGTTTACAGAGATAACAGTACAACAATGAATCCTGTGTATGCTATGTCATGATTGTTACTTTATTTAATGGATTGAGGGTTTCTCTTTATAATAATAATAGTATATAGCACCTTTCAAGAGCAGACGTCACAAAGTGCTTTACAATAAAATCAACAACAAAAGGCAAGTAAGAAAAAACATAGCAAAAATCACAAAGCAACAACATGATAAAACAAGATAAAATTTTTTGTATTTTTCTAAAAACAAATTTTAAAAAAGGTAGTCTAAAACAATGGGTCTTAAGCTGCTTTTTAAAGGAGTCTACCTGTCCACAATTCTTAAGTCCAATGGGAGAGAGTTCCAGAGTTTCGGAGCTATAACCTCAAAAGCACAGTCTCCTTTTGTTTTGAGCCTGGAGCGAGGAACAACCAACAAACCCTGATCAGAGGACCTCAGATTCCTACTGGGCTTATATGGCTGCAGGAGCTCTTTAATGTAGACAGGTGCATGACCATGCAAGGCTCTGTAAACAATTACAAGAATCTTGAAATGGATTCTGAATTTGATGGGAAGCCAGTGTAGAGATTTCAGGATTGGCATTATGTGAGACCTTTTGGGGGACCTGATCAGGAGCTTAGCAACAGCATTTTGGACCAGTTGTAAACAGTGAAGGGATGTCTTACTAAGACAGGTGAAAAGGGAATTGCAGTAATCAAGATGTGAGGAAATAAATGCATGTATAATCATCTCCAACTCAGCTGTGGAGACAATGGGCCTGAGTTTGGCAATGTTTCTCAGCTGGTAGAAGCAGGAGCGAACCAAGAAATATACATGCTGGTCAAAACTCAATGCCTAGCCCATAGAAACGCCTAGATTACAGAGGGTGGCTTTAACAGAAGCAGATAAAGAGCCAAGACATTCCATCACCTTCAGGACAACGCCACCTGGGGCAGAAATAAGAACTTCTATTTATTCAGTATTTAGCTGCAGAAAATTGTCTGCCATCCAATCTTTTACAGAGTCGAGGCAATTCAGTAGAACAGCCAGTCTTGAAACATTTTGAGGCTTAAACGAAAAGTACAATTGAATATCGTCCGCATAACAATAAAAGGAGACATCATTAAAATTGCTTATTATCTGCCCGAGAGGAAGCAAGTACAATATAAACAGCAGCGGGCCTAGGACAGAACCTTGGGGAACACCACAAAAAAGAGATTCAGCTGATGAGACATAATTATGGACTGTAACCAAGAAAGTCCTGTCTGACAGGTACGAGGAAAACCAATCCAAAGCTGATCCAGAAGTACCCACCCACTGCCTGAGCCTCTCAATCCAAATACGGTGGTCCACCGTATCAAAAGCAGAACTGAGATCTAACAGAACCAATACAGAACATTCTCCTGCATCACCCTTCATTAGCCGATCATTTGATACTCTGAGAAGAGCTGTTTCTGTTGAGCGTAACCAACGGAAGCCAGGCTGAAACTTTTCTAAAATGTTGTGCTCATCTAAGACAGCTGTTAGCTGCTTAGCAACCACTTTTTGTAAGACCTTAGCTATAAAAGGTCCTTTATAAATAGGCCTGTAGTATATATCTTTTTATATAAGGAGAGAAGTGCAATGGTTCAGAGAGACTTGTCAACAGTCTCCTGCGCATATGCATATAGACATTTCACCACTCACATTTTGCACAATTGCATATTGTTATTATTACTGAACACACTGAACAATAAACTGCATTCATTTTAACCTGGCGTTCTTCTTTGACTCTTGCCACTGCACACCCAGCCGTTTTAAGGTTCTAACACTTAGATCCCAGGATATCTGCACCCTGTAGTCACTCACCTGTACACTAGTGTCATAGCAGGATACACAATGTATTTATGCTGGCTACAGAAGAAAGTCACCTCCACGTCAACCATGATAGACAGTGATCCGTATTGAGCCACACTACTGGCGGACAGCAGTCTCCTTCGTCTATACCTAACCGTTAGCCCAGAGGAAAGGTTAAAACACTATATAATCAAGATAATATTAAATTAATCCCGTTGCAGTAAAACTACATGCATTCCTTTGCAACTCAGATACTTCCGCTGTTTGGTTTGCGGAGGGGTTTCTTACAGTTGGCGACCTCGATGTTATAAGTTCTGTTGGTGACCTGTTTGGTGTATCTGAGGGGTTTCTTACATAGGTGATCATCAGTATTCTGAATACTCCCACTAGAATGCAGAGTAATTTACACCATTAAAAAAACACATTGATTTAGCTTGACAAAAACTTTTAGATGCATTGGGCAAGAAAAACATCGGCAAGATTTCAGTTACCTGGGGATTAAAATTTAGATTAAATTTCTCCTGTAATTTTGTAAAGAATATCACACATATGGCTAAAATTTAAGAAAAAATAAAAATTAGGATACAATCAAACTACGTATGTCGTAAGATATAAATAAAAAAAGCACAAATAAAAGCTTTTAAGCTCAAATAAAATAAAGCACATGTATCCAACATAAAGGTAAGCCATGTACTCTGGGATCAGTGCTTTGGATACACCTACAGTGATACATCTTTTATTTAATGTATGAAAATGACATTTTCCATCATAACATAAAATCCTCATTCTTTCCTTTGCGATCACAGCCATCTGCGCTGGTCCTGAGCGAGATGATTTTCCTCTTCACTGGCCAGCTAAAACAAATGAGAAACAGTCACAACTACAGATTCAGAGAAGCAATATCACAAACAGAAATATGGGCAAACCAATCATCAAAATACAGCCAAGCCGAGTTTACAGTGCATCGCAGTACCTTTGAATGATGTGAGATCTTCTGGATTCTGTTTTGGTGGGAGTACTATGAAAGCAAACAAGAGATGTGAAAAAGTATTAATGAATATACATGTTCACATAAGTGTCAGTCATTATGGAAGCAAACTCGTTGAACTGGCATATATCAAAATGTAACAATGTATTCAGGCAACCAAGTCACATAGTCATGCATCTACAGATAATGATTATGCATTACATTTTTTTACATACATTATGAATTAGCATCAATTAAAAATAAAATGAAAACAAAGAAAGAATTGGATAAAGATAGTACCTTCAGTCTTCGTTTTCAGGTCCAGAATAGAATAAAGTTCAATGCTGCAAGCAGCTACAAATACAATATAAATATAACGAATTAACAAAAAATTCTGAGAAAAAGGCACTAAATTACAGAATAAATGGTCAATTCACTGGTATGCTGTAAAAATTAATTGAATTCAGTAATACCTTTTTGCATATAAGTACTAATTTATCAAAAACCACATGAAATCCAAATTTATTTTATAATTGTGTACTCAAAGGTGAATGAGGGACAATGCCTTTTTTTGTCATTGTTGGATTTTCTTCCCAAACAGGAAACAATATCTATGCTCAGAAGGATTTGTGGTATCAGAACCTGAAGTAAAAGTTCATTATGAAAAGACCTTTTTCAATAAAATGGTCTAACAATACATCATAAATTATGAAATACCATTTGCTTCAGTGGATTGTTCTTCATTACTGACATGTTCATGGTCCCCATACAGGTTTTCTGAAATACAAATTGTAAGATAGAGAAAAAGTAACATAACATAACTGGCCATTCAGCCCAACAGTGTTCGCCATTTTCCTACCACTAAATTGTACTTGGTGCTCGGGTTACCTACAAACTAGATGGCATCTAGCACCATATCAAACCTGGCCTTGAGAACCCCCAGAGTTTCTGCCACTACTACATGACACGGCAAGCTATTCCACGCATTGACTATTTACTGCCTGGGTGAAAAAATACTTTCTAATGTTTGTGCGGAATTTGGCTTTTGCTAATTTCCATTTATACCCCCTAGTTCTAGCTTTTATCTTTCATATCAGGAACCAATTTGGTTGCCCTTCTCTGAACCATTTCCTTTATATCTTTGTTCTAGTACAGTCCCCAGAACTGCACACAATACTGTAAGTGTCGTCTGACAAACGTATTGTGGTCTGTAAAGGTAAGTGCGATGTTCAATAAGTAGGTTCTCCGGTGAAGATTAGATGGGTGGACAGACTTCATCTTTTAAGGGTCTCCTGTGAGACAAAGACACACAGGACAAAATGACTCACTAAGAGGTCAGAAATATTAACAAGGGGAAATGGAAACAGTAAATTTCTCACCTGTGGGTGGCTTTGAAAAACACATGTCATTCTGTGGTGTCATCTTGTAAGCTGTTTAACACAGTGGAATACACACACACATGGTAGAGGCAGTCAGTTAATTTAAACAGTGTTAGTTTTCTGTATTTTTGTTTCTATACATCTTTAAACAATTCGTTCAGAACTTCAGATAATACTGTCTGTAGCCCATATTGCACGTATTCCCTATTCCTACATTTCCTATGCTCAATATAAAACCAAGTCATTTGAATGAGGACTCTCCACAACATGTGTTGACCAATGTGGAACAGTGAACAGAGCAGCAGTGTAGTACCATGGGGCAGGAACTCCACTTGAAAACTTGCAGGTTTGATTCCAAAGTACCACACTACCAAAGGTACCCTTGAGCAACGCACTTAACCTGGATTGCATTAGTATAGAATCCAGCTGTATAAATTGGTACTATGTGAAAATGCAGTAGTTCTGTACATTGCTGTGGTAAATGCCTGTAATGTAAAAGAAACGCAATGAGCTGGTAGCACAATTCACACTCACCCAACTTCCTTTTCTTTCTCAGGCAAACACAGCCCAAGACTGTGAGGATGAGTCCGAGCAAGACTGAGCTGGCCACAGAAACCAGAACTTTCCGCTTTAGGACTGACAGACAAGGGAACACAAAACAAAGGGAGGGACCCAAAATCATGCAACTCATTATAAATGACCAGCATTATGACCTGTAATGGCTGAACTACATTGGCTGCATTAGCTGCATGGATTGGCTTCGACTGCTTATCCTTAAGCTCAAAATACCATGGTGCACTGTGGAATACTGACTGAGTCTACTGCAAACAAGATAGCGTGACTTCCTTTCACACGCTGTGCTCACCACAAGCACTTGAAGGGTGGTGGAGGAAGTGATCTTGGGTGAGGCACATTTCATTAATAGCCTGACAAAAGGAGTGGAACTCACCAACGTTGTTTTCTCTAAATCCTTCGCTGATCTCTGTGTAAGACGGTTGGCCTGTTCTGTTTCCTCTGCATTTATATTCACTGCTGTAAGAGTCATTTCCAGAGGAGAGTGTGAGTCTGTCCCCCCTGGGGTCCAGTGGAAGATGCCGTCCATCTCTGTACCATGTGTAGTTCCACTCAGCAGAGCTCCCCTCAACCTGACACCTCAGAGTCAGAGTGTCTGACCTGAAGATCTCTGTCCATGCAGTCTCCAGAGTCAGCACAGCCTGAGGACGAGCTGAAACGCCACAATGATTAGGAAATGGTTGATTAGAGCATCGTGCTCAACTATACATTATAATACATCAAAACGTCAGGCCCAAAACATGATTGAAAATATCACTTATTTGGTGCATGTGTGTTCGCACTTCGATGTCGCTGTTTGCCCGGTGGCATTGTCATGTTTAAACAGGCAACGGCCTTCCCCCAAAGTGTAGGGGAAGCACAGAATAGTCTAGAATGTGATTGTGTTCTGTAGAATTAAAATTAGATTTCACTAGAACTAAGGGGCCTAGCCCAAACAATGAAAAACATCCCCAGACCAAAGAGGGTCCAGATACTATTGGTCATATACCGTATAGAACATTTCAGAATTATTTTCTTTATCAACAAGCAACTACGATCATACGAAAAAGCATGCAAAAATGTTCAGACAGCAATTGTTTATGCATGTGTGCTTGTATGCAAGTACAATGAAAATAATATTCATTTTGTTATTGTATGTGTGTGTCTGTGTGTGTAGACATGCATGTGCGAATGTGCGTTTGTATGCACAGTAATGGCACTACGATTCATTTTACTTTAGTTGTACCAGGTGAAGGTGAACTCTAAAAGTAACATTATATAACATTACAGAATCATTAGCTGTATCATATACTAGACTGATAAAAAGCAGTGAAATGTATTTCTTATGTTACCAGTTATGCTGAGCTGGAGAGAGTCACTGTACGGTGTGTAGAAAGCGGGTCTCCCTCTCCCTGCTCGGCACCAGTACTTTCCACCATGTGAAACTGCAGCAGAGTGGATGGTGTAACGGGACCCGTCAGTGCTGCTAGAGTCAGTGCTGGTCAGTGTTTCTTCCAGTGTATCTTTGAACCAGAGATACTCCATGCCAACAGGATCAGTGCCAAACCTGCAGCTCAGGGTCACTGTATCTCCTGTGAAGATCTCTCCACTGGAGGGGTCCAGAGTCAGCAGTGGTTTGGGGGCCTCCTCTACAAAACAGGTATAATTCCACCCGCAGGTAAAACACCAGAAAACCAGAGTAGCATTAAGACACATACTATTATAAACAGGGCTGCACAAACCATAACTCACCATATAATAAAGTTATTTGTTATGTAAAAGATGATTGCTCACCCAGCAATCACCCAGACCATACAATACAATACAATACAATACAATACAATACAATAAGCTCTTATATAGTTCTCTTCATGCGTACATCCCAGGGTGCTTTACAAAAAAATAAAAAATATAAATAAATAAATAAATAAATAACCAACCTAAGAAGTCAAAACTAAGAGGAATAGGCACATGAGAATCATGGTACGTATAAATTAACATAAATATAGGTCTGTGTAGTTTTCACAGCACAGCAACATTACTCACCATCTACAGTCAGGGTCTCATCGTTGCTCTTTTCAGTGTAAACAGCTCTTCCTGGTATTCTCCCTTTGCAGGAGTATTTTCCTCTGTGTGACTGATTTAGAGCTGGGATTGTGTACTCATTTCCTCTGGAGAGCGCACTGTTGATAGGGGCTCCATCTCTGTACCACAGATAACTCCACTCAGTCTGACGGGTCTGAATCTCACATTTGAGAGTCACTTTCTCAGTGGGGTAGAACTTCCTCCATGCAGGGTTCAGGGTTAGCACAGCAGGCGGTGGAGCTGCCAGTACAGGACACAATCAAAACCAGCACAGGGACAAAGAACTTCAGCAGTTCAGAAGAATTCAGTTAATATGTGTGCATGTCCCGAATAAAAAATGCCAAGTACAAACTTTTTTTAAATCAATTGGGATGGCAGGTATGCCATCCCGCCAAGTTACGCCTTGGCGGGGGCATGCCCCATACCTATACAGCACCGAGAGTTTGGCATTTTTCAGGGTTCCCCACAGAAATAACTACAACAGCCACAGACACTCAGCCCTTAAAAACATTAAATTTTGTACATTCTGACCCCATTTCAACAGACAGATTTCATAAACAACTTCACATGTCCACACAATAAAGCCCCAAACTAAGGGGATTTTGCGTTTTCTCCTTCTTCTTCTTCTTCTCTTTCTCTTCTTCTTCTTCTTCTTCTTCTCATTCTTATTTTTCCTGCCGCCTATCCCACTAATAACATGTCTCCCCATTGGACATTTTACCAACACCCGCCAAATCTTCACCTACACGACCCAATGAAAAACTCGCATACACACGCAGAATACCCATACCTTTTTACTCTGAAACATTTTCAGTACAAACAGCTAGTCCACCTCTGGCCTGCCTAGTGGGTAAGGTTACAGTCTTGGGAACACAGCGTCGGAGGTTCAAGCCCAGCTAGGACCATGTTTCCTTAACCTGCTTTTACCCTCACTAATAATTGTCTACTACTTCTCAATTATTGCTTTTGCACCATATCTACCCGCCGTTCACGGAACGTATACACTGTATTATGACGTACCGTCTGCACGTTCAATTGTTAACCGGCTACAATATTGCAAAGCCATATGGATTCAACGGGAGCTCTTCTGTGCTTACTCACCTGTGTTCTTCTTTAAAACCACGGACAGGTTTGCTAATGATATTTCACGCATTGCATAGCTATGTCATGGTGCTGCCCTAACAAAGTGACAGACTGGTAAACGTCTGGTTTAAGGATCGAATCCCGCATCGCGCTCAGGCAGATGATTTCCTCTTTTACACTAACGTTCTCTTACGCTTATATTTGCTTTACCAAAACTCACCTATGGCCACCCATATGCATTTCATGACGGCAAATGTATTCCTTTTATTAAAAAGTTACACCAGTTCACCGCTGTGCCATTTCTACTAACTACATTTCTTCACTTGGCTACCGTACAAAACCTTATCAGCAAACGCCACGTTCCTACATTCATGTTACCTCGCCCTGTTCTCTATCTAGCCACATACAAACAATTACTACGTATGTACGTTCTGCAACTCCCCATTAAAACATTACATTTAAAATCATGATTCACTCATAATTATAAACTACTAGTACTGAACATGAAAAAAACACACTGCAGTGCAATAGATTTCACACGTTACTTAACCCTCCACTTCAACGGCTAACGCTTTATAGCGACTGTTATATATACCGTTCGATAAGGAATATAAGCTCGCTCATGGTCACTCCATTTACTTCGCACTATACTCCGTGATCATGTCAACGTTCACCTACATGCCCATTCTGCTAAAAACATATTGTTTCAACTACGCTATTTCATAATTTCATCCTAATTTCTCTCACACTGTTGTTATTTTCTCATAAGCAAAGCCTGCTGGGACATATACGTCTGCTCCTATTCTCCACTATCATGTTTTCCAGTTCTAGTTCAGCAAAACAGCGAAGAGGATTCCTACCTGCAGATAAGCCTATCAAAATGCCTTATAAACCTTACAAACACTGAAAGTGCATCTCCCACGAAATAACAGACAAAACGGAGCACGACAGAAGGCTACACAAGTTGCGACCTAGGGAGTTATAATTCTACGGGCTTGCTGATTCTTTGTCAGTCAAGGCTCGTTGGATGGACATCAAATCCGTGAGTACATACACTGGCCATATTCCATCTGCGTTTCTCATGCGTTTACACTTATACGCCACCGCACCCTTTGTCACAGCCACTGTTTTACATATATAGCAAACCGAAACTGCTGAACGGTACACGCTCATCAGACTGTATACAAATTCACACAACGATAGCCATAATCCACAACCGTTTCTTACAGGGTCACTTCGCATTTCTCACTCTCATAATAAAACGCTTTGCAAAAAGAAATGATATCTCATAAAAAACACGTTTTCAACGTACAAAAATGCCAAGTTACTCAAAAGTATTGATATCAAAATGACGCCAAGTTACGGTACTACAAACAATATAGGCTATCTTGCCTCACCGAAATGACAAGATGTATTTCAAAGCAATGCTACCCAATATTTCCTCAATTCTTTCAAGTCACTTGGCCCTGTGTTTTGTAATCTTACCATTTTACAATGTCATGCAAAACTTTGTGTCAGATCAAAGAGTCAAATATTTCGAATTCCCTCATGGAACACATTGAAATTAATGTACAAAACTGCTGCTGAGTAACTACAGGAAGCATATTTCTAAAGAAAACATGTTTATACTTGCTTCTGAACTGAATTTGAGTACATGTGCAAGTTATTGTATATTTGCTACGTACAATAAATACTGCATATAAAATGCATATTGTACATACATACATAGAGAACTTCTTTATCCCCATGGGGACATTTCCCTCGCAGCATGTTACATTCACATTTACGAACACACACTTATACCAAGAAACATACTATCATTCACGCAACAGAAAGGCTGGGCAGCGAAATACATACATACCAATACAAATTGGACATATACACGCCTATTCAATCAATCTTGACTGTAAGAGAGCCATCCACACATATGTTTGGCCTGTCCATGTAGTGCATGCTTATACACACAGGGCCAAGTGACTTGAAAGAATTGAGGAAATATTGGGTAGCATTGCTTTGAAATACATCTTGTCATTTCGGTGAGGCAAGATAGCCTATATTGTTTGTAGTACCGTAACTTGGCGTCATTTTTATATCAATACTTTTGAGTAACTTGGCATTTTTGTACGTTGAAAACGTGTTTTTTATGAGATTTCTATCTACAATAACACAAAAATAGGACTTTTACTTGAAAATAGTCTTAGACGTGACATTTCTTAAAATATTCTTAATTCGGCTTTAATTACAATTAAATTAATTATTGGAAGTCTATCTAATCATTGTGCAGTCAGAGGTGGAGGGGTGGGAGAGAAGTGCCTATTTTACTAGCCTGTAATGCATGTAAAATAGGCATTAAGTCGCAAGAAATATTGCAAAAAGGAGTTCAGCTTAAATGTGCGAGGTCAAGTAAACATTGAGGCAAAAAGGTTATTCCCAGTCAGGAATTGCAAAGCAGCTTTAAGATTTCCAGGTGCAGTTTTCAGTACACACTCAGAAGGCAGAAGACAAATATCTTGTGCTGTGTAGCAAGAGAAACTGTCATAAAACTACACCACAGCTACAGGAAGAACTCAATGCTACTAGAGAGAAACCAGTTCACCTGATTACAGTGAAACGGCAACTACGATCATACAAAAAAGCATGCAAAAATGTTCAGACAGCAAATGTTTATGCATGTGTGCTTGTATGCAAGTACAATGAAAATATTATTTATTTTGTTATTGTATGTGTGTGTCTGTGTGTGTAGACATGCATGTGCTCATGTGCGTTTGTATGCATGTACAGTAAGGGCACTACGATTCATTTTATTTTAGTTGTACCAGGTGAAGGTGAACTGTGAAAGTAACATTATATATAATTACATAATTATTAGCTGTATCATATACTAGACTGATAAAAAGCAGTGAAATGTATTTCTTGTGTTACCAGTTATGCTGAGATGGAGAGAGTCACTGTACGGTGTGTAGACAGCGGGTCTCCCTCTCCTTGCTCGGCACCAGTACTCTCCACCATGTGAAACTGCAGCAGAGTGGATGGTGTAACTGGACCCGTCAGTGCTGCTGGAGTCAGTGCTGGTCAGTGCTGCTCCCAGTGTTTCTTTGTACCACAGTACTCCCAGCCAGCAGGATCTGTGCCAACCCTACAGCTCAGGGTCACTGTATCTCCTGTGAAGATCTCTCCACTGGAGGGGTCCAGAGTCAGCAGTGGTTTGGGGGCCTCCTCTACAAAACAGGTATAATTCCACCCGCAGGTAAAACACCAGAAAACCAGAGTAGCATTAAGACACATACTATTATAAACAGGGCTGCACAAACCATAACTCACCATATAATAAAGTTATTTGTTATGTAACAGATGATTGCTCACCCAGCATTCACCCAGACCATACAATACAATATAATACAATAAGCTCTTATATAGTTCTCTTCATGCGTACATCCCAGGGTGCTTTACAAAAAAATAAAAAATATAAATAAATAAATAAATAACCAACCTAAGAAGTCAAAACTAAGAGGAATAGGCACATGAGAATCATGGTACGTATAAATTAACATAAATATAGGTCTGTGTAGTTTTCACAGCACAGCAACATTACTCACCATCTATAGTCAGGGTCTCATTGTTGCTCATTTCAGTGTAAACACCCCTTCCTGGTATTCGCCCTTTGCAGGAGTATTTTCCACTGTTTGACTGATTTAGAGCTGGGATTGTGTACTCATTTCCTCTGGAGAGCGCACTGTTGATAGGGGTTCCATCTCTGTACCACAGATAACTCCACTCAGTCTGACGGGTCTGAATCTCACATTTGAGAGTCACTTTCTCAGTGGGGTAGAACTTCCTCCATGCAGGGTTCAGGGTTAGCACAGCAGGCGGTGGAGCTGCCAGTACAGGACACAATCAAAACCAGCACAGGGACAAAGAACTTCAGCAGTTCAGAAGAATTCAGTTAATATGTGTGCATTTACTGAATAAAAAATGCCAAGTACAAACTTTTTTTAAATCAATTTCTATCTACAATAACACAAAAATAGGACTTTTACTTGAAAATAGTCTTAGACATGACATTTCTTAAAATATTCTTAATTCGGCTTTAATTACAATTAAATTAATTATTGGAAGTCTATCTAATCATTGTGCATTCAGAGGTGGAGGGGTGGGAGAGAAGTGCCTATTTTACTAGCCTGTAATGCATGTAAAATAGGCATTAAGTTGCAAGAAATATTGCAAAAAGGAGTTAAGCTTAAATGTGAGAGGTCAAGTAAACATTGAGGCAAAAAGGTTATTCCCAGTCAGGAATTGCAAAGCAGCTTTAAGATTTCCAGGTGCAGTTTTCAGTACACACTCAGAAGGCAGAAGACAAATATCTTGTACTGTGTAGCAAGAGTAACTGTCATAAAACTACACCACAGCTACAGGAAGAACTCAATGCTACTAGAGAGAAACCAGTTCACCTGATTACAGTGAAACGGCAACTACGATCATACAAAAAAGCATGCAAAAATGTTCACACAGCAAATGTTTATGCATGTGTGCTTGTATGAAAGTACAATGAAAATATTATTTATTTTGTTATTGTATGTGTGTGTCTGTGTGTGTAGACATGCATGTGCTCATGTGCGTTTGTATGCATGTACAGTAAGGGCACTACGATTCATTTTATTTTAGTTGTACCAGGTGAAGGTGAACTGTGAAAGTAACATTATATATAATTACAGAATTATTAGCTGTATCATATACTAGACTGATAAAAAGCAGTGAAATGTATTTCTTATGTTACCAGTTATGCTGAGCTGGAGAGAGTCACTGTACGGTGTGTAGAAAGCGGGGCTCCCTCTCCCTGCTCGGCACCAGTACTCTCCACCATGTGAAACTGCAGCAGAGTGGATGGTGTAACTGGACCCGTCAGTGCTGCTGGAGTCAGTGCTGGTCAGTGCTGCTCCCCGTGTTTCTTTGTACCAGAGATACTCCCAGCCAGCAGGATCTGTGCCAACCCTACAGCTCAGGGTCACTGTATCTCTTGTGAAGATCTCTCCACTGCGGGAGTCCAGAGTCAGCAGGGGTTTGGGGGCCTCCCCTACAAAACAGGTATAATTTCACCCACAGGTAAAACACTAGAAAATCAGAGTAACATTAAAACACTTGCTATTATAACAGGACTGCACAAACCATAACTCACCATATAATAAAGTTATTTGTTATGTAACAGATGATTGCTCACGCAGCAATCACCCAGACCATACAATACAATACAATACAATACAATACAATAAGCTCTTATATAGCGCTCTTCATGCGTACATCCCAGGGTGCTTTACAAGAAAAATAAAAAATATAAATAAATAAATAAATAACCAACCTAAGAAGTCAAAACTAAGAGGAATAGGCACATGAGAATCATGGTACATTTAAATTAACATAAATATAGGTCTGTGTAGTTTTCACAGCACAGCAACATTACTCACCATCTACAGTCAGGGTCACATCTTTGCTCATGTCAGTGTAAACAGCCCTTCCTGGTATTCTCCCTCTGCAGGAGTATCTTCCACTGTGTGACTGATCTAGAGCTGGGATTGTGTACTCATTTCCACTACTGGAGTCCACACTGTTCATAGAGGCTCCATCTCTGATCCACAGATAACTCCACTCAGTCTGAATGAATTTAATCTCACATTTGAGAGTCACTTTCTCAGTGGGGTAGAACTTCCTCCATGCAGGGTTCAGGGTTAGCACAGCAGGCGGTGGAGCTGCCAGTACAGGACACAATCAAAGCCAGTACAGGGACAAAGAACTTCAGCAGTTCAGAAGAATTCAGTTAATATGTGTGCATTTACTGAATAAAAAATGCCAAGTACAAACTTTTTTTTTTCAATTTCTATCTACAATAACACAAAAATATGACTTGTACTTAAAATAGTCTTAGACATGACATTTCTTAAAATATTCTTAATTTAGCTTTAATTACAATTAAATTAATTATTGGAAGTCTGTCTAATCATTGTGCAGTCAGAGGTGGAGGGGTGGGAGAGAAGTGCCTATTTTACTTGCTTGTAATGCATGTAAAATAGGCATTAAGTCGCAAGAAATATTGCAAAGAAGGAGTTAAGCTTAAATGTGCAATGTCAAGTAAACATTGAGGCAAAAAGGTTATTCCCAGACAGGAATTGCAAAGCAGCTTTAAGATTTCCAGGTGCAGTTTTCAGCACACACTCAGAAGGCAGAAGACAAATATCTTGTGCTGTGTAGCAAGAGAAACTGTCATAAAACTACACCATAGCTACAGGAAAAACTCAATGCTACTAGAGAGAAACCAGTTCACTTGATTACAATGAAATGGCAACTACGATCATACAAAAAAGCATGCAAAAATGTTCAGACAGCAAATGTTTATGTATTTGTGCTTGTATGCAAGTACAATGAAAATATTATTAATTTTGTTATTGTGTGTGTGTGTCTGTGTGTGTAGACATGCATGTGCTCATGTGCGTTTGTATGCATGTACAGTAATGGCACTACGATTCATTTTATTTTAGTTTGAGTGGGCTAAAAGTTTATTTTAGTGCCAGGTGAAGGTGAACTGTGAAAGTAACATTATAATATCATTACATAATAATTAGCGGTATCATATACTAGACTGATAAAAAGCAGTGAAATGTATTTCTTATGTTACCAGTTATGCTGAGCTGGAGAGAGTCACTGTACGGTGTGTAGACAGGGGGTCTCCCTCTCCTTGCTCGGCACCAGTACTCTCCACCATGTGAATCTGCAGCAGAGTGGATGGTGTAATTGGACCTGTCAGTGCTGCTGGAGTCAGTGCTGGTCAGTGCTGCTTGCTGTGTTTTTTTGAACCAGAGATACTCCCAGCCAGCAGGATCTGTGCCAACCCTGCAGCTCAGGGTCACTGTATCTCTTGTGAAGATCTCTCCACTGGGGGGGTCCAGAGTCAGCAGGGGTTTGGGGGCCTCCCCTACAAAACAGGTATAATTTCACCCACAGGTAAAACACTAGAAAACCAGAGTAACATTAAAACACTTGCTATTATAACAGGACTGCACAAACCATAACTCACCATATAATAAAATTACTTTTTATGTAACAGATGATTGCTCACGCAGCAATCACCCAGACCATACAATACAATACAATACAATACAATACAATGAGCTCTTATATAGCGCTCTTCATGCGTACATCCCAGGGTGCTTTACAAGAAAAATAAAAAATATAAATAAATAAATAAATAAATAAATAAATAAATAAATAAATAAATAAATAAAAAATATAAATAAATAAATAAATAACCAACCTAAGAAGTCAAAACTAAGAGGAATAGGCACATGAGAATCATGGTACATATAAATTAACATAAATATAGGTCTGTGTAGTTTTCACAGCACAGCAACATTACTCACCATCTACAGTCAGGGTCACATCTTTGCTCATTTCAGTGTAAACAGCCCTTCCTGGTATTCTCCCTCTGCAGGAGTATCTTCCACTGTGTGACTGACCTAGAGCCGGGATTGTGTACTCATTTCCACTGGAGTCCGCAGTGTTCATAGAGACTCCGTCTCTGATCCAAAGATAACTCCACTCAGTCTGACGGGTCTGAATCTCACATTTGAGAGTCACTTTCTCAGTGGGGTAGAACTTCGTCCATGCAGGGTTCAGAGTTAGCACAGGAGATTGTAGAGCTGCCAGTACAGGACACAATCAAACCCAACACAGGGACAAAGAACTTCACTTCCTCAGAATTCTTTTTCTTTTTGTCAGCAGGCATTCAGGAATCTTCCTGGTACATGTATTAATAAATCAGTGAATATTTCTTAGGCAATAAAATTTATCATTTTCCATTGTAAAATTTCAATTGTGCAAAGTGCCCTGGTTAAGAGAATCCACTAAGTGTCAAAATATAAAACACAATTAGTTATAATGAAGCTCCATCTGTCTCTGTGCCAATTTTACAGTCACAAGAGCGTAATAAGGCATGCTAAAAACAGTGAAGTAACAAGAAGAACTACATGTGCATATTCCAGATTATTAAGAAAGATATGGACTACAAAGCAATTTATTTTTGCCCTTAACTTACAAATGCATTGCTGCAAATGCTGGCTTTTAGTCACAATCAAAAATTGGTAAGTAAATTTTGATCATTTCGGAAAGTGTAAAAGTGTGTTTATTAAAAAAAAAAAAGGAAAACCTTCCTTTAATTGTTAGTCAAAATGAAGTTTGAGTGAAGACTGAATCTAGGGCAGTGTGTGCCTTCAATATTCCCTTTGTTTCCCATAAAATGCACTTATGGATAAAGCAGTATGAATAAGATGCACGTGAATAATAAAAATACTTGCCTGCCTCTTGTACAAAGAACATCAGGACAACCAGTCCAACTGGAGGGAATAAAATGAAAATGAGGGTTTTTTTAACAAATAAAACAAATCAGCAGCACAAATGTAGTGCACAGAAACAAAAACAAGAGAGAAACAAAAGAAATGCCCAAAGCCTCCTTGTGTCCTTGATGTATAGAAGGGAACAGGTGTTAATATTTGTAAGTAGGAGTGAGAGGCAGTGTTCAGCGTAGTTATTTCAATGGTAAACCCTGAAAAGCCCTTTGTATGCACGGGGACCCTATAAACCTACACTTAGGGAATAGCATACCATCCACTCCAGTTTGCCATGTTATTTTATTAGTACTTCATAAACATGTAGCTAACAGGTTGTGTTCAAAAAATAAGAAAGAAATGCACTTTCTGGCTAAATTATATTAATTCCACGGGACGATGTTCTTATTCACACAATGATACCTACAGATACATGGTGACTCGTTCACACATAGAATACATCCTTCACAATGTTATTCTGATTCTGAGTGTGATTCATTTTTGTTTTAATTCACTATAAGAAAGACAAAATGAAAAACTCAAACTCATACATGTTGACCTTTCTCTCCCCTGCTCTTTCTCAAAGAGGTACAGCCCTGCACGCTGGCTGGTTTTGTTAGTGTTTTCATTCTTTTAATAGAGCCGTGGTCAGAAACTGGTGTGGTTAAAGCTACTTCTCATGAACCACGTAAAAAAAAAACACTTCTAAAAAACTCACAGACACAAACCTGCACATTCCCACATTTAAAGTGAATACCTTTCTGGAATTTTTATATTTATTTTTGCATTTATTTATTTGTTTATTTGCTTGTTTTCAATTATTTATTATGTTGTGGTTATGAACATGCAGCAATGTGACTACACAATGAGAGGAGAAAGTAATGAAGACCATGATCTGCACACGAGGTGAGCGTGCAGTTAGAGACAGGAAATGAGATACAAGGGAGAATACAGAGCAGTATAACCCCTTCTGCATCACACCTTTTAAAATCACAAGTCTGAAAATGACATGCTACTGTAAAATGGCTACTGTCCTTGAGCCCTTTTGAATACAGGCATAATCCTTTCTGCTGAAATAACCCTTGGGAGCTTGTTTTCAAAGAGACAGAATAGCTGTAAATCAATACATCTGAGAGAATAGCGAGCTCAAGCACAATGTAAGTGGAAGGGGGGGGAGGATACACAATGGAAAAAAAATAACAATGGAGCCACAGCCAGCCACAACACTGGGCAATTCCTGGTTAAAATTTGAAAACCAACAAAAAATGAGCATTCTGCATTGTTTGTTCTAATCTATATCTAGCCAGATTTACAAAAAGGCCATTTGAAGATGCAAAGGCCACAGACATTTGGTAAACAAATGATATTATGGGTGTTTATAGATGTAAAATACTATATATTGTATATTATGTGCTAGTTGAAGACGTTTGCGGAAATTCTCACTTTTCCTGCGCCTGCCACTCTCCACCACCCTCCCCTTGCTCTCCCCTTGCCACCTCTGGCAGCAGCAGGTCTGGAAGACTGTAGAAAATATCTACATCAGTTATCCAGTTTACTAATCCATTAACTGAAGTCCATTGATAAAAGTTTTTTTTTTTTTTTTAACCAAATATCCCACCCCCATCAACACGTCAAACTCGTCCCACAATTTCACACCACATTTATTATTCAAAATCAGGCCAACTCCTTATTTATAAGAGTACTGAATAGCACATTGCAGGTATTTAGCAGATGCTCTTACCCAGAGCGACTTACAATATTATACATAGCATTTACATTGCATCCATTTATACAGCTCGATATATACTGAAACAATGCAGGTTAAGTAGGCTACCTTGCTCAAGGGTACAAAGGCACTGTTCTACCTGAGAATTATGACGTCCATATAATAAGACATATATTGTGAGAATATATTTAGTGAATAATAGGCTAATATATACACTCCTGGGCAAAAAAATGGGCCAAGCCCAAAATGGCAAAATATTAAGCTTTTAATGGTCTTAACAAAAAATCATTGGTCAGAAAATTAGCAAGAATTAAACAAATGCACTCCTGAGACCTCCGGTGCCACCATTTGCTCATTTACTTTTGCTGCAGTGAACTGTTTGGGGAAAAGCTAGAAACAGGGAAATTCACTTATACAGTAGACAAATTAACATAATGACAAATAAAAGAGTCATGTTTTTTGAATTTGGTTGCATATCATTTTCATGCCATGACTTCCTGATGTCTGTGACCTATCAACATCATCAGAGTCTGGATATCTTATTTTCAGGTTGTCCTACAAGCATAGGCGGTTTTACCATAGGTCATAGGTAGGCAATTGCTTGGGGCCTCGTCCACCAAAGGGGCCTCATGAATTTGTGTTTACATTTTTTTTTCTTTTAAATTTATAAAACATTTCTCCTTTCTTGTCACTCCAAACAAATGATAATCTGTAATAGATAAAAATAAATCTATCTACATGTAAATGTGGGCTTATCCAATTAAATATCTATATTTGCCAATATTTATTATCACCCACATTTCACATTTAATGGACTATTCCACCTTGACCTTCCTGCATTTGCGCCTAATCAATGACGTAGAAATTCGAGTTGCCGTCAGAGGTGGAGAGTCACTATCTTTGTTACCATGAAGCCTTTTCAAAGTGTATTTGAGATAGTGATGGGCAAAACAGTTCTTTTTAGTGTACTGAATCAGTAGAATCATTTTACTAAAAAGATTCGTCCACAACAACAACAACAACAAACAACAAGGCTGAATCCTTTTGACGTAATTTACATAGCGACTGTATGCTCAGATCGCCTAGTTTCACTCACTATGGCCAAGCGGAATCGATAATGTTTCAGAAAATATATAACTTTTAAAGATTTAATTCAATCTTCTACTGGGACTTTTGCCGTTTATTGAGGGTGTGACCGAAAATGTCGGTGCCGCTTTAATCAAAGCGCTGTTTTTCACATTAGAGGTACTTGCTCAAGTTTTGAACCGGCAACCCTCCGACTGCCAGACAAGCGGTCTTACCTCCTGAGCTATATCGCCCCATCGCGGGTGTGACCGAAAATGTTGTTGCCGCTGACTATAATCGAATGTTTTTCACATTTACCATTCGATTGACCAAGTACCATTTAAAGTACATTTTTATGGGTTAGTACTGTCAGGTTGTGCTAGCTACTTCACATTAACCTTGTACGGCAATCAATAAAGGCTAACAGCACAGTACCACTTAATTGTAGTCACTTCTATCCGCACTGTAATGAACTAAAAAAGGCGACAAACCTTTTCGCAAGACCTTTTCTGTGAGAAATGTATTGTCAAGCTCACTCACATACACTGCTGGCGACATTCTAAAGCTCCGTTTTGCCCTCCCTACTACCACAACTTCTGTCTCTGCTGGTTGCGGTGAACCAGCTACAGTGTGGGAGGAAAGTGTCAGAGGCAACACCCACAGAGACCAGCAGCCCACCACAAACCAGACACCCGCTAGGATCTGAACTTTTACCCCTAGAGAATAGTGGATGTTCAAATGCTTTATCAAAAAGCATGTACTATACTTTTGTCTTGAAAGAATTAAAGATTGTATACTTATAATCTTTTTCTTGCCATATCGTCTTTTTCTAACTGAAAAGGTCATTTGAAGTTCTTCAGTTAGAATTCTCATTTGGGTCTGTCCTTTAGTTCTGTGGCTTTGTTAACTGAAAAGAGCTGCCTCCAAATAGTTTTTGTTCACTAGCTATGATTGCGTTAAGCAAAATGGAGAAGGGCCTCACATTGGTCTTTGCCTGGGGCCTCCAAATCACTAAAACCGCCCCTGCCTACAAGCAACACAAAAACTCTTTGCATTTGAATGGATCTCTATGGGAATTGGGGGGTGGGACTAGATTCAGCTGTAAATTATGCTGATACAGTATGGAACACATTTGTTGGCTAAATGGCTTTAAGTCATCAAGGGTCCAAGGTATCAAATGAGCCTCAAACCACCGTGCTGCTGCCAGATATGCAGTAGATACTACAAGCATTGTTTCTCCTGATTAATTTTCCTGTTGAACTCAATGGAAAAAATATTCATGAGTGCTGATAACTGTACTTACATCCCTCTCCATTGTATGAGGCCCCTGCAGGGAGTTATGCAAGGTATGGACCAACTGTATATCCTTCAAAATACCAGGACAATACACCATTTGTTGGCAAATGATGCAATATGCTATTATGTATGAAGTATACAATAAGCTTTAAAACAGCTTTCAATGGAACTTAAACAGGTATTGACAAGAGTGCCTACATCATCTTGGTCCAGGCTTTGGCCAGAGTCTAAGACTTCTTCTGCATCCTAAAAGAGACCAAAATAACATTTATTGGAGATTTGATCATCTGGATGTTTACACCTACAATATACTGCTAAAATGGTGCCTGTCACAGATTTGTAAGGTGGTAAAAAAAATATTCTTACATGACACCCATCTTGCTGATCTCCGACCTGCTCTGCCAGACTTTCCTTTAAAAAGTTAGGGTGTAAATGTTACTATAACATAGTTCAGTTATATTCATCAGTGTTCCAGTGCAGCAATAGTAATCACCAAGTCCAGATGAACAGGTCAACCCAATACAGTGACAATTATCTTAGTTTTTTCGGCAACTTCAGTAATGATATGATATTATGCGTGTTAACTTTACATTTTTATACTATTATCAATTTGTTACCTTGCGTTTATTTATTTAATTTTTTTAAACAACAAACGTTTTGTTTATTTGACAAAATTAAAACACATGTATCAAAAGACTTGCATGTGAAGAAATTGTCAAGGATAACACAAAAAAGTCCTGGACTTATTTCCATCGTGGTCCTTGATGTTCCATCAGCCATAGCAAGATAATATTAGGCTTCAAAAGAACAAAGCGACATACAAAATTCTTACCACAGTCTAAAATACATAATCATACTATAACTGCTATTTACATCGCATACAATTTACGCCCATTTTAATGTACAGTGCTATATAAACAAAATGAGCCTAATACAAATAGTAAGCCAGCCACTTATATGGGGATATTTTCCAACAGCTTATCTTTGATCATTGTTTTGAAGGTGAGGGGGTTACTGTTGTTTTTAATTGAAAGTGGCAATTTATTCAACTCCAACTCAACTTATGGACCATATTGAGCTGCAGCAGACCTGCTCTTGCTTCAACTGGCAGCCACTGTAACTGCTGAAACTCAGTCCTGCCCACATGACTCCTCTAATCCAGGCCCAACACCACCCTTATCAAATTATTTTGAGACACCTGAAGTTTCTGTTTTAATGCTCTAGACAAGCCCCCAAACCAAGAGCAGATAGCATAATTCAAGTGACACTGGACAAGACTAGATGCCAACACCTTAAGACAATCCCTGTCAAATAGTTTTGCCTTCCTAGCCAAGTATCTGGTTCTCGCATTAACCTTGCCCAACACCTTCAAGGCCATGCTCTCTCCTCCCAGGTTCCCATCCAATATGCAGCCCAGGTAATTCACTGGTGTCCCTGTAGTTATAGGCTTTCCTCCAAGTTCTAACAGTAATGTTGAAACTTTGCTCAACCTCACTTTAGAACCAAACAAAATGCATTCTGTCTTACCTAAGTGTAGAGAAAGCTTGTTGTCAGATAACCAAGACCTTATCTTAAAGAGCTCTTCACCTAGACTCTCTTGAATCTTATTTTTTTCTTTATGTGAAAGTATTGCATAATCATCAGCATACAAGAGGCAGGCAGATTTCATATCATTAATATACAACAGAAATAGTAGTGGACCCAGAACACTTCCCTGTGGCACCCACAGGTAAAGGGCATAGCCTCTGATAATTGGCCGACAACCTCCACCCTCTGATCCCTTTCAGACAGGTAAGACGTCAACCACCCAACTGATGTTAAATCCATCCCAAAAGCTTTTAGCTTGGATAAAAGTAGCCTATGATCAACAGTGTCAAAGGCCTTTTGTAGGTCAAGTAGGACCGTTCCACAAAGTTTGCCTTCATCTATCTCCATTTTTATTAAACCAGTAAAATACAAAAGACAAGTGTCTGTGGAGCAAAATTTCCTAAAACCGGACTGAAGATTGTAAAGAAGATTATGCTTATTGATATAATCATATATTTTCTCATGAACAGCCTTCTCAAGTACCAATTAAAATTGATACAGGCCTGTAGTTGCTAGGATCTGTACAACTCCCCTTGTTATAGAGAGGAATAATTTTGGCATGCTTAAAATTTCATGGTACAATCCCTTGATCTAAAGACAGATTGATAACATGTGTGATATAAGGGGCAATCGTTTCAGCTGAATCTCTTTAAAGCAAATCAAATCCTGATCACGCCAAGTACTATCTGAACTATCCCTGAGCCTGCCAACAGCACAATAAAGCTTGTAGCTGTCACAAAATAAATAATTTGTTGGAATTGTTGGAAAGAAACAGAGTAGTGTAAAGGAAATGTCGAAATCAAAACTGCAGGAAGCATAAAATTATGGGAATTGATAATCTTCCACAACTGACTTGCAAAATTAATCCAAGCTGTAGTGTGCTGCAAGGGTAACACCTTGTGGTGTGAATTGGGGTTGTATTTCTAAAGTGGGAAACCCGATATTGATTGCTAGGATCACCTCTTTTACATGCTTCTGTTGCATAAGCAATCGTAATAATTATTGTGCAATCTCCAAATTATTATGCTTAGAGAAATTTTTTGAATCAACAGCTCAGTGCTTTCCTTGCTAGACACTCTGTTTTAAACACCAACCAATCTGGTTTTAGGGCTGAACATAGTACCATCTCTGCTGCCTCTCTGATTGTGAAAAGCCTTGTGCCTGCACTGATCTAGTCAACACTGTACCTCTCTTTTTGTAGACCTTTCCAAAGCCTTTGACATGGTTGATCATTCAATGCTGGTTACAGAAACTCTTTATTACTGGTTTTTATTCTGCTGCCTGTAGATACTTTATTAATTACCTCCCAGATAGATCTCAAAGTGTTGTATTTGGTGATTCATAAGATTCATAGTTTTTTGGCATAAATGAAGAGGTTCCCCAAGGTTCAATTTTAAGGCCGGTCATGTTCACCATTTACATTAATGATATTGTTTCATCCATAGGTACTGGCAGGGGCCGATCTACTGGGGTGACACAGGGTGGCATCTGCATGTTTTGCCACCCCTAATGCCACCCTAGTTTTGTGTGTGAGCGTATTTTTATTAAAATACGCTTTCAGTGACGTTTCATGCGAGTGTCCCTATGGTAAACGTTGAATGTTAATTTTGGAATAGAAAATTTCACATATCACCCTTCCTCGAAAAATGGTTCAGCCCATAGCTTCTCAACCATACAATTTCTAATTCTGTGTTCTCAACAAATGTCGGTGTCAGGGGCAACCGGCGCTCTGACCTATGATTGGTGGATGACTATATGTTGAATGTACATCTCCGTGCTAATTGGGGATTTCTGCACTGTGAAATCGTGCAGCATTTCAGAATTCAAGACAGACTGTCGATTATCAAGCTGAGGAAATCACCAAAAGGTAAATGTAATCTGTGAAGTGTAGCCTAATTTATGAATCATGCAAAACAAAGTGTAACTTATCCTGTTTTCTTTAACCAAATAACATTAGTGTTAACGTTAATGATTTGTAACCTGATGTTCCTAAACGAATCCTGTCAGTTGATGTGCATCATTTGAATGTAACATTATCTTGCTAAGGCCTATGTTGAGTAGGCAGACGATGAGGTTATCATTAAAAAGCTGACACTTTCATCTGTTCAACAGTGTAGGCCAATGCATTGCAGTTTTTGTGTTAACAGTAATGTTAAATTTGCATTTGCATAATATTTCAGAAACTATTGAGAGGCATGAAAAATGAAGAGAAAGGGTGACATCACTAGTTTCTTCCACCCAAAGAGGAGGGATCAGGGAGACACAGCAGAGGTAGTCACAGATGATGGAGCAGGAGAAGTGGAAAATACAAAGCAAGATGGAGGAGAAGAAGTTGAACAAGGGCAAGAAGTTGATATGTTGAAAGGAGAAGAAGAAATAGACATACAGTTCAGAGAGGAGGAGACAATAGAGTCAGACAGCAGAGGGGAGGAGAGACAGCCTGAGTTCCCTCAGGTTATGCCCAGTTGTTCTGGTCCCCATGGTAAGATGATTGTGCTCTGTAGCTTTCTATCTGGGCAGTTAAAATTTTGATGTTACAAGAAAAAAAATAATGTCATTGAGAAGTTTCATAATTTAGGCTGATGCTTATAAGAAAGTTATATGTGTATATGAAACATCTGTAAGTATGCTTACACTTATTGTAATAGTGTTTATTATTAGGTATTTTAACCTTATTTATTGCATATGAGTGCACAGTTACTACCACGTGTGCGTGCACATGCGTAGAAGACTAAGCTTTGATTTTGCTACCCCATCTGATCTGCAATCTGCATGCCGCCCTCATGCCACTCTAAGAAAATTTCTCTAGATCCGCCCCTGGGTACTGGTAATATTCACCTGTATGCTGATGGCACAGTTGTCTGTTGTTCTGCTGAAAAGCTGCAGATTGTCTTCATTAGCCTGCAAAATACATTCATCAATCTAAAACTGACTAAATATATGCTGTTTACCAAAGAAATATTGATCATAGTGACTTGAAAATGAACAGGTTAAATGATTTTCATATTGAGAGAGTAAATAAATACAAATATCTTGGAATTTGGATTGATAATGAATTTACTTTTAAGGCACTCTTGAAAAAAGAGGGCTTATTTATTTAAAATGTAACTTTTATTTTACCATGTAAAAGTGATTGAGAACAAAGTCAAGAAGGTATGTGTCAAAAATGTTTTTTCATACAATACATACAAAGGTGCTTTAAAACTAGCATTAGCAAGGATAATATATAGGATGAAACAAAGGACACAGAAAAAAAATTTGCTACGTCAGAATTTTAGACAAGCAGCAGTTAAAGAGGTGGGGAGCTAACAGGTGCAACGATGAGTAAATGTGTTCTGTAAAATTCTCTTTGTGATTCCAAATACTAAATAAATGTATGCAATATCCCACCTTGGTTTTTTCCCCCTTTTCAGATCAAAAGAACACAGTCTCACCTGAAAGTTTTACAACACCTGAATGCAAGATTTAATCCCATAGTTTAAAAAATGGGCAATGTTTAAAAAAAAAAAAAAAAAGTACCCAGTGATGGTGAAATGTAGTATGAAGCACACATAGGCAATACCCACAAAGGAAGGCCTACAAAGACCTTCACCTACAGCAATACCTGAGAAACCGACACCTTCGGAATTTGGAATGTTTGCATCATTAAACTTGTTTTGAAGATTTAAATACAGTGTGTGCGTATATCTTACCCCACATGATATAATTTCTATAAGCTAATGACTTTATATAAACAAATAACGATTACTGGTATATCAATGACTATCATATATCAGTGTCCAGCGTGAATTCAGCTGTAACAGTGTTAATGCAACTCTTAACAGAAAGCATTTGGTCCCACTCTGGAATGTTGGGCCAAATGTTATCTGTTAAGAGTTGAGTTAACACTTGAACTTATACTGTGTACAAATAATTTCTCTGAGAGTATTTCTGGGTGCTCTTTTAAAATAATCTCTGCACAATAACTGGCTAATTTGCAGTATTGCAGCCAAGTTTTTTTCTCCATGACAGGGACAATCGTTGGCTCAAATGCAGCACCTCCTCATCTTCCTCGCCCTCCTCCAAAAGCCTTCATTCACAATAACGGACAGGAAGAGCAAGATGGCTGCCCCCACAGCGATCCGTGCTAGATTCTCCACTGTGCAGGAAACTGGGGGGAAATAAAAAACCCACAGAGGTGAGACTCAGAGTTAAGGGACTTGCTAATACTTGCATCCTGTTATGCTGTGCCCACCACCAGCCACTGTTAACGGCAACCTGCCAGCCAGTTAGCCAAGATTGGGGAAGGAGGGTGGTGCTACAGATAGTGTTTGCGGACCCATTTGGTAACCACCCCCCCTCCCCCCTCCCCCAACCAACCGTCCCTAAATGGTTTCATTCGACAAGAATCATTGCATGTGTGCCCTGGCTACAGTCATCGCTTTTCTGTTGCTTGTTCTTCCTTTTTTTCATTTTCCCCTGGTGTCTCAGACGTGCAAGCCGGCTTTCGCATGAGGCATCAGCGTCATCCTGAGCAACTTATCAGAAACAGAATCAGAATCGGGTTTATTGGCCAAACATGCTTTTTTCACACGCAAGGAATTTGACTCCGGTTCACAGTAACTCACACTGTACTTACATTCACAATGTCAACAACAAACAACAGTAACAAACAACAACAAGAGTAGGTTTTACCGACAGTGAGCAGTAGTGAAAGTGTGTTGTGCTTTTACAAAGAATAAATATGTAATAAATATAAGTGTATGAATAAATTATTGTACTATGAACATGGCTGTGGGTATGTACAACTATTTTTTGATAGACAGGTTACATGGCTGGGTTAATTGTTCATGTATAAAACTTTATACATTTTACATTATTTAATTTTACAGAATTTATACAGCAGGATAAGTACCTTGCTCAAAAGTAAAACAGCTTTGCATTACCCAGGTAGTAAACCTGCAACCTTAAGTCACAAGCCCTGTTGCCTATCCAATACACTACACTGCCACCTTTGGACATATTCAATTTGTTCTATTATTTGCAGAGGTGGAAAGTCCAGGGGTCAGAAGGTAAAAGTACTGACTTGTGTTTCTTCCACCCATGGGCTCAGGCAGCTGATTTCATTTAGTTCTACCTCCTGGCTGAAGAATTGTCCTAATGATCAAATCCAGGTGATTGGGGAGGAAGTTTACTTTCTAAACCAGGATTTTACACCTGTGATAATTTGTTGACAACTTTTAGTTCAGTCTTTTGGATTTGCTGTTTTTGAAATTGTTACCACGATATTTTGTTTCATTAGATTATCTTTGATTACATTATATTTCATAATCTATCATTATCTACAGACCTGGGTCAAATACGTTCTTTTTTTTTTTTTGGATTCAAATATTTTTCTACGCTTTACTGATCTTGTCTGGTGTACTGGAACCAATGAAACACTCTCAAAAAGTACAAACCCCACCTTCTGGTCATATTGGCAGGCTCAATTATGTCAGGAGGTAGCCTGACAGCTGTGCCGGATTCACTGGGGGATTGATTATTAGAGTCTGGGTGCACATGCAGATCGAGGCGTAAGCTGATTCGCCGGTCGCGGGAGTTGGGGGCGTGGCACAGCTGGTTTGTGTTTGCCCTAACGAGCTTGCAGGGTTAAGGAGGCAGGTGAGAGGGAGAAGGCGAGATTGTGGCGTGCTCTGTTTTTATGAATTAACCATTAAATAAAAGTTTCCCTTTTACCTGCCTTGTCCTGATCTCCTGGTGGTGGGTGGGTTCCTGGAGAGAAAACCAAAAAAAAAAAAAAAACATTGTTAGGTGGCGGGAGGCAGCGCGGGGCTGCTCCTGACTCCCGACAGTTACACCAGGCAAGATCAACAGAGCGCAGAAAAGTATTTGAATCCAAAACAAATACGTGTTTGACACAGGTATGATTATCTACCATCACACATTTCCTTTTATCACATTATTTCATTGTCTCTGTGGTGAGTTGTAGGGCAGGGCAGAGTATGTGGGTGTAGTTTATATCAGTGGGGCTGTGTAGGATGTTAAAGACACTTCATAGTGCAGACCTAGCTAGGTCTTTCATACCTGCCCTGACCCAGAAGTTTCCTTGTTGTGTAGATGTTGTGTATTTCTTGTATTAAAGGTTGAGATTAATCAACTTATTTTGGTAATAACATGCGATGTGGCATATGTGATATGCTGTTATTTTTGCTTCCTGGTTGTAATAATTCAGGGGGTTGTAAAAACCATTGGCAGTGACAACACCACTAAACCTTTCCTCAGCCAAGCACACCACTCAAGAGCCTTTAGCGTAGTGTGCCGTTTTTAGCAAGGCTGTGTTGTGACAGAAAATCACTTACTTTTGCATGTGGGCTGCATTAGCTGCATGGATTCTTTGACTGCTTATCCTTAAGCTCAAAATACCATGGTGCACTGTGGAGTACTGACTGAGTCTATTGCAAACAAGATAGCGTGACTTCATTTCACACGCTGTGCTCACCACGAGCGCCTGAAGGGTGGTGGAGGAAGTGGTCTTGGGTGAGGCACATTTCATTAATAGCCTGACAAAAGGAGTGGAACTCACCAATGTTGTTTGCTCTAAATCCTTCGCTGATCTCTGTGTAAGAGGGTTGGCCTGTTCTGTTTCCTCTGCATTTATATTCACTGCTGTAAGAGTCGTTTCCAGCGGCAAGTGTGAGTCTATCCCCGCTGGGGTCCAGTGGAAGATGCCGTCCGTCTCTGTACCACGTGTAGTTCCACTCAGCAGAGCTCCCCTCAACCTGACACCTCAGAGTCAGACTGTCTGTCCTGAAGATCTCTGTCCACGCAGTCTCCAGAGTCAGCACAGCCTGAGGACGAGCTGAAACGCCACAATGATTAGGAAATAGGTGATTAGAGCATCATGCACAACTATGAATTATAATACATCAAAACTCCATGCCCAAAACATGATTGAAAATATCACTTATTTGGTGCTTGTATGTTTGCACTTCGATGTCGCTGTTTGCCCGGTGGCATTGTCATGTTTAAATAGGCAAGGGCCTTCCCCAAAAGTGTAGGGGAAGAACAGAATAGTCTAGAATGTGATTGTGTTCGGTAGAATTAAAATTAGCCTTCACAAGAACTAAGGGGCCTAGCCCAAACAATGAAAAACATCCCCAGACCAAAGAGTGTCCAGATACCTTTGGTCATATACTTATAGAACATTTCGGAATTATTTGCTTTATCATACACTAGACTGAGAAATAAAGCAGTAAAATGGATTTCTTATGTTACCAGTTATGCTGAGCTGGAGACCATATAATAAACCATATAATAAAGTTATTTGTTATGTAACAGATGATTGCTCACCCAGCAATCACCCAGACCATACAATACAATACAATACAATACAATAAGCTCTTATATAGCGTTCTTCATGCATAAATCCCAGGGTGATTTACAAAAAAAATCAAATAAATAAAAAAATAAATAACCAACCTATGAAGTCAAAACTAAGAGGAATAGGCACATGAGAATCATGGTATGTATAAATTAACATAAATACTGGTCTGTGTAGTTTTCACAGCACAGCAACATTACTCACCATCTACAGTCAGGGTCACATCTTTGCTCATTTCAGTGTAAACAGCTCTTTCTGGTATTCTCCCTCTGCAGGAGTATCTTCCTCTGTGTGACTGATCTAGAGCTGGGATTGTGTACTCATTTCCTCTGGAGAGCGCACTGTTGATAGGGGCTCCATCTCTGTACCACAGATAACTCCACTCAGTCTGACGGGTCTGAATCTCACATTTGAGAGTCACTTTCTCAGTGGGGTAGAACTTCGTCCATGCAGGGTTCAGGGTTAGCACAGGAGATGGTAGAGTTGCCAGTACAGGACACAATAAAAGCCAGCACAGGGACAAAGAATTTCAGCGGTTCAGAAGAATTCAGTTAATATGTCTACATTTACTGATAAAAAATGCCAAGTACAAACTTTTTTTTTCAATTTCTATCTACAATAACACAAAATATGACTTGTACTTAAAAATAGTCTTAGACATGACATTTCTTAAAATATTCTTAATTTGGCTTTAATTACAATTAAATTAATTATTGGAAGTCTATCTAATCATTGTGCAGTCAGAGGTGGAGGGGTGGGAGAGAAGTGCCTATTTTACTAGCCTGTAATGCATGTAAAATAGACATTAAGTTGCAAGAAATATTGCAAAGAAGGATTTACGCTTAAATGTGCGAGGTCAAGTAAACATTGAGGCAAAAAGGTTACTCCCAGTGAGGAATTGCAAAGCAGCTTTAAGATTTCCAGGTGCAGTTTTCAGTACACACTCAGAAGGCAGAAGACAAATATCTTGTGCTGTGTAGCAAGAGAAACTGTCATAAAACTACACCACAGCTACAGGAAGAACTCAATGCTACTAGAGAGAAACCAGTTCACCTGATTACAGTGAAATGGCAACTATGATCATACAAAAAAGCATGCAAAAATGTTCAGACAGCAAATGTTTATGCATGTGTCCTTGTATGCAAGTACAATGAAAATATTATTAATTTTGTTTTTGTATGTGTGTGTAGACATGCATGTGCTCATGTGCGTTTGTATGCATGTACAGTAATGGCACTACGATTCATTTTATTTTAGTTGTACCAGGTGAAGGTGAACTGTGAATGTAACATTATATAACATCACAGAATTATTATCTGTATCATATACTAGACTGATAAAAAGCAGTAAATTGTATTTCTTTTGTTACCAGTAATGCTGAGCTGGAGAGAGTCACTGTACGGTGTGTAGACAGCGGGTCTCCCTCTCCTTGCTCGGCACCAGTACTCTCCACCATGTGAAACTGCAGCAGAGTGGATGGTGTAACTGGACCCGTTAGTGCTGCTGGCGTTAGTGCTCTTCAGTGCTGCTTCCAGTGTATCTTTGAACCAGAGATACTCCCAGCTAGCAGGATCTGTGCCAACCCTACAGCTCAGGGTCACTGTATCTCCTGTGAAGATCTCTCCACTGCGGGAGTCCAGAGTCAGCAGTGGTTTGGGGGCCTCCTTTACAAAACAGGTATAATTCCACCCGCAGGTAAAACACCAGAAAACCAGAGTAACATTAAGACACTTGCTATTATAAACAGGACTGCACAAACCATAACTCACCATATAATACAGTTATTTGTTATAATACAAAACGAAGAGGAATAGGCACATGAGAATCATGGTACGTATAAATTAACATAAATATAGGTCTGTGTAGTATTCACAGCACAGCAACATTACTCACCATCTACAGTCAGGGTCACATTGTTGCTCATTTCAGTGTGAAAATCTCTTCCTGGTATTCCTCCTCTGCAGGAGTATCTTCCACTGTGTGACTGATCTAGAGCTGGGATTGTGTACTCATTTCCTCTGGAGAGCGCACTGTTGAGAGGGGCTTCATCTCTGTACCACAGATAACTCCACTCAGTCTGACGGGTCTGAATCTCACATTTGAGAGTCACTTTCTCAGTGGGGTAGAACTTCCTCCATGCAGGGTTCAGGGTTAGCACAGGAGATTGTAGAGCTGCCAGTACAGGACACAATCAAACCCAACACAGGGACAAAGAACTTCAGCAGTTCAGAATTTTTCTTTCTTTTTTTTCAGCAGGCATTCAGGAATCTTCCTGGTGCATGTATTAATAAATCAGTGAATATTTCTTAGGCAATATACATTTTCATTTTCCATTGTAAAATTTCAATTGTGCAAAGTGCCCTGGTTAAGAGAATCCACTAAGTGTCAAAATATAAACAAAATTAGTTACAATGAATCTGTCTCTGTGCCAATTCTACAGTCACAAGAGCGTAATAAGGCATGCTAAAAACAGTGAAGTAACAAGAAGAACTCCATGTGCATATTCCAGATTATTAAGAAAGATATGGACTACAAAACAATTTATTTTTGCCCTTAACTTACAAATGCATTGCTGCAAATGCTGGCTTTTAGTCACAATCAAAAATTGGTAATTAAACTTTGATCATTTCGGAAAGTGTAAAAGTGTGTTTATTAAAAAAAAACGGAACCCCTTCATTTAATTGTTAGTCAAAATTAAGTTTGAGTGAAGACTGAATCTAGGGCAGTGTGTGCCTTCAATATTCCCTTTGTTTCCCATAAAATGCACTTTATGGATTAAGCAGTATGAATAAAATGCACGTGAATAATAAAAATACTTGCCTGCCTCTTGTACAAAGAACATCAGGACAACCAGTCCAACTGGAGGGAATAAAATGAAAATGAGGGTTTTTTTAACCAATAAAGCAAATCAGCAGCACAAATGTAGTGCACAGAAATAAAAACAAGAGAGAAACAGAAGAAATGCCCAATGCCTCCTTGTGTCCTTGATGTACAGAAGGGAACAGAGGGTAATATTTGTAAGTAGGAGTGAGAGGCAGTGTTCAGTGTAGTTATTTCAATGGTAAACCCTGAAAAGCATTTTGTATGCACGGAGACCCTATAAACCTACACTTAGGGAGATAGCATACCATCCACTCCAGTTTGCCATGTTATTTTATTAGTACTTCATAAACATGTAGCTAACAGGTTGTGTTCAAAAAATAAGAAAGAAATGCACTTTCTGGCTAAATTATATTAATTCCACACAACAGGACGGTGTTCTTATTCACACAATGATACCTACAAATCGATAATGTTTCAGAAAATATATAACTTTTAAAGATCTAATTCAATCTTCTACTGGGACTTTTGCCGTTTATTGAGGGTGTGACCGAAAATGTTGTTGCCGCTGACTATAATCGAATGTTTTTCACATTTACCATTCGATTGACCAAGTACCATTTAAAGTACATTTTTATGGGTTAGTACCGTCAGGTTGTGCTAGCTACTTCACATTAACCTTGTACGGCAATCAATAAAGGCTAACAGCACAGTACCACTTAATTGTAGTCACTTCTATCCGCACTGTAATGAACTAAAAAAGGCGACAAACCTTTTCGCAAGACCTTTTCTGTGAGAAATGTATTGTCAAGCTCACGCGCATACACTGCTGGCGACATTCTAAAGCTCCGTTTTTCCCTCCCTACTACCACAACTTCTGTCTCTGCTGGTTGCGGTGAACCAGCTACAGTGTGGGAGGAAAGTGTCAGAGGCAACACCCACAGAGAACAGCAGCCCAACACAAACCAGACACCCGCTCGGATCTGAACTTTTACCCAGAGAGAATGGTGGATGTTCAAATGCTTTATCAAAAAGCATGTACTATACTTTTGTCTTGAAAGAATTAAAGATTGTATACTTATAATCTTTTTCTTGCCATATCGTCATTTTCTAACTGACTAAAGGTCATTTGAAGTTCTTCAGTTAGAATTCTCATTTGGGTCTGTCCTTTAGTTCTGTGGCTTTGTTAACTGAAAAGAGCTGCCTCCAAATAGTTTTTGTTCACTAGCTATGATTGCGTTAAGCAAAATGGAGAAGGGCCTCACATTGGTCTTTGCCTGGGGCCTCCAAATCACTAAAACCGCCCCTGCCTACAAGCAACACAAAAACTCTTTGCATTTGAATGGATCTCTATGGGAATTGGGGGGTGGGACTAGATTCAGCTGTAAATTATGCTGATACAGTATGGAACACATTTGTTGGCTAAATGGCTTTAAGTCATCAAGGGTCCAAGGTATCAAATGAGCCTCAAACCACTGTGCTGCTGCCAGATATGCAGTAGATACTACAACCATTGTTTCTCTTGATTAATTTTCCCGTTGAACTCAATGGAAAAAACATTCATGAGTGCTGGTAACTGTACTTACATCCATCTCCATTGTATGAGGCCCCTGCAGGGAGTTATGAAAGGTATGGACCACCTGTATATCCTTCAAAATACCAGGACAATACACCATTTGTTGGCAAATGATGCAATATGCTATCATGTATGAAGTATACAATAAGATTTAAAACAGCTTTAAATGGAGCTTAAACAGGTATTGACAAGAGTGCCTACATCATCTTGGTCCAGGCTTTGGCCAGAGTCTAAAACTTTTTCTGCATCCTAAAAGAGACCAAAATAACATTTACTGGAGATTGGATCATCTGGATGTTTACACCTACAATATACTGCTAAAATGGTGCCTGTCACAGATTTGTAAGGTGGTGAAAAAATATACTTACATGACACCCATCTTGCTGTTCTCCGACCTGCTCTGGCAGAATTTCTTTTAAAATGTAGGGAGTAAATGTTACTATAACATAGTTCAGTTATATTCATCAGTGTTCCCGTGCAGCAATAGTAATCACCAAGTCCAGATGAACAGGTCAACCCAATACAGTGACAATTAGCTTAGCCGTTTCGGCCACTTCAGTAATTATATGATATTATGCTTGTTAACTTTACATTTTTATACTATTATCAATTTGTTACCTTGCGTTTATTTATTTAATTTTTTTAAACAACAAACGTTTAGTTTATTTGACAAAATTAAAACACATGTATCAAAAGACTTGCATGTGAAGAAATTGTCAAGGATAACACAAAAAAGTCCTGGACTTATTTCCATCGTGGTCCTTGATGTTCCATCAGCCATAGCAAGATAATATCAGGCTTCAAAAGAACAACGCAACATACAAAGATTCTTACCACAGTCTAAAATACATATTCATACTATAACTGCTATTTACATCGCATACAATTTACGTCCATTTTAATGTACAGTGCTATATAAACAAAATGAGCCTAATACAAATAGTAAGCCAGCCACTTATATGGGGATATTTTCCAACAGCTTATCTTTGATCATTGTTTTGAAAGTGAAGGGGTTACTGTTGATTTTAATTGAAAGTGGCAATTTATTCCACTCCAAGGCTCCAGAGTACAAAAAAGAGATCCTGCCCATCTTAGACTTGAACCTACTAAGGCTCAGGTTAGCAATACTTGCTCTAGTGTTACGGCCATGTCCTTCCCCCACCTTCATAGAATAATTAGTAAAATACTTTGGAGCCCTACCATATATGATCGTATGGACCATATTGAGCTGCAGCAGACCTGCTCTTGCTTCAGCTGGCAGCCACTGTAACTGCTGAAACTGAGCCCTGCCCACATGACTCCTGTAATCCAGGCCCAACACCACCCTTATCAAATTATTTTGAGACACTTGAAGTTTCTGTTTTAATGCTCTAGACAAGCCCCCAAACCGAGAGCAGATAGCATAGTTCAAGTGACACTGGACAAGACTAGATGCCAACACCTTAAGACAATCCCTGTCTAATAGTTTTGCCTTCCTAGCCAAGTATCTGGTTCTCGCATTAACCTTGCCCAACACCTTCAAGGCCATGCTCTCTCCTCCCAGGTTCCCATCCCACGTCCAGGTTCCCATCAATTGCTACAAGTGGTATTGTCTTATGACTAAAAGTCCCTTCCCAGATCGCTACATGTCCACTGAGTAGTCTGTCGCACACAACCGTTTACCCTTCAACCTGTCTGAACCAAACATCAGGGCGACCCATGTGACACCCTCATTCATTGTTTTTGGGCCATCTCAAGTGGCTTCACTTGAAGTGGCGATGACAGACGTTGGCAAATGAATAACATAATTCTATAGTACTATAGTACAATGAATTTAGATTTTTTTTTTTTGCCAATTTCTCCCATTTTTTTAGTCGTTTTTTAGTCGTTACCAATACCAATTCCCTGTGTGTTTTGCACAGTCCTGGTCGATGTCCTCTGTCGGTCTGGGGAGGGTGTAGACTACCCCATGCCTCCTCCGATACATGTGGAGTCGCCAGCTGCTTCTTTTTACCTGACAGCGAGGAGTTTCACTGGGATAGCGTAACGCACGCGGAGGTTCACGCTATCACCCCCAGATTCCCTCCCCGCTGAACAGGCGCACTGACCAACCAGTAGGAGTCGCTAATGCAATGATCAGGACTCATACCCTCACCAGTTTCCCACCCACGAACACAGCCAATTGTGTTCGTAGGAACGTCTAACCAAACCAGAAGTACCGCTGCCAGGGACTGAACCCAGGTCTCTGCGGTGGTAGGCGAGTGCTTATACCTCTACACTACCCACTACCCAGACTACCCACTATAATTTAGACTTTTGAGACTGTTACATTTATTCAGACGGGAAGGAAGCAGAGAGGGTGAGAGAGGAGGGATGGGACCCCAGGAGGGGCCGTGGCAGGGATTGCACCCGAGCCCACGGAGGGATTCGCACGCACGTCTCATGCCTCAACTGTATTTCTTTCTTTTTCTTTTTTTATTTTGTGACCGTATATTAATATGGTGACAAAATAAAAACATACACCTTTTAATATCAACTGCTGACTGACCTGACATTGGCTTCTTTGATGAAGTCATCAAACCTCCCAGATCCCGATTAACTACTGACTCCCTCATACCCTCGAGGCTCTCTGAGGTCTTCTTCATGTGGTCAAGACCAGACGTGGATGACAAGGGGGCAACTCTAAGACTGTGGGACACTAGGCCAACCTCCTCTCGACTGGTCACAAATAAAAACCAACATTTTCTGTCATTAAAGTTAATACTGCCTTTTTAAAATTTAGTAAAATAGAAATAGTAAAAATAGTACTATAGAATTATGTTATTCTCCAATCAAGATTGTCCATATTTTAGCATAATGCAAAAAAAAAACATGTTTATTATTATTATCCTGTATTACATAGATTTTTCTGGATCATCTTAGCTTTGGAAACTCTAAAACCTGTTGAGAGTGAAAGCCAGGCGCCCGATCCTGAGCACACTGGAACACTACAGGGAGCGCCTAATGCCACTGAGTCCTACAGGCCTCTGCATGCCAGCACTCTGAACAGGTGATTCATATTCCATCCCAGGCGTACAGGCACACTTCTGTTTACATCAAAGGTCTGACATTATTTTCCTACAGAAATTTCACCTTATATAGCCCCTTTCTTCATGTCCCTATGGTAAACACTGAATGTTAATTCTAGAATTGAAGATTTCACATATCACCCTTCCTCAAAAAATGGTTCAGCCCATAGCTTCTCAACCACACAATTTCTAATTCTATGTTCGCCAATTGGGGATTTCTGCACTGTGAAATCGCGCAGGCATTTCAGAATTCAAGACAGACTGTCGATTATCAAGCTGAGGAAATCACCAAAAGGCAGTGAAGTGTAGCCTAATTTATGAATCATGCAAAACAAAGTGTAACTTATTCTGTTTTCTTTAACCAAATAACGTTAGTGTTGATGTGCATCATTTGAATGTAACGTTATCTTGCTAAGGCCTATGTTGAGTAGGCAGACGATGAGGTTATCATTAAAAAGCTGACACTTTCATCTGTTCAACAGTGTAGGCCAATGCATTGCAACTTTAGTGTTAACAGTAATGTTAAATTTGCATTTGCATAATATTTCAGAAACTATTGAGAGGTATGAAAAATGAAGAGAAAGGGTGACATCACTAGTTTCGTCCACCCAAAGAGGAGGGATCAGGGAGACACAGCAGAGGTAGTCACAGATGATGGAGCAGGAGAAGTGGAAAATACAAAGCAAGATGGAGGAGAAGAAGTTGAACAGGGGCAAGAAGTTGATATGTTGAAAGAAGAAAAAATAGACATACAGTTCAGAGAGGAGGAGACAATAGTATCAGATAGCGGAGGGGAGGAGAGACAGCCTGAGTTCCCTCAGGTTATGCCCAGTTGTTCTGGTCCCCATAGTAAGATGATTGTGCTCTGTAGCTTTCTATCTGGCCAGTTTATTTTTTTCTTGTAACATCAAAATGCTTATTATTTTTATGTCATTGAAAAGTAATAATTTAGGCTGATGCTTATAAGAAAGTTATATGTGTATATGAAACATCTGTAAGTATGCTTACACTTATTGTAATAGTGTTTATTATTTGGTATTTTAACCTTATATATTGCATATGAGTGCACAGATACTACCATGTGTGTGTGCACATGCGTAGAGGACTAAGCTTTGACTTTGCTACCCCATCTGATCTGCATGCCACCCTCATACCACTCTAAGAAAATTTCTCTAGATCTGCCCCTGGGTACTGGTAATATTCACCTGTATGCTGATGGCACAGTTGTCTGTTGTTCTGCTGAAAAGCTGCAGATTGTCTTCATTAGCCTGCAAAATACATTCATCAATCTAAAACTGACTAAATATATGCTGTTTACCAAAGAAATATTGATCATAGTTACTTGAAAATGAACAAGTTAAATGATTTTCATATTGAGAGAGTAAATAAATACAAATATCTTGGAATTTGGATTGATAATGAATTTACATGTAAGGCACGCTTGAAAAAAGAAAGCTTATTTATTTAAAATGTAACTTATTCTACCATGTAAAAGTGATTGAGAACAAAGTCAAGAAGGTATGTGTCAAAAATGTTTTTCATACGATACATACAAAGGTGCTTTAAAACGAGCATTAGCAAGGATAATATATAGGATGAAACAAAGGACACAGAAAAAAATGTGTTGCGTCAGAATTTTAGACAAGCAGCAGTTACAAAGAGGTGGGGAGCTAACAGGTGCAACGATGAGTAAATGTGTTCTGTAAAATTCTTTTTGTGTTTCCAAATACTAAATAAAAGTATGCAATATCCCACCTTGGTTTTTTCCCCTTTTCCTTCCAGATCAAAAGAACAGTCTCATCTGAAAGTTTTACAACACCTGAATGCAAGATTTAATCCCATATAAAAGTTTAAAAAATGTTTAAATTTTTTTTTTTTTTAAAGTACCCATTAATGGTCTTTAGTTTAGAGGGTGAAATGTAGTATGAAGCACACATAGGCAATACCCACAAAGGAAGGCCTACAAAGACCTTCACCTACAGCAATACCTGAGAAACCAACACCTTCGGAATTTGGAATGTTTGCATCATTAAACTTGTTTTGAAGATTTAAATACAGTGTGTGCGTATATCTTACCTCACATGATATAATATCTATAAGACAATGACTTTATATTAACAAATAATGATTACTGGTATATCAATGAAATACACAAAGGCGGCTGTAAAAATACGGAACAGAAGGCCATACGTGTTCAGGAGGTTAAGCCCATCAGGAGATTCTCAGATTTGGTCCTGAAGACAAACTGGTTTTCGAGCTCATTTACGCAGCAACACTCCCAGACCTTAGGAAGATTAATGATTCAGTCGTGACAGTAAGTAGTACCTGAGTCATAATGTTGAGTGCCAGCTCGAATGAATACTTTCCAACATTGTGGCACTAGGACTAAACCACCCAGAACAACATTAAGAAACAGTGAAAGAGTGGAAAATGTTGCTAAAACATTTGTATCAAAATGTATTTGACCTAACATTGGAATCCACCACCATTTCACCCAGGGCAGTACTATTAAAAACCCTGGGAAAGCTATTTATATTGGACATACATTTATAGATTTCTAAGGGGTATTGTATTTGTGTAAGCTTAGAAAAATAGAAAGGTTTGCTAGATTTACTTACAAGCATATACATGTATTTGTTTTTTTTTTCATTACAATAAATTTCAAGCTGAAAGTACAGGAATTTATTGCAAGCTGCACAGTGTCCAGTGTGAACTCAGCTGTAACAGTGTTAATGTAACTCTTAACAGATAAAATTTGGTCCCACTCTGGAATGTTGGGCCAAATGTTATCTGTTAAGAGTTGAGTTAACACTGGAACTTATACTGTGTACAAAAGTTGTACAATTGTGTACAAAAGTATTTCTGGGTGCTCTTTTAAAATAATCTCTGCACAATAACTGGCTAATTTGCAGTATTGCAGCCAAGTTTTCTTCTCCATGACAGGGACAATCGTTGGCTCAAATGCAGCACCTCCTCATCTGCCTCGCCCTCCTCCAAAAGCCTTCATTCACAATGACGGACAGGAAGAGCAAGATGGCCGCCCCCACACTGATCCGTGCTAGATTCTCCACTGTGCAGGAAACTGGGGGGAAATTAAAAAAAAACCCAGGGACTTGCTAAGACTTGCAGCCTGTTATGCTGTGCCCACCACCAGCCAGTGTTAACGGCAACCTGCCAGCCAGTTAGCCGAGATTGGGGAAGGAGGGTGGTGCTACAGATAGTGTTTGCGGACCCATTTGGTAACACCCCCCCCCCCCCAGCCAACCAAAACTAACCGTCCCTAAATGGTTTCATTCGACAAGAATCATTGAATGTGCGCCATAGCTACAGTCATCGCTTTTCTGTTGCTTGTTCTGCATTTTGGTTTTTCCCCTGGTGTCTCTTTGTCTATTAGCATGGTACGTGGTAGCCATGGAGATGAGGGTGTGTCAGTCGATTGGCCCGATCAAAACTACATTACATTGCCAGCAGACATTCGTCAAGACTTCAACTTGGCCACAAAGGACAGTCGCAACAATCGAACACACAATGCTTGTGCTCTCATTCATGCAGACGTGCAAGCCGGCTTTCGCATGAGGCATCAGCGTTATCCTGAGCAACTTATCAGAAACAGAATCAGAATCGGGTTTATTGGCCAAACATGCTTTTTTCACACGTAAGGAATTTGACTCCGGTTCACAGTAACTCGCACTATACTTACATTCACAATGTCAACAACAAACACCAATAACAAACAACAACAAGGGTAGGTTTTACCTACAGAGAGCAGTAGTGAAAGTGTGTTGTGCTTATACAAAGAATAAATATGTAATAAATATAAGTGTATAAATAAATTATTGCACTATGAACATGGCTGTGGGTATGTACAACTATTTTTTGATAGACAGGTTAGCTGGGTTAATTGTTCATGTATAAAACTTTATACAACTTTATAAATTTTTACATTTATACAGCAGGATACATTTATACCTTGCTCAAAAGTACAACAGCTTTGCACCACCCAGGTATTGAACCTGCAACCTTTAAGTCACAAGCCCTGTTCCCTATCCAATACACTACACTGCCACCTTTGGACATATGCAATTTGTTCTATTATTTGCAGAGGTGGAAAGTCCAGGGGTCAGAAGGTAAAAGTACTCCCTTGTGTTTCTTCCACCCATGGACTCAGCCAGCTGATTTCATTTAGTTCTACCTCCTGGCTGAAGAATTGTCCTAATGATCAAATCCAGGTGATTAGGGAGGAAGTTTACTTACGAAACCTGGATTTTACACCTGTGATGATTTGTTGACAACTTTTAGTTCAGTCATTTGGTTTTGCTGTTTTTGAAATTGTTACTACGATATTTTGTTTCATTAGATTATCTTTGATTACATTATATTTCATAATCTATCATTATCTACAGACCTGGGCCAAATACGTTTTTGTTTGTAGTGTGGCGTTTTTAGCAAGGCTGTGTTGTGACAGAAAATCACTTACTTTTGCATGTGGGCTGCATTAGCTGCATGGACTGGCTTTGACTACTTATCCTTAAGCTCAAAATACCATGGTGCACTATGGAGTACTGACTGAGTCTATTGCAAACAAGATAGCGTGACTTACTTTCACACGCTGTGCTCACCACGAGCGCTTGAAGGGTGGTGGAGGAAGTGGTCTTGGGTGAGGCGCATTTCATTAATAGCCTGACGAAAGGAGTGGAACTCACCAATGCTGTGTGCTCTAAATCCTTCGCTGATCTCTGTGTAAGACGGGTGGCCTGTTCTGTTTCCTCTGCATTTATATTCACTGCTGTAAGAGTCGTTTCCAGCGGAGAGTGTGAGTCTATCCCCGCTGGGGTCCAGTGGAAGGTGCCGTCCGTTTCTGTACCACGTGTAGTTCCACTCAGCAGAGCTCCCCTCAACCTGACACCTCAGAGTCAGACTGTCTGACCTGAAGATCTCTGTCCATGCAGTCTCCAAATTCAGCACAGCCTGAGGACGAGCTGAAACGCCACAATGATTAGGAAATGGTTGATTAGAGCATCGGCACAAATATAAATTATAATATATCAAAACGCCATGCCCAAACATGATTGAAAATATCACTTATTTGGTGCATGTATGTTTGCACTTCGATGTCGCTGTTTGCCCGGTGGCATTGTCATGTTTAAACAGGCAAGGGCCTTCCCCCAAAGTGTAGGGGAAGCACAGAATAGTCTAGAATGTGATTGCGTTCTGTAGAATTAAAATTAGCCTTCACTAGAACTAAGGGGCCTAGCCCAAACAATGAAAAACATCCCCAGACCAAAGAGTGTCCATATACCTTTGGTCATATACCGTATAGAACATTTCAGAATTATTAGCTTTATCAACAAGCAACTACGATCATACAAAAAAGCATGCAAAAATGTTCACACAGCAAATGTTTATGCATGTGTGCTTGTATGCAAGTACAATGAAAATATTATTTATTTTGTTTTTGTATGTGTGTGTCTGTGTGTGTACACATGCATGTGCTCATGTGCGTTTGTATGCATGTACAGTAATGGCACTACGATTCATTTTACTTTAGTTGTACCAGGTGAAGGTGAACTGTGAAAGTAACATTATAATATAATTACATAATTATTAACTGTATCATATACTAGACTGATAAAAAGCAGTAAATTGTATTTCTTATGTTACCAGTTATGCTGAGCTGGAGAGAGTCACTGTACGGTGTGTAGAAAGCGAGTCTCCCTCTCCCTGCTCGGCACCAGTACTCTCCACCATGTGAAACTGCAGCAGAGCGGATGGTGTAACTGGACCCGTCAGTGCTGCTGGAGTCAGTGCTAGTCAGTGTTTCTTTGTACCAGATATACTCCCAGCCAGCAGGATCTGTGCCAACCCTGCAGCTCAGGGTCACTGTATCTCCTGTGAAGATCTCTCCGCTGGGGGGTCCAGAGTCAGCAGGGGTTTGGGGGCCTCCTCTACAAAACAGGTATAATTTCACCTGCATAAAACACTAGAAAACCAGAGTAACATTAAGACACTTGCTATTATAAACAGGACTGCACAAACCATAACTCACCATATAATAAAGTTATTTGTTATGTAACAGATGATTGCTCACCCAGCAATCACCAAGACCATACAATACAATACAATACAATAAGCTCTTATATAGTGCTCTTCATGCGTACATCCCAGGGTGCTTTACAAAAAATAAATAAATAAATAAATAAATAAATAAATAAATAAATAAATAAATAACCAACCTATGAAGTCAAAACTAAGAGGAATAGGCACATGAGAATCATGGTACGTATAAATTAACATAAATATAGGTCTGTGTAGTTTTTCACAGCACAGCAACATTACTCACCATCTACAGTCAGGGTCACATCTTTGCTCATTTCAGTGTAAACATCTCTTCCTGGTATTCTCCCTCTGCAGGAGTATATTCCTCTGTGTGACTGATCTACAGCTGGGATTGTGTCCTCATTTCCTCTTGTGGAGAGCGTACTGATCATAGAGCCTGCATCTCTGTACCACAGATATGTCCACTCAGTCTGACGGGTCTGAATCTCACATCTGAGAGTCACGTTCTCAGTGGGGTAGAACTTTGTCCATGCAGGGTTCAGGGTTAGCACAGGAGATTGTAGAGCTGCCAGTACAGGACACAATCAAACCCAGCACAGGGACAAAGAACTTCACTTCCTCAGAATTTTTTTTTCTTTTTTTCAGCAGGCATTCAGGAATCTTCCCGGTACATGTATTAATAAATCAGTGAATATTTCTTAGGTAATAAAAATTTTCATTTTCCATTGTAAAATTCTAATTGTGCAAAGTGCCCTGGTTAAGAGAATCCACTAAGTGGCAAAATATAAACACAATTAGTTATAATGAAGCTCCATCGGTCTCTGTGCCAATTCTACAGTCACAAGGGCGTAATAAGGCATGCTAAAAACAGTGAAGTAACAAGAAGAACTACATGTGCATATTCCAGATTATTAAGAAAGATATGGACTACAAAGCAATTTATTTTTGCCCTTAACTTACAAATGCATTGCTGCAAATGCTGGCTTTTAGTCACAATCAAAAATTTGTGAGTAAACTTACATCATTTCCGGACAGTGTAAAAATGTGTTTATTTAAAACAAAAAAAAAGGAAAACCTTCATTTAATTGTTAGTCAAAATTAAGTTTTAGTGAAGACTGAATCTAAGGCAGTGTGTGCCTTCAATATTCCCTTTATTTCCCATAAAATGCATTTTATGGATAAAGCAGTATGAATAAGATGCACGTGAATAATAAAAATACTTGCCTGCCTCTTGTACAAAGAACATCAGGACAACCAGTCCAACTGGAGGGAATAAAATGAAAATGAGGGTTTTTTTTTAACAATAAAGCAAATCAGCAGCACAAATGTAGTGCACAGAAACAAAAACAAGAGAAAAACAAAAGAAATGCCCAAAGCCTCCTTGTGTCCTTGATGTATAGAAGGGAACAGAGGGTAATATTTGTAAGTAGGAGTGAGAGGCAGTGTTCAGCTTAGTTATTTTGATGGTAAGCCCTGAAAAGCACTTTGAAAGCACAAAGACCCTATAAACCTACACTTAGGGAGATAGCATACCATCCACTCCAGTTTGCCATGTTATTTTATTCGTACTTCATAAACATGTAACAGGTTGTGTTCAAAAAATGAGAAAGAAATGTACTTTCTGGCTAAATTATATTACTTCCACAGAACAGGACGATGTTCTTATTCCTTATTATGTTCTTATTCCCACAGTGATACATGGTGACTCATTCACACCTAGAATGCATCATTCACAATGTTATTCTGATACTGAGTGTAATTCCTTCTTGTTTTAATTCACTATAAGAAAGACAAAATGGAAAAACTCACCTGTTTTTGTGGTGAACTCATACATGTTGACCTTTCTCTCCCCTGCTCTTTCTCAAAGAGGTACAGCCCTGCAGTGCTGGATGGTTTTGTTGGCAGAAGAGTCTCATTCTTGTAATACAGCTGTGGTCACACACTGGGGTGGTGAAAGCTACTTCTCATGAACCACATAAAAAAACACTTCTAAAGAACTCACAGACACAAACCTGCACATTCCCACATTTAAAGTGTATACCTTTCTGGAATTAGTAAATGTATTTATGCATTTATTTGTTTGCTTGTTTTCAGTCATTTATTATATTATGGTTAGGATCATAGCCTACAGCAATGTGACTACACAATGAGAGGAGAAAGTAATGAAGATCATGATCTACACTCGAGATGAGCGTGCAGTTAGAGACAGGAAATGAGATACAAGGGAGAATACAGAGCAGTATAACACTTCCTGCATCACACGTTTTTTTAAAATCACAAGTCTGAAAATGACATGTCCACAAAAAAATGGCTACTGTCCTTGAGCCCTTTTGACTACAGGCATAATCCTGGCTCTGCTGAAAGGTAACCCTTGGGAGTTTTTTTGCCAAGAGTCAGAATTGCTCTTAAAAAATAATAAATCTGAAAGTAATAGAAGCTCAAACACAGTGGAAGTTTTTTCTCTCACCTAAAAGATTATTTTTTATTTTGTTTGTGTGGAATGGATACAAATGCCTGGTGGGTTTAAATATACTATCTATAATGAAGCACCGACACCCACACCATTGGGCAAAACCTGGTTCAAAATTGAACACCACCAAAAATTTTCATTCTGCATTGTCTTTTTTCTAAGCTATGTCTAGCCAGGTTTCCAAAAAGGCCATTTGGAGACTCCAAAAGGACACTTGGTTACCAAATTATGTTATTGGTGTTTGGAGGTGTAAAGTACTTTGTATACTACGTGTTAGTTGAAGACGTTTGCGGAAATTCTCACTTTTCCTGTGCCTGCCACTCTCCACCACCCTCCCCTTGCTCTCCCCTTGCTACCTCTGGCAGCAGCAGGTCTGGAAGACTGTAGAAAATATCTACATCAGTTATCCAGTTGACTAATCCATTAACAGAAGTCCATTGATAAAAGTTTTTTTTTACCAAATACCCCACCCCCATAAATATTTCAAACACGTACCAATTTCACACCACATGTATCATTCAAAATCAGGCCTACTTCTTATTTATAAGAGTAGTGAGTATTACATTGCAGGCATCTGGCAGACGATCGTATCCAGAGCAACTTACAACATTTTACATAGCATTTACATTGCATCCATTCATACAGCTGGATATATACTCAAGTAATGCAGATTAAGTACCTTGGTCAAGGAAACAAAGGCACCGTTCTACCTGCGAAGTATGCCGCCCATATAATAATACATATATTGTGAGAATGTATTTAATTAATAGTAATACATATATTTTGAGAATGTATTTAGATGCTCACCGATATAAATTTGAATCAAGTCCTTCATTGAACAAGTCCTCTGCACTTTTTTTGGATGAAAACTTACTGTGGTTTTTGTTCACTGGATCCTTCTCGTCAAAAACACCGACTTTATCGTCATATGTCGTCAGTGGATTTCCAAAACGCACAGAAGGTGAGGAACCCCCAAGTCTGTTTTGGCATCCCACATGTTAGAAGATAAGGCACAAGAACATTGGCACCGTATAATGGGTTATAGAGAGAGAACCGTGAGTTCTAACACTTTCAAACGGTATGTCGTGTTACCAGGCTGATTGAATTTAACCATAATGCAACTGAATGACTGCAAATGAACCCATTCCACGGGGTTACGGCAAATTGTTTATGTACACATTTATCAGGCCCGTATACGGTTGGCTGTACCAGAGCGCTTGGAATTATTGGGTTCTCTCTGCAGATAGCATAGTTTAGTGTCATAACGCACAAAAACTTTGCGAAGTCCATTGTCACTGAATAGTTCCGTATGCCGTTGGTCGCCGGTCGGGGCTTAGCTCTCCATCACACCACACCACCCACTTCCCGTGTCACACGAGCAAACACCGCCCCTGCTGACGCTACAGCGCTCTGGACATTGCAGGAACGCCTCAGCACAGCTGCGTGCAAACGCAGACAGACACCCAGCCGCACCAGACGAGAGTGAAACAAGCCGCGCCTGCGGCGGTTTTGTACAAGACCCCGGCTATCTTTAAAAAGGCAGGTCGCCTCGCAACCGAGAGGTATTCCACGGTACCTAGACGACATTGCCTTTCCCCCAGTTTCTAGCCAAGTCCCACACGCACTCGGACGATTGCTGGAGACTCTTCCGGTGTTCTGGCGATTTGTCCTGCCGTGTCGAAATGTTCTACCAGTAAATTTATAGTCATGTCTATGACCATATCGGGAAAATACTTCCGCGAGTAAATTGCGCTACTTTATTAACTCGATAGGGAAGACGAAATGTCAGAAGACCGGCTGTAGACGCGCTGCGGGAAGGCAGAATCTGCAGCTGATTTCCGTGTGAAACAGCGGGGCATCGCTTTTGTTAAACGCATTTTTTCTTTGGCTTTTACTTTCGTTTTGACACCGACGCGTGGAGTGTTACCGTGTGCGGGACGTAAGCAGTACCCTGGTTGCATCTAGTAAAGCTAGAACTGGTGACTTTTTTGGGTCCTGTCTGGCTAACATTAAAGTGCAGCATGAACCACAGTCTTCAATTTCACCTAACTGAAGTGAATTTTTCACTTATTGAAAGAAAAACAGGGCCAATCCATTGCATCTGGGCACAATAAAATATGTTTGTTGTCTTTCATATCTGAAATAGTGACCTCTGCTTGCTCAAGTTCATTTTTGGCTATTATATTTTTCCTTTTAAGACCATTAAAAAGCTTTCAACAGGTAATATGATCTTCCCAGTATAATTTCACATTAATTAAAAAATGTTTTGATATACAATATGTAGTTCCTCAATTTTAAGTTGAATTATAAATGTATATTTTCTGTAACCAAGTCTACCAACATCGATAAAATACAAGCATGTATAAGTTTGTCAATTCGATTAAATAAGTCCAATCAAGTTTAAAATAGCAGTATTTTCTGTTCTAGACCAGTGGCGCCACCTAATGTATTCTGAAGGAAATACAAATCTGAGTAATGCATTTTGAATAGGATTGTGTGCTTCCACGTAAAAAAAAAAAAAAAAAAAGATACTCGGCAATCATCAGTATTCTGAATGTTCCTATTAGAATGCAGAGTAATTTACACCATAAAAAACACATTACTTAAGCATGTCAAAAACCTTTTACATGTTTGGGCAAGCAAAACATCAGCAAGCTTTCTGTTATTTGCGGGTTAAAATTTTAATGAAATTTCTTCTGTCATTATGAAAGAATATAACACATATGGCAAAAATGAAAGCAAAAAATAATTAGGATGAAATCAAACTGAACATTTTAAGAATAAAGGCTAACATATCAATGCTTGAATGCCTTATAATTTCACAGCTATGTAGTAAGTGGTAAAAAAAAAAAAAAGCTCATGAAATGAAATGAAGCACATGTATGCAGTCTAAAGGTAAGCCATGTAGTCAGAGATCAATTTTCTGGATACACATACAGTACAGTCATCTCAGAAACCATGGGATGACCTTTTCCTACATTACATAAAATCCTCACTCTTTGCTTTGTGATCACAGCCATCTGCACTGGTCCTAAGCGAGATGATTTTCTCTTCACTGGCCAGCTAAAACAAATGAGAAATAGTCACAACTACAGATTCACAGAAGCAGTGTCTCAAACAGAAATATGGCCAAACCAATTAATCAAAATACAGCCAAGCAGAGTTAACAGTGCATTGCAGTACCTTTGAATGATGTGAGATCTTCTGGATCCTCTTTTGGTGGGGGTACTATGAAAGCAAACACGAGATATGAGAAAGTATTAGCTTTATTCAGTCTCCAGGGCTAGCACAGCCAGAATGATCATGAAGTGGTTGAATTCTAAAATTATTGCATGATAATTCATATAAATCTATGCACAAAAAACATGATTCAAAATATTATTTACTTGTATATTTTTATATATTTACTATTTAAATATCTCTTAGTTGTGTCTGTTAATAATGGCACAATAATTTATTTCATTTTTTTTGTAGCAAAATTGAACTCGGAAATCAACAACACTATCAATAACATTAAAGAATTTTGCTTTATCTTATACTAGACAGATTGAAAAATAAACACTGAAACCACTGCACATTTGCCTCATCTTATACTAGAAAAATAAAAGAGTTGTAATTTATTCATAAAATTACCACAAAATGTCATCATAGTCTCCAGGGTAGGCACAGCCTGAGGACAAGCTGAAACACCAGAATGATTATAAAAATGTTTTTTAGATGAATGAATCTACAATAAATTAAAATTCATCAAAATCCCTGCTTCTGTGCATGTATTTTTTTTTCCATTTGTTTCCCATTTTTCTCTCCAATTTAGTTGTTATACCAATTCCCTATTCGCTATCCTCTGTTGGTCTGCAGAGGTTGTAGACTACCACATCCTCCGATACATGTGGAGTCGCCAGATGCTTCTTTTCACCTGACAGCGAAGAGTTTCACTGGGACATAACGCGCGCAGAGGTTCATGCTATCTCCCCCAGATCCCCTCCCCGCTGGACAGGCGCCCTGACCAACCAGTAGGAGTCGCTAATGCAGCGATCACGACTCATACCCTCACTGGCTTCCCACCCGCACCACAGCCAATTGTCTGACCAAGCCGGAATTACCACTGCCGCTACACTACCCACACTACTTAGTTTGAGCAGAGGAGAACTCTGAAATCAGTAACACAAGACATGACATTACAGTTGTTTGCTTTGTCTCATATCAAACTGATAAACAGCACTGAATTGTATTGAAAGTAACATTATATATAATTACATAATTATTAGCTGTATCATATACTAGACTGATAATAAGCAGTGAAATGTATTTCTTGTGTTACCAGTTATGCTGAGCTGGAGAGAGTCACTGTACGGTGTGTAGAAAGCGGGTCTCCCTCTCCCTGCTCGGCACCAGTACTCTCCACCATGTGAAACTGCAGCAGAGTGGATGCTGTAACTGGACCCGTCTGTGCTGCTAGAGTCAGTGCTGGTCAGTGCTGCTCCCTGTGTTTCCTTGTACCACATATACTCCCAGCCAGCAGGATCAGTGCCAGCCCTGCAGCTCAGGGTCACTGTATCTCCTGTGAAGATCTCTCCACTTGGGGCGTCCAGAGTCAGCAGGGGTTTGGGGGCCTCCCCTACAAAACAGGTATAATTTCACCCGCATGTAAAACACCAGAAAACCAGAGTAACATGAAGACACTTGCTATTATAAACAGGACTGCACAAACCATAACTCACCATATAATAAAGTTATTTGTTATGTAACAGATGATTGCTCACCCAGCATTCACCCAGACCATACAATACAATACAATACAATACAATACAATACAATACAATACACTAAGCTCTTATATAGCGCTCTTCATGCATACATCCCAGGGTGCTTTACAAAAAAAAAAAAAAAAAAAATATATATATATATATATATATATATATATAAATGAATAAATAAATAAATAACCAACCTAAGTCAAAACTAAGAGGAATAGGCACATGAGAATCATGGTACGTATAAATGCCAGTACAGGACACAATTAAACCCAGCACTGTCACAAATAACTTTACCTCCTCAGAAATTCTTTTTTTTTCTTCTTCTTAATTTCAGTCATTTCAGCAGGGGTTCAGGAATTTTCCTGGTACATATATTCATAAATCAGTGAACATTTCTAAGCTGACATAAAATGTTAATTTTCCAGTGTAAAGTTATAATTTAGCAAAGTGCCTTGGTTAATAGCATCTACTAATTATAATGAAGCTCCACCTGTCTCTGTGCCAGTTTTACAGTCACAAGAGTGTAATAAGGCATGCAAAAATAGTGATGTAACTGGAAGAGCTACACAAGCATATTACAGATGATTGTGAAAGATATGGACTACAAATCAATTTATTTTTGCCCTTAACGTACAAATGCAGTGCTGCAAATGCTGGCTTTTATTCACAATCAAAAATTGCTAAGTAAACTTTGATCATTTCTGAATGAGTAAAAGTGTCTTTATTAAGGAAAAATGAAAGCCCAAATTTAATTGTACGTCAAAATTAAGTTTGAGTGAAGACTGAATCTAGGCCAATGTGTGCCTTCAACTGCAGTGTGCACAATTGGAATGTGGTTACACTTTAGGAGCATCGATACGAACAGGCACCACAATGGTGACAGTCTGACAAACCAACTTCCTTTTCAGTCACTAATACATGATGCTCTTTCTGTTCTAGTGTGCTGACATTATTTAGTTTTAAAACTATAACTTTTTGTTTTTGTTAATGTCTGAGGCATGTTTGTGTTAGAATGCCACTAATATTTCCTTCATTTTAGTTGTAGTAAATAAGGAATTTCAATTGTTAAATTTGAATTTTTATGTAATAAATGACAGCTTACCATTAACAGTGAGTGTGACCGCATTGCTGCTGCCAGTGTACAGTACTCTTTCCTTATGCTGTCCTTTACATGTGTATGTTCCTGAGTCTGACTGAACAGCAGACAGGATCTCATAGGTGTCCTCAGCTGTGCCCACAGGAAGTTCTCGTCCATCTCTGTACCATTTATGCATCCACACAGGAGAGCGGTCCTGAATGTCACAGTGCAGAGCCGCTCTCTCTGTGTTAAAGATGTTTGTCCATCCAGTCTGTAGAGTCAGAACCACGGGTGGGAGTGCTGGACAGTCCAGGAAACAAAGTGCAAGATGAAGATGGAGTCACAGAGACACCTGCTTCTCAACATCTTTCTACACAATATTAATGAGTTTTTAAAAAAGGAGTCATTTCCAAGTACTGAAAATTATTACTCTTATACATGAATATAAATTTAGGTACAAGTAATTTTCACAGCACAACAACATTACTCACCATCTACAGTCAGAGTCACATCTTTGCTCGTTTCAGTGTAAACATCTCTTCCTGGTATTTTCCCTCTGCAGGAGTATCTTCCATTGTGTGACTGATCTAAAGCAGGGATTGTGAACATATTTCCTTTGCTATTGATAGGGGCTCGATCTTTGTACCACAGATAACTCCACTCAGTCTGACGGGTCTGAATCTTACATTTGAGAGTCACTTTCTCAGTGGGGTAGAACTTCCTCCATGCAGGGTTCAGGGATAGCACAGCAGGTGGTGGAGCTGCCAGTACAGGACACAATCAAAACCATCACAGGGACAAAGAACTTCAGCTGTTCAGAAGAATTCAGTTAATATATGTGCATTTATTGAATAACACACCAACATACAAACCTTTTGTTTATTTATACCTACAATAACACAGAAATATGACTTTTACTTAAAAATAATCTTAGATGTTACATTCCTCAAAATAGCCTCCTTTTTGCCTTAATGACAATTCAATTAATTATTGGAACTCTATCCAATCATTTTGCGAAGTGGAAGGTGGAGGGATGGGAGATAGGTGGCAGGGTAATTAAACAAAAGGAAATCTTATCTACCATAAGCTTTTTTTTAAAAATCCCAGGTAGCCTAATACCTTTAGCCTGTAGTGCAAGTAAAATAGGCATTAAGTTGCAGGAAGTATGGCAAAGAAGGAGTAAGGTAATATGTGCGAGGTCTGATAAGAATAGTGGCAAGAAGGTTATTTTCAGTGAGGAATTGCAAAAAAGCTTGAGATTTCCAGAAACAGTGTTCAGTACACCCAGAATGCAGAAGACAAATATTTTGTGTTGTCTAGCAAAATAAACCGTTGTAAGACTGCACTACAACTTACAGGAAGAACTCAATGCAACTAGAGAGAAACCAGTTCACCTGATTACAGTGAAACGGCAACTACGATCATACAAAAAAGCATGCAAAAACGTTCACAGACAGCCAATATTTATGCATGTGTGCTTGTATGGATGAACAGTGAAAATATTATTTATTTTGTTTTTGTATGTGTGTGTATGTGTGTGTGTTTGCATACATGTACAGTAATGTCACTACAATTCATTTCATTTTAAGTTTACCAAAGGAGAACTATGAAAGCAACAACAGTATATAATATTACAGAATTATTAGATGTATCATATACTAGACTGATAAAAAGCAGTGAAATGTATTTCTTATGTTACCAGTTATGCTGAGCTGGAGAGAGTCACTGTACGGTGTGTAGAAAGGGGGTCTCCCTCTCAGTGCTAGGCAGCAGTACTCTCCACCATGTGAAACTGCAGCAGAGTGGATGGTGTAACTGGACCCGTCAGTGCTGGTCAGTGCTGGTCCCTGTGGTTTTTTGAACCAGATATACTCCCAGCCAGCAGGATCAGTGCCAGCCCTGCAGCTCAGGGTCACTGTATCTCCTGTGAAGATCTCTCCACTGGGGGGGTCCAGAGTCAGCAGGGGTTTGGGGGCCTCCCCTACAAAACAGGTATAATTTCACCCACAGGTAAAACACCAGGAAACCAGAGTAGCATTAAGACACTTACTATTATAAACAGGACTGCACAAACCATAACTCACTGTGCCACACTCAGATGTAACAGATGTTTGCTCACCCAGCATTCACCCAGACCAGACCATACAATACAATACAATAAGCTCTTATATAGCGCTCTTCATGCATACATCCCAGGGTGCCTAACAAAAAAATTAAAAATAAATAAATACCAACCTAAGAAGTCAAAACTAAGAGGAATAGGCACATGAGAATCATGGTACATATAAATTAACATAAATATAGGTCTGTGTAGTTTTCACAGCACAGCAACATTACTCACCATCTGCAGTCAGGGTCACATTGTTGCTCATTTCAGTGTAAACAGCTCTTCCTGGTATTCTCCCTCTGCAGGAGTATATTCCACTGTGTGACTGATCTAGAGCTGGGATTGTGTACTCATTTCCTCTGGAGAGCGTACTGTTGATAGGGGCTCCATCTCTGTACCACAGATAACCCCACTCAGTCTGACGCGTCTGAATCTCACATTTCAGAGTCACTTTCTCAGTGGGGTAGAACTTCGTCCATGCAGGGTTCAGGGTTAGCACAGAAGATTGTAGAGCTGCCAATACAGGACACAATCAAACCCAGCACAGGGACAAAGAACTTCCTCCGAATTTTTTTTTTCTTTTTTTCAGCAGGCATTCATACGGAAGAGGATTAGGGCCACGTGCAATTTTTTTGAGTTCTGACTTTAAAGTCATAATTCTGACTTTATTCTCAGAATTCTGACTTTAAACTCAGAACTCAAAAAAAATTTTCACGTGACCCTAATCCTCTTCCGTACATTCAGGAATCTTCCTGGTACATGTATTAATAAATCAGTGAATATTCCTTAGGCAATATACATTTTCATTTTCCATTATAAAATTTTATTTGTGCAAAGTGCCCTGGTTAATAGAATCCACTAAGTGTTTTGTTCAATTTTCCCTTTATTTCCCATAAAATGCACTTTATGGATAAAGCAGTACGAATAAGATGCACGTGAATAATAAAAATACTTGCCTGCCTCTTGTACAAAGAACATCAGGACAACCAGTCCAACTGGAGGGAATAAAATGAAAATGAGGGTTATTTTAACCAATAAAGCAAATCAGCAGCACAAATGTAGTGCACAGAAACAAAAACAAGAGAGAAACAAAAGAAATGCCCAATGCCTCCTTGTGTCCTTGATGTACAGAAGGGAACAGAGGGTAATATTTGTAAGTAGGAGTGAGAGGCAGTGTTCAGCGTAGTTATTTTGATGGTAAAGCCTGATAAGCACTTTGAAAGCACAGAGACCCTATAAACCTACACTCAGGGAGATAGTATACCATCCACTCCAGTTTGCCATGTGATTTTATTAGTACTTCACAAACATGTAACAGGTTGTGTTCAAAAAATGAGAAAGAAATGTACTTTCTGGCTAAATTATATTACTTCCGCAGAACAGGACGATGTTCTTATTCACACAGTGATAAATAGTGACTCATTCACACCTAGAATGCATCATTCACAATGTTATTCTGATTCTGAGTGTGATTCCTTCTTGTTTTAATTCATCAATAAGAAAGACTAAATGAAAAACTCACCTGTTGCTGTGGTGAACTCATACATGTTGAGCTTTCTCTCCCCTGCTCTTCCTCAAACAGGTACAGCCCTGCAGCGCTGGCTGGTTTTGTTGGTGGATGTGTCTCATTCTTTTAATAGAGCCGTGGTCAGACACTGTTGTGGTGAAAGCTACTTCTCATGAACCACGTAAAGAAAAAAAAACACTTCAAAAGTACTCACAGACACAAAGCTGCACATTCACTCGTATAATGTATACCTTTCTGGAATTGGTATTTTTATATATTGGTATATTTGGTGCATTTGTTTGTTTTCAATTATTTATTATGTTATGGTTATGATCATACAGCAATGTGACTACACAATGAGAGGAGAAAGTAATGAATATCATGATCTACACAGGAGATGAGCGTGCAGTTACAGACAGGAAATAAGATGCAAGGGAGAATACAGAGCAGTAAAACCCCTTCTGCATCACACCTTTTTCATCACAAGTCTGAAAATGACATACCCACAATAAAATGGCTACTGTACTTGAGCCCTTTTGACTACAGGCATAGCCTGGCTCTGCTGAAAGGTAATCCTTGGGAGTTTGTTTTCAAAGAGACAGAATAGTTGTAAATAAACAATACATCTGAGAGAAAGTTATAGACGCTCAACAGTGGAAGTTTTTTCTCACCTAAAAGATGATTATTTTATTTTATTTTTTTGTGGAATGGATACAAATGCCTGGTGGGTTTAAAAATACAATGAAGCCACAGCCACACCATTGGGCAAACCCTGGTTCAAAATTGAATACCACCAAAAATTTGAATTCTGCATTGTTTTTTTCTAAGCTATGTCTAACCAGGTTTCCAAAAAGGCCATTTGGAGACTCCAAAAGGACACTTGGTTACCAAATGATATTATGGGTGTTTATAGATGTAAAATACTATATATTGTATACTATGAGGTAGTTGAAGACGTTTGTGGAAATTCTCACTTTTCCTGCGCCTGCCACTCTCCACCACCCTCCCCTTGCTCTCCCCTTGCCACCTCTGGCAGCAGCAGGTCTGGAAGACTGTAGAAAATATCTACATCAGTTATTCAGTTTACTAATCCATTAACTGAAGTCCATTGATGAAAGTTTTTTTTTAATTTTTTTTTTTTTATACAAAATACCCCACCACCATCAACATGTCAAACACGTCCCACAATTTCACACCACATTTATTGTTCAAATCAGGCCAACTCCTCATTTATGAGAGTACTGAATGTCACATTGCAGGCATTTAGCAGATTCTCATATCCAGAGCGACTTACAATATTATACATAGCATTTACATTGCATCCATTTATACAGCTCGATATATACTGAAGCAATGCATGTTAAGTAGGCTACCTTGCTCAAGTGTACAAAGGCACTGTTCTACCTGAGAATTATGATGTCCATATAATAATACATATATTGTGAGAACATATTTAGTGAATAATATGCTAATATATACACTCCTGGGCGAACAAAATGGGCCAAGCCCAAAATGGCAAAATATTAAGCTTTTAATGGTCTTAACAACAAATTATTGGTCAGAAAATTAGCAAGAATTTAACAAATGCACGACTGAGACCTCCTGTGCCACCATTTGCTCATTTACTTGTGCTGCAGTGAACTGTTTGGTGAAAAGCTAGAAACAGGGAAATTCACTTATACAGTAAACAAATTAACATAATGACAAATAAAAGAGTCATGTTTTGAATTTGGTTGCATATCATTTGCATGCCATGACTTCCTGATGTCTGTGACCTATCAATATCATCAGAGTCTGGATATCTTATTTTCAGGTTGTCCTAAAAACAACACATCACTCTTTGCATTTGAATGGATCTCTATGGGAATTGGGGGTGGGACTAGATTCAGCTGTAAATTATGCTGATACAGTATGGAACACATTTGTTGGCTAAATGGCTTTAAGTCATCAAGGGTCCAAGGTATCAAATGAGCCTGAAACCACCGTGCTGCTGCTAGATATGCAGTAGATACTACAAGCATTGTTTCTCCTGATTAATTTTCCTGTTGAACTCAATGGAAAAAACATTAATGAGTGCTGATAACTGTACTTACATCCCTCTCCATTGTATGAGGCCCCTGCAGGGAGTTATGCGAGGTATGGACCACCTGTATATCCTTCAAAATACCAGGACAATACACCATTTGTTGGCAAATGATGCTATATGCTATTATGTATGAAGTATACAATAAGCTTTAAAACAGCTTTCAATGGAGCTTAAACAGGTATTGACAAGAGTGCCTACATCATCTTGGTCCAGGCTTTGGCTAGAGTCTAAGACTTCTTCTGCATCCTAAAAGAGACCAAAATAACATTTATTGGAGATTGGATCATCTGGATGTTTACACCTACAATATACTGTTAAAATGGTGCCTGTCACAGATTTGTAAGGTGGTAAAAAAAATATTCTTACATGACACCCATCTTGCTGTTCTCCAACCTGCTCTGCCAGACTCTCCTTTAAAAAGTTAGGGTGTAAATGTTACTATAACATAGTTCAGTTACATTTATCAGTGTTCCAGTGCAGCAATAGTAATCACCAAGTCCAGATGAACAGGTCAACCCAACACAGTGACAATCAGCTTAGTTGTTTTTAATTTAAAACAACAAAAATGTTTAGTTTATTTGACAAAATTAAAACACATGTATCAAAAGCATGTGAAGAAATTGTCAAGGATAACATGAAAAAGTCCTGGACTTATTTCCATCGTGGTCCTTGATGTTCCATCAGCCATAGCAAGATAATATTAGGCTTCAAAAGAACAACACGACATACAACGATTCTTACCACAATCTAAAATACATAATCATACTATAACTGCTATTTACATCACATACAATTTACACCCATTTTAATGCACAGTGTTATATAAACAAAATGAGCCTAATACAAATAGTAAGCCAGCCACTTACATGGGGATATTTTCCAACAGCTTATCTTTGATCATTGTTTTGAAGGTGAAGGGGTTACTGTTGATTTTAACTGAAAGTGGCAATTTATTCCACTCCAGAGTACAAAAAAGAGACCCTGCCCATCTTAGACTTGAACCTACTAAGGCTCAGGTTAGCAATACTTGCTCTAGTGTTATGGCCATGTCCTTACCCCACCTTCATAAAATTATTAGTAAAATAGTTTGGAGCCCTACCATATATGATCTTATGGACCATATTGAGCTGCAGCAGACCTGCTTTTGCTTCAACTGGCAGCCACTGTAACTGCTGAAACTGCTGACTCCTGCAATCCAGGCCCAACACCACCCTTATCAAATTATTTTGAGACACCTGAAGTTTCTGTTTTAATGCTCTAGGCAAGCCCCCAAACCAAGAGCAGATAGCATAGTTCAAGTGAAACTGGACAAGACTAGATGCCAACACCTTAAGACAATGCCTGTCTAATAGTTTTGCCTTCCTAGCCAAGTATCTGGTTCTCGCATTAACCTTGCCCAACACCTTCAAGGCCATGCTCTCTCCTCCCAGGTTCCCATCCAATATGCAGCCCAGGTAATTCACTGATGTCCTTGTAGTGATAGGCTTTCCTCCAAGCTCTAACAGTAATGTTGAAACTTTGCTCAACCTTACTTTAGAACCAAATAAAATGCATTCTGTCTTACTTAAGTGTAGAGGAAGTTTGTTGTCAGATAACCAAGTCCTTATCTTAAAGAACTCTTCACCTAAACTCTCTTGAATCTTATTTTTTTCTTTAGGTGAAACAAGTATGGCAAAATCATCAGCATACAAGAGGGTGCTTGAACAGGCAGATTTCATATCATTACTATACAACAGAAATAGTAGTGGACCCAGAACACTTCCCTGTGGCATCCCACATCAAGGGCATAGCCTCTGATAATTGGCCACCAACTTCCACCCTCTGATCCCTTTCAGACAGGTAAGAAGTCAACCACCCAACTGCTGTTACATCCATCCCAAAAGCATTTAGCTTGGATAAAAGTAACCTATGATCTACAGTGTCAAGGGCCTTTTGTAGGTCAAGTAGGACTATTCCACAAAGTTTGCCTTCATCTATCTCCTTTTTTATAAAACCAGTAAAATACAAAAGACAAGTGTCTGCGGAGCAAGATTTCCTAAAACCGGACTGAAGATTGTAAAGAAGATTATGCTTATTGATATAATCATATATTTGCTCATGAACAGACTTCTCAAGTACCTTGGATGTAACACTTAAAATTGATACACGCCTGTACGTGCTAGGATCTGTACAACTCTGCTTCTTATAGAAAGGAATAATTTTGGCATGCTTAAAATCTCTTGTTACAATACTTTGATCTAAAGACAGATTGATAACACGCGTGATATAAGGGGCAATCGTTTCAGCTGAATCTCTTAAAAGCCTAGCAGGAATATTATCAAGGCCAGTAGCTTTGGTTCTGTTGAACTCTCCTAATATTCTTGCAACCTTCTCATTAGTTACCCTAGTGAAGGAGAACAAATTGGCCTTAACTCCAAAATTTGCATAATATCTCTGCCTGTATGCTTCGCAGTACTCCCCTGAACTAGGGGGAAATTTTGAAACAAGGTTGTTCGTCACTGAAGTGAAGAAAACATTAAAAGCAGTAGAAACTCTGCATTTATCATACTCTATTCTGCCATCCATTTCTAAACCAATATTGCTAGATTTATTATCTATGCTGTTTTTCCTACCACCACATCCTAAAACCTTCAGTGCTGTCCACAGTTTTTTAGGGTCATCTTTATTCTCTTTAATTAATTCTGTATACTAATCTCGCTTCGCAGCTCTAATCTTAGTCTGTGCCTCATTCCTATATTTCTTGAATAAATCCAAGTCTGTATGTTCCAATGATCTATTATATTTAGTCAATGCCAAATCTCTACGTTTGATCACTTCCAGGATTTCTTGACTGATCTATGGTCTGGATCTTTACCCATGGGTTGTTCAGAGATCAAAACGGCTGGCCTGTCTCATTGACAGCAGCCATCATAACCTATAGGTTCAGCTTTATGTTACATACCCTTATTTTTAGACTTGATTGCCAAATTATGAGTATCCATTACCCTTAAGTAGAAGAAATTAATTATTCAACCTCGCGTGCAGTTGACCACTCTGTTTTCAGTTTTTGCAACACCATAAACTCTCTTGCCCGCAGTTACCGGCTCATGGTACAGAATTTTAAACTCAGTGATTGGATGTTTTATGTCAAAGTGCACCATGGGTGTCGTAGTTAACCTAGATATCTCCGCACACATTTGCAAATCGCCACATGTATTTGCAGATCTCTGCCACGGCAGAAATGTAGCAAAAATCACGTGTAAAAAGACAGCCAATTGAGAGGCCCGTCTGAGTTGTAACTGATGATATAGACATTTACAGATCTGTGTACGCATTTACAGATTTATGTACGCATTTACAGATCTGTGTACGCATTTACAGATTTATGTATGCATTTACAGATCTGTGTACACATTTACAGATTCATGTATGCATTTGCAAATATATCTGCTACAATCTGTGTATCTATTTGTGTAATCTTATGTAATGCATAGCTTCAAAAAAAAAAAACTACTGGAAACAATATTCTCAGTGTACACATCTACCGGAAATATCACACAAAGGATAAATAAATAAATAAATTACTGTATTAGCTACTGGTGAATGAGATTCTAAGATGTAGCTGTTACACTCCTATCCTTGTAAATAAAAGGTAAAAATGTACAACAAGCTGCACCTCCCACTGTAATGATGTCACGAGGATGATGTTACAGAAAAGGATGAGGACGAGGTTTGATGACATCATCAAAAAGGCCCATGTCCGTCAGGTTCTCATCAATTGCTACAAGTGGTATTGTCTTATGACTAAAAGTCCCTTCCCAGATTGCACTGAGTGGTCTGTCTCACACAACCGTTAGTGTACCCTTCAACCTGATCATTGTGACACCCTCATTCATTGTTTTGGGTCCTTTCATGTGGCTTCACTTCACTTCACATTGGCAAAATAATTTTGATTTATTTTTTTGTTTTGTTGTCATTTTCTCCCATTTTTTAGTCGTTATACCAATTCCCCATGTGTATCACACAATCCTGGGCGATGTCCTCTGTCGGTCTGGGGAGGGCATAGACTACCACATGCCTCCTCCGATACATGTGGAGTCGCCAGCTGCTTCTTTTCACCTGGCAGCGAGGAGTTTCACTAGGAGAGCGTAACGCGCGCGGAGGTTCACGCTATCTCCCCCAGATGCCCTCCCCGCTGAAGAGGCGCCCCAACCAACCAGTATGAGTCGCTAATGCAATGATCAGGACTCATACCCTCACTGGCTTCCCACCCGCGAACACAGCCAGTTGTCTGACAAGCCGGAAGTACCGCTGCCGGTGATTGAACCTGGGTCTCTGCGGTGGTAGGCGAGTGCTTATACCTCTACAGAGAGCAGAGAGGGTGAGAGAGGCGGGATGGGACCCCAGGAGGGGCCATGGCAGGGATCGCACCCGAGCCCACAGAGGGATTCGCACGCACGGTCAGAGAGCTGACGGCCTTACGGACAGCGTCTCATGCCTCAACTGTATTTCTTTCTTTTTATTTTTTGACCATATATTAATATGGTGACAAAATTAAAATATACACCTTTTAATTTCAACTGCTGACTGACATGGCATGGGCCTTCATTGATGAAGTCATCAAACCTCCTAGATCCCGATTAACTACTGACTCCCTCATACCCTCGAGGCTCTCTGAGGTCTTCTTCATGTGGTCAAGACCAGACGTGGATGACAACGGCGCTACTCTAAGACTGTGGGACACAAGGCCAGCCTCCTCTCGACTGGTCACAAATAAAAACCAACATTTTCTGTCATTAAGTAAAATTTAGTAAAATAGAAATAGTAAAAATAGTACTATAGAATTATGTTATTCTCCAATCAAGATTGTCCATATTTTAGCATAATGCAAAAAAAACAACATTTTTATTATTATTATCTTGTATTACATAGATTTTTCTGGATCATATTAGCTTTGGAAACTCTAAAACCTGTTGAGAGTGAAAGCCAGGCGCCCGATCCTGAGAACACTGGAACACTACAGGGAGCGCCTAATGCCACTGAGTCTAACAGGCCTCTGCATGCCAGCACTCTGAACAGGTGATTCATATTCCATCCCAGGCGTACAGGCACACTTCTGTTTAAATCAAAGCTCTGACATTATTTTCCTACAGAAATCTCACCTTATATAGCTCCTTTTTTCATGTCCCTACGGTAAACACTGAATGTTAATTCTACAATAGAAGATTTCACATATCACCCTTCCTCGAAAAATGGTTCAGCCCATAGCTTCTCAACCATACAATTTCGAATTCTATGTTCTCAACAAGTGTCGGCGTCAGGGGCAACCAGCACTCTGACCTATGATTGGTGGACGACTGTATGTTGAATGTACATCTCCGCGGTAATTGGGGATTTCTGCACTGTGAAATCGCGCGGGCATTTCAGAATTCAAGACAGACCGTCGATTATCAAGCTGAGGAAATCACCAAAAGGTAAGTGTAATCAGTGAAGTGTAGCCTAATTTTTGAATCATGCAAAACAAAGTGTAACTTATCCTATTTTCTTTAACCAAATAACGTTAGCCTTAATGTTAATGATTTGTAATCTGATGTTCCTTAACAAATCCTGTCAGTTGATGTGCATCATTTGAATGTAACGTTATCTTGCTAAGGCCTATGTTGAGTAGACAGACGATGAGGTTATCATCAAAAAGCTGACACTTTCATCTGTTCAACAGTGTAGGCCAATGCATTGCAGTTTTAGTGTTAACGGTAATGTTAAATTTGCATTTGCATAATATTTCTGAAACTATTGAGAGGTATGAAAAATGAAGAGAAAGGGTGACATCACTAGTTTCTTCCACCCAATGAGGAGGGATCAGGGAGACACAGCAGAGGTAGTCACAGATGATGGAGCAGGAGAAGTGGAAAATACAAAGCAAGATGGAGGAGAAGAAGTTGAACAGGGGCAAGAAGTTGATATGTTGAAAGAAGAAGAAATAGACATACAGTTCAGAGAGAAGGAGACAATAGAGTCAGACAGCGGAGGGGAGGAGAGACAGCCTGAGTTCCCTCAGGTTATGCCCAGTTGTTCTGATCCCCATGGTAAGATGATTGTGCTCTGTAGCTTTCTATCTGGGCAGTATATTTTTTTCTTGTAACATCAAAATGCTTATTATTTTATGTCATTGAAAAGTTTAATAATTTAGGCTGATGCTTATAAGAATGTTATATGTGTATATGAAACATCTGTAAGTATGCTTACACTTATTGTAATAGTGTTTATTATTAGGTATTTTAACCTTATATATTGCATATGAGTGCACAGTTACTACCACTTGTGCATGCACATGCGTAGAGGACTAAGCTTTGATTTTGCTACCCCATCTGATCTGCAATCTGCATGCCACCCTCATGCCACTCTAAGAAGATTTCTCTAGATCCGCCCCTGGGTACTGGTAATATTCACCTGCATGCTGATGGCACAGTTGTCTGTTGTTCTGCTGAAAAGCTTCAGATTGTCTTCATTAGCCTGCAAAATACATTCATCAATCTAAAACTGACTAAATATATGCTATATATGCTATAAAGAAATATTGATCACAGTGACTTGAAAATGAACATGTTAAATGATTTTCATATTGAGAGAGTAAATAAATACAAATATCTTGGAATTTGGATTGATAATGAATTTACTTTTAAGGCACTCTTGAAAAAAGAGGGCTTATTTATTTAAAATGTAACTTTTATTTTACCATGTAAAAGTGATTGAGAACAAAGTCAAGAAGGTATGTGTCAGAAATGTTTTTTCATACAATACATACAAAGGTGCTTTAAAACTAGCATTGGCAAGGATAATATATAGGATGAAACAAGGGACACAGAAAAAAATTGTGTTGCGTCAGAATTTTAGAAAAGCAGCAAAGTACCCATTGATGGTCTTTAGTTCAGAGGGTGAAATGTAGTATGAAGCACACACAGACAATACCCACAAAGGAAGGCGTACAAAGACCTTCACCTACAGAAATACCTGAGAAATCGACACCTTCAGAATTTGGAATGTTTGCATCATTAAACTTGTTTTAATGATTTAAATACAGTGTGTGCGTATCTTACCCCACATGATATAATTTCTATAGGACAATGACTTTATATAAAAAAATAATGATTACTGGTATATCAATGAAATACACAAAGGCGGCTGTAAAAATACGGAACAGAAGGTCATACGTGTTCAGGAGGTTAAGCCAAACAGGAGATTCTCAGATTTGGTCCTGAAGACAAACTGGTTTTCGAGCTCATTTATGCAGCAACACTCCCAGACCTTAGGAAGATTAATGATTCAGTCGTGACAGTAAGTAGTACCTGAGTCATAATGTTGAATGCCAGCTCGAATGAATACTTTCCAACATTGTGGCACTAGGACTAAACCACCCTAAACAACATTAAGAAACAGTGAAAGAGTGGAAAATGTTGCTAAACATTTGTATCAAAATATATTTGACCTAACGTTGGAATCCATCACCATTTCACCCAGGACAGTACTATTAAAAACCCTGGGAAAGCTATTTATATTGGACATACAATACCCCTTAGAAATCTATAAATGTATTTGTGTAAGCTTAGAAAAATAGAAAGGTTTGCTAGATTTACTTACAAGCATATACATGTTTGTTTTTTTTTTCATTACAATAAATTTCAAGCTGAAAGTACAGGTATTTATTGCAAGCTGCACAGTGTCCAGTGTGAACTCAGCTGTAACAGTGTTAATGCAACTCTGAACAGATAACATTTGGTCCCACTCTGGAATGTTGGGCCAAATGTTATCTGTTAAGAGTTGAGTTAACACTGGAACTTATACTGTGTACAAAAGTTGTACAACTGTGTACAAAAGTATTTCTGGGTGCTCTTTTAAAATAATCTCTGCACAATAACTGGCTAATTTGCAGTATTGCAGCCAAGTTTTCTTCTCCATGACAGGGACAATCGTTGGCTCAAATGCAGCACCTCCTCATCTGCCTCGCCCTCCTCCAAAAGCCTTCATTCACAATGACGGTCAGGAAGAGCAAGATGGCTGCCCCCACACTGATCCGTGCTAGATTCTCCACTGTGCAGGAAACTGGGGGAGATAAAAAAAACCCACAGAGGTGAGACTCAGAGTTAAGGGACTTGCTAAGACTTGCAGCCTGTTATGCTGTGCCCACCACCAGCCACTGTTAACGGCAACCTGCCAGCCAGTTAGCCGAGATTGGGGAAGGAGGGTGGTGCTACAGATAGTGTTTGCGGACCCATTTGGTAACACCCCCCACCCCAACCAACCAAAACCAACCGTCCCTAAATGGTTTCATTCGACAAGAATCATTGCATGTGCGCCATAGCTACAGTCATCGCTTTTCTGTTGCTTGTTCTGCATTTTGGTTTTTCCCCTGGTGTCTCTTTGTCTATTAGCATGGTATGTGGTAGCCATGGAGATGAGGGTGTGTTAGTCGATTGGCCCGATCAGAACTACATTACATTGCCAGCAGACATTCTTCAAGACTTCAACTTGGTCACAAAGGACAGTTGCAACAATCGAACACACAATGCTTGTGCTCTCATTCATGCAGACGTGCAAGCCGGCTTTCGCATGAGGCATCAGCGTCATCCTGAGCAACTTATCAGAAACAGAATCAGAATCGCGTTTATTGGCCAAACATGCTTTTTTCACATGTAAGGAATTTGACTCCGGTTCACAGTAACTCACACTGTACTTACATTCACAATGTCAACAACAAACAACAATAACAAACAACAACAAGAGTAGGTTTTACCTACAGAGAGCAGTAGTGAAAGTGTGTTGTGCTTTTACAAAGAATAAATATATAATAAATATGTAAGTGTATAAATAAATTATTGCACTGTGAACATGGCTGTGGGTATGTGCAACTATTTTTTGATAGACAGGTTAGCTGGGTTAATTGTTCATGTATAAAACTTTATACAACTTTATAAATTTTTACATTTATACAGCAGGATACATTTATACCTTGCTCAAAAGTACAACAGCTTTGCACTACCCAGGTATTGAACCTGCAACCTTTAAGTCGCAAGCCCTGTTCCCTATCCAATACACTACACTGCCACCTTTGGACATATGCAATTTGTTCTATTATTTGCAGAGGTGGAAAGCCCAGGGGTCAGAAGGTAAAAGTACTCCCTTGTGTTTCTTCCACCCATGGACTCAGCCAGCTGATTTCATTTAGTTCTACCTCCTGGCTGAAGAATTGTCCTAATGATCAAATCCAGGTGATTAGGGAGGAAGTTTACTTACGAAACCTGGATTTTACACCTGTGATGATTTGTTGACAACTTTTAGTTCAGTCATTTGGTTTTGCTGTTTTTGAAATTGTTACTACGATATTTTGTTTCATTAGATTATCTTTGATTACATTATATTTCATAATCTATCATTATCTACAGACCTGGGTCAAATACGTTTTTGTTTGTAGTGTGCCTTTTTTAGCAAGGCTGTGTTGTGACAGAAAATCACTTACTTTTGCATGTGGGCTGCATTAGGTGCATGGATTGGCTTTGACTGCTTATCCTTAAGCTCAAAATACCATGGTGCACTGTGGAGTACTGACTGAGTCTATTGCAAACAAGACAGCGTGACTTCCTGTCACACACTGTGCTCACCACGAGCGCTTGAAGGGTGGTGGAGGAAGCGGTCTTGGGTGAGGCGCATTTCATTAATAGCCTGACAAAAGGAGTGGAACTCACCAATGTTGTTTGCTCTAAATCCTTCACTGATCTCTGTGTAAGACGGTTGGCCTGTTCGGTTTCCTCTGCATTTATATTCACTGCTGTAAGAGTCGTTTCCAGCGGTGAGTGAGAGTCTGTCCCCGCTGGGGTCCAGTGGAAGGTGGCGTCCGTTTCTGTACCACGTGTAGTTCCACTCAGCAGAGCTCCCCTCAACCTGACACCTCAGAGTCAGAGTGTCTGACCTGAAGATCTCTGTCCACGCAGTATCCAAAGTCAGCACAGCCTGAGGACGAGCTGAAACGCCACAATGATTAGGAAATGGTTGATTAGAGTATCGTGCACAACTATAAATTATAATACATCAAAACGCCATGCCCAAAAAACATGATTGAAAATATCACTTATGTGGTGCATGTATGTTTGCACTTTGATGTCGCAGGTTGCCAGGTGGCATTGTCATGTTTAAACAGGCAAAGGCCTTCCCCCAAAGTGTAGGGGAAGCACAGAATAGTCTAGAATGTGATTTTATTCTGTAGAATTCTAATCAGCCTTCATTAGAACTAAGGGACCTAGCCCAAACCATAAAAACCACCCCAGACCAAGTAGTATCCAGATACTTTTGGTCATATACCGTATAGAACATTTCTGAATTATTTGCTTTATCATATACTAGACTGAGAAATAAAGCAGTAAAATGGATTTCTTATGTTACCAGTTATGCTGAGCTGGAGACCATATAATAAACCATATAATAAAGTTATTTGTTATGTAACAAATGATTGCTCACCCAGGATTCACCCAGACCATACAATACAATACAATTCAATAAGCACTTACATAGCGTTCTTCATGCGTACATCCCAGGGTGCTTTACAAAAAAATATATATCTATAAATAAATAAATAACCAACCTAAGAAGTCAAAACTAAGAGGAATAGGCACATGAGAATCATGGTACGTATAAATTAACATAAATATAGGTCTGTGTAGTTTTCACAGCGCAGCAACATTACTCACCATCTACAGTCAGGGTCACATCTTTGCTCATTTCAGTGTAAACAGCTCTTCCTGGTATTCTCCCTTTGCAGGAGTATCTTCCTCTGTGTGACTGATCTAGAGCTGGGATTGTGTACTCATTTCCTCTGGAGAGCGCACTGTTGATAGGGGCTTCATCTCTGTACCACAGATAACTCCACTCAGTCTGACGGGTCTGAATCTCACATTTGAGAGTCACTTTCTCAGTGGGGTAGAACTTCCTCCATGCAGGGTTCAGGGTTAGCACAGCAGGCGGTGGAGCTGCCAGTACAGGACACAATCAAAACCAGAACTGGGACAAAGAACTTCAGCTGTTCAGAAGAATTCAGTTCATATACGTGCATTTATTGAATAACAAACCAACATAAAAACCTTTTTTTATTTATACCTCCAATAACACAAAAATATGACTTTTACTTAAAAATATTCTTAGAAATGACTAGTAGAAATAGCCTCCTTTGGCTTTAATTACAATTAAATTAATTATTTGAAGTTTATTCATTTCAATAATACATATATTAAGTGCATCCTCATCTACTTAAGATTTTTTTAAAAACACAGGTGGCCTAATACTTTTGGCCTGTATTGTATGTCTATAAATATGCCACTATGATTTATTTTAGTTGTAGCAAATAATGCATTTTAATCATTAAAACTTGTATTTATATGCAATAAATGACAACTTACCAACAACTTTCAGTGCAACCATATTGCTGTTTGCCAGTGTACAGTACTCTTTCCTTATGCTCTCCTTTACATGTGTATGTTCCTGAGTCTGACTGAACAGCAGACAGGATCTCATAGGTGTCCTCAGCTGTGCCCACAGGAAGTTCTCGTCCATCTCTGTACCATTTATGCATCCACACAGGAGAGCTGTCCTGAATGTCACAGTGCAGAGCCGCTCTCTCTGTGTTAAAGATGTTTGTCCATCCAGACTGTACAGTGAGAACCACGGGTGGGAGTGCTGGACAGACCAGGAAACAAAGTGCAAGATGAAGATGTAGTCACAGAAATACTTGCTTCTCATCACCTTTCTACACAATATTACAGAGTTTTAAAAAAGGAGTAATTTCCAAGTACTAAGATTTCCTTCATTTTAGTTGTAGTAAATAATGAAATATGATTTTCTAAAGATACATCTCTTTGAAGTGAATTATCATTCTGCAAGTAAAATGCTAATATCTTGTCTTACATGTCACTGTCAGAGTATGTGATTATCTGATTATCTCGCGATTTTCAACCTTTGCTTCACACCGATACTGAGCACTGTCAGACTCAGTCACACGACTCAGGGTGTAAGCAGAGAACCCTTCTACAGTATAGGAGGAGAGTGTGGTCTCTTTAGCTTCTCTTAGCTTCTTCAAGGTATATTTCCATCGTGTGAACGGATCTGAATCCTCAACCTTACAGGTAAGACGCACAGTCTCCCCTGACATCACATTTGACTTTTGCGGATCAGCAGTCAGGACAACTTGAGCACTGGTCTCTCAAGAACAAATATTATCCCAGTGAGAACAAAGGATGTGAAATGGCTTCCTAAAACAAGCATTCAGCATTACCACCACGCAAAAATATTCACAGACAGCCAATGTTTACGTATTGATTAGCAATTTCAGAAAATTTACTTGCAGCCTTAATTGCTGGTATTGATAAACAGAGCATGAATTCATGTTAGAGCAGTAAAGTTAGTTTCAAATTAGAATGGCACGTGTTATTTTAATAAAACAAACCAAACTTGCTCATATTTGAGGGACACGAAGATACAGCAGATGCTGAGTTTGTAGTGTAAGCACAATGTACAATTAATAAGCTAGAACCTTCTGTTTTGTGCAATATTCCCTTTGTTTCCCATAAAATGCACTTTATGGATCAAGCAGTATGAATAAGATGCACGTGAATAATAAAAATACTTGCCTGCCTCTTGTACAAAGAACATCAGGACAACCAGTCCAACTGGAGGAAAAAAAATTAAAATGAGGGTTTTTTTTTTTTTACCAATAAAGCAAATCAGCAGCACAAATGCAGTGCACAGAAACAAAAAAACAGGAGAGAAACAAAAGAAATGCCCAAAGCCTCCTTGTGTCCTTGATGTATATAAGGGAACAGAGGGTAATATTTGTAAGTAGGAGTGAGAGGCAGCGTTCAGCATAGTTATTTTGATGGTGAAGCCTGAAAAGCACTTTGAAAGCATGGGGACCCTATAAACCTACACTTAGGGAGATAGCATACCATCCACTCCAGTTTGCCATGTTATTAGTACTTCATAAACATGTAACAGGTTGTGTTCAAAAAATGAGAAAGAAATGTACTTTCTGGCTAAATTATATTACTTCCACAGAACATGACAATGTTCTTATTCACACAGTGATACATGGTGACTCATTCACATCTAGAATGCTTCATTCACAATGTTATTCTGATTCTGAGTGTTCTTCCTTCTTGTTTTAATTCACTATAACAAAGACAGAATGAAAAACTCACCTATTGCTGTGGTGAACTCATACATGTTGACCTTTCTCTCCCCTGCTCTTTCTCAAACAGGTACAGCCCTGCAGCGCTGGATGGTTTTGTTAGCGGATGTGTCTCATTCTTGTAATAGAGCTGTGATCAGACACTGGTGTGGTTAAAGTTTCTTCTCATGAAATACGTTTAAAAAAAACCACTTCTAAAGAACTCACAGACACAAAACTGCACATTCCCACATTTAAAGTGAATACCTTTCTGGAATTTTTATATTTATTTAAGCATTTATTTATTTGTTTGTTTGTTTGCTTGTTTTCAATTATTTATTATGTTGTGGTTAAGAACATGCAGCAATGTGACTACACAATGAGAGGAGAAAGTAATGAATATCATGATCTACACACGAGATGAGCGTGCACTTAGAGACAGGAAATGAGATACAAGGGCGAATACAGAGCAGTTACACTTTGTGCATCACACGTTTTCTTTTTATCACAGGTCTGAAAATGACATGCCCACAATAAAATGGCTACTATCCTTGAGCCCTTTTGACTACAGGCATAATCCTGGCTTTGCTGAAAGGTAACCCTTGGGAGTTTGTTTTCAACGAGTCAGAATTGCTCTTAAAAAATAATAAGTCAGAAAGTAATAGAAGCTCAAACACAGTGGAAGTTTTTTCTCTCACCTAAAAGATTATTATTATTTATTTATTTTTTTTGTGGAATGGATACAAACGCCAGGTGGGTTTAAAAATACAATGAAGCACCCACACCCACACCATTGGGCAAATCCTGGTTCAAAATTAAATACCACCATGAATTTGAATTCTGCATTGTTTTTTTCCTAAGCTAGGAAATGTCTAGCCAGGTTTCCAAAAAGGCCATTTGGAGACTCCAAAAGGACACTTGGTTACCAAATGATATTATGGGTGTTTATAGATGTAAAATACTGTATATTGTATACTATGTGCTAGTTGAAGACGTTTGCGGAAATTCTCACTTTTCCTGCGCCTGCCACTCTCCACCACCCTCCCCTTGCTCTCCCCTTGCTACCTCTGGTAGCAGCAGGTCTGGAAGTCTGTAGAAAATATCTACATCAGCTATCTACTTTACTAATCCATTAACTAAAGTCCATTGATAAGTTTTTTAAAAATCAAATATCCCACCACCATCAATATTTCAAACACGTACCACAATATCACACCACATGTATCATTCAAAATCAGGCCTACACCTTATTTAAGAGTACTGAATATCACATTGCAGGCATTTAGCAGACGCTCGTATACAGAGAAACTTGCAACATTTTACATAGCATTTACATTGCATCCGTTTATACAGCTGGATATATACTGAAGCCATGCACGTTAAGTACCTTGGTGAAGGAAAAAAAGGTACTGTTCTACCTGCGAATTATGCCGCCCATGTAATAATACATATATTGTAAGAATGTATTTAGTTAATAATGATACATATATTTTGAGAATGTATTTAGATGCTCACCGACATAAATCTGAATCAAGTCCTTCATTGAACAAGTCCTCTGCACTTTTTTTGGATGAAAACTTACTGTGGTTTTTGTTCACTGGATCCTTCTCGTGAAAAAGACCAATATGCCGTCAGTGGATTTCCAAAACGCACAGAAGGTGAGGAACCCCCGAGTTTGTTTTGGCATCCCACGTTAGAAGATAAGGGACCGTTGTCGCTAAAACATTGGCACCGTAAAATGGGTTACAGAGAGAGAACCGTCAGTTTTAACACTTTCAAACGGTATGTCGAGTTACCAGGCTGATTTAATTTCACCATAATGCAACTGAACAAATGCAAATGAACCCACTCCACGGGGTTAAGGCAAAGGCTGTTTATGTACACATTTATCAGGCCCGTATACGACTGGCTGTACCAGAGCGCTTGGAATTATTGGGTTCTCTCTGTAGATAGCATGGTTTAGTGTCATAACGCACAAAACTTTGCTAAGTCCATTGTCACTGAATAGTTCCGTATGCCGTTCGTCGCCTGTCGGGGCTCAGCTCTCCATCACACCACGCCGCCCACTTCCCGTGTCACACCCAGAGACTGCTGGTCACACCAGCAAACACCGCCCCCTGCTGACGCTACAGCGCTCTGGATATTGCAGGAACGCCTCAGCACAGCTGCGTGCACACGCAGACAGACACCCAGCCGCACCAGACGAGAGTGAAGCAAGCCGCGTCTGCGGCGGTTTTGTACAAGACCCCGGCTATCTTTAAAAAGGCAGCTCGCCTCGCAACCGAGAGGTACTCCCCGGTAACTAGACCACATTGCCTTTTCCCCAGTTTCTAGCCAAGTCCCGCTCGCACTTGGACGATTGCTCGAGAGTCTTCCGGTGTTCTGGCGATTTGTCCTACCTTGTCGAAATGTTCTACCAGTAAATTTATAGTCATGTCTATGACCATATCGGAAAAATACTTCCGCGAGTAAACTGCCCTGCTTTAGTAACTCGATAGGGAAGACGAAATGTCAGAATACCGGCTGTAGACGCGCTGCGTGAAGCCATCACCTACACCTGATTTCCCTACTTTTGTTAAACGCATTTTTTTCTTTGGCTTTTACTTTCGTTTTGACGGCAACGCGTGGAGTGTTACCGTGTGCGGGACGTAAGCTGTACCGTGGTTGCCTCTAGTAAAGCTAGAACTGGTGACTTTTTTTGGGTCCTGTCTGGCCAACAATAAACTGCAGCATGAACCACATTTCATCTCACTGAACTGAATTTTTCACTTATTGAAATGAGAAACAGGGCCAATCCATAGCATATGGGCACAATAAAATATGTTTGTTGTCTTTCACATCTGATACAGTGACCCCTGCTTTGCTCAAGTTATTTTTGGCTGTCATAATTTTTCCTTTTAAGAGCATTAAAAAGCTTTCAGTAGGTAATATGATCTTCCTAGCATATTTTCACATTAATAAAACAATGTTTTGATATACAATATGTAGTTCCTCAATCTTAAGTTGAATTATAAATGTATATATTTCTGTAACCAAGTCTATAAACATCGATAAAATACAAGCATGTATAAATTTGTCAATTCGATTAAATATGCCCAATCAAGTTTAAAATAACAGTATTTTCTGTTCTAGACCAGTGGCGCCACCTAATGTATTTTGAAGTAAATACAAATCTGAGTGACGCATTTTGAATAGTATTGTGTGCTTCCACATAAAAAAAATTATACTTGGCAATCATCAGTATTATGAATGTTCCTATTAGAATGCAGAGTAATTTACACCATTAAAAAAAACACATTACTTAAGCATGTCAAAAACCTTTTACATGTTTGGGCAAGCAAAACATCAGCAAGCTTTCTGCTACTTGTGGGTTAAAATTTTAATTAAATTTCTTCTGTCATTATGATAGAATATAACACATATGACGAAAATGAAAGCAACAAATAATTAGGATGAAATCAAACTTAACATTTGAAGAATAATGGCTAACATATCAAGGCTTGAATGCCTTATAATTTAACAGCTATGTCGTAAGTAGTAAAAACAAAGCTCATGAAATGAAATGAAGCACGTGCATGCAGTCTAAAGGTAAGCCATGTAGTCAGAGATCAGTGTACTGGGTATACATACAGTACCGTCATCTCCGAAACCATAGGATGACATTTTCCTACATTACATAAAATCCTCACTTTTTCAATTGCGATCATAGCCATCTGCACTGGTCCTAAGAGATGTTTTCCTCTTCACTGGCCAGCTAAAACAAATGAGAAATAGTAACAACTACAGATTCACAGAAGCAGTGTCACGAACAGACATGGGCCAAAACAAATCATCAAAATACACCCAAGCCGAGTTAACAGTGCATCGCAGTACCTTTGAATGATGTGAGATCTTCTGGATCCTCTTTTGGTGGGGGTACTATGAGAGCAAACACGAGATATGAGAAAGTATTAGCTTCAGTCAGTCTCCAGGGCTAACACAGCCAGAATGATCATGAAGTGGTTGAATTCTAAAATTATTGCATGATAATTCATATAAATCTATGCGCAAAAAATATGATTCAAAATATTATTTACTTGTATATTTTTATATATTTACTACTGAAATCTCTTAGTTGTGTCTGTTAATAATGGCACAATAATTAATTTCATTTTTTTTTGTAGCAAAATTGAACTCGGAAATCAACAACACTCCCAATAACATTAAAGAATTTTGCTTTATCTTATACTAGACAGATTGAAAAATAAACACTGAAACCACTGCACATTTGCCTCATCTTATACTAGACAGAGGACAAAAAATAAAAGAGTTGTAATTTATTCATATAATTACCACATAATGTCATCATAGTCTCCAGGGTAGGCACAGCCTGAGGACGAACTGGAACACCAGAATGATTATAAAAATGTTTTTTAGATGAATGAATCTACACATAAATGAAAATTCATCAAAATCCCTGCTTCTGTGCATGTGTTTTTTGGTTTGTTTTTTTGTGCCATTTTTATGCCCAATTTAGTCGTTATACCAATTCCCCAGTCGATGCGCTATCCTCTGTCGGTCTGGGGAGGCCACAGGCCTCCTCCAATACATGTGGAGTCACCAGCCGCTTATTTTCACCTGACAGCGAAGAGTTTCACTGGGAGAGAGTAACACGCGCAGAGGTTCATGCTATCTCCCCCAGATCCCCTCCCTGCTGGACAGGCCCTGGTCAGGGCCCATATCAGATTCAGTGTCAGGGCGATTGCCAGGGTCAGGGTCAGGGTCTGAGTCGGGGGCAGGATTTCTCGACCTGAGAGCGGGAGGGCGACCTCTGCACGGGGGACAGGCGACCTCTACAGGCGAATCCAGGTCAACGTGAGCCGGCTTCAAGTCGTCTACTGTAACACGGTCAGACCTACCACCGATGTCCAAAACGAAAAACTTGTCCCCAGACTCCAAAACTCGAAACGGCAAATCGTAAGGGGGTTGCAAAGGGCTATGATGCATATCACGATGCACAAACATGAAACGCGCATCACGCAACCCTGGGAGAACGTGGGAGCGCGGCAAACTGTGATGCGTCGTGGGCACTGGGGCAAATGACTCCGCGCTGTCCCGCAGAACCGAGCGCTGGCACGTGGCTGACCAAGGGACCCAACAGTTGGGTAGGAACTCCCCTGGGACGCGCAAAGGTTGCCCGTAAACCAGTTCTGCAGACGATGCCATCAGATGAGCCTTAGGGGCCGTCCTAAGACCAAGTAGGACCCACGGAAGCCTATCAAACCAAGCATCCCCTTGGAGTGCAGCGGGGAGGGACGCCTTCAATGAGCGATGAACACGCTCTCACATTCCATGAGCCTGAGGGGGATAAGCCATGGTCCAATGCAGCGTGACCCCCAACTGGTGGGCGATCGCCGCCCACAACTCTGATGTGAACTGAGCCCCGCGGTCAGAGGACAAATCAGCCCTGACCCCGAAGCGCGAGACCCACGAACCGATGAAAGCTCGAGCGACCTCAGCAGTGGTGGAAGATGTCAGCAGTATTACCTCCGGCCAACGTGTGGTCCTGTCTACGTGAGTCAGATCTAATCAAATCCCCGTTCGCTACCAAAAATTGAAGGCACTAGCCAATCGGGGAGCGCATCGCTAACAAGAATTGAAAGACTCGGCCAATCAGGGTGCGTATGTCTACTAAGAGTTTACGAAGAATTAACCAATCGCTTTCTGGAGTGTCTCGGGCTGAGAGCATAGAGCGCTAGCCAGCGCTACGCTACCACCATCAACACAATGCACACAGCACTCATACGCCGGTATATGCACTTATTATAGCTAGCTATCTCTAAAGCATTTCCAGTAATACGGGAGTATGCAGCTGAAATCCTCTATGGAAAGCAACCTCACAGCGATCTTATCTATGATCAGTAGGTAATGTTGTGTTTCACTTCGGGGTGTTTATTCCGCTGGAAAAGAGAGAGAGCCAAATTTTTCTTTTTTTTTTAGTCAGTGAAATTTCCATCTGAGCTCTACAACGGCGATTGCGACCACAACATTTATTTTGCCTTTTTTGTATAGCTATTTCCGTGGTTAAATTGCATCTGTTATTATTATTTATTGGTAAAAACATTTACTTCATATCCAGGGAGGTAGCCAACTACTTGAAAGTTAGATTACATGAGTAGCTGTTTACTAATACGATTGCATTTCAGGCTGGAAATAACCCGTTAAACCAGAGAAATTGCTGAGTTGTCGTAGAATCTTTCTCCCAACACAATGTATCAAGGCTGGTAGCGTCGGCAAAGCAACCGATGCTGTAACAAAACTATGTCACAATGGCTATAGCAGCTGTTTTAAAATGTCATTGTGTCACCCGGACTTTTTTTGCAGCCCGGACATAAATTGTTGTGACAGCTGTCACACGACAGCGCCATCTATTGGTTGCTGAAGGAAGCATAGACGTGCATAATGGAGTTGTACGCTAAAAGGAGTACCATGGTGATTTTCACACTTTCTCGGTTTTATGTGCTATTTGCACAAGAGGCATTGAAGAAGCACAATGAGTAAAGTATTAAATATGTCCGTTCTGTATTTTTGGGGAAATATACGTTTTAAATTTATCGTCCTATTTTCAACCGGTTGAGAAAGTTGTCAACTTGGTGCGTCACGAATACAGTAACCACTCCCCTTTCCACGCCCCGTAAACCCATGGATAACTGGAGACCCATAGTTTGCGCCGCTGGCTTACAGGCAAGACAATGCAAATATTTGACTGACGTTAGGTTCACTTAAATTAGAGTGCCTTTTAAGGACTATTAGATTATTTCTGGTTATATTCATTTAGCTAGCTAGCTAATGTTAGCTAGCTAGGTAGTTTGCTTTCATAAGGCAATGTTATCGATAACGTTAGCTAGCTAGTTTGCTTTTATGAGGACGTTATAGTTGTGCTTTTATCTTAACTTGGCTAGCTAGATAGCAAAAATTATAATTGTATATAAGTCAACGCCCTTACCTTAGCTATCTATCGATACTTGATATACTACTAAGCTAGCTAGCTTGTGAAAATTCAGTCTCCCAAAAAGAGCGCGTATCATGGGGGTAGCTATGGTAATGGGGCACGGTCTGTCAATCATAGCTAACTGACAGTTCTCATTAGCACGCCTGGACGGTTCGGGTGAACTTTTATAGTGGGAAATAGGCTTAGAAAAATACGTTTTAAAGTACATTGAAATGACTGAATAATAAAAAAATTATGCACATTTGTTTTGTTGTTGCCTAAAGACAACTGGGAAGTGTCACGTTCAACCACCATGTTACACCTTTAAACATGAAAATGGAGGGCAGTTCACATAAGTCTGCCTCTTATCAGACCCTCAGAGGAAAACAGACTGTTTATTGTGCTGACAGGAAGTCAGTAAATGTGATAGAGACAGTGCTCAGCTGCAAAACATCGGACTGGATCAGCATTATGTAAAACTTAAGGTTCTCCATGACAGTGTAGTCATATTTTGTATTGTTGGAAAGCTGATGTCATGTGGAAAAAGTTGGTGTCTTAGCTACAAAGGTTAATCTAGTTTGATATGTTCACAGAGATAGCATACACAGGATTCATTGTTGTACTGTTATGTCATGATTGTGACTTTATTTAATGGCTTAAGTGTTTTTCTTTATAATAATAATAATAATAAGTTTATTTATATAGCACCTTTCAAGAGCAGACATCACAAAGTGCTTTACAATAAAATCAACAACAAAAGGCAAGTAAGAGATAGATAGGAAAACAGATAGGAAAAATCACAAAGCAACAACATGATAAAACAAGATTACATTTTTTTTATTTTTCTAAAAACAAATTAAAAGCAAGTCTAAAAAAATGGGTCTTAAGCTGCTTTTTAAAGGAGTCCACCTGTACACAATTCTTAAGTCCAATGGGAGAGAGTTCCAGAGTTTTGGAGCTATAACCTCAAAAGCACAGTCTCCTTTTTTGAGCCTGGAGCGAGGAACAACCAAAAAACCCTGATCAGAGGACCTCAGATTCCTACTGGGATTATATGGCTGCAGTAGCTCTTTAATGCAGATAGGTGCCTGACCATGCAAGGCTCTGTAAACAATTACAAGAATCTTGAAATGGATTCTGAATTTGATGGGAAGCCAGTGTAGAGATTTCAGGATTGGTGTTATGTGAGACCTTTTGGGGGACCTGGTCAGGAGCTTAGCAGCAGCATTTTGGACCAGTTGTAAGTGGTGAAGGGATGTCTTGCTAAGACAGGTGAAAAGGGAATTGCAGTAATCAAGATGTGAGGAAATAAATGCATGTATAATCATCTCCAACTCAGCTGTGGAGACAATGGGCCTGACTTTGGCAATGTTTCTCAGCTGGTAGAAGCAGGAGCGAACCAAGCAATTTACATGCTGGTCAAAACTCAATGCCTAGCCCATAGAAATGCCTACATTACAGAAGGTGGCTTTAACAGCAGCGGATAAAGAGCCAAGACATTCCATCACCTTCAGGACAACGCCATCTGGGGCAGAAATAAGAACTTCTATTTTTTCAGTATTTAGCTGCAGAAAATTGTCTGCCTTCCAATCTTTTACAGAGTCGAGTCAATTCAGTAGAACAGCCAGTCTTGAAACATTTTGAGGCTTAAATGAAAAGTATAATTGAATATCGTCCGCATAACAATGGAAGGAGACATCATTAAAATTGCTTATTATCTGCCCGAGAGGAAGCAAGTACAATATAAACAGCAGCGGGCCTAGGACAGAACCTTGGGGAACACCACAAAAAAGAGATTCAGCTGATGAGACATAATTATGTACTGTAACCGAGAAAGTCCTGTCCGACAGGTATGAGGAAAACCAATCCAAAGCTGATCCAGAAATACCCACCCACTGCCTGAGCCTCTCAATCAAGATACGGTGGTCCACCGTATCAAAAGCAGAACTGAGATCTAACAGAGCCAATACAGAACATTCTCCTGCATCACCCTTCATTAGCAGATCATTTGATACTCTGAGAAGAGCTGTTTCTGTTGAGTGCAACCGACGGAAGCCAGGCTGAAACTTCTCTAAAATGTTGTGCTCATCTAAGACAGCTGTAAGCTGCTTAGCAACCACTTTTTCTAAGGCCTTAGCTATAAAAGATCATTTATGAATAGGCCTGGAGTATGTATGTAGTATGTAGCATGTGTCATTGTGTATAAGGAGAGAAGTGCAATGGTTCAGAGAGACTAGTCAACAGTCTCCTGCGCATATGCATATGCGTATAGACATTTCACCACACAAATTTTGCACAATTGCATATTGTTATTATTATTGAACACACTGAACAATAAACTGCATTCATTTTAACCTGGCATTCCTCTTTGACTCTTACCACGGCACACCCAGCCGTTTTAAGGTTCTAACACTTAGATCCCAGGATATCTGCACCCTGTAGTCACTCACCTGTACACTAGTGTCATAGCAGGATACACAATGTATTTATGCAGGCTACACAAGCAAGTCACCTCCACGTCAACCATGATAGACAGCGATCCGTATTGAGCCACACTACTGGCGGACAGCAGTCTCCTTTTTCTATACCTAACCGCTAGCCCAGAGGAAAGGTTAAAACACTATATAATCAAGATAACATTAAATTAATCCTGTTGCAGTAAAACTACATGCATTCCTTAGCCACTCAGATACTTCCGCTGTTGGGTTTGTGGAGGGGTTTCTTACAGTTGGTGACCTCGATGTTGTAAGTTCTGTTGGTGACCTGTTTGGTGTATCTGAGGGGTTTCTTACATAGGTGATCATCAGTATTCTGAATATTCCCACTAGAATGCAGAGTAATTTACACCATTGAAAAAACACATTGATTTAGCTTGACAAAAACTTTTACATGTATTGGGCAAGAAAAACATCGGAAAGATTTCAGTTACCTGGGGGTTAAAATTTAGATTAAATTTCTCCTGTCATTATGTAAAGAATATCACACACATGGCTAAAATTTAAGAAATGTATGTTGTAAGATATAAATAAAAAAGCACAAATAAAAGCTTTTAAGCTCAAATAAAATCAAGCACATGTATCCAACATGAAGGTAAGCCGTGTACTCCGGGATCAGTGTTTTGGAAACACCTACAGTGATACATCTTTTATTTAATGTATGAAAATGACATTTTCCTTCATTACATAAAATCCTCATTCTTTCCTTTGCGATCACAGCCATCTGCGCTGGTCCTGAGCGAGATGATTTTCCTCTTCACTGGCCAGCTAAAACAAATGAGAAACAGTCACAACTACAGATTCAGAGAAGCAATATCACAAACAGAAACATGGGCAAACCAAATCATCAAAATACAGCCAAGCCGAGTTTACAGTGCATCGCAGTACCTTTGAATGATGTGAGATCTTCTGGATTCTGTTTTGGTGGGAGTACTATGAAAGCAAACAAGAGATGTGAAAAAGTATTAATGAATATACATGTTGTCATAAGTGTCAGTCATTACGGAAGCAAACTCGTTGAACTGGCATATATCAAAATGTATCAATGTATTCAAGCAACCAAGTTACATAGTCATGCATTTACAGATAATGATAATGCATTACATTTTTTTACATACATTATGAATTAGCGTCAATTAAAAATAAAATGAAAACAAAGAAAGAATTGGATAAAGATAGTACCTTCAGTCTTCTTTTTCAGGTCCAGAATAGAATAAAGTTCAATGCTGCAAGCAGCTACAAATACAATATAAATATAATGAATTAAATAACAAAAAATTCTGAGTAGAAGGCACTAAATTACAGAATGAATGGTCAATTCACTGGTATGCTGTAAAAATTAATTGAATTCAGTAATACCTTTTTGCATACAAGTACTAATTTATCAAAAAACACATGAAATCCAAATTTATTTTATAATTGTGAACTCAAAGGTGAATGAGGGATAATGCCTTTATTTCATTGTTGGATTTTCTTCCCAAACAGAAAACAATATCTATGCTCAGAAGGATTTGTGGTATCAGAACCTGAAGTAAAAGTTCATTATGAAAAGACCTTTTTCAATAAAATGGTCTAACAATACATCATAAATTATGAAATACCATTTGCTTCAGTGGACTGTTCTTCATTAATGACATGTTCATACAGGTTTTCTGAAATACACAGAAAAAGTAACATAACATAACTGGCCATTCAGCCCAACAGTGTTTGCCATTTTCCTACCATTAAAGTGTAATTGGTGCTCGGGTTACCTACAAACTAGATGGCATCTAGCACCATATCAAACCTGGCCTTGAGAACCCCCAGAGTTTCTGCCACTACTACATGACACGGCAAGCTATTCCACGCAGTGACTATTTACTGCCTGTGTGAAAAAATACTTTCTAATGTCTGTGCGGAAGTTGGCTTTTGCTCATTTCCATTTATACCCCCTCGTTCTAGCTTTTATCTTTCATATCAGGAACCAATTTGGTTGCCCTTCTCTGAACCATTTCCTTTATATCTTTGTTCTAGTACAGTCCCCAGAACTGCACACAATACTCTAAGTGTGGTCTGACAAAGGTATTGTGGTCTGTAAAGGTAATTACGATATTCAATAAGTAGGTTTTCCGGTGAAGATTAGATGGGTGGACAGACTTCATCTTTTAAGGGTCTCCTGTGAGACAAAGACATTCACAGCACAAAATGACTCCCTAAGAGGTCAGAAATATTAACAAGGGGAAATGGAAACAGTAAATGTCTCACCTGTGGGTGGCTTTGACAAAAACATGTCATTCTGTGGTGTTCTCTTGTAAGCTGTTTAACAAAGTGGAATACACACACATGGGATAGAGGCAGTCAGTTAATTTAAACAATGTTAGTGTTCTGTATTTTTGTTTCTATACATCTTTAAACAATATGTTCAGTACTTCAGATAATACTGTCTGTAGCCCATATTGCACGTTTTCCCTACTCCAACATTTCCAGTGCTCAATATAAAACCAGGTCATTTGAATGATGATTCTCCACAACATGTGTTGACCAATGTGGAACAGTGAACAGAGCAGCAGTGTAGTACCATGGGGAAGGAACTCCACTTGTAAACTTGCAGGATTGATTCCAAAGTACCACACTGCCAAAGGTACCCTTGATCAACACACTTAACCTGGATTGTTTTAGTATGGAATCCAGCTGTATAAATTAGTACTATGTGAAAATGCAGAAGTTCTCTACATTGTTATGGTAAATGCCTGTAATGTAAAAGAAACACATTGAGCTGGTAGCACAATTCACACTCACCCAACTTCTTTGTCATTCTCAGGCAAACACAGCCCAAGACGGTGAGGATGAGTCCGAGCAAGACTGAGCTGGCCACAGAAACCAGAACTTTCCGCTTTAGGACTGACAGACAAGGGAACACAAAACAAAGGGAGGGACCCAAAATCATGCAACTCATTATAAATGACCAGCATTATGACCTGTAATGGCTGAACTACATTGGCTGCATTAGCTGCATGGACTGGCTTCGACTGCTTATCCTTAAGCTCAAAATACCATGGTGCACTGTGGAGTACTGAGTCTATTGTAAACAAGATAGCGTGACTTTCTTTCACACGCTGTGCTCACCACGAGCGCTTGAAGGGTGGGGGAGGAAGTGGTCTTGGGTGAGGCGCATTTCATTAATAGCCTGAAAAAAGAAGTGGAACTAACCAATGTTGTTTGCTCTAAATCCTTCGCTGATCTCTGTGTAAGAGGGTTGGCCTGCTCGGTTTCCTCTGCATTTATATTCACTGCTGTAAGAGTCGTTTCCAGCGGCAAGTGTGAGTCTGTCCCCCCTGGGGTCCAGTGGAAGATGCCGTCCGTCTCTGTACCACGTGTAGTTCCACTCAGCAGAGCTCCCCTCAACCTGACACCTCAGAGTCAGACTGTCTGAACTGAAGATCTCTGTCCATGCAGTCCCCAGAGTCAGCACAGCCTGAGGACGAGCTGAAACGCCACAATGATTAGGAAATGGGTGATTAGAGCATCGTGCACAACTATAAATTATAATACATCAAAACGCCATGCCCAAAACATGATTGAAAATATCACTTATTTGGTGCATGTATGTTTTCACTTCGATGTCGCTGTTTTCCCGGTGGCACTGTCATGTTTAAACAAGCAAAGGCCTTCCCCAAAAGTGTAGGGGAAGCACAGAATAGTCTAGAATGTGATTGTATTCTGTAGAATTAAAATTAGCCTTCACTAGAACTAAGGGGCCTAGCCCAAACAATGAAAAACATCCCCAGACCAAAGAGTGTCCAGATACTTTTGGTCATATACCGTATAGAATATTTCAGAATTATTTGCTTTATCATATACTAGACTGAGAAATAAAGCAGTAAAATGGATTTCTTATGTTACCAGTTATGTTGAGCTGGAGAGAGTCACTGTACGGTGTGTAGAAAGCGGGTCTCCCTCTCCCTGCTCGGCACCAGTACTCTCCACCATGTGAAACTGCAGCAGAGTGGATGGTGTAACTGGACCTGTCAGTGCTGCTGGAGTCAGTGCTGGTCAGTGCTGCTCCCAGTGTTTCTTTGTACCACAGATACTCCCAGCCAGCAGGATCTGTGCCAACCCTGCAGCTCAGGGTCACTGTACCTCCTGTGAAGATCTCTCCACTGGGGGGGGCCCGAGTCAGCAGGGGTTTGGGGGCCTCCCCTACAAAACAGTAATAATTTCACCCGCAGGTTAAAACACCAGGAAACCAGAATAAACATACATTTCAGATGCTACATTAAAACACAACACAATAAACAGGCCCGCACAAAGAACAAGCTGCAACATTACAACATTAACCAATAAAAGTAAATGGAAATGCTAAATTTTAATTACATTTGTATCGTTATGTAATAAATGACATCTTACCAGACACTTCGAGTGCAACTGTACTGCTCCTGCCAGTGTACAGTACTCTTTCCTTATGCTGTCCTTGACATGTGTATGTTCCTGCGTCTGACTGAACAGCAGACAGGATCTCATAGGTGTCCTCATTCATGTCCACAGGAAGTTCTTGTCCATCTCTGTACCATTTATGCATCCACACAGGAGAGTGGTCCTGAATGTCACAGTGCAGAGCCGCTCTCTCTCTGTTAAAGATGTTTGTCCATCCAGTCTGTAGAGTCAGAACCACGGGTGGGAGTGCTGGACAGACCAGGAAATAAAGAGCAAGATGAGGATGGAGTCACAGAAATACCTGTTTTACATGGAGCGCTCATGCTCTTCAGTCCATACCTTTTTACACAAATGGTAAAAAAAGATCAATGGCAAATGCAAGCATTCTTGATTTTTCAACATCTGTCTACACAGTGTTACAGAGTTAACAAAGGAGTCATTTCCAAGCAATGAAAATTATTATTCTTATACATGAGTATAAATTTAGGTACAAGTAATTTTCACAGCACAGCAACATTACTCACCATCTACAGTCAGGGTCACATCTTTGCTCATTTCAGTGTAAACATCTCTTCCTGGTATTTTCCCTCTGCAGGAGTATCTTCCACTGTGTGACTGATCTAAAGCAGGGATTGTGAACCTGTTTCCTTTGCTATTCATAGGGGCTCCATCTCTGTACCACAGATAAGTCCTCCCAGCCTGACGGGGCTGAATCTCACATTTGAGAGTCACTTTCTCAGTGGGGTAGAACCTCTTCCACGCAGGGTTCAGGGTTAGAACCGCAGACGGTAGAGCTGCCAGTACAGGACACAATCAAACCCAGCACTGTGACAAAGAACTGCACCTCCTCAGAAATGCTTTTAAAAAAATATTATTTCACAGTCTTTTCAGCAAGGGTTCAGGAATCATCCTGGTACATGTATTCATGAGTCAGTAAAATTTCTAAGATTACATACATTTTATATTTTGCAAAATGCCTTGGTTAATAGCATCTACTAACTGTCAACTATAAAACAGGGCTGGCGCCAGGATTTTGGTGGCCCTAAGCAAATCTGTCCGACGGGTGGGTGGTGGGCGGGGGGGGTGGATCGGCAGTTGTGTTGGATTCTGTCGAGTGTGGGGGGGGGCGGATAGGCAATTGTGTTGGATTCTGTCGAGCGCCGGGTGGGGGGGGGGTGGCGGTTGTTTTGGATTCTGTCGAGTGGGGGTGAGTGTGGGGGCTGTGTGGGGATCTGTCGAGTGGGGGGGGGGGGGGGGGGGGGGGGGGGTGGGGGTGGTTTGGTTCTCTTGGTAAAACCATTCTTACTTTACATTGTTATGAAATGTTAGGTTGCCATTCCGTTTACAATTTATACCGCTAGTTCCGCGATAGTGGATGAATAACGAAATAGCGAAAATAACGTTATTTATCTTAGAGAAACATTGGATCATGTGGCCCCCCCTCGTGGTCCTGTGCCCCCCCCTAGCGGTTGAGGCCCTAAACAACCGCATAGACCGTTTATGCCACGGGCCGGCCGTGATATAAACACAATTAGTTATAATGAAGCTCCATCTGTCTCTGTGCCAGTTTTACAGTGAAATAGTGTAATAAGGCATGCAAAAATAGTGATGTAACTGGAAGAGCTACACAAGCATATTACAGATGATTATGAAAGATATGGACTACAAATCAATTTATTTTTGCCCTTAACTTACAAATGCAGTGCTGCAAATGCTGGCTTTTATTCACAATCAAAGATTCATAAGTAAACTTTGATCATTTCTGAACGAGCAAAAGAGTGTTTATCGTGAAAAAATGAAAGCCCTCATTTAATTGTATGTCAAAATTAAGTTTGAGTGAAGACTGAATCTAGGCCAATGTGTGCCTTCAACTGCAGTGTCTACAAATAGAATGTGGTTACACTTTAGGAGCATCAATGTGAACAGGCACCACAATGGTGACAGTCTGACAAACCAACTTCCTTCTCAGTCACTAATACATGATGTTCTTTGGGTTCTACTATACTGAAATTATTTAGTTTTAAAACTATAACTTTTTGTTTTTGTAAATGTCGGAGGCATGTTTGTGTTAAAATGCCACTGTGATTAATTTCATTTTAGTTGTAGTAAATAATGAATTTAAATTATTAAATTTGTATTTTTATGTAATAAATGACAGCTTACCATTAACTTTGAGTGCAACCGTATTGCTGCTGCCAGTGTACCTTACTCTTTCCTTATGCTGTCCTTTACATGTGTATGTCCCCGAGTCTGACTGAACAGCAGACAGGATCTCATAGGTGTCCTCAGCTGTGCCCACAGGAAGTTCTCGTCCATCTCTGTACCATTTATGCATCCACACAGGAGAGCTGTCCTGAATGCCACAGTGCAGAGCCGCTCTCTCTCTGTTAAAGATGTTTGTCCATCCAGTCTGTAGAGTCAGAACCACGGGTGGGAGTGCTGGACAGACCAGGAAACAAAGTGCAAGATAAAGATGGAGTCACAGGAATAACTGCTTTACATGGATTGCTGATGCTTGTCGGTCGACAACTATCTATACAATATTACGAAGGTAACAAAAAAAATCATTTGAAGATGCTGGATATTAATTATTCAACTTTTACATAAGCATTAATATATGTCCAGCTAACTCTCACAGCACAACAACATTACTCACCAGCTACAGTCAGGGTCATATAGTTGCTCTTTTCAGTGTAAACATCTCTTCCTGGTTTTCTCCCTCGGCAGGAGTATATTCCACTGTGTGACTGATCTAGAGCCAGGATTGTGTGCTCAATTCCACTGCCGGAGAGCGTACTGATCATAGAGCCTGCATCTCTGTACCACAGATAACTCCACTCAGTCTGAATGGACTTAATCTCACATTTCAGAGTCACTTTCTCAGTGGGGTAGAACTTCCTCCATGCAGGGTTCAGGGTTAGCACAGCAGGCGGGAGAGCTGCCAGTACAGGACACAATCAAACCCAACACAGGGACAAAGAATGTCAGCAGTTCAGAAGATTCAGTTAATATGTGTGCATTTACTGATAAAAATGCCAAGTACAAACTTTTTTTTTTCAATTTCTATCTACAATAACACAAAAATAGGACTTTAACTTAAAAATAGTCTTAGACATGACATTTCTTAAAATATTCTTAATTTGGCTTTAATTACAATTAAATTAATTATTGGAAGTCTATCTAATCATTGTGCAGCCAGAGGTGGAAGGGTGGGAGAGAAGTGCTTATTTTACTAGCCTGTAATGCAATTAAAATAGGCATTAAGTTGCAAAAAATATTGCAAAAAGGTGTTAAGCTTAAATGTGCGAGGTCAAGTAAACACTGAGGCAAAAAGGTTATTCCCAGTCAGGAATTGCAAAGCAGCTTTAAGATTTCCAGGTGCAGTTTTCAGTACACACTCAGAAGGCAGAAGACAAATATCTTGTGCTGTGTAGCAAGAGAAACTGTCATGAAACTACACCACAGCTACAGGAAGAACTCAATGCTGCTAGAGAGAAACCAGTTCACCTGATTAGTGAAATGGCAACTATGATCATATAAAAGGAAGCATGCAAAAATGTTCAGACAGCAAATTTTTATGCATTTGTGTTTGTATGCAAGTACAGTGAAAATAGTATTTATTTTGTTTTTGTATGTGTGTGTCTGTGTGTGTAGACATGCATGTGCTCATGTGCGTTTGTATGCATGTACAGTAACAGCATTACGATTCATTTTATATTAGTTGTACCAGGTGAAGATGAGCTGTTAAAGTAACATTATAATATCATTACATAATAATTAGCTGTATCATATACTAGACTGATAAAAAGCAGTGAAATGTATTTTTTATGTTACCAGTTATGTTGAGCTGGAGAGAGTCACTGTACGGTGTGTAGAAAGCGGGTCTCCCTCTCCTTGCTAGGCACCAGTACTTTCCACCATGTGAAACTGCAGCAGAGTGGATGGTGTAACTGGACCCGTCAGTGCTGCTGGAGTCAGTGCTGGTCAGTGCTGCTCCCCGTGTTCCTTTGAACCAGAGATACTCCCAGCCAGCAGGATCTGTGCCAACCCTGCAGCTCAGGGTCACTGTATCTCCTGTGAAGATCTCTCCACTGGGGGGGTCCAGAGTCAGCAGGGGTTTGGGGGCCGCCTCTACAAAACAGGTATAATTTCACCCGCAGGTCAAAACACCAGAAAACCAGAGTAACATTAAGACACTTGCTATTATAAACAGGACTGCACAAACCATAACTCACCATATAATAAAGTTATTTGTTATGTAACAGATGATTGCTCACCCAGCAATCACCCAAGCCCTACAATACAATTCAATACAATAAAATAAGCTCTTATATAGCACTCTTCATGCGTACATCCCAGGGTGCTTTACAAAAAAAATAAAAATAATAAATAAATAAATAAATAAATAAATAACCAACCTAAGAAGTCAAAACTAAGAGGAATAGGCACATGAGAATCATGGTACATATAAATTAACATAAATATAGGTCTGTGTTGTATTCACAGCACAACAACATAACTCACCATCTACAGTCAGGGTCACATCTTTGCTCATTTCAGTGTAAACAGCTCTTCCTGGTATTCCCCCTCTGCAGGAGTATTTTCCACTGTGTGACTGATCTAGAGCCGGGATTGTGAACTCATTTCCTCTGGAGAGCGCACTGTTCATAGAGGCTCCATCTTTGTACCACATATAACTCCACTCAGTCTGATGGGTCTGAATCTCACATTTGACAGTCACGTTCTCAGTGGGGTAGAACTTCCTCCATGCAGGGTTCAGGGTTAGCACAGGAGATTGTAGAGCTGCCAGTACAGGACACAATCAAACCCAGCACAGGGACAAAGAACTTCACTTCCTCAGAATTCTTTTTTCTTTTTTTCCTACAGGCATTCAGGAATCTTCCTGGTACATGTATTAATAAATCAGTGAATATTTATTAGGCAATATACATTTTCATTTTCCATTGTAGAATTTTAATTGTGCAAAGTGCCCTGGTTAATAGAATCCACTAAGTGTCAAAATATAAACACAATTTGTTATAATGAAGCTCCAACTGTCTCTGTGCCAATTTAGTCACAAGAGCGTAATAAGGCATGCTAGAAACAGTGAAGTAACAAGAAGAACTACATGTGCATATTCCAGATTATTAAGAAAGATATGGACTACAAAGCAATTTATTTTTGCCCTTAACTTACAAATGCATTGCTGCAAATGCTGGCTTTTAGTCACAATCAAAATTGGTGAGTAAACTTAGATCATTTCGGACAATGTAGAAGTGTGTTTAAAAAAAAAAAGGAAAACCTTCATTTAATTGTTAGTCAAAATTAAGTTTGAGTGAAGACTGAATCTAGGGCAGTGTGTGCCTTCATTATTCCCTTTATTTCCCATAAAATGCACTTTATGGGTAAAGCAGTATGAATAATATGCACGTGAATAATAAAAATACTTGCCTGCCTCTTGTACAAAGAACATCAGGACAACTAGTCCAACTGGAGGGGAAAAAAATTAAAATGAAGGTTTATTTTTTTTTTTTAACCAATAAAGCAAATCAGCAGCACAAATGTAGTGCGCAGAAACACAAAAACAAGAGAGAAACAAAAGAAATGCCCAAAGCCTCCTTGTGTCCTTGGTGTATAGAAGGGAACAGATGGTAATACTTGTAAGTAGGAGTGAGAGGCAGTGTTCAGCATAGTTATTTTGATGGTAAGCCCTAAAAAGCACGGAGACCCTATAAACCTACACTTAGGGAGTTAGCATACCATCCACTCCAGTTTGCCATGTTATTTTATTAGTACTTCATAAACATGTAACAGGTTGTGTTCAAAATATAAGAAAGGAATGCACTCTCTGGCTAAATTATATTAATTCCACACAACAGGACGATGTTCTTATTCACACAATGATGCATACTGATACATGGTGACTCGTTCACACAGAATACATCATTCACAATGTTATTCTGAGTGTAAGTCATTTTTGTTTTAATTCAGTGATAAGAGACAGAATGAAAAACTCACATGCTGCTGTGGTGAACTCAAACATGACCTTCCTCTCCTCTGCTTTTTCTCAAATAGAAATAGCCCTACAGTGCTGGTTGGTTTTGCTTGCGGATGTGTCAGATTTTTTTTAAATACAGCCGTGGTCAGCGATTTCTCATTAACCACGTAAAAAACACTTCTAAAGAACTCACAGGCACAAACATGCACATACACACATGCATGGTGTGTACCTTTCTGGAATTTTTATATTAATTCATGCATTTATTTGTTTTCAATTATTTGTTATAAACATGCAGTAATGTGACTACACAATGAGAGGAAAGAGTAATGAAGATCATGTTCTGCAATCTGCATGCAAGATGAGTGTGCAGTTGGAGACAGGAAATGAGATACAAGGGAGAATACAGAGCAGCATAACCCATTCTGCATCACACCCTTTTTTTACCACGAGTCTGAAAATGACATGCTCACAACAAAATGGCTACTATCCTTGACCCCATTTGACTACAGGCATAATCCTGGGCTCTGCTGAAACGTAACCCTTGGAGGTTTGTTTTCCAAGAGTCAGAATTGCTCTAAATAATCGATAAATCTGAGAGGGAAGTAATAGACGCTCAACAGTGGATGTGGAAGTTTTTTCTCACCTAAAAGATTATTTATTTTATTTTATTTTAATTTGTAGAATGGAAAAAAATGCCTAGTGGGTTTAAAAATACAATGAAGCCACAGCCACACCATTGGGCAAATCCTGGTTCAAAATTGAATATTACATTACATTACATTTATTTCGCAGACGCTTTTATCCAAAGCGACGTACAAAAAGTGCATATCATGGTCATAGGCAACTGCTGAACACAAGTTCAGAAAGGTATAATACTTATTTTGTACAGCTATTTCTAGTCAAGAACACAGTTCACACAGTGAACACTATTCTAACCTAACCTCTGCAAAGCCAACTAGGCAGAAGAATAAGCTACAGTATTAGGACAAATACAAAATACCAAAAGGTGCTGGGATGGGGCAACACGTAACAAGTGACATGAAAAAGGGTTTTTTTTATTTTTTTATTTATTAAATTAAAGAGTGAAATATACAGCATGGTGGTAGTTAATCTAGGTATAGTCTGAAGAGATGAGTCTTCAGGCCACGGCGGAAGATGGGTAGTGAGGGGGAGGTTCTGAGAGGGACGGGAAGTTCGTTCCACCACTGGGGAGCTAGGGTGGAGAAGCTCTGTGATCCCTTTGGGCGGGTGGGAGGGGTTACTAGGCGCCCTGCTGCCGCAGAGCGGAGTGGTCGAGCAGGCACATAGAAGCGAATCATGTCCTGCAAGTAGATGGGGGCTGTCCTGTTGGCAGTAGTGTAGGCAAGGGTCAGGGCTTTGAACTGGATCCTGGCGGCAACCGGTAGCCAGTGGAGTGATCGCAGCAGAGGAGTGACGTGGGAGAATTTGGGAAGGTTGTAGATGAGTCAGGCAGCGGCATTCTGAATCATCTGAAGTGGCTGTATGGCACAAGCTGGCAGGCTTGCAAGGAGAGAGTTGCAGTAATCAAGGCGAGAGGTCACCGTAGCCTGGACGAGCAGCTGGGTAGAGTGCGTCGTCAGGTATGGTCGAATCCTTCTGATGTTGTACAGAAGGAATCTGCAGGACCGTGATGTTGCCTTGATGTGCTCCTTGAGGTCCAGTTGGTCATCCAGGACCACCCCCAAGCTCTTGGCAGAGTGAGAGGCAGTCACTGTGGTGCCATCAACCGTGATTGAGAGCTCACGAAGTAAGGAGGTCTTGCACGGGAAGAAGAGCAGCTCAGTTTTGTTGAGGTTGAGCCTCAGATGGTGGCTAGCCATCCAGGTGGAGATGTCAGCCAGGCAGGAAGAGATCTTATCATTGACCTGTGTGGCCGAGGGGGGGAAAGAAAAGAAGAGTTGTGTGTCATCTGCATAACAATGATAGGAGAAGCCATGTGAATTAATTACTGAACCAAGAGATCTGGTGTATAAGGAGAATAGCAGAGGACCCAGTACAGATCCCTGCGGCACTCCCGTAACAAGTGGATGCGAAGCAGAGGCAGACCCCTTCCAGGTGACCTGGTAGGTCCTATCTGCAAGATAGGAAGCGAACCAAGACAGGGCAGTCCCGGCGATTCCCATCCCAGCCAAGGTGGAGAGGAGTATTTTATGGTTGACCGTGTCAAAAGCTGCAGACAGGTCAAGAAGGATCAGGACAGAGGAGAGGCGTGAGGCTCTTGCAGTGGCAAGTGCCTCCGTCACAGCTAGGAGCGCAGTCTCTGTTGAGTGCCCGGATCGGAAGCCAGACTGGTGAGGGTCTAGCAGGTTGTTCTGATGGAGAAAAGAGGTTAGTTGTTTAAGAACTGCTCGTTCAAGGGTTTTAGACAGAAAGGGTAGAAGCGATACAGGTCGATAATTTGTTACATCGGAGGGGTCTGAGGTGGGTTTTTTTAGAAGTGGGGTAACACGAGCCATCTTGAAATCAGAGGGAACGTGACCAGAGGAGAGAGAGGAATTAACAATAGAGGACAGATAGGGAAGGAACTCGCTGGAAATGGATTGGAGAACTTTAGATGGGATGGGGTCAAGTGGACAGGTGGTTGCACGGTGAGAGTTGTAATACATCGGAGTCCTCCAGCATCTCAAAGGAGGTCAGTGTGGCTGTGGGTTTGTCCCGGGGGGTTGGGGGGCTCACTGGATGGGCGAAGGAGTTCCGGATTGTAGCCACCTTTCCTTCAAAGGCGGCCAGAAAGTCATCTGCGGAGAGGGAAGAAGGAGGTGGGGGTGGAGGAGGAGTGAGGAGGGAAGAGAAGGTGGAGAATAGTTTGCGTGGATTGGAGGCACATGCACTGATCTTGGATTGGAAAAATGAGGCTTTCGCTGAGGTGAGGGCAGATGTGAAATCCGCCAGCAGGGTATGATATGCGGTCAGGTCATCAGAGGATCGGGATTTCCTCCACTTCCTCTCTGCAGCCCGCAGTGATGTTCTGCTGGAGCGTAGTGTCTCAGTAAGCCATGGGCAGGGGGGTGAGGAGCGTGCTGGTTTGGAGACAAGGGGACAAAGTGAGTCGAGGGACTGGGAGAGGCAGGAGTTGAAGGTGGAGGTGGCAAGATCAACTGGCAGGTTAGAGAAAGACGCAGGAGGGGGAAGTGTAGACAGAGCAGTGGAGATGAGGGAGGATTGTGACAGAGTAGAGAGATTTCTCCTGAAAGTTGCTGTGGGTGAGCTGTTGGGTGGTGTAAATAGGAGAGGGAGAAAGAAAGAAAGAAGTGGTCCGAGACATGGAGGGGAGTCACTGTAAGTTGGGGAATGGAGCAGCTTCTGGTGAATACAAGGTCTAGTTGGTTACCAGCTTTGTGTGTGGGGGGGGGAAGAGGACAGGGATAGGCCGAAAGACTGGAGGAGTGAGGCAACCCTGGACAGTTGGGAGGTCTCTGGTGGGAGGTTGAAGTCTCCCAGAAGAATAGCAGGAGTGCCATCCTCAGGGAGGGAGCTCAGGAGAGTGTCCAGCTCGTCCAGGAAAGAGCCGAGTGGACCTGGAGGACGGTATATAACAATAATGTGAAATTTTGAGGGGTGAGTTATAGTAATTGCATGAAATTCAAAGGAGGAGGAAGTAGGGTTAGGACTGGGGAGGACACAGAACTTCCAGGACAAGGAAATGAGCAAACCGGTACCCCCCGCCTCGGCCAGAGGCCCTGGGGGTGTGCGAGAAGGAGTATCCCGCAGACAGTGCAGCTGGGGTGGCGGTGTTATCGGGAGTGATCCAGGTTTCTGTGAGAGCCAGGAAGTCAATAGACTTTGTCTTGGCAAAGGCAGTAATGAAGTCAGCTTTCTGGACAGCTGACTGGCAGTTCCATAGTCCACCTGTGACGGTGAATTCCTGAGGTGTGGATAAGGGTGGGTAGATCATGTTAGATAAATTGCGCCTGCAGTGAATAGACCATTTGGGGCGAGGCAGCGCGCACAAGGGGATGGGGTTTATAAACATGACAAACTGATGACCAGGCTGCCTATGGCAGCCTCCGCTGGAGCTATAAATACCGGGTGACAATTACGTGCTTGCATCACCTTCATTAAGGCAGATAAGCACCAGGTGAAGCTACTTGAAATTAGCTCAACAATACCGGGCAGTTAAACACCAACCCCCACACACAGTTTCACTAACGCGTTTAACTAACTAACAACAGCGAGTCAACTACAGAGATTCTCAGCTAACGCACAACTAAGTTCGCTGACTAGCAACAGTAGAGACACGTTTAAAAAAGATTATTTAAATTACACACAACTATGTTCTCTAACTAGCAACAGCAGAGACAAATCAAGCAGAGAGAATACCACCAAAAATGTTTTGCATTGTTTTTTTCCCTAAGCTATGGCTAGCCAGGTTTCCAAAAAGGCCATTTGGAGACTCCAAAAGGACACTCGGTTACCAAATGATATTGTGAGTGTTTAGAGGCATAAAATACTATATATTGTATACTGTGTGCTAGTTGAAAACGTTTGTGGAAATTCTCACTTTTCCTGCGCCTGTCACTCTCCACCACCCTCCCTTCGCTCCCCTTGCCACCTCTGGCAACAGCAGGTCTGGAAGACTGTAGAAAATATCTACATTAGCTGTCCAGTTTACTAATCCATTAACTGAAGTCCATTGATAAAAGTTTTGTTTTAACCAAATATCCCACCCCCATCAACATGTCAAACACGTACCATAATTTCACACCACATATAGCATTCAATATCAGGCCTACTCCATATTTAAAAGAGTACTGAATATTACATTGCAGGCATTTAGAAGACGCTCGTATCCCGAGCGACTTACAACATTTTACATAGCATTTACATTGCATCCATTCATACAACTGGATATACAGCTACTGACGCAATGCAGGTTAAGTACGTTGGTCAAGGGAACAAAGGCACTGTTCTACCTGGGAATGATGCCACCCATATAACAATACACATATTGTGAGAATGTATTTAGATGCTCACGGATATAAATTTGAATCAAGTCATTCACTGAACAAGTTCTCTGCACGTTTTTTGGATGAAAAATTGCTGTGGATTTTGTTCACGGGATCCTTCTCGTGAAAAAGACCGACTTTATCGTCATATGTCGTCAGTGGATTTCCAAAACGCACAGAAGGTGAGGAACCCCAAAGTCTGTTTTGGCATCCCACATGTTAGAAGATAAGGGACGGTTGTCGCAAAATCATTGCCACCGTAAAATAGGTTATAGAGATAGAACCGTGAGTTTTTAACACTTTAAAACACGATGTCGTGTTACCAGGCTGATTGAATTTCACCATATTGCAACTGAATGAATGCAAATGAACCCACTCCACGGGGTTAAGGCACAGGCTGTTTATGTACACATTTATCAGGCCCGTATACGACTGGCTTTACCAGAGCGCTTGGAATTATTGGGTTCTCTCTGCAGATAGATTTCATAACGCACAAAACTTTGCTAAGTCCATTGTCACTGAATAGTTCCGTATGCCGTTTATGGTCGGGGCTCAGCTCTCGATCACACCATACCACACCACGCACTTCCCGTTTCACACCAGCAAACACCGCCCCCTGCTGACGCTACAGCGCTCTGGACATTGCAGGAACGCCTCAGCTTCCTGCGTGCACTCGCAGGCAGACACCCAGCCGCACCAGACGAGAGTGAAACAAGCCGCGCCTGCGGCGGTTTTGTACAAGACGCCGGCTATCTTTAAAAAGGCAGCTCGCCTCGCAACCGAGAGGCAATCCACGGTAACTAGACAACATTGCCTTTTGCCCAGTTTCTAGCCAAGACCCACTCGCTCTCGGATAAGGCTGCTGCTCAAGACTGTTTCGGTGTTCTGTCGATTTGGCCTACCTTGTCGAAATGTTCTAATTTATAGTCATGTCTATGACCATATCGGAAAAATACTTCCGCGAGTAAACTGCGCTACTTTAGTAACTCGATAGGGAAGACGAAATGTCAGAAGTCCGGCTGTAGACGCGCTGCGGGAAGACAGAATCTGCAGCTGATTTCCCTGTGAAACAGCGGTGAAACAGCATCGCTTTTGTGAAACGCATTTTTTCTTTGGCTTTTACTTTCCTTTTGACAGCAACGCGTGGAGTGTTACCGTGTGCAGGACGTAAGCTGTAGCTGTACCGTGGTTGCCTCTAGTAAAGCTAGAACTGGTGACTTTTTTGGGTCCTGTCTGGCTAACATTAAACTGCAGCGTGAACCACAGAGACTTCCATTTCACCTAACTGAAGTGAATTTTTCACTTATTGAAAGAAAAAACGGGGCCAATCCATAGCATCTGGGCACAATAAAATATGTTTGTTGTCTCTCACATCTGAAATAGTGACTCCTGCTTTGCTCAAGTTCATTTTTGGCTATTATTTTTCCTTTTAAGAGCATTAAAAAGCTTTCAACACGTAATATGATCTTCCCAGTATATTTTCACATTAGTAAAACCATGTTTTGATATACAATATGTAGTTCCTCAATCTTAAGTTGAATTATAAATGTATATTTTCTGTAACCAAGTCTATCAACATCGATAAAATACAAGCATGTATAAGTTTGTCAATTCGATTAAATGAGCCCAATCAAGTTTAAAATAGCAGTATTTTCTGTTCTAGACCAGTGGCGCCACCTAATGTTTTCTGAAGGAAATACAACTGAGTGATGCATTTTGTATAGTATTGTGTGCTTCTACATAAAAAAATTTATACTTGGCAATCATCAGTATTCCGAATGTTACCATTAGAATGCAGAGTAATTTACACCATTGAAAAACACATTACTTAAACATGTCAAAAACCTTTTACATGTTTGGGCAAGCAAAACATCAGCAAGCTTTCTGTTACTTGCGGGTTAGAATCTTAATAAAATTTCTCCAGTCATTATGAAAGAATATAACACACATGGTGAAAATTAAAGCAAAAAATAATTAGGGTGAAATCAAACTGAACATTTGAAGAATAAAGGTTAACATATCAAGGCTTGAATGCCTTATAATTTCACAGCTATGTCGTTAGTAAAAAAAAAAAAAAAAAAAGCTCATGAAATGAAACACGTGCATGCAGTCTAAAGGTAAGCCATGTAGTCAGAGATCAATGTTCTGGATACACATACAGTCCCGTCATCTCAGAAACCATGGGATGACCTTTTCCTACATTACATAAAATCCTCACTTTCCTTTGCGATCACAGCCATCTGCACTGGTCCTAAGAGAGATGTTTTTCTCTTCACTGGCCAGCTAAAACAAATGAGAAATAGTCACAACTACAGATTCACAGAAGCAGTGTCACAAACAGAAATATGGCCAAAACAAATCATCAAAATACACCCAGGTAGAGTTAACAGTGCATCACAGTACCTTTGTTGTGAGATCTTCTGGATCCTCTTTTGGTCGGGGTACTATGAAAGCAAACACAAGATATGAGAATGTAATAGCTTTATTCAGTCTCCAGGGCTAACACAGCCAGAATGATCATGAAATGGCTGATATCAGGATGGGGTCAGGATTTTAACCCTTGTCCTTGTGGTCGGAGTCTAGAGCTCTACCACTGGTCTAGACTCAAAGACTGATGAACCCAAAAGCAGAGAACAAAAAACTGGATTCCAAAAAATATACACAAGAAAGTACTCAGGCACAACACTCTTTAGGTTCCAAAGAACACGATCCAAAAAACTTGTAAACAAGTTTCAAAATACAAAAAATTTCAAAACACAAAAAACTCATAGATAATGAAACTAAACACAAGAGAGTTTTCAAGCACAGCAACAGTCCAACAAAAGCAAGCACAAGGTAGCACTTACTCAAGGTAGACCAGACAAAGACTGAGCAAAGACAGCTACAAAACAGCAACTTAAATACATAGCGCAATTAAGACACAGGTGGAACATATTACCAAGACACTCTCAAAGACAGAAAAAAAGGAAACCAAAAGTCTATAAGGGTGCCATCTTTTGGCCAAAAGAATGTATTACAGTCCAGATGCTGACAGTTAAATTCAAAAATTATTGCATGATAATTCATATAAATCTATGCGCAAAAAACATGATTCAAAATATAATTTACTTGTATATTTTTATATATTTACTATTTAAATATCTACTATTTGTGTGTTTTAATAATGGCACAATAATTACTTTAATTTTTTTTTGTAGCAGAAGTGAACTCAGAAATCAACACTATCAATAACATTAAAGAATTTAGCTTTATCTTATACTAGGCAGATTGAAAATAAACACTGCATTTAATTTTGTTAATAGTTATGTAGGGCTTCAGAGAGCCACTGTACATTTGCCTCATCTTATACTGGACAGGTGAAAAAAAATAAAAGAGTTGTAATTTATTTATGAAATTACCACAAAATGTCATCATAGTCTCCAGGGTAGGCACAGCCGGAGAATGAGCTGGAACACCAGAATGATTATAAAATGTTTTTTAGATGAATGAATCTACAATAAATGAAAATTCATCAAAATCCCTGCTTCTGTGCATGTGTTTGTTTTTTTTTGTGCCATTTTTCTGCCCAATTTAGTCGTATATACCAATTCCTCAGTCGATGCGCTATCCTCTGTCGGTCTCCTCTGATACATGTGGAGTCGGCAGCTGCTTCTTTTCACCTGACAGCGAGGAGTTTCACTGGGAGAGAGTAACGCGAGCAGAGGTTCACGCTATCTCGCCCTGACCAATCAGTAGGCGTCGCTAATGCAGCGATCAGGACTCATACCCTCACTGGCTTCCCACCCGCAAACACAGCGTCTAACCCAGCCAAAAGTACCACTGCCGGGGATTGAACACGCGTCTCTGAGGTGGTAGGCGAGTGCTTATACCGCTACACTACCCTTGCTTCTGTGCATGTTTGACAACATACGCTGACATACGAGTGTGCATGTGCCTTAATAATGACACTGATTCATTTTAATCTAGTTTTAGCAAAGGAGAACTCTGAAATCAGCAACACAAGGCATGACATTACAATTGTTTGCTTTGTCAGCAGATGGTGAATTTGTGTACTAAATTCAATGTAGCTGACATTGTAATGATGATCAGCTGCAATTTCCTCTTTGTTTCAAGAGGTCTTTTCTTACAAATTTCTGAATGACTCTTTATGGATAAAGTACAGAACAATAAAATAAAGAAGATGTGCATGAATAATGAAAATACTTGCCTGTCTCTTGTACAAAGACAGTCAGGACAACAAGGCCTACCGGGGGAAAAAAATAACATTTTATTAGCTATTCCAGTTATTCACCAATAAAGCAAACCCAGTACATATGAAGGGCACAGAAATGTTGTGTAGACATTATCTCAACAGGAAAATTTGGAAAAAACAGAAAAAGAGAAAGTAGCTAGCTGATCCGAGCTCGGAGCTTGCACCTCGTAGCTAGCTAATCTAAGCTCGGAGCTTGCACCTCGTAGCTAGCTGATCCGAGCTCGTGGTCAAAACGCCTTTCAGGGATGGCGAACGGCACCTAAAGGAGCCTTGGTGTGCTTGTGAACCTCAGCACGTTGACACGCCAAGCAGGCATTCGCCCAGTCACGGACATCCTTCTTCAGGCCGTGCCACACAAACTTCTCGGACATTAATTTTTGCGACGCCTGGCGGCCAGGATGGGACAGGTTGTGCAAAGCACCGAAAACACGCCGCCGCCAAACCGCAGGCACCACTGGTCTCGCGACGCCAGTGGACACATCGCAAAGGAGCAGCAAGCACGAAGTACCGAAACTCACATCCTGCAGCTGCAGACCTGTGGTTGGTGTGCGTAACGCCTGCACTTCGGGGTCAGACGCTTGGTCTGCAGCCATCTGAGTGTAATCTACACCTAAATGGACCGCGCCCACCGTAGATCGTGAAAGACAGTCTGCCGCCACGTTGTCCTTTTCGGCGACACACTGAATGTCCGTGGTGAACTCCGAAATGAACGCTAACTGGCTTTGTTGACGGGCGGACCACGGCTCCGAAACGTTAGCCATAGCTAGAGCCAAAGGTTTGTGGTCTACATAGGCAGTGAATGTGTGGCCCTCGAGCAGGAAAACGAAAGTGTCGCACAGCTAAATGAAGGCCGAGGAGCTCGCGATCAAATGTGCTATATTTGCGTTCAGCGGGGCGGAGCTGGCGGCTAAACAAAGTGAGCGGTTGTCAAACCCCGCCCACCAGCTGTTCGTGCACCCCGCCAACCACCAGCAGTTTGTGCACCCCGCCAACCACGAAATCAACAAATCTTTCTCTCTTTTTGGGCGATTGTAAATCTTGAAAAGCACTTTCTACTCACAGGGACCCCGTTTACCCTTACCTTGGGAGACAGCATACCTTCCACTCGCACTTCGTAAACATGTAACAGGTTGTGATCAAAAAATCCTGATCTCATGTACACAATGATACATCACGCAGTGACTCATTCACACCTAGAATGCATCATTCACAATGTTATTTTGATTCTGAGTGTGAATCCTTCTTGTTGTAATTCAGTGATAAGAAAGACAGAATGGAAAACTCACATGCTGCTGTGGTGAACTCATACATGTTGAGCTTTCTCTCCCCTGCTCTTTCTCTAACAGGTATAGCCCTGCAGCGCTGGCTTTACCTGGTTTTGTTAGCGGATGTGTTTCATTCTTTTAATACAGCTGTGGTCAGGCATTGGCTGGAAACATCAGTGTGGTTAAAGCTACGTCTCATAAACCATGCACAGAAAAAGTGCAAAATTATACAGAGACACGAACCTGCATACACATGTTATATCCAGCTATAAAACTAGATGCAAAGTAAGAAGTTGTCAAAGTCACTCTGCATAAGTGTTGGCTAAATACCTGTAATGTTAACAGCCTTTCTTGACAGTCCCCCTCCCAGGTGTAATCTAGTTTCTTTCAATGCTTTACATTGCTTTGGGGGTATAGTTTAATTTCATTTGTAGATTAACGTAATTGTATTTTACTTAAAACATGAAAGTGAACAAGACGTCTCTATCATCCACTGTTCTCGAGCTAGCTAATACATGTCAGTAAGTAGGTGTTAATAACTTTATTCCCTTATGCATTATTGACACTATTGACATTCAAATTATATCAGAATGTTCAATGCATATGATTAGCAAAAGTCACAAACGGGGAGCCATGTGCATTTCATGACGGCAGATTTATTTATTTTCTTACGAAGGTACAACAGCTGAGCGCTGTGGCATATCTACTGCTTAACTACTTTTTCAGTAAGAGTTCAATCCTCAACTGCGAGCGCGCAGCTCGTAGCTCCCAGCTCCCCGAGCCACTCCCAGTTTCTTGATCCGAGCTCACACCTCGCACCTCGGAGCTTCGAGCTAGCTCCCACCTCGCAGCTAGCTGATCCGAGCTCAGAGCTCGCACCTTGCAGCTAGCTGATCCGAGCTCAGAGCTCGCACCTCGCAGCTAGCTGATCCGAGCCCAGAGCTCCCTCCTCGCAGCTAGCTGATCCGAGCTCAGAGCTCGCACCTGCAGCTAGCTGATCCGAGCTCAGAGCTCGCACCTCGCAGCTAGCTGATCCGAGCTCAGAGCTCGCACCTCGCAGCTAGCTGATCCGAGCTCGGAGCTCGCACCTCACAGCTAGCTGATCCGAGCTCGGAGCACCCTCCTCGTAGCTTGAGTGCCAGCTCCCACCTCGCAGATGGTAGTGTAGGGTTTAAATGAAGGAGGCAAGCCGTTTGGTTTTCAGGTACTGACAAAATGACAAAAGCTGCTTTAACAGCACAAACTGAATACGTGTCTCTCGCCCCTTTCCTAGCTCACCGAGACCAGCTAAATCAATGAATGAACTCACGTCACCTCTCTGGTGCGTCTCCTTAAAGCGTCCAGGCGCTACAGGGAATTCTGACTGACAATCCTAGTGATCTCCACACAAGCCCCCCCCCAGAATTCACTGTGGCAGAAAAGCTCAAACGCTCAGGGGTCCGGATGACACGGCCAAACCTTCCCAGTCTCTTGCCCACAGGCGAGGGCCTGACCGGAACACTGGAGGGGTCAAGGCCCATATCAGATTCAGTGTTAGGGCGATTAACAGGGTCAGGGTCAGGGTCAGGGTCTGAGTCGGGGGCAGGATTTCTCAACCTGAGAGCAGGAGGGCGACCTCTGCGCGGGGGACAGGCGACCTCTACAGGCGAATCCAGGTCAACGTGAGCCAGCTTCAAGCGGTCTACTGTAATACGGTCAGACCTACCACCGATGTCCAAAACGAAAAACTTGTCCCCAGACTCCATTGTAAGGGGGTTGCAAGGGGCTACGATGCATTTCACGATGCACAAACACGAAACGCGCATCACGCAACCCTGGGAGAACGTGGGAGCGCGGCAAACTGTGATGCGTCGTGGGCACTGGGGCAAATGACTCTGCGCTGTCCCGCAGAACCGAGCACTGGCGCGTGGCTGACCAAGGGACCCAACAGTTGGGTAGGAACTCCCCTGAGACGCGCAAAGGTTGCCCGTAAACCAGTTCTGCAGACAATGCCATCAGATCAGCCTTAGGGGCCGTCCTAAGACCAAGTAGGACCCATGGAAGCCTATCAAACTAAGCATCCCCTTGGAGCGCAGCACGGAGCCACACCTTCAATGAGCGATGAACACGCTCACACATTCTGTTAGCCTGAGGGTGATATATATGGGGCGACATAGCTCAGGAGGTAAGACCGATTGTCTGGCAGTCGGAGGGTTGCCGGTTCAAACCCCACCCTGGGCGTGTCGAAGTGTCCTTGAGCAAGACACCTAACCCCTAACTGCTCTGGCGAATGAGAGGCATCAATTGTAAAGCGCTTTGGATAAAAGCGCTATATAAATGCAGTCCATATAAATGCAGTCCATTTGATAAGCCGTGGTCCAGTGCAGCTTGACCCCCAGCTGGCGAGCGATCACTACCCACAACTCTGATGTGAACTGAGCCCCGCGGTCAGAGGACAAATCAGCCCTGACCCCGAAGCGCGAGACCCACGAACCGATGAAAGCTCGAGCGACCTCAGCAGTGGTGGTAGATGTCAGCAGTATTACCTCCGGCCAACGTGTGGTCCTGTCTACATGAGTCAGATCCAATCAAATCCCCGTTCGCTACCAAAAATTCAAGGCACTAGCCAATCAGGGAGCGCATCGCTACCAAGAATTGAAAGACTCGGCCAATCAGGGCGCGTATGTCTACCAAGAGTTTACCTAGAATTAACCAATCGCTTTCTGGAGTGTCGGCGGCTGAGATCATAAAGCGCTAGCCAGCGCTATACTACCACCATCAACACAACGCACACAGCACTCATACGCCGGTATATGCACTTATTATAGCTAGCCACCTCTACAGCATTTCCAGTAATACGGGAGTACGCAGCTGAAATCCTCTATGGAAAGCAACCCACCCACTGCCTGAGCCTCTCAATCAAAATACGGTGGTCCACCATATCAAAAGCAGAACTGAGATCTAACAGAACCAATACAGAACATTCTCCTGCATCACCCTTCATTAGCAGATCATTTGATACTCTGAGAAGAGCCGTTTCTGTTGAGTGCAACCAACGGAAGCCAGACTGAAACTAAAATGTTGTGCTCATCTAAGACAGCTGTAAGCTGCTTAGCAAGCACTTTTTCTAAGACCTTAGCTATAAAAGATCATTTATAAATAGGCCTGTAGTATGTATGTAGTATGTAGCATGTGTCATTGTGTATAAGGAGAGAAGTGCAATGGTTCAGAGAGACTTGTCAACAGTCTCCTGCGCATATGCATATGCGTATAGACATTTCACCACTCATATTTTGCACAATTGCATGTTGTTATTATTACTGAACACACTGAACAATAACCTGCATTCATTTTAACCTGGCATTTCTCTTTGACTCTTACCACTGCACACCCAGCCGTTTTAAGGTTCTAACACTTAGATCCCAGGATATCTGCACCCTGTTATCACTCACCTGTACACTAGTGTCATAGCAGGATACACAATGTATTTATGCAGGCTACACAAGCAAGTGACCTCCACGTCAACCAAGATAAACGGCGATCTGTATTGAGCCACTCTACTGGCGGACAGCAGTCTCCTTCGTCTATACCTAACCGTTAGCCGAGAGGAAAGGTTAAAACACTATATAATCAAGATAACATTAAATTAACCCCGTTGCTGTAAAACTACATGCATTCCTTTGCCACTCAGATACTTCCGCTGTTTGGTTTGCAGAGGGGTTTCTTACAGTTGGTGACCTCGATGTTATAAGTTCTGTTGGTGACCTGTTTGGTGTATCTGAGGGGTTTCTTACATAGGTGATCATCAGTATTCTGAATACTCCCACTAGAATTCAGAGTAATTTACACCATTATTAAAAACACATTGATTTAGGTTGGCAAAAACTTTTACATTTTTTATTGGGCAAGAAAAACATCGGCAAGATTTCAGTTACCTCGGGTTTAAAATTTAGATTAAATTTCTCCTGTCATTATGTAAAGAATATCACATATATGGCTAAAATTTAAGAAAAAATAAAAATTAGGATACAATCAAACTATGTATGTAGTAAGATATAAATTAAAAAAGCACAAATAAAAGCTTTTAAGCTGAAATAAAATCAAGCACGTGTATCCAACATGAAGGTAAGCCGTGTACTCTGGGATCAGTGCTTTGGATACACCTACAGTGATACATCTTTTATTTAATGTATGAAAATGACATTTTCCATCATTACATAAAATCCTCATTCTTTCCTTTGCAGTCACAGCCATCTGCGCTGGTCCTAAGAGAGATGATTTTCCTCTTCACTGGCCAGCTAAAACAAATGAGAAATAGTCACAACTACAGATTCAGAGAAGCAATATCACAAACAGAAACATGGGCAAACCGAATCATCAAAATACAGCCAAGCCGAGTTTACAGTGCATCGCAGTACCTTTGAATGATGTGAGATCTTCTGGATTCTGTTTTGGTTGGAGTACTATGAAAGCAAACAAGAGATGTGAAAAAGTATTAATGAATATACATGTTGACATAAGTGTCAGTCATTATGGAAGCAAACTTGTTGAACTGGCATATATCAAAATGTAACGTAATGTAATGTATTCAGGCAACCAAGTCACATAGTCATGAATCTACAGATAATGATCATGCATTACATTTTTTTACATACATTATGAATTAGCATCAATTAAAAATAAAATGAAAACAAAGAAAGAATTGGATAAAGATAGTACCTTCAGTCTTCGTTTTCAGGTCCAGAATAGAATAAAGTTCAATGCTGCAAGCAGCTACAAATACAATATAAATATAATGAATTAAATAACAAAAAATTCAGTGAAGAAGGCACTAAATTACAGAATGAATGGTCAATTCACTGGTATGCTGTAAAAATAAATTGAATTCAGTAATACCTTTTTGCATATAAGCACTAATTTATCAAAAACCACATGAAATCAAAATTTATTTTATAATTGTGTACTCAAAGGTGAAGGAGGGATAATGCCTTTTTTTGTCATTGTTGGATTTTCTTCCCAAACAGGAAACAATATCTATGCTCAGAAGGATTTGTGGTATCAGAACCTGAAGTAAAAGTTCATTTTGAAAAGACCTTTTTCAATAAAATGGTCTAACAATACATCATAAATTATGAAATACCTTTTGCTTTAGTGGATTGTTCTTCATTACTGAAATGTTCAAGGTCCTCATACAGGTTTTCTGAAATACACATTGTAAGGCAGAGAAAAAGTAACATAACATAACTGGCCATTCAGCCCAACAGTGTTCGCCATTTTCCGACCACTAAAGTGTAATTGGTGCTTGGGTTACCTACTAGATGGCATCTAGCACCATATCAAACCTGGCCTTGAGAACCCCCAGAGTTTCTGCCACTACTACATGACACAGCAAGCTATTCCACGCAGTGACTATTTACTGCCTGTGTGAAAAAACACTTCCTAATGTCTGTGCGGAAGTTGGCTTTTGCTCATTTCCATTTATACCCCCTCGTTCTAGCTTTTATCTTTCATATCAGGAACCAATGCAGTTGCCCTTCTCGGAACCATTTCCTTTATATCTTTGTTCTAGTACAGTCCCCAGAACTGTACACAATACTCTAAGTGTGGTCTGACAAAGGTATTGTGGTCTGTAAAGGTAAGTACGGTATTCAATAAGTAGGTTTTCCAGTGAAGATTAGATGGGTGGACAGACTTCATCTTTTAAGGGTCTCCTGTGAGACAAAGACATTCACAGCACAAAATGACTCACTAAGAGGTCAGAAATATTAACAAGGGGAAATGGAAACAGTAAATGTCTCACCTGTGGGTGGCTTTGACAAAAACATGTCATTCTGTGGTGTTCTCTTGTAAGCTGTTTAACAAAGTGGAATACACACACATGGGATAGAGGCAGTCAGTTAATTTAAACAATGTTAGTGTTCTGTATTTTTTTTTTCTATACATCTTTAAACAATACGTTCAGTACTTCAGATAATACTGTCTGTAGCCCATATTGCACGTTTTCCCTACTCCAACATTTCCAGTGCTCAATATAAAACCAAGCCATTTGAATGAGGACTCTCCACAACATGTGTTGACCAATGTGGAACAGTGAACAGAGCAGCAGTGTAGTAGCATGGGGAAGGAACTCTACTTGTAAACTTGCAGGTTTGATTCCAAAGTACCACACTGCCAAAGGTACCCTTGATCAACGCACTTAACCTGGATTGCTTTAGTATGGATTCCAGCTGTATATATTGGTACTATGTGAAAATGCATAAGTTCTGTACGTTGCTGTGGTAAATGCCTGTAATGTAAAAGAAACGCAATGAGCTGGTAGCACAATTCACACTCACCCAACTTCCTTTTCTTTCTCAGGCAAACACAGCCCAAGACTGTGAGGATGAGTCCGAGCAAGACTGAGCTGGCCACAGAAACCAGAACTTTCCGCTTTAGGACTGACAGACAAGGGAACACAAAACAAAGGGAGGGACCCAAAATCATGCAACTCATTATAAATGACCAGCATTATGACCTGTAATGGCTGAACTACATTGGCTGCATTAGCTGCATGGATTGGCTTCGACTGCTTATCCTTAAGCTCAAAATACCATGGTGCACTGTGGAATACTGACTGAGTCTATTGCAAACAAGATAGCGTGACTTCCTTTCACACGCTGTGCTCACCACAAGCACTTGAAGGGTGGTGGAGGAAGTGGTCTTGGGTGAGGCACATTTCATTAATAGCCTGACAAAAGGAGTGGAACTCACCAACGTTGTTTTCTCTAAATCCTTCACTGATCTCTGTGTAAGACGGTTGGCCTGTTCGGTTTCCTCTGCATTTATATTCACTGCTGTAAGAGTCGTTTCCAGCGGTGAGTGTGAGTCTGTCCCCGCTGGGGTCCAGTGGAAGATGCCGTCCGTCTCTGTACCAAGTGTAGTTCCACTCAGCAGAGCTCCCCTCAACCTGACACCTCAGAGTCAGACTGTCTGACCTGAAGATCTCTGTCCACGCAGTCTCCAGAGTCAGCACAGCCTGAGGACGAGCTGAAACGCCACAATGATTAGGAAATGGGTGATTAGAGCATCGTGCTCAACTATAAATTATAATACATCAACACGCCATGCCCAAAACATGATTGAAAATATCACTTATTTGGTGCATGTGTGTTTGCACTTCGATGTCGCTGTTTGTCCGGTGGCATTGTTATGTTTAAACAGGCAACGGCCTTCCCCCAAAGTGTCGGGGAAGCACAGAATAGTCTAGAATGTGATTGTGTTCTGTAGAATTAAAATTAGACTTCACTAGAACTAAGGGGCCTAGCCCAAACAATGAAAAACATCCCCAGACCAAAGAGGGTCCAGATACTTTGGTCATATACCGTATAGAACATTTCAGAATTATTTGCTTTATCAACAAGCAACTACGATCATGAGAAAAAAGCATGTAAAAATGTTCAGACAGCAAATGTTTACCAGTTATGCTGAATGGAGTATAATGAAAATAATATAATAAAGTTATTGTGTGTGTGTAACAGTGTGTGTAGACATGCATTGCACCATGACCGTTTGTATACATGTACAGTACATACACTACGATTCATTTATTTAGCGCTTTCATGCGTACATCCAGGTGAAGGTGAACTCTAAAAAACATTATAAACATTACAGAATCATTAGCTGTATCATATACTAGACTGATAAAAAGCAGTGAAATGTATTGCTTATGTTACCAGTTATGTTGAGCTGAAGAGAGTCACTGTACGGTGAGTAGAAAGCGGGTCTCCCTCTCCTTGCTCCGCACCAGTACTTTCTACCATGTGAAACTGCAGCAGAGTGGATGGTGTAACGGGACCCGTCAGTGCTGCTGGAGTCAGTGCTGATCAGTGTTGCTCCCTGTGTATCTTTGATCCAGAGATACTCCCAGCCAGCAGGATCAGTGCCAAACCTGCAGCTCAGGGTCACTGTATCTCCTGTGAAGATCTCTCCACTGGAGGGGTCCAGAGTCAGCAGTGGTTTGGGGGCCTCCTCTACAAAACAGGTATAATTCCACCCTCAGGTAAAACACCAGAAAACCAGAGTAGCATTAAGACACATAATATTATAAACAGGGCTGCACAAACCATAACTCACCATATAATAAAGTTATTTGTTATGTAAAAGATGATTGCTCACCCAGCATTCACCCAGACCTTACAATACAATACAATACAATACAATATATAGTGCTCTATGCATTCATCCAGGGGTGCTTTACAAAAAAATAAAAAATATACTCAATAAATAACCAACCTAAGAAGTCAAAACTAAGGGAATAGGCACATGAGAATCATGGTACGTATAAATTAACATTTAGGTCTGTGTAGTTTTCACAGCACAGCAACATTACTCACCATCTACAGTCAGGGTCTCATTGTTGCTCATTTGCAGTGTAAACATATTCCATTTGCAAGAGTATCTTCCACTGTGTGACTGATTTAGAGCTGGGATTGTGAACTCATTTCCTCTGGAGAGCGTACTGTTGATAGGGGTTCCATTTCTGATCCAATGATAACTCCACTCAGTCTGAATGAACTTAATCTCACATTTGAGAGTCACTTTCTCAGTGCGGTAGAACTTCCTCCATGCAGGGTTCAGGGTTAGCACAGCAGGCGGTGGAGCTGCCAGTACAGGACACAATCAAAACCAGCACAGGGACAAAGAACTTCAGCAGTTCAGAAGAATTCAGTTAATATGTGTGCATTTACTGAATAAAAAATGCCAAGTACAAACTTTTTTTTAATCAATTTCTATCTACAATAACACAAAAATAGGACTTTTACTTGAAAATAGTCTTAGACATGACATTTATTAAAATATTCTTAATTCGGCTTTAATTACAATTAAATTAATTATTGGAAGTCTATCTAATCATTGTGCAGTCAGAGGTGGAGGGGTGGGAGAGAAGTGCCTATTTTACTAGCCTGTAATGCATGTAAAATAGGCATTAAGTCGCAAGAAATATTGCAAAAAGGAGTTAAGCTTAAATGGGCGAGGTCAAGTAAACATTGAGGCAAAAAGGTTATTCCCAGTCAGGAATTGCAAAGCAGCTTTAAGATTTCCAGGTGCAGTTTTCAGTACACACTCAGAAGGCAGAAGACAAATATCTTGTGCTGTGTAGCAAGAGAAACTGTCATAAAACTAAACCACAGCTACAGGAAGAACTCAATGCTACTAGAGAGAAACCAGTTCACCTGATTACAGTGAAACGGCAACTACGATCATACAAAAAAGCATGCAAAAATGTTCAGACAGCAAATGTTTATGCATGTGTGCTTGTATGCAAGTACAATGAAAATAATATTTATTTTGTTATTGTATGTGTGTGTCTGTGTGTGTAGACATGCATGTGCGAATGTGCGTTTGTATGCATGTACAGTAAGGGCACTACGATTCATTTTACTTTAGTTGTACCAGGTGAAGGTGAACTGTAAAAGTAACATTATATATAATTACATAATTATTAGCTGTATCATATACTAGACTGATAAAGAGCAGTAATTTTTATTGCTTATGTTACCAGTTATGTTGAGCTGGAGAGAGTCACTGTACGGTGTGTAGAAAGCGGAGCTCCCTCTCCCTGCTATGCACCAGTACTCTCCACCATGTGAAACTGCAGCAGAGTGGATGGTGTAATTGGACCCGTCAGTGCTGTTGGCATCAGTGCTGTTCAGTGCTGCTCTCTGTGTATCTTTGAACCAGAGATACTCCCAGCCAGCAGGATCTGTGCCAACCCTGCAGCTCAGGGTCACTGTATCTCCTGTGAAGATCTCTCCACTGGGGGGGTCCAGAGTCAGCAGGGGTTTGGGGGCCTCCTCTACAAAACAGGTATAATTCCACCCGCAGGTAAAACACCACAAAACCAGAGTAGCATTAAGACACATACTATTATAAACAGGGCTGCACAAACCATAACTCACCATATAATAAAGTTATTTGTTATGTAAAAGATGATTGCTCACCCAGCATTCACCCAGACCATACAATACAATACAATACAATAAGCTCTTATATAGTGCTCTTCATGCGTACATCCCAGGGTGCTTTACAAAAAAATAAAAAATATAAATAAATAAATAACCAACCTAAGAAGTCAAAACTAAGAGGAATAGGCACATGAGAATCATGGTACGTATAAATTAACATAAATATAGGTCTGTGTAGTATTCACAGCACAGCAACATTACTCACCATCTACAGTCAGGGTCTCATTGTTGCTCATTTCAGTGTAAACAGCTCTTCCTGGTATTTTCCCTCTGCAAGGAGTATCTTCCACTGTGTGACTGATTTAGAGCTGGGATTGTGTACTCATCTTCTCTAGAGAGTGCACTGTTGATAGGGGTTCCATTTCTGATCCAATGATAACTCCACTCAGTCTGACGGGTCTGAATCTCACATTTGAGAGTCACGTTCTCAGTGGGGTAGAACTTCCTCCATGCAGTGTTCAGGGTTAGCACAGCAGGCGGTGGAGCTGCCAGTACAGGACACAATCAAATCCAGCACAGGGACAAAGAACTTCAGCAGTTCAGAAGAATACAGTCAATATGTGTGCATGCACAAAATAAAAAATGCCAAGTACAAACTTTTCATTTTTCAATTTCTATCTACAATAACACAAAAATATGACTTTTACTTAAAATAGTCTTAGACATGACATTTCTTAAAATATTCTTAGTTTGGCTTTAATTACAATTAAATTAATTATTGGAAGTCTATCTAATCATTGTGCATTCAGAGGTGGAGGGGTGGGAGAGAAGTGCCTATTTTACTAGCCTGTAATGCATGTAAAATAGGCATTAAGTTGCAAGAAATATTGCAAAGAAGGACTTAAGCTTAAATGTGCGAGGTCAAGTAAACATTGAGGCAAAAAGGTTATTCCCAGTCAGGAATAGCAAAGCAGCTTTAAGATTTCCAGGTGCAGTTTTCAGTACACACTCAGAAGGCAGAAGACAAATATCTTGTGCTGTGTAGCAAGAGAAATTGTCATAAAACTACACCACAGCTACAGGAAGAACTCAATGCTACTAGAGAGAAACCAGTTCACCTGATTACAGTGAAATGGCATCTACGATCATACAAAAAAGCATGCAAAAATGTTCAGACAGCAAATGTTTATGCACGTGTGCTTGTATGCAAGTACAATGAAAATATTATTTATTTTGTTATTGTATGTATGTGTCTGTGTGTGTAGACATGCATGTGCTCATGTGCGTTTGTATGCATGTACAGTAATGGCACTACGATTCATTTTATTTTAGTTGTACCAGGTGAAGGTGAACTGTAAAAGTAACATTATATATAATTACATAATTATTAGCTGTATCATATACTAGACTGATAAAGAGCAGTAATTTGTATTGCTTATGTTACCAGTTATGTTGAGCTGGAGAGAGTCACTGTACGGTGTGTAGAAAGCGGGTCTCCCTCTCCCTGCTCCGCACCAGTACTCTCCACCATGTGAAACTGCAGCAGAGTGGATGGTGTAATTGGACCTGTCAGTGCTGTTGGCATCAGTGCTGTTCAGTGCTGCTTCCAGTGTTTCGTTGAACCAGAGATACTCCCAGCCAGCAGGATCTGTGCCAACCCTACAGCTCAGGGTCACTGTATCTCCTTTGAAGATCTCTCCACTGGGGGGGTCCAGAGTCAGTAGGGTTTGGGGGCCTCCCCTACAAAACAGGTATAAATTTCACCCGCAGGTAAAACACTAGAAAACCAGAGTAACATTAAGACACTTGCTATTATAAACAGGACTGCACAAACCATAACTCACCATATAATACAGTTATTTGTTATAATACAAAACAAAGAGGAATAGGCACATGAGAATCATGGCACGTATAAATTAACATAAATATAGGTCTGTGTAGTATTCACAGCACAGCAACATTACTCACCATCTACAGTCAGGGTCACATTGTTGCTCATTTCAGTGTAAACATCTCTTCCTGGTATTTCTCCTTTGCAGGAGTATATTCCATTGTGTGACTGATTCAGAGCTGGGATTGTGAACTCATTTCCTCTGGAGAGCGTACTGTTGATGGGGGCTCCATCTCTGTACCACAGATAACTCCACCCAGTCTGACGGGTCTGAATCTCACATTTGAGAGTCACGTTCTCATTGGGGTAGAACTTCGTCCATGCGGGGTTCAGGGTTAGCACAGGAGACTGTAGAGCTGCCAGGACAGGACACAATCAAACCCAACACAGGGACAAAGAACTTCACTTCCTCAGAATTATTTTTTCTTTTTTTCAGCAGGAATTCAGGAATCTTCCCGGTACATGTATTAATAAATCAGTGAATATTTCTTAGGCAATATAAATTTTCATTTTCCATTGTAAAATTTCAATTGTGCAAAGTGCCCTGGTTAAGAGAAGGTTAAGTGTCAAAATATAAACAAAATTAGTTATAATGAATCTGTCTCTGTGCCAATTCTACAGTCACAAGAGCGTAATAAGGCATGCTAAAAACAGTGAAGTAACAAGAAGAACTCCATGTGCATATTCCAGATTATTAAGAAAGATATGGACTACAAAACAATTTATTTTTGCCCTTAACTTACAAATGCATTGCTGCAAATGCTGGCTTTTAGTCACAATCAAAAATTGGTAAGTAAACTTTGATCATTTCGGAAAGTGTAAAAATGTGTTTATTAAAAAAAAAAAGGAACCCCTTCATTTAATTGTTAGTCAAAATTAAGTTTCAGTGAAGACTGAATCTAGGGCAGTGTGTGCCTTAAATATTCCCTTTGTTTCCCATAAAATGCACTTTATGGATTAAGCAGTATGAATAAGATGCACGTGAATAATAAAAATACTTGCCTGCCTCTTGTACAAAGAACATCAGGACAACCAGTCCAACTGGAGGGAATAAAATGAAAATGAGGGTTTTTTTAACCAATAAAGCAAATCAGCAGCACAAATGTAGTGCACAGAAACAAAAACAAGAGAGAAACAAAAGAAATGCCCAAAGCCTCCTTGTGTCCTTGATGTATAGAAGGGAACAGAGGGTAATATTTGTACGTAGGAGTGAGAGGCAGTGTTCAGCGTAGTTATTTCAATGGTAAACCCTGAAAAGCACTTTGTATGCACGGGGACCCTATAAACCTACACTTAGGGAGATAGCATACCATCCACTCCAGTTTGCCATGTTATTTTATTAGTACTTCATAAACATGTAGCCAACAGGTTGTGTTCAAAAAATAAGAAAGAAATGCACTTTCTGGCTAAATTATATTAATTCCACACAACAGGACGATGTTCTTATTCACACAATGATACCTACAGATACATGGTGACTCGTTCAGACCTAGAATGCTTCATTCACAATGTTATTCTGATTCTGAGTGTGATTCATTTTTGTTTTAATTCACTATAAGAAAGACAAAATGGAAAAACTCACCTGTTTTTGTGGTGAACTCATACATGTTGACCTTTCTCTCCCCTGCTCTTTCTCAAAGAGGTACAGCCCTGCAGCGCTGGCTGGTTTTGTTAGTGGATGTGTTTCATTCTTTTAATAGAGCCGTGGTCAGAAACTGGTGTGGTTAAAGCTACTTCTCATGAACCACGTAAAAAAAACACTTCTAAAGAACTCACAGACACAAAGCTGCACATTCCCACATTTAAAGTGAATACCTTTCTGGAATTTTTATATTTATTTTTGCATTTATTTATTTGTTTATTTGCTTGTTTTCAATTATTTATTATGTTGTGGTTATGAACATGCAGCAATGTGACTACACAATGAGAGGAGAAAGTAATGAAGATCATGATCTGCACACGAGATGAGCCTGCAGTTAGAGACAGGACATGAGAAATGAGGGAGAACACAGACCAGTATAACACTTCTGCATCACACCTTTTTTATCACAAGTCTGAAAATGACATGCCCACAATAAAATAGCTACTGTCCTTGAGCCCTTTTGACTACAGGCATAATCCTGGCTCTGCTGAAATGTAACCCTTGGGAGCTTGTTTTCAAAGAGACAGAATAGCTGTAAATAAACAATACATCTGAGAGAATAGTACGAGCTCAAGCACAATGTAAGTGGAAGAGGGGGGGAGGATACACAATGAAAAAAAAAATAACAATGGAGCCACAGCCACAACACTGGGCAAATCCTGGTTAAAATTTAAAAATCAACAAAAAATGAGCATTCTGCATTGTTTTGTTCTAATCTATATCTAGCCAGATTTCCAAAAAGGCCATTTGAAGATGCAAAGGCCACAGACATTTGGTAAACAAATGATATTATGGGTGTTCATAGGAGTAAAATACTATATATTGTATACTGTGTGTTAGTTGAAGACGTTTGCGGAAATTCTCACTTTTCCTGCGCCTACCACTCTCCACCACCTCCCCTTGCTCTCCCCTTGCTACCTCTGGCAGTAGCAGGTCTGGAAGACTGTAGAAAATATCTACATCAGTTATCCAGTTTACTAATCCATTAACTGAAGTCCATTGATAAGTTTTTTTTTTTTTTTAACCAAATATCCCACCCCCATCAACATGTCAAATACGTCCCACAATTTCACACCACATTTATTATTCGAAATCAGGCCAACTCCTTATTTATAAGAGTACTGAATATCACATTGCAGGTATTTAGCAGATGCTCTTACCCAGAGCGACTTACAATATTATACATAGCATTTACATTGCATCCATTTATACAGCTCGATATATACTAAAACAATGCAGGTTAAATAGGCTACCTTGCTCAAGGGTACAAAGGCACTGTTCTACCTGAGAATTATGACGTCCATATAATAAGACATATATTGTGAGAATATATTTAGTGAATAATAGGCTAATATATACACTCCTGGGCAAAAAAAAAAAATGGGCCAAGCCCAAAATGGCAAAATATTAAGCTTTTAATGGCCTTAACAACAAATCATTGGTCAGAAAATTAGCAAGAATTAAACAAATGCTTTCCTGAGACCTCTGGTGCCACCATTTGCTCATTTACTTTTGCTGCAGTGAACTGTTTGGGGAAAAGCTAGAAACAGGGAAATTCACTTATACAGTAGACAAATTAACATAATGACAAATAAAAGAGTCGTGTTTTGAATTTGGTTGCATATCATTTTCATGCCATGACTTCCTGATGTCTGTGACCTATCAACATCATCAGAGTCTGGATATCTTATTTTCAGGTTGTCCTACAAGCATAGGCGGTTTTACCATAGGTCATAGGTAGGCAATTGCTTGGGGCCTCGTCCGCCAAAGGGGCCTTGTGAATGTGTGTTTTCTTTTTTTTTTTTTTTTTTATTTATAAAACATTTCTCCTTTCTTGTCACTCCAAACAAATGATAATCTGTAATAGATAAAAAATAAATCTATCTACATGTAAATGTGGGCTTATCCAATTAAATATCTATATTTGCCAATATTTATTATCACCCACATTTCACATTTAATGGATATTCCTCCTTGACCTTCCTGCATTTGCGCCTAATCAATGACGTAGAAATTCGAGTTGCCGTCAGAGGTGGAGAGTCACTATCTTTGTTACCCTGAAGCCTTTTCAAAGTGTATTTGAGATAGTGATGGGCAAAACAGCTCTTTTTAGTGTACTGAATCAGTAGAATCAGTTTACTAAAAAGATTCGTCCACAACAACAACAACAAACAACAAGGCTGAATCCTTTTGACGTGATTTACATAGCGACTGTATGCTCAGATCGCCTAGTTTCACTCACTATGCCCAAGCGGAATCGATAATGTTTCAGAAAATATATAACTTTTAAAGATTTAATTCAATCTTCTACTGGGACTTTTGCCGTTTATTGAGGGTGTGACCGAAAATGTCGGTGCCGCTGACTATAATCGAATGTTTTTCACATTTACCGTTCGATTGACCAAGTACCATTTAAAGTACATTTTTATGGGTTAGTACTGTCAGATTGTGCTAGCTACTTCACATTAACCTTGTACGGCAATCAATAAGGCTAACAGCACAGTACCACTTAATTGTAGTCACTTCTATCCCCACTGTAATGAACTAAAAAAGGGAACAAACCTTTTCGCAAGACCTTTTCTGTGAGAAATGTATTGTCAAGCTCACGCGCATACACTGCTGGCGACATTCTAAAGCTCCGTTTTGCCCTCCCTACTACTACAACTTCTGTCTCTGCTGGTTGCGGTGAACCAGCTACAGTGTGGGAGGAAAGTGTCAGAGGCAACACCCACAGAGACCAGCAGCCCACCACAAACCAGACACCCGCTCGGATCTGAACTTTTACCCCTAGAGAATAGTGGATGTTCAAATGCTTTATCAAAAAGCATGTACTATACTTTTGTCTTGAAAGATTGTATATGTCTTTTTTCTTGCCATATCGTCTTTTTAACTGACTAAAGGTTATTTGAAGTTCTTCAGTTAGAATTATCATTTGGGTCTGTCCTTTAGCTCTGTGGCTTTGTTAACTGAAAAGAGCTGCCTCCAAATAGTTTTTGTTCACTAGCTATGATTGCGTTAAGCAAAATGGAGAAGGGCCTCACATCGGTCTTTGTCTGAGGCCTCCAAATCACTAAAACTGCCCCTGCCTAAAAGCAACACAAAAACTCTTTGCATTTGAATGGATCTCTATGGGAATTGGGGGGTGGGACTAGATTCAGCTGTAAATTATGCTGATACAGTATGGAACACATTTGTTGGCTAAATGGCTTTAAGTCATCAAGGGTCCAAGGTATCAAATGAGCCTCAAACCACCGTGCTGCTGCCAGATATGCAGTAGATACTACAAGCATTGTTTCTCCTGATTAATTTTCCTGTTGAACTCAATGGAAAAAAATATTCATGAGTGCTGATAACTGTACTTACATCTCTCTCCATTGTATGAGGCCCCTGCAGGGAGTTATGCGAGGTATGGACCACCTGTATATCCTTCAAAATACCAGGACAATACACCATTTGTTTGCAAATGATGCAATATGCTATTATGTATGAAGTATACAATAAGCTGTAAAACAGCTTTCAATGGAGCTTAAACAGGTATTGACAAGACTGCCTACATCATCTTGGTCCAGACTTTGGCCAGAGTCTAAGACTTCTTCTGCATCCAAAAAAAAGAGACCAAAATAACATTTATTGGAGATTTGATCATCTGGATGTTTACACCTACAATATACTGCTAAAATGGTGCCTGTCACAGATTTGTAAGGTGGTAAAAAAAATATTCTTACATGAGACCCATCTTGCTGCTCTCCGACCTGCTCTGCCAGACGTTCCTTGAAAAAGCATGGAGTAAATGTTACTATAACATAGCTCAGTTATATTCATCAGTGTTCCAGTGCAGCAATAGTAATCACCAAGTCCAGATGAACAGGTCAAACCCAACACAGTGACAATTAGCTTAGCCGTGGCAATTTATTCCACTCCAAGGCTCCAGAGCACAAAAAAGAAACCCTGCCCATCTTAGACTTGAACCTGCTAAGGCTCAGGTTAGCAATACTTGCTCTAGTGTTTATGGCCATGTCCTTCCCCCACCTGCATAGAATAATTAGTAAAATACTTTGGAGCCCTACCATATATGATCGTATGGAGCCCTACCATATTGAGCTGCAGCAGACCTGCTCTTGCTTCAACTGGCAGCCACTGTAACTGCTGAAAACTGAGTCCTGCCCACATGACTCATGTAATTCAGGCCCAACACCATCCTTATCAATTTATTTTGAGACACCTGAAGTTTCTGTTTTAATGCTCTAGACAAGCCCCCAAACCAAGAGCAGATAGCATAGTTCAAGTGACACTGGACAAGACTAGATGCCAACACCTTAAGACAATCCCTGTCTAATAGTTTTGCCTTCCTAGCCAAGTATCTGGTTCTCGCATTAACCTTGCCCAACACCTTCAAGGCCATGCTCTCTCCCTCCCAGGTTCCCATCCAATATGCAGCCCAGGTAATTCACTGATGTCCTTGTAGTGATAGGCTTTCCTCCAAGCTCTAACAGTAATGTTGAAACTTTGCTCAACCTTACTTTAGAACCAAATAAAATGCATTCTGTCTTATCTAAGTGTAGAAAAAGCTTGTTGTCAGATAACCAAGTCCTTATCTTAAAGAGCTCTTCACCTAGACTCTCTTCAATCTTATTTTTTTCTTTATGTGAAACAAGTATGGCAGAATCATCAGCATACAAGAAGACAGTGCATGAACAGGCAGATTTCATATCATTAATATACAACAGAAATAGTAGTGGACCCAGAACACTTCCCCGTGGCACCCACAGGTAAAGGGCATAGCCTCTGATAATTGGCCACCAACCTCCACCCTCTGATCCCTTTCAGACAGGTAAGAAGTCAACCACCCAACTGCTGTTAAATCCATCCCAAAAGCATTTAGCTTGGGTAAAAGCAGCCTATGATCTACAGTGTCAAGGGCCTTTTGTAGGTCAAGTAGGACTATTCCACAAGGATTGCCTTCTATCTCCTTTTATATAAAACCAGTAAGATACAAAAGACAAGTGTCTGTGGAGCAAGATTTCCTAAAACCGGACTGAAGATTGTAAAGAAGATTATGCTTATTGATATAATCATATATTTGCTCATGAATAGCCTTCTCAAGTATCTTGGATGTAACACTTAAAATCAATACAGGCCTGTAGGTGCTAGGATCTGTACAACTCTGCTTCTTATAGAGAGGAATAATTTTGGCATTCTTAAAATCTCTTGGTACAATCCTTTGATCTAAAGACAGATTGATAACGCGTGTGATATAAGGGGCAATCGTTTCAGCTGAATCTCTCAAAAGCCTAGCAGGAATATCATCAAGGCCAGTAGCTTTGATTAAGTTTAAAGGAGAACTCCTAAAATATTCTTGCAACCTTCTCATTAGCTATCCTAGTGAAGGAGAACGAATTGGCCTTTACTTTTTAGGGTCATCTTTATTCTCTTTAATTAATTCTGTATACTAATCTCGCTTCGCAGCTCTAATCTTAATCTGTGCCTCATTCCTATATTTCTTGAATAACTCCAAGTCTGTATGTTCCAATGATCTATTATATTTAGTCAATGCCAAATCTCTACGTTTGATCACTTCCAGGATTTTTTGACTGATCCATGGGCTAGGTCTTTACCCATGGGTCGAAGATCCAAACGGCTGGCCTGTCTCATTGACAGCAGCCATCATAACCCAGGTGAAACTATAGGTTCAGCTTTATGTTACATACCCTTATTTTTAGACTTGATTGCCAAATTATGAGTATCCGTTGCCCTTAAGTAGAAGGAATTAATTATTCAACCTTGCGTGCAGTTGACCACTCTGTTTTCAGTTTTTGCAACACCATAAACTCTCTTGCCCGCAGTTACCGGCACATGTTACAGGATTATAAACTCAGCTATTGGATGTTTTATGTCGAAGTGCACCATGGGAGTCATAGTTAACCTAGAAATCTCCACACACATTTGCAAATCGCCACACGCATTTGCAGATCTCTGCCACGGCAGAAATGTAGCAAAATCATGTGTAAAAAGACAGCCAATTGAGAGGCCCACCTGAGTTGTAACTGATGTAACTGACATTTACAGATCTGTGTACGCATTTACAGATTTATGTACGCATTTACAGATCTGTGTACACATTTACAGATTCATGTACGCATTTGCAAATAATTCTGCTACAATCTGTGTACGCATATATAGATCTGTGTACGCATTTACAGATTTATGTACACATTTACAGATCTACAGATCTGTGTACACATTTACAGATTTATGTACGCATTTGCAAATAAGTCTGCTACAATAACAGCCCCATAAAACTCAGGTTTATGTAATGCATAGCTTCAAAAAAAAAAAAAAAAAAAAAAAAACCTGCTGGAAACGATATCCTCAGTGTGCACACCTACCGAAAATATCACACAAAGGATAAATAAATAAATAAATAAATTACTGTATTAGCTACTGGTGAATGAGATTCTAAGATGTAGCTATTACACTCCTATCCTTTTAAATAAAAGGTAAAAATGCACAACAAGCTGCACCTCCCACTGTAATGATGTCACGAGGATGATGTTACAGAAAACGATGGGGACAAGGTTTGATAACATCAAAAAAGGCCCACGTCCAGGTTCCCATCAATTGCTACAAGTGGTATTGTCTTATGACTAAAAGTCCCTTCCCAGATCGCTACATGTCCACTGAGTAGTCTGTCGCACACAACCGTTTACCCTTCAACCTGTCTGAACCAAACATCAGGGCGACCCATGTGACACCCTCATTCATTGTTTTTGGGCCATCTCAAGTGGCTTCACTTGAAGTGGCGATGACAGACGTTGGCAAATGAATAACATAATTCTATAGTACTATAGTACAATGAATTTAGATTTTTTTTTTTTTGCCAATTTCTACCATTTTTTTAGTCGTTATACCAATTCCCTGTGTGTTTTGCACAGTCCTGGTCGATGTCCTCTGTCGGTCTGGGGAGGGTGTAGACTACCCCATGCCTCCTCCGATACATGTGGAGTCGCCAGCTGCTTCTTTTTACCTGACAGCGAGGAGTTTCACTGGGATAGCGTAACGCACGCGGAGGTTCACGCTATCTCCCCCAGATTCCCTCCCCGCTGAACATGCGCCCTGACCAACCAGTAGGAGTCGCTAATGCAATGATCAGGACTCATACCCTCACCAGTTTCCCACCCACGAACACAGCCAATTGTGTTCGTAGGAACGTCTAACCAAACCAGAAGTACCGCTGCCAGGGACTGAACCCAGGTCTCTGCGGTGGTAGGCGAGTGCTTATACCTCTACACTACCCACTACCCAGACTACCCACTATAATTTAGACTTTTGAGACTGTTACATTTTTATTCAGACGGGGAGGAAGCAGAGAGGGTGAGAGAGGAGGGATGGGACCCCAGGAGGGGCCGTGGCAGGGATTGCACCCGAGCCCACGGAGGGATTCGCACACACGGTCAGAGAGCTGACGGCCTTACGGACAGCGTCTCATGCCTCAACTGTATTTCTTTCTTTTTCTTTTTTTATTTTGTGACCGTATATTAATATGGTGACAAAATAAAAACATACACCTTTTAATATCAACTGCTGACTGACATGACATGGGCTTCTTTGATGAAGTCATCAAACCTCCCAGATCCCGATTAACTACTGACTCCCTCATACCCTCGAGGCTCTCTGAGGTCTTCTTCATGTGGTCAAGACCAGACGTGGATGACAAGGGGGCAACTCTAAGACTGTGGGACACTAGGCCAACCTCCTCTCGACTGGTCACAAATAAAAACCAACATTTTCTGTCATTAAAGTTAATACTGCCTTTTTAAAATTTAGTAAAATAGAAATAGTAAAAATAGTACTATAGAATTATGTTATTCTCCAATCAAGATTGTCCATATTTTAGCATAATGCAAAAAAAAAAAACATGTTTATTATTATTATCCTGTATTACATAGATTTTTCTGGATCATCTTAGCTTTGGAAACTCTAAAACCTGTTGAGAGTGAAAGCCAGGCGCCTGATCCTGAGCACACTGGAACACTACAGGGAGCGCCTAATGCCACTGAGTCCTACAGGCCTCTGCATGCCAGCACTCTGAACAGGTGATTCATATTCCATCCCAGGCGTACAGGCACACTTCTGTTTACATCAAAGGTCTGACATTATTTTCCTACAGAAATTTCACCTTATATAGCCCCTTTCTTCATGTCCCTATGGTAAACATTGAATGTTAATTCTAGAATTGAAGATTTCACATATCACCCTTCCTCAAAAAATGGTTCAGCCCATAGCTTCTCAACCATACAATTTCTAATTCTATGTTTGCTAATTGGGGATTTCTGCACTGTGAAATCGCGCAGGCATTTCAGAATTCAAGACAGACTGTCGATTATCAAGCTGAGGAAATCACCAAAAGGTAAGTTTAACCAGTGAAGTGTAGCCTAATTTATGAATCATGCAAAACAAAGTGTAACTTATTCTGTTTTCTTTAACCAAATAACATTAGTGTTGATGTGCATCATTTGAATGTAACGTTATCTTGCTAAGGCCTATGTTGAGTAGGCAGATGAGGTTATCATTAAAAAGCTGACACTTTCATCTGTTCAACATTGTAGGCCAATGCATTGCAGTTTTAGTGTTAACAGTAATGTTAAATTTGCATTTGCATAATATTTAAGAAACTATTGAGAGGTATGAAAAATGAAGAGAAAGGGTGACATCACTAGTTTCTTCCACCCAAAGAAGGAGGGATCAGGGAGACACAGCGGAGGTAGTCACAGGTGATGGAGCAGGATAAGTGGAAAATACAAAGCAAGATGGAGGAGAAGTTGAACAGGGGCAAGAAGTTGATATGTTGAAAGAAGAAGAAATAGACATACAGGAGGAGAGACAGCCTGAGTTCCCTCAGGTAATGCCCAGTTGTTCTGGTCCCCATAGTAAGATGATTGTGCTCTGTAGCTTTCTATCTGGGCAATTTTTTTCTTGTAACATCAAAATGCTTATTATTTTTATGTCATTGAAAAGTAATAATTTAGGCTGATGCTTATAAGAAAGTTATATGTGTATATGAAACATCTGTAAGTATGCTTACACTTATTGTAATAGTGTTTATTATTAGGTATTTTAACCTTATATATTGCATATGAGTGCACAGTTACTACCACGTGTGCGTGCACATGCGTAGAGGACTAAGCTTTGACTTTGCTACCCCATCTGATCTGCATGCCACCCTCATACCACTCGAAGAAAATTTCTCTAGATCCGCCCCTGGGAACTGGTAATATTCACCTGTATGCTGATGGCACAGTTGTCTGTTGTTCTGCTGAAAAGCTGCAGATTGATGAATGTATTTTGCTGGCTAATGAAGACAATCTAAAACTGACTAAATATATGCTGTTTACCAAAGAAATATTGATCATAGTGACTTGAAAATGAACAAGTTAAATGATTTTCATATTGAGAGAGTAAATAAATACAAATATCTTGGAATTTGGATTGATAATGAATTAACATTTAAGGCACTCTTGAAAAAAGAAAGCTTATTTATTTAAAATGTTTTACCATGTAAAAGTGATTGAGAACAAAGTCAAGAAGGTATGTGTCAAAAATGTTTTTTCATACAATACATACAAAGGTGCTTTAAAACGAGCATTAGCAAGGATAATATATAGGATGAAACAAAGGACACAGAAAAAAAACTTTGTTGCATCAGAATTTTAGACAAGCAGCAGTTACAAAGAGGTGGGGAGCTAACAGGTGCAACGATGAGTAAATGTGTTCTGTAAAATTCTCTTTGTGTTTCCAAATACTAAATAAAAGTATGCAATATCCCACTTTGGTTTTTTCCCCTTTTCCTTCCAGATCAAAAGAACACAGTCTCATCTGAAAGTTTTACGTGTTGTAAATGCAAGATTTAATCCCATATAAAAGTTAAAAAAATGTTTAAAAAAAAAAAAAAAGTTCCCTTTGATGGTCTTTAGTTCAGAGGGTGAAATGTAGTATGAAGCACACATAGGCAATACCCACAAAGGAAGGCCTACAAAGACCTTCACCTACAGCAATACCTGAGAAACCGACACCTTCGGAATTTGGAATGTTTGCATCATTAAACTTGTTTTGAAGATTTAAATACAGTGTGTGCTGTGCGTATATCTTACCCCACATGATATAATTTCTATAAGACAATGACTTTATGTAAACAAATAATGATTACTGGTATATCAGTGAAATGTAAAAAATGCTGTAAAAATGCAGAACAGAAGGCCATACGTGTTCAGGAGGTTAAGCCCAACAGGAGATTCTCAGATTTGGTCCTGAAGACAAACTGGTTTTCGAGCTCATTTATGCAGCAACACTCCCAGACCTTAGGAAGATTAATGATTCAGTCGTGACAGTAAGTAGTACCTGAGTCATAATGTTGAGTGCCAGCTCGAATGAATACTTTCCAACATTGTGGCACTAGGACTAAACCACCCTGAACAACATTAAGAAACAGTGAAAGAGTGGAAAATGTTGCTAAAACATTTGTATTAAAATATATTTGACCTAACGTTGGAATCCATCACCATTTCACCCAGGACAGTACTATTAAAAACCCTGGGAAAGCTATTTATATTGGACAAACAATACCCCTTAGAAATCTATAAATGTATTTGTGTAAGCTTAGAAAAATAGAAAGGTTTGCTAGATTTACTTACAAGCATATACATGTATTTGTTTTTTTTTTCATTACAATAACTTTCAAGCTGAAAGTACAAGTATTTATTGCAAGCTGCACAGTGTCCAGTGTGAATTCAGCTGTAACAGTGTTAATGCAACTCTTAACAGATAACATTTGGTCCCACTCTGGAATGTTGGGCCAAATGTTATCTGTTAAGAGTTGAGTTAACACTGGAACTTATACTGTGTACAAAAGTTGTACAACTGTGTACAAAAGTATTTCTGGGTGCTCTTTTAAAATAATCTCTGCAATATAATTTGCAGTTTTGCAGCCACGTTTTTTTCTCCATGACAGGGACAATCGTTGGCTCAAATGCAGCACCTCCTCATCTGCCTCGCCCTCCTCCAAAAGCCTTCATTCACAATGACAGACAGGAAGAGCAAGATGGCCGCCCCCACAGTGATCCGTGCTATATTCTCCACTGTGGAGGAAACTGGGGGAGATAAAAAAAAAAACCCACAGAGGTGAGACTCAGAGTTAAGGGACTTGCTAAGACTTGCAGCCTGTTATGCTATGCCCACCACCAGCCACTGTTAACGGCAACCTGGCAGCCAGTTAGCCAAGATTGGGGAAGGAGGGTGGTGCTACAGATAGTGTTTGCGGAACCATTTTGTAACACCCCTGAGCAACTTATCAGAAACAGAATCAGAATCGGGTTTATTGGCCCAACATGCTTTTTTCACACGTAAGGAATTTGACTCCGGTTCACAGCACACCGTACTTACATTCAACAATGTCAATAACAAACAACAACAAGAGTAGGTTTTACCTACAGAGAGCAGTAGTGAAAGTGTGTTGTGCTTATACAAAGAATAAATATGTAATAAATATAAGTGTATTAATAAATTATTGCACTATGAACATGGCTGTTGGTATGTATGACTATTTGCAGAGGTGGAAAGTCCAGGGGTCAGAAGGTAAAAGTACTGCCTTGTGTTTCTTCCACCCATGGACTCAGCCAACTGATTTCATTTAGTTCTACCTCCTGGCTGAAGAATTGTCCTAATGAATAAATCCAGGTGATTGGGGAGGAAGTTTATTTTCAAAACTTGGATTTTACACCTGTGATGATTTGTTGACAACTTTTAGTTCAGTCTTTTGGTTTTGCTTTCTTTGAAATTGTTACTACGATATTTTGTTTTATTAGATTATCTTTGATTACATTATATTTCATAATCTATCATTATCTACAGACCTGGGTCAAATACGTTTTTTTTTTTTGAATTCAAATATTTTTCTACGCTTTACTGATCTTGTCTGGTGTATTGGAACCAATGAAATACTCTCAAAAAGTGCAAACCCCGCCTTCTGGTCATATTGGCAGGCTCAATTATGTCAGGAGGTAGCCTGACAGCTGTGCCAAATTCACTGGGGGATTGGTTATTGGAGTCTGGGTGCACATGCAGATCGGGGCGTAAGGCGATTCGCCTGTCACGGGAGTTGGGGGCGTGGCACAGCTGTTTCGTGTTCGCCCTAACGAGCTTGCAGGGTTAAGGAGGCAGGTGAGAGGGAGAAGGCGAGAATGTGGCGTGCTCTGTTTTTATGAATTAACCATTAAATAAAAGTTTCCCTTTTACCTTCCTTGTCCTGATTTGCTGGTGGTGGGTGGGTTCCTGGAAAAAAAAAAAAAAAAAAAAAAAAAAACATTGTTAGGTGGCGGGAGGCAGTGCGGGGCTGCTCCTGACTCCCGACAGTTACACCAGGCAAGATCAACAGAGCACAGAAAAGTATTTGAATCCAAAACAAATACGTGTTTGACCCAGGTATGATTATCTACCATCACACATTTCCTTTTATCACATTATCTCATTGTCTGTGGTGAGTCGTAGGGCAGGGCAGAGTGTGTGGGTGTACTTTATGTCAGTGTAGCTGTGTAGGATGTAGTTGTTAAAGACACTTCAGAGCATAGTGCAGACCTAGCTAGGTCTTTCATACCTGCCCTGACCCAGAAGTTTCCTTGTTGTGTAGATGTTGTATTTTTTGGATTAAAGGTTGAGATAAATTTATTTATTTATTTTGGTAATAACATGTGATGTGGCATATGTGATATGTTGTTATTTTTGCTTCCTGGTTGTAACAACACCACTAAACCTTTCCTCAGCCAAGCACACCAATCAAGAGCCTTTAGCCTAGTGTGCCGTTTCTAGCAAGGATGTGTTGACAAAAAATCACTTACTTTTGCGTGTGGGCTGCATTAGCTGCATGGATTGGCTTCGACTACTTATCCTTAAGCTCAAAATACCATGGTGCACTGTGGAGTACTGACTGAGTCTATTGCAAACAAGATAGCGTGACTTCCTTTCACACGCTGTGCTCACCACGAGCACTTGGAGGATGGTGGAGGAAGTGGTCTTGGGTGAGGCACATTTCATTATTAGCCTGACAAAAGTGAAGTGGAACTCACCAATGTTGTGTGCTCTAAATCCTTTGCTGATCTCTGTGTAAAACGGTTGGCCTGTTCGGTTTCCTCTGCATTTATATTCACTGCTGTAAGAGTCGTTTCCAGCGGCAAGTGTGAGTCTGTCCCCCCTGGGGTCCAGTGGAAGATGCCGTCCGTCTCTGTACCACGTGTAGTTCCACTCAGCAGAGCTCCCCTCAACCTGACATCTCAGAGTCAGACTGTCTGACCTGAAGATCTCTGTCCACGCAGTCTCCAGAGTCAGCACAGCCTGAGGACGAGCTGAAACGCCACAATGATTAGGAAATGGGTGATTAGAGCATCGTGCACAACGATAAATTATAATACATCAAAACGCCATGCCCAAAACATGATTGAAAAAATCACTTATTGGTGCATGTATGTTTGCACTTCGATGTCGCTGCTTGGCCAGTGGCATTGTCATGTTTAAACAGGCAAAGGCCTTCCCCAATAGTGTAGGAGAAGTACAGAATAGTCTAGAATGTGATTGTATTCTGTAGAATTAAAATTAGCCCTCACTAGTACTAAGCGGCCTAGCCCAAACAATGAAAAACATCCCCAGACCAAAGAGTGTCCAGATACCTTTGGTCATATATTGTATAGAACATTTCAGAATTATTTGCTTTATCATATACTAGACTGAGAAATAAAGCAGCGAAATTAATTTCTTATGTTACCAGTTATGCTGAGCTGGAGAGAGTCACTGTACGGTGTGTAGAAAGTGGGTCTCCCTCTCCTTGCTAGGCACCAGTAATCTCCACCATGTGAAACTGCAGCAGAGTGGATGGTGTAACTGGACCCGTCAGTGCTGCTGGAGTCAGTGCTGGTCAGTGCTGCTTGCTGTGTTTCTTTGAACCAGAGATACTCCCAGCCAGCAGGATCTGTGCCAGCCCTACAGCTCAGGGTCACTGTATCTCCTGTGAAGATCTCTCCACTGGGGGGGTCCAGAGTCAGCAGGGGTTTGGGGGCCTCCCCTACAAAACAGGCGTAATTTCACCAGCAGGTAAAAACACATAATTTAATATTGTTGGTGGGGGGTGTGAGCATACATCTCAGATGCTACTTTCAGACACTAAACATAATAAACAGGCCACAAAGAACAATCCACAACATTACATTTAAAGTAAAAAATTTAGCATAAATTGAAATACTACATTTTAATTATTACATTTGTATCATTCTGTAATAAATGAGATCTTACCGTTAACTTTGAATGTAACAATATTGCTGCTGCCAGTATACAGTACTCTTTCCTTAAGTTGTCCTTTACATGTGTATGTTCCTGAGTCTGACTGAACAGCAGACAGGATCTCATAGGTGTCCTCAGCTGTGCCCACAGGAAGTTCTCGTCCATCTCTGTACCACTTATGCATCCACACAGGAGAGCTGTCCTGAATGTCACAGTGCAGAGTCACTCTCTCTGTGTTAAAGATGTTTGTCCATCCAGTCTGTAGAGTCAGAACCACGGGTGGGAGTGCTGGACAGACCAGGACACAAAGTGCAAGATGAAGATGGAGTCACAGGAATACCTGCTTTACATGGATTGCTGATGCTGGTCAGTTGACAACTTTCTATACAATATTACAAAGGAAACAAATAAATCATTTGCAAATGCTGGATATTAATTATTCAACTTTTACATAAGCATTAATATATGTCCAGCTAACTCTCACAGCACAACAACATTACTCACCATCTACAGTCAGTGTCACATCGTTGCTCTTTTCAGTGTAAGCAGTTCTTCCTGGTATTCCTCCTCTGCAGGAGTATCTTCCTCTGTGTGACTGATTTAGAGCTGGGATTGTGTATTCATCTTCTCTGGAGAGTGCACTGTTGATAGGGGCTCGATCTCTGTACCACAGATAACCCCACTCAGTCTGATGGGTCTGAATCTCACATTTAAGAGTCACGTTCTCAGTGGGGTAGAACTTCCTCCATGCAGGGTTTAGGGTTAGCACAGCAGGCGGTGGAGCTGCCAGTACAGGACACAATCAAACCCAGCACTGGGACAAAGAACTTCAGCAGTTCAGAAGAATTCAGTTAATATGTCTGCATTTACTGATAAAAAATGCCAAATACAAACTTTCTTTTTTCAATTTCTATGTACAATAACAACAAAAATACTTTTTTTGTTGACTTTTACTTCAAAATAGTCTTAGACATGACATTTCTTAAAATATTTTTAATTTGGCTTTAATTACAATTGAATTAATTATTGAAAGTCCATCTAATCATTGTGCAGTCAGAGGTGGAGGGGTGGGAGAGAAGTACCTATTTTACTAGCCTGTAATGCATGTAAAATAGGCATTAAGTTGCAAGAAATATTGCAATAAGGAGTTAAGCTTAAATGTGCGAGGTCAAGTAAACAATGAGGCAAAAAGGTTATTCCCAGTGAGGAATTGCAAAGCAGCTTTAAGATTTCCAGGTGCAGTTTTCAGTACACACTCAGAAGGCAGAAGACAAATATCTTGTGCTGTGTCGCAAGATAAACTGTCATAAAACTACATCACAACTTACAGGAAGAACTCAATGCTACTAGAGAGAAACCAGTTCACCTGATTACTGTGAAATGGCAACTACGATCATACAAAAAAGCATGCAAAAATGTTCAGACAGCAAATGTTTATGGTTGTGTGCTTGTATGCAAGTACAATGAAAATATTATTTATTTTGTTATTGTATGTGTGTGTCTGTGTGTGTAGACATGCATGTACTCATGTGCGTTTGTATGCATGTACAGTAATGGCACTACGATTCATTTTATTTTAGTTGTACCAGGTGAAGGAGAACTGTAAAGGTAACATTATAATATCATTACATAGTAATTAGCTGTATCATATACTAGACTGATAAAAAGCAGTGAAATGTATTTCTTATGTTACCAGTAATGCTGAGCTGGAGAGAGTCACTGTACGGTGTGTAGAAAGCGGGTCTCCCTCTCCTTGCTAGGCACCAGTACTCTCCACCATGTGAAACTGCAGCAGAGTGGATGGTGTAACTGGACCCGTCAGTGCTGCTGGAGTCAGTGCTGGTCAGTGCTGCTTGCTGTGTTTCTTTGAACCAGAGATACTCCCAGCCAGCAGGATCTGTGCCAACCCTGCAGCTCAGGGTCACTGTATCTCCTGTGAAGATCTCTCTACTGGGGGGGTCCAGAGTCAGCAGGGGTTTGGGGGCCTCCTCTACAAAACAGGTATAATTTCACCCGCAGGTAAAAACACCAGAAAACCAGAGTAACATTAAGACACTTGCTATTATAAACAGGACTGCACAAACCATAACTCACCATATAATAAAGTTATTTGTTATGTAACAGATGATTGCTCACCCAGCAATCACCCAGACCATTGACCATGTTTATGTAGGTGTGCTTGTATGCAAGTACAATGAAAATATTATTTATTTTGTTTTTGTATGTGTGTGTCTGTGTGTGTAGACATGCATGTACTCATGTGCGTTTGTATGCATGTACAGTAACGGCACTACGATTCATTTTATTTTAGTTGTACCAGGTGAAGGTGAGCTGTTAAAGTAACATTATAATATCATTACATAATAATTAGCTGTATCATATACTAGACTGATAAAAAGCAGTGAAATGTATTTCTTATGTTACCAGTTATGCTGAGCTGGAGAGAGTCACTGTACGGTGTGTAGAAAGTGGGTCTCCCTCTCCTTGCTAGGCACCAGTAATCTCCACCATGTGAAACTGCAGCAGAGTGGATGGTGTAACTGGACCCATCAGTGCTGCTGGAGTCAGTGCTGGTCAGTGCTGCTCCCTGTGTTCTTTTGAAGAGATACTCCCAGCCAGCAGGATCAGTGCCAACCCTGCAGCTCAGGGTCACTGTATCTCCTGTGAAGATCTCTCCACTGGGGCGGTCCAGAGTCAGCAGGAGTTTGGGGGCCTCCCCTACAAAACAGGTATAATTTCACCCGCAGGTAAAACACTAGAAAACCAGAGTAACATTAAGACACTTGCTATTATAAACAGGATTGCACAAACCATAACTCACCATATAATAAAGTTATTTGTTATGTAACAGATGATTGCTCACCCAGCAATCACCCAGACCATACAATACAATACAATACAATAAGCTCTTATATAGTGCTCTTCATGCGTACATCCCAGCGTGCTTTACAAAAAAATAAAAAATATAAATAAATAAATAACCAACCTAAGAAGTCAAAACTAAGATGAATAGGCACATGAGAATCATGGTACGTATAAATTAACATAAATATAGGTCTGTGTAGTTTTCACAGCACAGCAACATTACTCACCATCTACAGTCAGGGTCACACCTTTGCTCATTTCAGTGTGAACAGCTCTTCCTGGTATTTCTCCTCTGCAGGAGTATATTCCACTGTGTGACTGATTTAGAGCTGGGATTGTGTACTCACTTCCACTTCTGGAGAGCGTACTGTTGAGAGGGGCTCCATCTCTGTACCACAGATAACCCCACTCAGTCTGACGGGACTGAATCTCACATTTCAGAGTCACTTTCTCAGTGGGGTAGAACTTCCTCCATGCTGGGTTCAGGGTTAGCACAGGAGATTGTAGAGCTGCCAGTACAGGACACAATCAAACCCAGCACAGGGACAAAGAACTTCACTTCCTCAGATTTTTTTTTTCTTTATTTCAGCAGGCATTCAGGAATCTTCTGGGACATGTATTAATAAATCAGTGAATATTTCTTAGGAAATATAAATTTTCATTTTCCATTGTAAAATTTTAATTGTGCAAAGTGCCCTGATTAATATAATCCACTAAGTGTCAAAATATAAACACTATTAGTTATAATGAAGCTCCATCTGTCTCTGTGCCAATTTTACAGTCACAAGAGTGTAATAAGGCATGCTAAAAACAGTGCTGTAACAAGAACTACATGTGCATATTTCAGATTATTAGGAAAGATATGGACTACAAAGCCATTTATTTTTGCCCTTAACTTACAAATGCATTGCTGCAAATGCTGGCGTTTAGTCACAATCAAAAATTGGTAAGTAAACTTTGATCATTTCGGACAGTGTAGAAGTGTGTTAAAAAAAAAAAAAAAAAAAAAAGAAAACCTTCATTTAATTGTTAGTCAAAATTAAGTTTGAGTGAAGACTGAATCTAGGGCAGTGTGTGCCTTCAATATTCCCTTTATTTCCCATAAAATGCATTTTATGGATAAAGCAGTATGAATAAGATGCACGTGAATAATAAAAATACTTGCCTGCCTCTTGTACAAAGAACATCAGGACAACCAGTCCAACTGGAGTGAATAAAATGAAAATGAGGGGTTTTTTTAACCAATAAAGCAAATCAGCAGTACAAATATAGTGCACAGAAACAAAAACAAGAGAGAAACAAAAGAAATGGCCAAAGCCTCCTTATGTTCTTGATGTATAGAAGGGAACAGAGGGTAATATTTGTAAGTAGGAGTGAGAGGCAGTGTTCAGCGTAGTTATTTTGACGGTAAAACCTGGAAAGCACTTTGAAAGCACAGAGACCCTATAAACCTACACTTAGGGAAATAGTATACCATCCACTCCAGTTTGCCATGTTATTTTATTAGTACTTCATAAACAAGTAACAGGTTGTGTTCAAAAAATGAGAAAGAAATGTACTTTCTGGCTAAATTATATTAATTCCACACAACAGGACGATGTTCTTATTCACACAGTGATACATGGTGACTCATTCAGACCTAGAATGCATCATTCACAATGTTATTCTGATACTGAATGTAATTCCTTCTTGTTTTAATTCACTATAAGAAAGACAGAATGAAAAACTCACCTATTGCTGTGGTGAACTCATACATGTTGAGCATTCTCACCCCTGCTCTTTCTCAAAGAGGTACAGCCCTGCAGCGCTGGATGGTTTTGTTGGCGGATGTGTCTCATTCTTTAAATACAGCTGTGGTCAGACACTGGTGTGGCGAAAGCTACTCCTCATGAACCACGTAAAAAAAAAAAAAAACACTTCTAACTCACAGACACAAACCTGCACATCCCCACATTTAAAGTGTATACCTTTCTGGAATTAGTACATTTATTTATGCATTTATTTGTTTGCTTGTTTTCAATTATTTATTATATTATGGTTATGATCATAGCCTACAGCAATGTGACTACACAATGAGAGGAGAAAGTAATGAATATCATGATCTACACACGAGATGAGCGTGCAGTTAGAGACAGGAAATGAGATACAGGGGAGAATTCAGAGCAGTATAACACCTTCTGCATCACACCTTTTTCATCACAAGTCTGAAAATGACGTGCCCACAAAAAACGGCTACTGTCCTTGAGCCCTTTTGACTACAGGCATAATCCTGGCTCTGCTGAAAGGTAACCCTTGGGAGCTTGTTTGCCAAGAGTCAGAATTGCTCTTAAAAAATAATAAATCAGAAAGTAATAGAAGCTCAAACACAGTGGAAGTTCTCTCACACCTAAAAGATTATTTTTTTTATTTTATTTTTTTGTGGAATGGATACAAATGCCAGGTGGGTTTAAAAATACAATGAAGCCACAGCCACAACATTGGGCAAATCCTGGTTCAAAATTGAATACCACCAAAAATTTGCATTCTGCATTGTTTTCTTTTTTCTAAGCTATGTCTAACCAGGTTTCCAAAAAAGCCATTTGGAGATTCCAAAAGGTCACTTGGTTACCAAATGATATTATGGGTGTTTATAGATGTAAAATACTATATATTGTATACTGTGTGTTAGTTGAAGACGCTCGCAGAAATTCTCACTTTTCCTGCGCCTGCCACTCTCCACCACCCTCCCCTTGCTCTCCCCTTGCCACCTCTGGCAGAAGCAGGTCTGGAAGACCGTAGAAAATATCTACACCAGTTATCCAGTTTACTAATCCATTAACTAAAGCCCATTGATAAAAGACCCCCCCCCCCCCCCCCAAATACCCCACTCCCATCAACATGTCAAACACGTACCACAATTTCACACCACATGTATCATTCAAAATCAGGCCTACTCCTTATTTATGAGTAGGCTGCTGAATATTACATTACAGGCATTTAGAAGACGCTCGTATCCCGAGCGACTTACAACATTTTATATAGAATTTACAGTGCATCCATTCATACAGCTGGATATACACGTCTCCGCTTGCCTGAGGGACATCCAGAGCTGGATGGACAATCACCATCTGAAGCTCAACCCGGGAAAGACGGAGCTAATCTTTATTCCTGCTCTATCCTCTCCCCTCCTCGACTTTTCCATTTCCCTAGGGGACACCTTAGTGACATCATCACCCTGTGCCAAGAATCTCGGAATGGTGATGGACAACAGGCTGTCCCTCTCCAAGAACATCACAGCAGTAAGCCAGGCATGCAGATTTTTCCTGTATAACATCCGGAGAATCCGCCCCTTTCTCACCACCTACTCAACCCAGCTCCTGGTCCAAGCAATGGTTCTATCCCGCCTGGACTACTGCAACTCCCTTCTGGCTGGACTACCGGCATCTGCCATCAGACCCCTGCAACTCATTCAGAATGCTGCAGCTCGTCTGGTCTTCAACCTCCCCAGACACTCCCACGTCACTTTCTGCTCACTACCCTCCACTGGCTGCCTGTTATAGCTCGCATCAAATTTAAAACATTGGTCCTAGCATACCAGGCAGTCAAGGGATCAGCCCCAGCATACCTCCACAAGATATTCAAACCCTACATGCCAGCCAGATCCCTCCGTTCTGCTACCTCAGGACGCCTGGCACCTCCCCCTCTTCGCACCTGCACTTCCAGAACACGTCTCCTGTCTGTTCTGGCCCCACGATGGTGGAATGACCTCCCCGTGGAGGTCAGAACAGCTGAGACTCTGACCCATTTCAAGCGACAACTGAAGACTCACCTCTTCAGGCTGCACCTCTCCCCATCCCTCCCTACCCCCCTGTAAATGACTGTAAGCTTAGGGTTGTAACTAGGCAGCTGTTTCGTTGGTGACTTAGGTGCATCAACTGTCTTAACTACTGCTTGTATTTTTCCCATAGACTGCGTTGTTGCCGTTCTCGTTGTGTTAGTGTTAATCAGTTTAACCTTCAGGGTCCAAGTTGAACTATGCGGTTGTTCCTTGCACTGGACCGGTACTTCTCTCTAGGGTTTTCGTCATACTTGTTCCTGGTTATGGTTATACACTTTGTTGTACGTCGCTCTGGATAAGAGCGTCTGCCAAATGCCTGTAATGTAATGTAATGTAATGAAGCAAAGCAGGTTAAGTACCTTGGTCAAGGGAACAAATGCACTGTTCTACCTGGGAATTATGCCACCCATATAATAATACATATATTGTGAGAATGTATTTAGATGCTCACCGATATAGATCTGAATCAAGTCCTTCACTGAACAAGTCCTCTGCTCGTTTTTTGGATGAAAAATTGCTGTGGATTTTGTTCAGTGGATCCTTCTCGTGAAAAAGACATCGACTTTACCTTGATCTTGTCGTCCGTGGATTTCCAAAACGCACTGGTGAGGTGAGGAACCCCCGAGCCTTTTTTGGCATCCCACATATTAGAAGATAAGGGACCGTTTTCGCTAAATCATTGCCACCGTAAAATGGGTTATAGAGACAGAACCGTGTCATAACGCACAAAACTTTGCTAAGTCCATTGTCACTGAATAGTTCCGTATGAGGTTTATGGCCGCCGGTCGGGGCTCAGCTCTCCATCACACCACGCCACCCACTTCCCGTTTCACACCAGCAAACACCGCCCCCTGCTGACGCTACAGCGCTCTGGACATTGCAGGAACGCCTCAGCACAGCTGCGTGCACACGCAGACAGACACCCAGCCGCACCAGACGAGAGTGAAAGAAGCCGCGTCTGCGGCGGTTTTGTACAAGACGCCCGCTATCTTTAAAAAGGCAGCTCGCCTCGCAGCCGAGAGGCACTCCACTGTAACTAGACAACATTGCCTTTTCACCAGTTTCTAGCCAAGACCCACTCGCCCTCGGACAAGGCTGCTGCTCAAGACTGTTCCGGTGTTCTGTCGATTTGTTCTACCTTGTCGAAATGTTCTAATTTAAAGTCATGTCTATGACCATATCAGAAAAATACTTCCGCGAGTAAACTGCGCTACTTTAGTCACTCGATAGGGAAGACGAAATGTCAGAAGACCGGCTGTAGACGCGCTGCGGGAAGGCAGAATCTGCAGCTGATTTCCCTGTGAAACAGCGGGGCATCGCTTCTGTTAAACGCATTTTTTCTTTGGATTTTACTTTCGTTTTGACACCGACGCGTGGAGTGTTACCGTGTGCGGGACGTAAGCTGTACCGTGGTTGCCTCTAGTAAAGCTAGAACTGGGGACTTCTTTGGGTCCTGTCTGGCTAACATTAACTGCAGCATGAACCACAGAGGCTTCCATTTCACCTAACTGAAGTGAATTTTTCACTTCTTGAAAGAAAAAACAGGACCAATCCATAGCACCTGGGCACAATAAAATATGTTTGTTGTCTTTCACATCTGAAATAGTGAGCCCTGCTTTGCTCAAGTTCATTTTTGGCTGTCATAATTTTTCCTTTTAAGAGCATTAAAAAGCTTAACAGGTAATATGATCTTCCCAGTATATGTTCACATGAATAAAACAATGTTTTGATATACAATATGTAGTTCCTCAATCTTAAGTTGAATTATAAATGTATATTTTCTGTAACCAAGTCTATCAACATCGATAAAATACAGGCATGTACAAGTTTGTCAATTCAATTAAATAAGTCCAATCAAGTTGAAAATAGCAGTATTTTCTGTTCTAGACCAGTGGCACCATCTAATGTTTTCTGAAGGAAATACAAATTTGAGTGATGCATTTTGAATAGTATTGTGTGCTTCTACATTAAACAAGACTAGTAAACCTATATGGCTGGACCTATCACACGTGATCCGGCCGACCAATAGTGTAACCTCATCACTCAGTCAGTCACAGACATTTTGTAGGGCTGGCGTTTGTGGGGCTGGCCCCACTGTTGCAGTCCCGCCAAAAATTGTACTTGGTAATCATCAGTATTCTGAATGTTCCCATTAGAATGCAGAGTAATTTACACCATTAAAAAACACATTACTTAAGCATGTCTAAGCATGTCAAAAACATTTTACATGTTTTTTGTGTTAAAATTTTAATTAAATTTCTTGTCAGCATGAAAGAATATAACACATGGTGAAAATGAAAGCAAAAAATAATTAGGATGAAATCAAACTGAACATTTGAAGAATAAAGGCTAACATATCAAGGCTTGAATGCCTTATAATTTCACAGCTATGTAGTAAGTAGAAAATAAAAAATCTCATGAAATGAAATGACGCACATGTATGCAGTCTAAAGGTAAGCCATGTAGTCAGAGATCAATGTTCTGGATACACATACAGTACCGTCATCTCAGAAACCATGGGATGACCTTTTCCTACATTACATAAAATCCTCACTTTCCTTTGCGATCACAGCCATCTGCACTGGTCCTAAGAGAGATGTTTCTCTTCACTGGCCAGCTAAAACAAATGAGAAATAGTCAGAACTACAGATTCACAGAAGCAGTGTCACAAACAGAAATATGGCCAAAACAAATCATCAAAATACACCCAGGTAGAGTTAACAGTGCATCACAGTACCTTTGTTGTGAGATCTTCTGGATCCTCTTTTGGTCGGGGTACTATGAAAGCTAACACAAGATATGAGAATGTAATAGCTTTATTCAGTCTCCAGGGCTAACACAGCCAGAATGATCATGAAATGGTTGATATCAGGACGGGGTCAGGATTTTAACCCTTGTCCTTGTGTTTGGAGTCTAGAGCTCTACCACTGGGCTAGACTCAAAGACTGATGAACCCAAAAGCAGAGAACAAAAAACTGGATTCCAAAAAATTTACACAAGAAAGTACTCAGGCACAACAGTCTTTAGGTTCCAAAGAACACGATCCAAAAAACTTGTAAACAAGTTTCAAAATACAAAAAATTTCAAAATACAAAAAACTCATAGATAATGAAACTAAACACAAGAGAGTTTTCAAGCACAGCAACAGTCCAACAAAAGCAAGCACAAGGTAGCACTTACTCAAGGCAGACAGGACAAAGACTGAGCAAAGACAGCTCCAAAACGGCAACTTAAATACAAAGCGCAATTAAGACACAGGTGGAACATATTACCAAGACACTCTCAAAGACAGAAAAAAAAAGGAAACCAAAAGTCTATAAGGGTGCCATCTTTTGGCCAAAAGAATGTATTACAGTCCAGATGCTAAAATTATTGCATGATAATTCATATAAATCTATGTGCAAAAAACATGATTCAAAATATAATTTACTTGTATATTTTTATATATTTACTATTTAAATATCTACTATTTGTGTGTTTTAATAATGGCACAATAATGAATTTAATTTTTTTTGTAGCAGAAGTGAACTCGGAAATCAACACTATCAATAACATTAAAGAATTGAGCTTTATCTTATACTAGGCAGATTGAAAATAAACACTGCATTTAATTTTGTTAATAGTTATGTAGAGCTTCAGAGAGCCACTGTACATTTGCCTCATCTTATACTGGACAGATGAAAAAAAATAAAAGAGTTGTAATTTATTTATGAAATTACCACAAGATGTCATCATAGTCTCCAGGGTAGGCACAGCCTGAGGACGAGCTGAAATACCAGAATGATTATAAAATTTTTTTTAGATGAATGAATCTACAATAAATGAAAATTCATCAAAATCCCTGCTTCTGTGCGTGTGTTTTTTGGTTTGTTTTTTTTGTGTGCCATTTTTCTGCCCAATTTAGTCGCATATACCAATTCCTCAGTCGATGCGCTATCCTCTGTCAGTCTCCTGAATAACGCACAAAGAGGTTCATGCTATCTCCCCCAGATGCCCTCCCTGCTGGACAGGCGCCCTGACCAATCAGTAGGCGTCGCTAATGCAGCGCTCAGGACTCATACCCTCACCGGCTTCCCACCCGCAAACACAGCGTCTAACCCAGCCGAAAGTACCACTGCCGGGAATTGAACCCGCGTCTCTGAGGTGGCAGGCGAGTGCTTATACCGCTACACTACCCAGATGGCTCTTGCTTCTGTGCATGTTTGACAACATACGGTGACATAGGAGTGTGCATGTACCTTAATAATGACACTGATTCATTTTAATCTAGTTTTAGCAAAGGAGAACTCTGAAATCAGCAACACAAGACATGACATTACAGTTGTTTGCTTTGTCAGCAGATGGTGAATTTGTGTACTAAATTCAATGTAGCTGACATTGTAATGATGATCAGCCACAATTTCCTCTTTGTTTCAAGGTCTTTTCTTACAAATTTCTGAATGACTCTTTATGGATAAAGTACAGAACAATAAAATAAATAAGATGTGCATGAATAATGAAAATACTTGCCTGTCTCTTGTACAAAGACAGTCAGGACAACAAGGCCTACCGGGGGGAAAAAAACCCATTTTATTAGCTATTCCAGTTATTCACCCTTAAAGCAACCCAGTACATATGAAGGGCACAGAAATGTTGTGTAGACATTATCTCAACAGGAAAATTCGTAAAAAACAGAAAAAAAGAAAGTAGCTAGCTGATCCGAGCTCGGAGCTTGCACCTCGTAGCTAGCTGATCTGAGCTCGGAGCTCGCACCTTGTAGCTAGCTGATCCGAGCTCGTGGTCAAAACGCCTTTCAGGGATGGCGAACGGCACCTAAAGGAGCCTTGGTGTGCTTGTGAACCTCAGCACGTTGACATGCCAAGCAGGCATTCGCCCAGTCACGGACATCCTTCTTCAGGCCGTGCCCCACAAACTTCTCGGACATTAATTTTTGCAACGCCTGGCGGCCTGGATGGGACAGGTTGTGCAAAGCATCGAAAACACGCCACGGCCAAACCGCAGGCACCACTGGTCTCGCAACGCCAGTGGACACATCGCAAAGGAGCAGCAGGCACGAAGTACCGAAACTCACATCCTGCAGCTGCAGGCCTGTGGTCAGCGTGCGTAACGCCTGCACTTCGGGGTCAGACGCTTGGTCAGCAGCCATCTGAGCGTAATCTACACCTAAATGGACCGCGCCCACCGTAGATCGTGAAAGACAGTCTGCCACCACGTTGTCCTTTTCGGCGACACACTGAATGTCCGTGGTGAGCTCCAAAATGAACGCTAACTGCCTTCGTTGACGGGTGGACCACGGCTCCGAAACTTTAGCCATAGCTAGAGCCAAAGGCTTGTGGTCTACAAAGGCAGTGAATGTGTGGCCCTCGAGCAGGAAACGAAAGTGTTGCACAGCTAAATGAAGGCCGAGGAGCTCGCGATCAAACATGCTATATTTGCGTTCAGCGGGGCGGAGCTGGCGGCTAAACAAAGTGAGCGGTTGTCAAACCCCGCCCACCAGCGGTTCGTGCACCCCGCCAACCACCAGCAGTTTGTGCACCCCGCCAACCACAAAATCAACAAATCTTTCTCTCTTTTTGGGAGATTGTAAATCTTGAAAAGCACTTTCTACTCACTCCCGTTTACCCTTACCTTGGGAGACAGCATACCTTCCACTCGCACTTCATAAACACGTAACAGGTTGTGTTTAAAAAAAGAATTGAAAGACTCGGCCAATCAGGGCACGTATGTCTACCAAGAGTTTACCAAGAATTAACCAATCGCTTTCTGGAGTGTGTGGGGCTGACAGCATAAAGCGTTAGCCAGCGCTACACTACCACCATCAAAACAACGCACACAGCACTCATCCGCCGGTATATGCACTTATTATAGCTAGCCACCTCTACAGCATTTCCAGTAATACGGGAGTATGCAGCTGAAATCCTCTATGGAAAGCAACCTCACAGAGATCTTATCTACGATCAGTAGGTAATGTTGTGCTTCACTTCAGGGTGTTTATTCCGCTGGAAAAGAGAGAGAGCCAAATTTTTCTTTTTTTTTTTTTTAGTCAGTGACATTTCCTTCTAAGGTCTACAACGGCGATCGCGACCACAACATTTATTTTGCCTTTTTTGTATAGCTATTTCCATGGATAAAATTGCTTTTATTATCATTATTTATTGGTAAAAACATTTACTTCATATCCAGGGAGGTAGCCAACTACTTGTAAGTTAGATTACATGTGTAGCTGTTTACTAATACGATTGCATTTCAGGCTGGAAAATAACCCGTTAAACCACAGAAATTGCTGAGTTGTCGTAGAATCTTTCTCGCAACACAATGTATCAAGGCTGGCAGCGTCGGCATAGCAACCAACGCTGTAACGAAACTTTAACTATGTTACAATGGCTATAGCAGCTGTTTTAGAATGTCATTGCGTCACCCGGACCTTTTTTGCAGCCCGGACATAAATTGTTGTGACAGCTGTCACACGACAGCGCCATCTATTGGTTGCTGAAGGAAACATAGACGTGCATAATGCAATTGTACGCTTAAACATGAAAATGGATACTAGGTGTAGGGCAATTCACATAAGTCTGCCTCTTATCAGACCCTCAGAGGAAAACAGACTGTTTATTGTGCTGACAGGGAGTCAGTAAATGTGATAAAGCGGCAGTGCTCAGCAGCAAAACATCGGACTGGATCAGCATTATGTAAAACTTAATGTTCTCCATGACAGTGTAGTCATATTTTGTATTGTTGGAAAGCTGATGTCATGTGGAACAAGTTGGTGTCTCAGCTACAAAGGTTAATCTAGTTTGATATATTTACAGAGATAGCGTACACAGGATTCATTGTTGTACTGTTATGTCAGGATTGTTACTTTATTTAATGGATTGAGGGTTTTTCTTTATAATAATAATAATAAGTTTATTTATATAGCACCTTTCAAGAGCAGACGTCACAAAGTGCTTTACAATAAAATCAACAACAAAAGGCAAGTAAGAGAAAACAGATAGCAAAAATCACAAAGCAACAACATGATAAAACAAGATCATTTTTTTAAAAATATAAAAACAAATTAAACAAAAGCAAGTCTAAAAAAATGAGCTGCTTTTTAAAGGAGTCCACCTGTCCACAATTCTTAAGTCCAATGGGAGAGAGTTCCAGAGTTTCGGAGCTATAACCTCAAAAGCACAGTCTCCTTTTGTTTTGAGCCTGGAGCAAGGTACAACCAACAAACCCTGATCAGAGGACCTTAGATTCCTACTGGGCTTACATGGCTGCAGTAGCTCTTTAATGTAGACAGGTGCCTGACCATGCAAGGCTCTGCAAACAATTACAAAAATCTTGAAATGGATTCTGAATTTGATAGGAAGCCAGTGTAGAGATTTCAGTATTGGCATTACGTGAGACCTTTTGGGGGACCTGGTCAGGAGCTTAGCAGCAGCATTTTGGACCAGTTGTAAGCGGAGAAGGGATGTCTTACTAAGACAGGTGAAAAGGGAATTGCAGTAATCAAGATGTGAGGAAATAAATGCATGTATAATCATCTCCAACTCAGCTGTGGAGACAATGGGCCTGAGTTTGGCAATGTTTCTCAGCTGGTAGAAGCAGGAGCGAACCAAGCAATTTACATGCTGGTCAAAACTCAATACCTAGGCCATAGAAATGCCTAGATTACAGAGGGTGGGTTTAACAGCAGCGGATAAAGAGCCGAGACATTCCATCACCTTCGGGACAACGCCATCTGGGGCAGAAATAAGAACTTCTATTTTTTTCAGTATTTATTTAATTGTCTGCCATCCAATCTTTTAGAGAGTCGAGGCAATTCAGTAGAACAGCCAGTCTTGAAACATTTTGAGGCTTAAACAAAAAGTATAATTGAATATCGTCCGCATAACAATAGAAGGAGACATCATTAAAATTGCTTATTATCTGCCCGAGAGGAAGCAAGTACATTATAAACAGCAGCGGGCCTAGGACAGAACCTTGGGGAACACCACAAAAAAGAGATTCAGCTGATGAGACATAATTATGGACTGTAACCGAGAAAGTCCTGTCTGACAGGTACGAGGAAAACCAATCCAAAGCAGATCCAGAAATACCCACCCACTGCCTGAGCCTCTCAATCAAAATACGGTGGTCCACCGTATCAAAAGCAGAACTGAGATCTAACAGAACCAATACAGAACATTCTCCTGCATCACCCTTCATTAGCAGATCATTTGATACTCTGAGAAGAGCTGTTTCTGTTGAGTACAATCGACGGAAGCCAGACTGAAACTTCTCTAAAATGTTCATCTAAGACAGCTGTAAGCTGCTTAGCAACCACATTTTCTAAGACCTCAGCTATAAAAGGTCATTTATAAATAGGCCTGCAGTATATATCACTGCGTATAAGGAGAGAAGTGCAATGGTTCAGAGAGACTTGTCAACAGTCTCCTGCGCATATGCATATGCGTATAGACATTTCACCACTCACATTTTGCACAATTGCATATTGTTATTATTACTGAACACACTGAACAATAAACTGCATTCATTTTAACCTGGCATTCCTCTTTGACTCTTACCACTGCACACCCAGCCGTTTTAAGGTTCTAACACTTAGATCCCAGGATATCTGCACCCTGTAGTCACTCACCTGTACACTAGTGTCACAGCAGGATACACAATGTATTTATGCTGGCTACACAAGCAAGTCACCTCCACGTCAACCAGGATAGACAGCGAACCGTATTGAGCCACACTACTGGCGGACAGCAGTCTCCTTCGTCTATACCTAACCGTTAGCCCAGAGGAAAAGTTAAAACACTATATAATCAAGATAACATTAAAATTAATCCCGTTGCAGTAAAACTACATGCATTCCTTTGCCACTCAGATACTTCCGCTGTCTGGTTTGCGGAGGGGTTTCTTACAGTTGGCGACCTCGATGTTATAAGTTCTGTCGGTGACCTGTTTGGTGTATCTGAGGGGTTTCTTACATAGGTGATCATCAGTATCATCAGTTGACAAAAAAACTTTTAGATGCATTGGGCAAGAAAAACTTCGGCAAGATTTCAGTTACCTGGGGGTTAAAATTTAGATTAAATTTCTCCTGTCATTATGTAAAGAATATCACACATATGGCTAAAATTTAAGAAAAAATAAAAATTAGGATACAATAAAACTATGTATGTCGTAAGATATAAATTTAAAAAGCACACATAAAAGCTTTTAAGCTCAAATAAAATCAAGCACATGTATCCAACATAAAGGTAAGCCGTGTACTCCAGGATCAGTGCTTTGGATACACCTACAGTGATACATCTTATTTAATGTATGAAAATGACATTTTCCGTCATTACATAAAATCCTCATTCTTTCCGTTGCGATCACAGCCATCTGCGCTGGTCCTGAGCGAGATGATTTTCCTCTTCACTGGCCAGCTAAATCAAATGACAAATAGTCACAACTACAGATTCAGAGAAGCAATATCACAAACAGAAACATGGGCAAACCAAATAATCAAAATACAACCAAGCCGAGTTTACAGTGCATCGCAGTACCTTTGAATGATGTGAGATCTTCTGGATTCTGTTTTGGTGGGAGTACTATGAAAGCAAACAAGAAATGTGAAGTATTAATGAATATACATGTTGACATAAGTGTCAGTCATTATGGAAGCAAACTTGTTGAATTGGCATATATTAAAATGTAACAATGTATTCAGGCAACCAAGTCACATAGTCATGCATCTACAGATAATGATAATGCATTACATTTTTTTACATACATTATGAATTAGCGTCAATTAAAAATAAAATGAAAACAAAGAAAGAATTGGATAAAGATAGTACCTTCAGTCTTCGTTTTCAGGTCCAGAATAGAATAAAGTTCAATGCTGCAAGCAGCTACAAATACAATAGAAATATAATGAATTAAATAACAAACAATTCAGTGAAGAAGGCACTAAATTACAGAATGAATGGTCAATTCACTGGTATGCTGTAAAAATAAATTGAATTCAGTAATACCTTTTTGCATATAAGTACTAAATTTATCAAAAACCACATGAAATCCAAATTTATTTTATAATTGTGTACTCAAAGGTGAAGGAGGGATAATGCCTTTTTTTGTCATTGTTGGATTTTCTTCCCAAACAGGAAACAATATCTATGCTCAGAAGGATTTGTGGTATCAGAACCTGAAGTAAAAGTTCATTTTGAAAAGACCTTTTTCAATAAAATGGTCTAACAATACATCATAAATTATGAAATACCTTTTGCTTTAGTGGATTGTTCTTCATTACTGAAATGTTCAAGGTCCTCATACAGGTTTTCTGAAATACACATTGTAAGGCAGAGAAAAAGTAACATAACATAACTGGCCATTCAGCCCAACAGTGTTTGCCATTTTCCTACCACTAAAGTGTACTTGGTGCTCGGGTTACCTACAAACTAGATGGCATCTAGCACCATATCAAACCTGGCCTTGAGAACCCCCAGAGTTTCTGCCACTACTACATGACACGGCTAGCTATTCCACGCAGTGACTATTTACTGCCTGTGTGAAAAAACACTTCCTAATGTCTGTGCGGAAGTTAGCTTTTGCTAATTTCCATTTATACTCCCTCGTTCTAGCTTTGATCTTTCATATCAGGAACCAATTTGGTTGCCCTTCTCTGAACCATTTCCTTTATATCTTTGTTCTAGTACAGTCCCAGAACTGCACACAATACTCTAAGTGTGGTCTGACAAAGGTATTGTGGTCTGTAAAGGTAAGTACGATATTCAATAAGTAGGTTTTCCGGTGAAGATTAGATGGGTGGACAGACTTCATCTTTTAAGGGTCTCCTGTGAGACAAAGACATTCACAGCACAAAATGACTCACTAAGAGGTCAGAAATATTAACAAGGGGAAATGGAAACAGTAAATTTCTCACCTGTGGGTGGCTTTGACAACAACATGTCATTCTGTGGTGTCATCTTGTAAGCTGTTTAACAAAGTGGAACACACACACATGGGATAGAGGCAGTCAGTTAATTTAAACAGTGTTAGTTTTCTGCATTTTTGTTTCTATACATCTTTAAACAATATGTTCAGTACTTCAGATAATACTGTCTGTAGCCCAAATTGCACGTATTCCCTACTCCTACATTTCCTGTGCTCAATATAAAACCAAGCCATTTGAATGAGGACTCTCCACAACATGTGTTGACCAATGTGGAACAGTGAACAGAGCAGCAGTGTAGTACCATGGGGAAGGAACTCTACTTGTAAACTTGCAGGTTTGATTCCAAAGTACCACACTGCCAAAGGTACCCTTGATCAACGCACTTAACCTGGATTGCTTTAGTATGGAATCCAGCTGTATAAATTGGTACTATGTGAAAATGCAGAAGTTCTGTACGTTGCTGTGGTAAATGCCTGTAATGTAAAAGAAACGCAATGAGCTGGTAGCACAATTCACACTCACCCAACTTCCTTTTCTTTCTCAGGCAAACACAGCCCAAGACTGTGAGGATGAGTCCGAGCAAGACTGAGCTGGCCACAGAAACCAGAACTTTCCGCTTTAGGACTGACAGACAAGGGAACACAAAACAAAGGGAGGAACCCAAAATCATGCAACTCATTATAAATGACCAGCATTATGACCTGTAATGGCTGAACTACTCTGGCTACATTAGCTGCATGGATTGGCTTCGTCTGCTTATCCTTAAGCTCAAAATACCATGGTGCACTGTGGAGTACTGACTGAGTCTACTGCAAACAAGATAGCGTGACTTCCTGACACACACTGGGCTCACCATGAGCGCTTGAAGGGTGGTGGAGGAAGTGGTCTTGGGTGAGGCACATTTCATTAATAGCCTGACAAAAGGAGTGGAACTCACCAATGTTGTTTGCTCTAAATCCTTCGCTGATCTCTGTGTAAGAGGGTTGGCCTGTTCGGTTTCCTCTGCATTTATATTCACTGCTGTAAGAGTCGTTTCCAGCGGTGAGCGTGAGTCTGTCCCCGCTGGGGTCCAGTGGAAGATGCCGTCCGTCTCTGTACCACGTGTAGTTCCACTCAGCAGAGCTCCCCTCAACCTGACACCTCAGAGTCAGACTGTCTGAACTGAAGATCTCTGTCCATGCAGTCTCCAAAGTCAGCACAGCCTGAGGACGAGCTGAAACGTCACAATGATTAAAGCATTGTGCACAACTATAAATTATAATACATCAAAACGCCATGCCCAAAACATGATTGAAAATATCACTTATTTGGTGCATGTATGTTTGCACTTCGATGTCGCAGTTTGGCTGGTGGCACTGTCATGTTTAAACAGGCAAGGGCCTTCCCCCAAAGTGTAGGGGAAGCACAGAATAGTCTAGAATGGGATTGTATTCTGTAGAATTAAAATTAGCCTTCACTAGAACTAAGGGGCCTAGCCCAAACAATGAAAAACATCCCCAGACCAAAGAGTGTCCAGATACTTTTGGTCATATACCGTATAGAACATTTCAGAATTATTTGCTTTATCATATACTAGACTGAGAAATAAAGCAGTAAAATGCATTTCTTATGTTACCAGTTATGCTGAGCTGGAGACCATATAATAAACCATATAATAAAGTTATTTGTTATGTAACAGATGTTTGCTCACCCAGCATTCACCCAGACCATACAATACAATACAATACAATACAATACAATAAGCTCTTATATAGCGCTCTTCATGCGTACATCCCAGGGTGCTTTACAAAAAATAAATAAATAAATAAATAACCAACCTAAGAAGTCAAAACTAAGAGGAATAGGCACATGAGAATCGTGGTACGTATAAATTAACATAAATATAGGTCTGTGTAGTTTTCACAGCACAGCAACATTACTCACCATCTACAGTCAGGGTCACATTGTTGCTCATTTCAGTGTAAACATCTCTTCCTGGTATTCCTCCTTTGCAGGAGTATCTTCCACTGTGTGACTGATCTAGAGCTGGGATTGTGTGCTCATTTCCACTGGAGAGCGTACTGTTGATAGGGGCTCCATTTCTGTACCACATATAACCCCACCCAGTCTGAGGGGACTGAATCTCACATTTGAAAGTCACTTTCTCAGTGGGGTAGAAGTTCATCCATGCAGAGTTCAGGGTTAGCACAGGAGATTGTAGAGCTGCCAGTACAGGACACAATCAAACCCAGCACAGGGACAAAGAATTTCAGCAGTTCAGAAGAATTCAATTAATATGTGTGCATTTACTGAATAAAAAATGCCAAATACAAACTTTCTTTTTTCAATTTCTATCTACAATAACACAAAAATAGGACTTTTACTTGAAAATAGTCTTAGACATGACATTTCTTAAAATATTCTTAATTCTGCTTTAATTACAATTAAATTAATTATTGGAAGTCTATCTAATCATTGTGCAGTCAGAGGTGGAGAGGTGGGAGAGAAGTGCCTATTTTACTAGCCTGTAATGCATGTAAAATAGGCATTAAGTCGCAAGAAATATTGCAAAAAGGAGTTAAGCTTAAATGTGCGAGGTCAAGTAAACATTGAGGCAAAAGGGTTATTCCCAGTCAGGAATTGCAAAGCAGTTGTAAGATTTCCAGGTGCAGTTTTCAGTACACACTCAGAAGGCGGAAAACAAATATCTTGTGCTGTGTAGCAAGAGAAACTGTCATAAAACTACACCACAGCTACAGGAGGAACTCTATGCTACTAGAGAGAAACCAGTTCACCTGATTACAGTGAAACGGCATCTACGATCATACAATAAAGCATGCAAAAATGTTCAGACAGCAAATGTTTATGCATTTGTGCTTGTATGGATGTACAATGAAAATAATATTTATTTTGTTTTTGTATGTGTGTGTCTGTGTGTGTAGACATGCATGTGCTCATGTGCGTTTGTATGCATGTACAGTAATGGCACTACGATTCATTTTATTTTAGTTGTACCAGGTGAAGGTGAACTGTGAAAGTAACATTATATATAATTACATAATTATTAGCTGTATCATATACTAGATTGATAAAAAGCAGTAAATTGTATTTCTTATGTTACCAGTAATGTTGAGCTGGAGAGAGTCACTGTACGGTGTGTAGAAAGCGGGTCTCCCTCTCGCTGCTCGGCACCAGTACTCTCCACCATGTGAAACTGCAGCAGAGTGGATGGTGTAACTGGACCCGTCAGTGCTGCTGGAGTCAGTGCTGGTCAGTGCTGCTCGCTGTGTTTTTTTGTACCACAGATACTCCCAGCCAGCAGGATCAGTGCCAACCCTGCAGCTCAGGGTCACTGTATCTCCTGTGAAGATCTCTCCACTGGGGCCGTCCAGAGTCAGCAGGGGTTTGGGGGCCTCCCCTACAAAACAGGTATAATTTCACCCACAGGTAAAACACTAGAAAACCAGAGTAACATTAACACACTTGCTATTATAAACAGGACTGCACAAACCATAACTCACCATATAATACAGTTATTTGTTATGTAACAGATGATTGCTCACCCAGCATTTACCCAGACCTTACAATACAATACAATACAATACAATAAGCTCTTATATAGTGCTCTTCATGCGTACATCCCAGGGTGCTTTACAAAAAATAAATAAATAATTAAATAAATAAATAAATAAATAACCAACCTAAGAAGTCAAAACTAAGAGGAATAGGCACATGAGAATCGTGGTACGTATAAATTAACATAAATATAGGTCTGTGTAGTTTTCACAGCACAGCAACATTACTCACCATCTACAGTCAGTGTCACATCGTTGCTCATTTCAGTGTAAACATCTCTTCCTGGTATTTGACCTCTGCAAGAGTATCTTCCACTGTGTGACTGATTCAGAGCTGGGATTGTGAACTCATTTCCACTGGAGAGCGTACTGTTGATAGGGGTTCCATTTCTGATCCAATGATAACTCCACTCAGTCTGAATGAACTTAATCTCACATTTGAGAGTCACGTTCTCAGTGGGGTAGAACTTCCTCCATGCAGGGTTCAGGGTTAGCACAGCAGGCGGTGGAGCTGCCAGTACAGGACACAATCAAAACCAGCACAGGGACAAAGAACTTCAGCAGTTCAGAAGAATACAGTCAATATGTGTGCATGCACAAAATAAAAAATGCCAAGTACAAACTTTTCATTTTTCAATTTCTATCTACAATAACACAAGAATATGACTTTTACTTAAAATAGTCTTAGACATGACATTTCTTAAAATATTCATAGTTTGGCTTTAATTACAATTAAATTAATTATTGGAAGTCTATCTAATCATTGTGCATTCAGAGGTGGAGGGGTGGGAGAGAAGTGCCTATTTTACTAGCCTGTAATGCATGTAAAATAGGCATTAAGTCACAAGAAATATTGCAAAGAAGGACTTAAGCTTAAATGTGCGAGGTCAAGTAAACATTGAGGCAAAAGGTTATTCCCAGTCAGGAATAGCAAAGCAGCTTTAAGATTTCCAGGTGCAGTTTTCAGTACACACTCAGAAGGCAGAAGACAAATATCTTGTGCTGTGTAGCAAGAGAAACTGTCATAAAACTACACCACAGCTACAGGAAGAACTCAATGCTACTAGAGAGAAACCAGTTCACCTGATTACAGTGAAATGGCAACTACGATTATACAAAAAAGCATGCAAAAATGTTCAGACAGCAAATGTTTATGCACGTGTGCTTGTATGCAAGTACAATGAAAATATTATTTATTTTGTTATTGTATGTGTGTGTCTGTGTGTGTAGACATGCATGTGCTCATGTGCGTTTGTTTGCATGTACAGTAATGGCACTACGATTCATTTTATTTTAGTTGTACCAGGTGAAGGTGAACTGTAAAAGTAACATTATATATAATTACATAATTATTAGCTGTATCATATACTAGATTGATAAAAAGCAGTAAATTGTATTTCTTATGTTACCAGTAATGTTGAGCTGGAGAGAGTCACTGTACGGTGTGTAGAAAGCGGGTCTCCCTCTCGCTGCTCGGCACCAGTACTCTCCACCATGTGAAACTGCAGCAGAGTGGATGGTGTAATTGGACCTGTCAGTGCTGTTGGAGTCAGTGCTGTTCAGTGCTGCTCCCTGTGTTTCTTTGTACCAGATATACTCCCAGCCAGCAGGATCAGTGCCAACCCTGCAGCTCAGGGTCACTGTATCTCCTGTGAAGATCTCTCCACTGGGGGCGTCCAGAGTCAGCAGGGGTTTGGGGGCCTCCTCTACAAAACAGGTATAATTTCACCCACAGGTAAAACACTAGAAAACCAGAGTAACATTAACACACTTGCTATTATAAACAGGACTGCACAAACCATAACTCACCATATAATACAGTTATTTGTTATGTAACAGATGATTGCTCACCCAGCATTTACCCAGACCTTACAATACAATACAATACAATACAATAAGCTCTTATATAGTGCTCTTCATGCGTACATCCCAGGGTGCTTTACAAAAAATAAATAAATAATTAAATAAATAAATAACCAACCTAAGAAGTCAAAACTAAGAGGAATAGGCACATGAGAATCGTGGTACGTATAAATTAACATAAATATAGGTCTGTGTAGTTTTCACAGCACAGCAACATTACTCACCATCTACAGTCAGTGTCACATCGTTGCTCATTTCAGTGTAAACATCTCTTCCTGGTATTTGACCTCTGCAAGAGTATCTTCCACTGTGTGACTGATTCAGAGCTGGGATTGTGAACTCATTTCCACTGGAGAGCGTACTGTTGATAGGGGTTCCATTTCTGATCCAATGATAACTCCACTCAGTCTGAATGAACTTAATCTCACATTTGAGAGTCACATTCTCAGTGGGGTAGAACTTCCTCCATGCAGGGTTCAGGGTTAGCACAGCAGGCGGTGGAGCTGCCAGTACAGGACACAATCAAAACCAGCACAGGGACAAAGAACTTCAGCAGTTCAGAAGAATACAGTCAATATGTGTGCATGCACAAAATAAAAAATGCCAAGTACAAACTTTTCATTTTTCAATTTCTATCTACAATAACACAAGAATATGACTTTTACTTAAAATAGTCTTAGACATGACATTTCTTAAAATATTCATAGTTTGGCTTTAATTACAATTAAATTAATTATTGGAAGTCTATCTAATCATTGTGCATTCAGAGGTGGAGGGGTGGGAGAGAAGTGCCTATTTTACTAGCCTGTAATGCATGTAAAATAGGCATTAAGTCACAAGAAATATTGCAAAGAAGGACTTAAGCTTAAATGTGCGAGGTCAAGTAAACATTGAGGCAAAAGGGTTATTCCCAGTCAGGAATAGCAAAGCAGCTTTAAGATTTCCAGGTGCAGTTTTCAGTACACACTAAGAAGGCAGAAGACAAATATCTTGTGCTGTGTAGCAAGAGAAACTGTCATAAAACTACACCACAGCTACAGGAAGAACTCAGTGCTACTAGAGAGAAACCAGTTCACCTGATTACAGTGAAATGGCAACTACGATTATACAAAAAAGCATGCAAAAATGTTCAGACAGCAAATGTTTATGCACGTGTGCTTGTATGCAAGTACAATGAAAATATTATTTATTTTGTTATTGTATGTGTGTGTCTGTGTGTGTAGACATGCATGTGCTCATGTGCGTTTGTTTGCATGTACAGTAATGGCACTACGATTCATTTTATTTTAGTTGTACCAGGTGAAGGTGAACTGTAAAAGTAACATTATATATAATTACATAATTATTAGCTGTATCATATACTAGACTGATAAAGAGCAGTAATTTGTATTGCTTATGTTACCAGTTATGTTGAGCTGGAGAGAGTCACTGTACGGTGTGTAGAAAGCGGGTCTCCCTCTCCCTGCTCGGCACCAGTACTCTGCACCATGTGAAACTGCAGCAGAGTGGATGGTGTAATTGGACCTGTCAGTGCTGTTGGCATCAGTGCTGTTCAGTGCTGCTCCCTGTGTTTCTTTGTACCACAGATACTCCCAGCCAGCAGGATCTGTGCCAACCCTACAGCTCAGGGTCACTGTATCTCCTGTGAAGATCTCTCCACTGGGGGGGTCCAGAGTCAGCAGGGGTTTGGGGGCCTCCCCTACAAAACAGGTATAAATTTCACCCGCAGGTAAAACACTAGAATACCAGAGTAACATTAAGACACTTGCTATTATAAACAGGACTGCACAAACCATAACTCACCATATAATACAGTTATTTGTTATAATACAAAACGAAGAGGAATAGGCACATGAGAATCATGGTACGTATAAATTAACATAAATATAGGTCTGTGCACTATTCACAGCACAGCAACATTACTCACCATCTACAGTCAGGGTCACATTGTTGCTCATTTCAGTGTAAACATCTCTTCCTGGTATTTCTCCTTTGCAGGAGTATATTCCATTGTGTGACTGATTCAGAGCTGGGATTGTGTACTCATTTCCTCTGGAGAGCGTATTGTTGATAGGGGCTTCATCTCTGTACCACAGATAACTCCATTCAGTCTGAATGGACTGAATCTCACATTTCAGAGTCACGTTCTCAGTGGGGTAGAACTTCCTCCATGCAGGGTTCAGGGTTAGCACAGGAGATTGTAGAGCTGCCAGTACAGGACACAATCAAACCCAGCACAGGGACAAAGAACTTCACTTCCTCAGAATTATTTTTTCTTTTTTTCAGCAGGAATTCAGGAATCTTCCCGGTACATGTATTAATAAATCAGTGAATATTTCTTAGGCAATATAAATTTTCATTTTCCATTGTAAAATTTCAATTGTGCAAAGTGCCCTGGTTAAGAGAAGGTTAAGTGTCAAAATATAAACAAAATTAGTTATAATGAATCTGTCTCTGTGCCAATTCTACAGTCACAAGAGCGTAATAAGGCATGCTAAAAACAGTGAAGTAACAAGAAGAACTCCATGTGCATATTCCAGATTATTAAGAAAGATATGGACTACAAAACAATTTATTTTTGCCCTTAACTTACAAATGCATTGCTGCAAATGCTGGCTTTTAGTCACAATCAAAAATTGGTAAGTAAACTTTGATCATTTCGGAAAGTGTAAAAGTGTGTTTATTTAAAAAAAAAGGAACCCCTTCATTTAATTGTTAGTCAAAATTAAGTTTCAGTGAAGACTGAATCTAGGGCAGTGTGTGCCTTCAATATTCCCTTTGTTTCCCATAAAATGCACTTTATGGATAAAGCAGTATGAATAAGATGCACGTGAATAATAAAAATACTTGCCTGCCTCTTGTACAAAGAACATCAGGACAACCAGTCCAACTGGAGGGAATAAAATGAAAATGAGGGTTTTTTTAACCAATAAAGCAAATCAGCAGCACAAATGTAGTGCACAGAAACAAAAACAAGAGAGAAACAAAAGAAATGCCCAAAGCCTCCTTGTGTCCTTGATGTATAGAAGGGAACAGAGGGTAATATTTGTACGTAGGAGTGAGAGGCAGTGTTCAGCGTAGTTATTTCAATGGTAAACCCTGAAAAGCACTTTGTATGCACGGGGACCCTATAAACCTACACTTACGGAGTTAGCATACCATCCACTCCAGTTTGCCATGTTATTTTATTAGTACTTCATAAACATGTAGCTAACAGGTTGTGTTCAAAAAATAAGAAAGAAATGCACTTTCTGGCTAAATTATATTAATTCCACACAACAGGACGATGTTCTTATTCACACAATGATACCTACAGATACATGGTGACTCGTTCACACATAGAATACATCCTTCACAATGTTATTCTGATTCTGAGTGTGATTCATTTTTGTTTTAATTCACTATAAGAAAGACAAAATGGAAAAACTCACCTGTTTTTGTGGTGAACTCATACATGTTGACCTTTCTCTCCCCTGCTCTTTCTCAAAGAGGTACAGCCCTGCAACGCTGGCTGGTTTTGTTAGCGGATGTGTTTCATTCTTTAAATACAGCTGTGGTCAGAAACTGGTGTGGTTAAAGCTACTTCTCATGAACCACGTAAAAAAAACACTTCTAAAGAACTCACAGACACAGAGCTGCACATTCCCACATTTAAAGTGAATACCTTTCTGGAATTTTTATATTTATTTTTGCATTTATTTATTTGTTTATTTGCTTGTTTTCAATTATTTATTATGTTGTGGTTATGAACATGCAGCAATGTGACTACACAATGAGAGGAGAAAGTAATGAAGATCATGATCTGCACACGAGATGAGCCTGCAGTTAGAGACAGGACATGAGAAATGAGGGAGAACACAGACCAGTATAACACTTCTGCATCACACCTTTTTTATCACAAGTCTGAAAATGACATGCCCACAATAAAATAGCTACTGTCCTTGAGCCCTTTTGACTACAGGCATAATCCTGGCTCTGCTGAAATGTAACCCTTGGGAGCTTGTTTTCAAAGAGACAGAATAGCTGTAAATAAACAATACATCTGAGAGAATAGTACGAGCTCAAGCACAATGTAAGTGGAAGAGGGGGGGAGTATACACAATGAAAAAAAAAAAAACAATGGAGCCACAGCCACAACACTGGGCAAATCCTGGTTAAAATTTAAAAACCAACAAAAAATGAGCATTCTGCATTGTTTGTTCTAATCTATATCTAGCCAGATTTCCAAAAAGGCCATTTGAAGATGCAAAGGCCACAGACATTTGGTAAACAAATGATATTATGGGTGTTCATAGGAGTAAAATACTATATATTGTATACTGTGTGTTAGTTGAAGACGTTTGCGGAAATTCTCACTTTTCCTGCGCCTACCACTCTCCACCACCTCCCCTTGCTCTCCCCTTGCTACCTCTGGCAGCAGCAGGTCTGGAAGACTGTAGAAAATATCTACATCAGTTATCCAGTTTACTAATCCATTAACTGAAGTCCATTGATAAGTTTTTTTTTTTTTTTAACCAAATATCCCACCCCCATCAACATGTCAAATACGTCCCACAATTTCACACCACATTTATTATTCGAAATCAGGCCAACTCCTTATTTATAAGAGTACTGAATATCACATTGCAGGTATTTAGCAGATGCTCTTACCCAGAGCGACTTACAATATTATACATAGCATTTACATTGCATCCATTTATACAGCTCGATATATACTAAAACAATGCAGGTTAAGTAGGCTACCTTGCTCAAGGGTACAAAGGCACTGTTCTACCTGAGAATTATGACGTCCATATAATAAGACATATATTGTGAGAATATATTTAGTGAATAATAGGCTAATATATGCACTCCTGGGCAAAAAAATGGGCCAAGCCCAAAATGGCAAAATATGAAGCTTTTAATGGTCTTAACAACAAATCATTGGTCAGAAAATTAGCAAGAATTAAACAAATGCTTTCCTGAGACCTCTGGTGCCACCATTTGCTCATTTACTTTTGCTGCAGTGAACTGCTTGGGGATAAGCTAGAAACAGGGAAATTCACTTATACAGTAGACAAATTAACATAATGAAAAATAAGAGAGTCATGTTCTGAATTTGGTTGCATATCATTTTCATGCCATAATGTCCTGATGTCTGTGACCTATCAACATCATCAGAGTCTGGATATCTTATTTTCAGATTGTCCTACAAGCATAGGCGGTTTTACCATAGGTCATAGGTAGGCAATTGCTTGGGGCCTCGTCCGCCAAAGGGGCCTTGTGAATGTGTGTTTTCTTTTTTCTTTTTTTTTTAATTTATAAAACATTTCTCCTTTCTTGTCACTCCAAACAAATGCTAATCTGTAATAGATAAAAAATAAATCTATCTACATGTAAATGTGGGCTTATCCAATTAAATATCTATATTTGCCAATATTTATTATCACCCACATTTCACATTTAATGGATATTCCTCCTTGACCTTCCTGCATTTGCGCCTAATCAATGACGTAGAAATTCGAGTTGCCGTCAGAGGTGGAGAGTCACTATCTTTGTTACCCTGAAGCCTTTTCAAAGTGTATTTGAGATAGTGATGGGCAAAACAGCTCTTTTTAGTGTACTGAATCAGTAGAATCAGTTTACTAAAAAGATTTGTCCACAACAACAACAACAAACAACAAGGCTGAACCCTTTTGACATAATTACATAGCGACTGTACGCTCAGATCGCCTAGTTTCACTCACTATGGCCAAGCGGAATCGATAATGTTTCAGAAAATATATAACTTTTAAAGATTTAATTCAATCTTCTACTGGGACTTTTGCCGTTTATTGAGGGTGTGACCGAAAATGTCGGTGCCGCTGACTATAATCAAATGTTTTTCACATTTACCGTTCGATTGACCAAGTACCATTTAAAGTACATTTTTATGGGTTAGTACTGTCAGATTGTGCTAGCTACTTCACATTAACCTTGTACGGCAATCAATAAGGCTAACAGCACAGTACCACTTAATTGTAGTCACTTCTATCCCCACTGTAATGAACTAAAAAAGGCGACAAACCTTTCCACAAGACCTTTTCTGTGAGAAATGTATTGTCAAGCTCACGCGCATACACTGCTGGCGACATTCTAAAGCTCCGTTTTGCCCTCCCTACTACTACAACTTCTGTCTCTGCTGGTTGCGGTGAACCAGCTACAGTGTGGGAGGAAAGTGTCAGAGGCAACACCCACAGAGACCAGCAGCCCACCACAAACCAGACACCCGCTCGGATCTGAACTTTTACCCCTAGAGAATAGTGGATGTTCAAATGCTTTATCAAAAAGCATGTACTATACTTTTGTCTTGAAAGATTGTATATGTCTTTTTCTAACTGACTAAAGGTTATTTGAAGTTCTTCAGTTAGAATTATCATTTGGGTCTGTCCTTTAGCTCTGTGGCTTTGGTAACTGAAAAGAGCTGCCTCCAAATAGTTTTTGTTCACTAGCTATGATTGCGTTAAGCAAAATGGAGAAGGGCCTCACATCGGTCTTTGTCTGAGGCCTCCAAATCACTAAAACTGCCCCTGCCTAAAAGCAACACAAAAACTCTTTGCATTTGAATGGATCTCTATGGGAATTGGGGGGTGGGACTAGATTCAGCTGTAAATTATGCTGATACAGTATGGAACACATTTGTTGGCTAAATGGCTTTAAGTCATCAAGGGTCCAAGGTATCAAATGAGCCTCAAACCACCGTGCTGCTGCCAGATATGCAGTAGATACTACAAGCATTGTTTCTCCTGATTAATTTTCCTGTTGAACTCAATGGAAAAAAATATTCATGAGTGCTGATAACTGTACTTACATCTCTCTCCATTGTATGAGGCCCCTGCAGGGAGTTATGCGAGGTATGGACCACCTGTATATCCTTCAAAATACCAGGACAATACACCATTTGTTTGCAAATGATGCAATATGCTATTATGTATGAAGTATACAATAAGCTGTAAAACAGCTTTCAATGGAGCTTAAACAGGTATTGACAAGACTGCCTACATCATCTTGGTCCAGACTTTGGCCAGAGTCTAAGACTTCTTCTGCATCCAAAAAAAGAGACCAAAATAACATTTATTGGAGATTTGATCATCTGGATGTTTACACCTACAATATACTGCTAAAATGGTGCCTGTCACAGATTTGTAAGGTGGTAAAAAAAATATTCTTACATGACACCCATCTTGCTGCTCTCCGACCTGCTCTGCCAGACGTTCCTTGAAAAAGCATGGAGTAAATGTTACTATAACATAGTTCAGTTATATTCATCAGTGTTCCAGTGCAGCAATAGTAATCACCAAGTCCAGATGAACAGGTCAACCCAACACAGTGACAATTAGCTTAGCCGTGGCAATTTATTCCACTCCAAGGCTCCAGAGCACAAAAAAGAAACCCTGCCCATCTTAGACTTGAACCTGCTAAGGCTCAGGTTAGCAATACTTGCTCTAGTGTTATGGCCATGTCCTTCCCCCACCTGCATAGAATAATTAGTAAAATACTTTGGAGCCCTACCATATATGATCGTATGGACCATATTGAGCTGCAGCAGACCTGCTCTTGCTTCAACTGGCAGCCACTGTAACTGCTGAAACTGAGTCCTGCCCACATGACTCATGTAATTCAGGCCCAACACCATCCTTATCAATTTATTTTGAGACACCTGAAGTTTCTGTTTTAATGCTCTAGACAAGCCCCCAAACCAAGAGCAGATAGCATAGTTCAAGTGACACTGGACAAGACTAGATGCCAACACCTTAAGACAATCCCTGTCTAATAGTTTTGCCTTCCTAGCCAAGTATCTGGTTCTCGCATTAACCTTGCCCAACACCTTCAAGGCCATGCTCTCTCCTCCCAGGTTCCCATCCAATATGCAGCCCAGGTAATTCACTGATGTCCTTGTAGTGATAGGCTTTCCTCCAAGCTCTAACAGTAATGTTGAAACTTTGCTCAACCTTACTTTAGAACCAAATAAAATGCATTCTGTCTTACCTAAGTGTAGAAAAAGCTTGTTGTCAGATAACCAAGTCCTTATCTTAAAGAGCTCTTCACCTAGACTCTCTTCAATCTTATTTTTTTCTTTATGTGAAACAAGTATGGCAGAATCATCAGCATACAAGAAGACAGTGCATGAACAGGCAGATTTCATATCATTAATATACAACAGAAATAGTAGTGGACCCAGAACACTTCCCTGTGGCACCCCACATCAAGGGCATAGCCTCTGATAATTGGCCACCAACCTCCACCCTCTGATCCCTTTCAGACAGGTAAGAAGTCAACCACCCAACTGCTGTTAAATCCATCCCAAAAGCATTTAGCTTGGGTAAAAGCAGCCTATGATCTACAGTGTCAAGGGCCTTTTGTAGGTCAAGTAGGACTATTCCACAAGGATTGCCTTCTATCTCCTTTTATATAAAACCAGTAAGATACAAAAGACAAGTGTCTGTGGAGCAAGATTTCCTAAAACCGGACTGAAGATTGTAAAGAAGATTATGCTTATTGATATAATCATATATTTGCTCATGAATAGCCTTCTCAAGTATCTTGGATGTAACACTTAAAATCAATACAGGCCTGTAGGTGCTAGGATCTGTACAACTCTGCTTCTTATAGAGAGGAATAATTTTGGCATTCTTAAAATCTCTTGGTACAATCCTTTGATCTAAAGACAGATTGATAACGCGTGTGATATAAGGGGCAATCGTTTCAGCTGAATCTCTCAAAAGCCTAGCAGGAATATCATCAAGGCCAGTAGCTTTGATTAAGTTTAACTCTCCTAATATTCTTGCAACCTTCTCATTAGCTATCCTAGTGAAGGAGAACGAATTGGCCTTTACTTTTTAGGGTCATCTTTATTCTCTTTAATTAATTCTGTATACTAATCTCGCTTCGCAGCTCTAATCTTAATCTGTGCCTCATTCCTATATTTCTTGAATAACTCCAAGTCTGTATGTTCCAATGATCTATTATATTTAGTCAATGCCAAATCTCTACGTTTGATCACTTCCAGGATTTTTTGACTGATCCATGGGCTAGGTCTTTACCCATGGGTCGAAGATCCAAACGGCTGGCCTGTCTCATTGACAGCAGCCATCATAACCCAGGTGAAACTATAGGTTCAGCTTTATGTTACATACCCTTATTTTTAGACTTGATTGCCAAATTATGAGTATCCGTTGCCCTTAAGTAGAAGGAATTAATTATTCAACCTTGCATGCAGTTGACCACTCTGTTTTCAGTTTTTGCAACACCATAAACTCTCTTGCCCGCAGTTACCGGCACATGTTACAGGATTATAAACTCAGCTATTGGATGTTTTATGTCGAAGTGCACCATGGGAGTCATAGTTAACCTAGAAATCTCCGCACACATTTGCAAATCGCCACACGCATTTGCAGATCTCTGCCACGGCAGAAATGTAGCAAAATCATGTGTAAAAAGACAGCCAATTGAGAGGCCCACCTGAGTTGTAACTGATGTAACTGACATTTACAGATCTGTGTACGCATTTACAGATTTATGTACGCATTTACAGATCTGTGTACACATTTTCAGATTTGTGTACACATTTACAGATTCATGTACGCATTTGCAAATAATTCTGCTACAATCTGTGTACGCATATATAGATCTGTGTACGCATTTACAGATTTATGTACACATTTACAGATCTACAGATCTGTGTACACATTTACAGATTTATGTACGCATTTGCAAATAAGTCTGCTACAATAACAGCCCCATAAAACTCAGGTTTATGTAATGCATAGCTTCAAAAAAAAAAAAAAAAACCTGCTGGAAACGATATCCTCAGTGTGCACACCTACCGAAAATATCACACAAAAGATAAATAAATAAATAAATAAATTACTGTATTAGCTACTGGTGAATGAGATTCTAAGATGTAGCTATTACACTCCTATCCTTTTAAATAAAAGGTAAAAATGCACAACAAGCTGCACCTCCCACTGTAATGATGTCACGAGGATGATGTTACAGAAAACAATGGGGACAAGGTTTGATAACATCATCAAAAAAGGCCCACGTCCAGGTTCCCATCAATTGCTACAAGTGGTATTGTCTTATGACTAAAAGTCCCTTCCCAGATCGCTACATGTCCACTGAGTAGTCTGTCGCACACAACCGTTTACCCTTCAACCTATCTGAACCAAACATCAGGGCGACCCATGTGACACCCTCATTCATTGTTTTTGGGCCATCTCAAGTGGCTTCACTTGAAGTGGCGATGACAGACGTTGGCAAATGAATAACATAATTCTATAGTACTATAGTACAATGAATTTAGATTTTTTTTTTTTGCCAATTTCTCCCATTTTTTTAGTCGTTATACCAATTCCCTGCGTGTTTTGCACAGTCCTGGTCGATGTCCTCTGTCGGTCTGGGGAGGGTGTAGACTACCCCATGCCTCCTCCGATACATGTGGAGTCGCCAGCTGCTTCTTTTTACCTGACAGCGAGGAGTTTCACTGGGATAGCGTAACGCACGCGGTGGTTCACGCTATCTCCCCCAGATTCCCTCCCCGCTGAACAGGCGCCCTGACCAACCAGTAGGAGTCGCTAATGCAATGATCAGGACTCATACCCTCACCAGTTTCCCACCCACGAACACAGCCAATTGTGTTCGTAGGAACGTCTAACCAAACCAGAAGTACCGCTGCCAGGGACTGAACCCAGGTCTCTGCGGTGGTAGGCGAGTGCTTATACCTCTACACTACCCACTACCCAGACTACCCACTATAATTTAGACTTTTGAGACTGTTACATTTTTATTCAGACGGGGAGGAAGCAGAGAGGGTGAGAGAGGAGGGATGGGACCCCAGGAGGGGCCGTGGCAGGGATTGCACCCGAGCCCACGGAGGGATTCGCACGCACGGTCAGAGAGCTGACGGCCTTACGGACAGCGTCTCGTGCCTCAACTTTATTTCTTTCTTTTTCTTTTTTTATTTTGTGACCGTATATTAATATGGTGACAAAATAAAAACATACACCTTTTAATATCAACTGCTGACATGACATGGGCTTCTTTGATGAAGTCATCAAACCTCCCAGATCCCGATTAACTACTGACTCCCTCATACCCTCGAGGCTCTCTGAGGTCTTCTTCATGTGGTCAAGACCAGACGTGGATGACAAGGGGGCAACTCTAAGACTGTGGGACACTAGGCCAACCTCCTCTCGACTGGTCACAAATAAAAACCAACATTTTCTGTCATTAAAGTTAATACTGCCTTTTTAAAATTTAGTAAAATAGAAATAGTAAAAATAGTACTATAGAATTATGTTATTCTCCAATCAAGATTGTCCATATTTTAGCATAATGCAAAAAAAAAAACATGTTTATTATTATCATCCTGTATTACATAGATTTTTCTGGATCATCTTAGCTTTGGAAACTCTAAAACCTGTTGAGAGTGAAAGCCAGGCGCCCGATCCTGAGCACACAGGAACACTACAGGGAGCGCCTAATGCCACTGAGTCCAACAGGCCTCTGCATGCCAGCACTCTGAACAGGTGATTCATATTCCATCCCAGGCGTACAGGCACACTTCTGTTTACATCAAAGGTCTGACATTATTTTCCTACAGAAATTTTACCTTATATAGCCCCTTTCTTCATGTCCCTATGGTAAACATTGAATGTTAATTCTAGAATTGAAGATTTCACATATCACCCTTCCTCAAAAAATGGTTCAGCCCATAGCTTCTCAACCACACAATTTCTAATTCTATGTTCGCTAATTGGGGATTTCTGCACTGTGAAATCGCGCAGGCATTTCAGAATTCAAGACAGACTGTCGATTATCAAGCTGAGGAAATCACCAAAAGGTAAGTTTAATCAGTGAAGTGTAGCCTAATTTATGAATCATGCAAAACAAAGTGTAACTTATTCTGTTTTCTTTAACCAAATAACGTTAGTGTTGATGTGCATCATTTGAATGTAACGTTATCTTGCTAAGGCCTATGTTGAGTAGGCAGACGATGAGGTTATCATTAAAAAGCTCACACTTTCATCTGTTCAACAGTGTAGGCCAATGCATTGCAGCTTTAGTGTTAACAGTAATGTTAAATTTGCATTTGCATAATATTTCAGAAACTATTGAGAGGTATGAAAAATGAAGAGAAAGGGTGACATCACTAGTTTCGTCCACCCAAAGAGGAGGGATCAGGGAGACACAGCAGAGGTAGTCACAGATGATGGAGCAGGAGAAGTGGAAAATACAAAGCAAGATGGAGGAGAAGAAGTTGAACAGGGGCAAGAAGTTGATATGTTGAAAGAAGAAGAAATAGACATACAGTTCAGAGAGGAGGAGACAATAGAATCAGATAGCGGAGGGGAGGAGAGACAGCCTGAGTTCCCTCAGGTTATGCACAGTTGTTCTGGTCCCCATAGTAAGATGATTGTGCTCTGTAGCTTTCTATCTGGCCAGTTTATTTTTTTCTTGTAACATCAAAATGCTTATTATTTTTATGTCATTGAAAAGTAATAATTTAGGCTGATGCTTATAAGAAAGTTATATGTGTATATGAAACATCTGTAAGTATGCTTACACTTATTGTAATAGTGTTTATTATTAGGTATTTTAACCTTATATATTGCATATGAGTGCACAGTTACTACCATGTGTGTGTGCACATGCGTAGAGGACTAAGCTTTGACTTTGCTACCCCATCTGATCTGCATGCCACCCTCATACCACTCTAAGAAAATTTCTCTAGATCTGCCCCTGGGTACTGGTAATATTCACCTGTATGCTGATGGCACAGTTGTCTGTTGTTCTGCTGAAAAGCTGCAGATTGTCTTCATTAGCCTGCAAAATACATTCATCAATCTAAAACTGACTAAATATATGCTGTTTACCAAAGAAATATTGATCATAGTGACTTGAAAATGAACAAGTTAAATGATTTTCATATTGAGAGAGTAAATAAATACAAATATCTTGGAATTTGGATTGATAATGAATTTACATGTAAGGCACGCTTGAAAAAAGAAAGCTTATTTATTTAAAATGTAACTTATTCTACCATGTAAAAGTGATTGAGAACAAAGTCAAGAAGGTATGTGTCAAAAATGTTTTTTCATACGATACATACAAAGGTGCTTTAAAACGAGCATTAGCAAGGATAATATATAGGATGAAACAAAGGACACAGAAAAAAAATGTGTTGCGTCAGAATTTTAGACAAGCAGCAGTTACAAAGAGGTGGGGAGCTAACAGGTGCAACGATGAGTAAATGTGTTCTGTAAAATTATTTTTGTGTTTCCAAATACTAAATAAAAGTATGCAATATCCCACCTTGGTTTTTTCCCCTTTTCCTTCCAGATCAAAAGAACAGTCTCATCTGAAAGTTTTACAACACCTGAATGCAAGATTTAATCCCATATAAAAGTTTAAAAAATGTTTAAAATTTTTTTTAAAAAAAGTACCCATTAATGGTCTTTAGTTTAGAGGGTGAAATGTAGTATGAAGCACACATAGGCAATACCCACAAAGGAAGGCCTACAAAGACCTTCACCTACAGCAATACCTGAGAAACCAACACCTTCGGAATTTGGAATGTTTGCATCATTAAACTTGTTTTGAAGATTTAAATACAGTGTGTGCGTATATCTTACCCCACATGATATAATATTTATAAGACAATGACTTTATATTAACAAATAATGATTACTGGTATATCAATGAAATACACAAAGAAGGCTGTAAAAATACGGAACAGAAGGCCATACGTGTTCAGGAGGTTAAGCCCAACAGGAGATTCTCAGATTTGGTCCTGAAGACAAACTGGTTTTCGAGCTCATTTACGCAGCAACACTCCCAGACCTTAGGAAGATGAATGATTCAGTCGTGACAGTAAGTAGGACCTGAGTCATAATGTTGAGTGCCAGCTCGAATGAATACTTTCCATTTTTGTATCAAAATGTATTTGACCTAACATTGGAATCCACCACCATTTCACCCAGGGCAGTACTATTAAAAACCCTGGGAAAGCTATTTATATTGGACATACATTTATAGATTTCTAAGGGGTATTGTATTTGTGTAAGCTTAGAAAAATAGAAAGGTTTGCTAGATTTACTTACAAGCATATACATGTATTTGTTTTTTTTTTCATTACAATAAATTTCAAGCTGAAAGTACAGGAATTTATTGCAAGCTGCACAGTGTCCAGTGTGAATTCAGCTGTAACAGTGTTAATGTAACTCTTAACAGATAACATTTGGTCCCACTCTGGAATGTTGGGCCAAATGTTATCTGTTAAGAGTTGAGTTAACACTGGAACTTAAAATTGTCTACAAAAGTTGTACAATTGTGTACAAAAGTATTTCTGGGTGCTCTTTTAAAATAATCTCTGCACAATAACTGGCTAATTTGCAGTATTGCAGCCAAGTTTTCTTCTCCATGACAGGGACAATCGTTGGCTCAAATGCAGCACCTCCTCATCTGCCTCGCCCTCCTCCAAAAGCCTTCATTTACAATGACGGACAGGAAGAGCAAGATGGCTGCCCCCACACTGATCCGTGCTAGATTCTCCACTGTGCAGGAAACTGGGGGGAAATTTTAAAAAAAACCCACAGAGGTGAGACTCAGAGTTAAGGGACTTGCTAAGACTTGCAGCCTGTTATGCTGTGCCCACCACCAGCCAGTGTTAACGGCAACCTGCCAGCCAGTTAGCCGAGATTGGGGAAGGAGGGTGGTGCTACAGATATTGTTTGCGGACCCATTTGGTAACACCCCCCCCCCCCCCCCCAACCAACCAAAACTAACCGTCCCTAAATGGTTTCATTCGACAAGAATCATTGCATGTGCGCCATAGCTACAGTCATCGCTTTTCTGTTGCTTGTTCTGCATTTTGGTTTTTCCCCTGGCGTCTCTTTGTCTATTAGCATGGTACGTGGTAGCCATGGAGATGAGGGTGTGTCAGTCGATTGGCCCGATCAGAACTACATTACATTGCCAGCAGACATTCGTCAAGACTTCAACTTGGCCACAAAGGACAGTCGCAACAATCGAACACACAATGCTTGTGCTCTCATTCATGCAGACGTGCAAGCCGGCTTTCGCATGAGGCATCAGCGTTATCCTGAGCAACTTATCAGAAACAGAATCAGAATCGGGTTTATTGGCCAAACATGCTTTTTTCACACGTAAGGAATTTGACTCCGGTTCACAGTAACTCACACTATACTTACATTCACAATGTCAACAACAAACACCAATAACAAACAACAACAAGAGTAGGTTTTACCTACAGAGAGCAGTAGTGAAAGTGTGTTGTGCTTATACAAAGAATAAATATGTAATAAATATAAGTGTATAAATAAATTATTGCACTATGAACATGGCTGTGGGTATGTACAACTATTTTTTGATAGACAGGTTAGCTGGGTTAATTGTTCATGTATAAAACTTTATACAACTTTATAAATTTTTACATTTATACAGCAGGATACATTTATACCTTGCTCAAAATTACAACAGCTTTGCACTACCCAGGTATTGAACCTGCAACCTTTAAGTCACAAGCCCTGTTCCCTATCCAATACACTACACTGCCACCTTTGGACATATGCAATTTGTTCTATTATTTGCAGAGGTGGAAAGTCCAGGGGTCAGAAGGTAAAAGTACTCCCTTGTGTTTCTTCCACCCATGGACTCAGCCAGCTGATTTCATTTAGTTCTACCTCCTGGCTGAAGAATTGTCCTAATGATCAAATCCAGGTGATTAGGGAGGAAGTTTACTTACGAAACCTGGATTTTACACCTGTGATGATTTGTTGACAACTTTTAGTTCAGTCATTTGGTTTTGCTGTTTTTGAAATTGTTACTACGATATTTAGTTTCATTAGATTATCTTTGATTACATTATATTTCATAATCTATCATTATCTACAGACCTGGGTCAAATACGTTTTTGTTTGTAGTGTGCCGTTTTTAGCAAGGCTGTGTTGTGACAGAAAATCACTTACTTTTGCACGTGGGCTGCATTAGCTGCATGGACTGGCTTCGACTACTTATCCTTAAGCTCAAAATACCATGGTGCACTATGGAGTACTGACTGAGTCAATGGAGTACTGACTGAGCAAACAAGATAGCGTGACTTACTTTCACACGCTGTGCTCACCACAAGCGCTTGAAGGGTGGTGGAGGAAGTGGTCTTGGGTGAGGCGCATTTCATTAATAGCCTGACGAAAGGAGTGGAACTCACCAATGCTGTGTGCTCTAAATCCTTCGCTGATCTCTGTGTAAGACGGGTGGCCTGTTCTGTTTCCTCTGCATTTATATTCACTGCTGTAAGAGTCGTTTCCAGTGGTGAGTGTGAGTCTGTCCTCGCTGGGGTCCAGTGGAAGACACCGTTCGTCTCTGTACCACGTGTAGTTCCACTCAGCAGAGCTCCCCTCAACCTGACACCTCAGAGTCAGACTGTCTGACCTGAAGATCTCTGTCCATGCAGTCTCCAAAGTCAGCACAGCCTGAGGACGAGCTGAAACGTCACAATGATTAAAGCATTGTGCACAACTATAAATTATAATACATCAAAACGCCATGCCCAAAACATGATTGAAAATATCACTTAATTGGTGCATGTATGTTTGCACTTCGATGTCGCAGTTTGGCCAGTGGCATTGTCATGTTTAAACAGGCAAGGGCCTTCCCTCAAAGTGTAAGGAAAGCACAGAATAGTCTAGAATGTGATTGCGTTCTGTAGAATTAAAATTAGCCTTCACTAGAACTAAGGGGCCTAGCCCAAACAATGAAAAACATCCCCAGACCAAAGAGTGTCCATATACCTTTGGTCATATATTGTATAGAAGATTTCGGAATTATTTGCTTTATCATATACTAGACTGAGAAATAAAGCAGTAAAATGGATTTCTTATGTTACCAGTTATGCTGAGCTGGAGACCATATAATAAACCATATAATAAAGTTATTTGTTATGTAACAGATGATTGCTCACCCAGCATTCACCCAGACCATACAATACAATACAATACAATACAATAAGCTCTTATATAGCGCTCTTCATGCGTACATCCCAGGGTGCTTGAGAATCATGGTACGTATAAATTAACATAAATATAGGTCTGTGTAGTTTTCACAGCACAGCAACATTACTCACCATCTACAGTCAGGGTCACATCTTTGCTCATTTCAGTGTAAACAGTTCTTCCTGGTATTCCTCCTTTGCAGGAGTATCTTCCACTGTGTGACTGATCTAGAGCCGGGATTGTGTACTCATGTCTTCTGGAGTCCACACTGTTCATAGAGACTCCATCTCTGATCCACAGATAACTCCACCCAGTCTGACGGGTCTGAATCTCACACTTGAGAGTCACTTTCTCAGTGGGGTAGAACTTCGTCCATGCAGGGTTCAGGGTTAGCACAGGAGATTGTAGAGCTGCCAGTACAGGACACAATCAAACCCAGCACAGGGGCAAAGAACTTCACTTCCTCAGAATATTTTTTTCTTTTTTTCAGCATGCATTCAGGAATCTTCCTAGTACATGTATTAATAAATCAGTGAATATTTCTTAGGCAATATAAATTTTCATTTTCCATTGTAAAATTTTAATTGTGCAAAGTGCCCTGGTTAAAAGAATCCACTAAGTGTCAAAATATGAACACAATTAGTTATACTGAAGCTCCATCTGTCTCTGTGCCAATTTTACAGTCACAAGAGCGTAATAAGGCATGCTAAATACAGTGATGTAACAAGAAGAACTACATGTGCATATTCCAGATTATTAAGAAAGATATGGACTACAAAGCAATTTATTTTTGCCCTTAACTTACAAATGCATTGCTGCAAATGCTGGCTTTTAGTCATAATTAAAAATTGGTAATTTCGGACAGTGTAAAAGTGTGTTTATTAAAAATTTAAAAAAAGGAAAACCTTCATTTAATTGTTAGTCAAAATTAAGTTTTAGTGAAGACTGAATCTAAGGCAGTGTGTGCCTTCAATATTCGCTTTATTTCCCATAAAATGCACGTTATGGATAAAGCAGTATGAATAAGATGTACATGAATAATAAAATACTTGCCTGCCTCTTGTACAAAGAACATCAGGACAACCAGTCCAACTGGAGGGAAAAAATGAAAATGAGGGGTTTTTTTAACCAATAAAGCAAATCAGCAGCACAAGTGCAGTGCACAGAAACACAAAAACAAGAGAGAAACAAAAGAAATGCCCAAAGCCTCCTTGTGTCCATGATGTATAGAAGGGAACAGATGGTAATACTTGTAAGTAGGAGTGAGAGGCAGCGTTCAGCATAGTTATTTTGATGGTAAAGCCTGAAAAGCACTTTGAAAGCACGGAGACCCTATAAACCTACACTTAGGGAGATAGCATACCATCCACTCCAGTCTGCCATGTGATTTTATTAGTACTTCACAAACATGTAACAGGTTGGGTTCAAAAAATGAGAAAGAAATGCACTTTCTGGCTAAATTATATTACTTCCACAGAACAGGACGATGTTCTTATTCACACAGTGATACATGGTGACTCATTCACACCTAGAATGCATCATTCACAATGTGATTCTGATACTGAATGTAATTCACTTCTAACTCACAGACACAAACCTGCACATCCCCACATTTAAAGTGTATACCTTTCTGGAATTAGTAAATTTATTTATGCATTTGTTTGCTTGTTTTCAATTATTTATTATATTATGGTTATGATCGTAGCCTACAGCAATGTGACTACACAATGAGAGGAGAAAGTAATGAATATCATGATCTACACATGAGATGAGCGTGCAGTTAGAGACAGGAAATGAGATACAAGGGAGAATACAGAGCAGTAAAACCCCTTCTGCATCACACCTTTTTATCACAAGACTGAAAATGACATGCCCACAAAAAACGGCTACTGTCCTTGAGCCCTTTTGACTACAGGCATAATCCTGGCTCTGCTGAAAGGTAACCCTTGGGAGTTTGTTTTCAAAGAGTCAGAATTGCTCTTAAAAAATAATAAATCAGAAAGTAATAGAAGCTCAAACACAGTGGAAGTCTTTTCTCTCACATAAAAGATTATTTTTTTATTTTATTAATTTTTTTGAGGAATGGATACAAATGTCAGATGGGTTTAATAATACAATGAAGCCACACTCACACCATTGGGCAAATCCTGGTTCAAAATTGAATACCACCAAAAATTTTCATTCTGCATTGTTTTTCTAAGCTATGTCTAGCCAGGTTTCCAAAAAGGCCATTTGGAGACTCCAAAAGGACCTTTGGTAACCAAATGATATTATGGGTGTTTAGAGGTGTAAAATACTATATATTGTATACTATGTGCGAATTGAAGATGTTTGTGGAAATTCTCACTTCTCCTGCGCCTGCCACTCTCCACCACCCTCCCCTTGCTCTCCCCACCACCCTCCCCTTGCTCTCCCCTTGCTACCTCTGGCAGCAGCAGGTCTGGAAGACTGTAGAAAATATCTACATTAGCTGTCCAGTTTACTGATCCATTAACTGAAGTCCATTGATAAAAGTTTTTTTTTTAACCAAATATCCCACCCCCATCAACATGTCAAACACGTACCATAATTTCACACCACATATAGCATTCAATATCAGGCCTACTCCTTATTTATAAGAGTACTGAATATCACATTGCAGGCATTTAGAAGACGCTCATATCCCGAGCGACTTGCAACATTTTACATAGCATTTACATTGCATCCATTCATACAGCTGGATATACAGCTACTGAAGCAATGCACGTTAAGTACCTTGGCCAAGGGAACAAAGGCACTGTTCTACCTGGGAATTATGCCGCCCATATAATAATACATATATTGTGAGAATGTATTTAGATGCTCACCGATATAAATTTGAATCAAGTTCTTCACTGAACAAGTCCTCTGCACGTTTTTTGGATGAAAAATTGCTGTGGATTTTGTTCACTGGATCCTTCTCATGAAAAAGACCGACTTTATCGTTATATGTCGTCAGTGGATTTCCAAAGCGCACTGAAGGTGAGGAACCCCCGAGTTTGTTTTGGCATCCCACATGTTAGAAGATAAGGGACCGTTGTCGCTAAATCATTGCCACCGTAAAATGGGTTATAGAGATAGAACTGTGAGTTTTAACACTTTCAAACGGTATGTCGTGTTACCAGGCTGATTGAATTTCACCGTAATAGTAGTAGTAGTAGTAGTAGTAGTAATTTATTTCGGTCCTAATTAACAATTTTCCAAAAAGAATACACATAGAAATAAATAAATAACAATAAGGCATTAAATTAAATTAAATTAAAAGGAAAAGAAAAAATATTGACCGAAAAGGTGCAGGCTGAAGCTTTAGCTTATTATACCTACCCTCTTTAAATAACATATTCTAATAGGCAACCCTTTCACTACTAGGTTTAGGCTATACAAAAACAAAACAGAACAGAAACAAAAACAAAAGTTCCAAATGTTTCACACACAATAATGATCATAACTCCATTTTATATTTGTTAACCACATTATTTTTAAACATTTTTTTTAATTTGCAAAGTGAACTACACATTCTTAATTCCTTGTCACAACTATTCCACAAATTAACCCCTTTGACAGATATACATCTCATCTTTATATTTGTCCTTACCCTTGATTTTTTAAACATACCTATTCCCCTAATTTCATACTGGCTCTCTCTAATTTCAAACAACCTCCGAATACAGTTAGGAAGCAAATTATTTTGTGCTTTGTACATTATCTGTGCAGTTTTAAGATCAACTAGATCATAAAATTTTAAAGCATGTAAGTTAATAAATAGTGCGTTGGTTGGTTCGTAATAATCAGTTCGATTTACAATTCTTATAGCTCTCTTTCTGTAGGGTGAAAATTGGATAAGTGCTGGTTTTGTATGCATTTCCCCATACCTCCACACAGTAGGTAATGTATGGAACTATGAGAGAACAATACAGTATATATAGTGATTTCTGATTCAAGATATCTTTAGTTTTATGTAATATTGCAATGGTTTTGGACATTTTTGTTTTCACATTCCAACATAATTTATGGTCAATTATCACGCCCAGAAATTTATTTTCATACACTCTTTCTATTTCAACATCATTTATCATAATTATTACTTGATTGATTTGCCGATTACCAAATATTATAAACTTTGTTTTACTTAAATTCAGTGACAACTTGTTAATATCAAACCATTTCTTTAAGACTTTCAATTCCCTTTCCACTGTATTCAGAAGCCCTTCCAAACTTTTCCCGGAGCAATATAAATTAGTTTCATCAGCAAATAAAACAAATTTGAACAATTTAGACACAAATATCATTTATACACAATATAAACAGTTTAGGGCCTAGCACAGAACCTTGTGGAACCCCACAAGTAACCTTCAACAAATCAGATTCAACTTTATTTATTTGTACATATTGATGTCCATCATCGAGGTAACTACTTAGCCATGAGTGTGCTATTCCTCTAATACCATATATCTCCAGTTTCTTCATTAATAAGCCATGCTCAATGGTATTGAATGCTTTTTTTAGGTCTAGAAACACCCCCACAGTATATTCCTTGTTGTCCATTGCAGTAGAAATATCTTCTACCAGTTCCATCACTGCCATTGAGGTGGACCTATTAGCTCTAAAGCCATACTGATGGTCACTCAATAAATTGTGTTCTTCTATGAAATTATCCAATCTTTGCACAAATAGTTTTTCTAAAATTTTTGCGAACTGGGAAAGCAGAGAAATTGGTCTATAATTGGAGAATAGATGTCTATCTCCACTTTTATAAACAGGAATGACTTTTGCCGTTTTCATTTTGCTGGGAAATATACCTGTTTGGAAGGATTGATTGCAGATATGTGTCAATGGTTTCACTATACATTCTATAATATCTTCTACTAACGACATATCAATTTCAGTCCAATCAGTGGACTTTTTATTCATAAATTTTTTAACAATGTCAAGTATTTCCTTTTCATCAGCACCTATAATAAAGATGGAGTAGGAGTTTTTATGAACAATGTCTTCATCTACACCATCCCTATTTCTCAGCTCCACAATCTCGTTTGCTAAATTGTATCCAACATTTACAAAATAATTGTTAAATTCATTGGCAATTTCTTTTGTTTTATTTATAATTGTATTATCTTTTACAAAGTAATTTGGTTTGTCTGCTTTTCCAGTACCCTTTTTAATTAGGCTGTTAAGCACTCTCCATGTTCCTTGAGTGTTACTCCTATACTGCTCCAATAGTTTGTGATAATGCTCTTTCTTATTAGATCTCATAATACTTATTAATTTATTTTTATATATCTTATATTTGTTTTCTGTTTCTATTGTTCTATGTTTTAAAAATCTCCTATATAATACATTTTTCTTTTTACATGCGTTCTCTATCCCCTTGGTAATCCATGGCTTGTCCACATATGTGTGCTTCCTTGTGAGTTCTTAACGGACAGTTTTTTTTCATAGAGCACAATTAATGTGGACAAAAAAGCCTCATAGGCTTGTTAGGATTATCATTAGCATAAACCTCGTTCCAGTTTTGTTTCTTTAGGTCCACCTTGAGGGCAGCGATGGCTTCTGGTGTTCTGTGTCGAATCAGTTTACAAGTGTTAGACCTATTTTCATTTTTTATATTAAAAAAATTCTGAAAAATTGCAAAAACAGGAAGGTGGTCACTTATGTCATTTAAGAGTAGTCCACCTACTATTTTGCTTTCAATTGCATTTGTGAATATGTTGTCTATCAATTTAGCAGTGTCTGTTGTTATTCTACTTGGTTTTATAATAACAGGAAATAGGCTGTACATTGTATTAATGAAGTCTTTAATTAGTCTGTCCTTTTGTGTCCATTTGGGTTTAACAAATCAATATTAAAATCCCCGCATACAATTTGCACCTTTTTGTCATTCAATTTGTCAAACATACCAGCTAATTTATCCTTGAATGTATCAAGGCAGGTTCCTGGTGTTCTATATACACAGCTAATGATTATATTTTTTGCTTTTTCAACATCAATTTCAATTGTTAAACATTCCAAAATATTTTCTATAGTGCTTGACATACAGCATTAAGATGCAGCATGGTTAAATGTATCAACATACAAGGCAACTCCTACTCCTTTTTTATTGATCCTATTTAGTGTAAACATCTCATATCCTTCCAGTTCCACATCATAAACTTTCTCATTATCAAGCCAAGTTTCAGATACAGCGATTACATTAAACTTATTGAATTGACACAAATAATCCTTGATTTTAGAGAAGTTTCTATAGAGGCTTCTACTGTTGAAATGTATTATTGATAAAGCGCCTTCCATTTTCACATTACTGTTGAATTGCTCATCTGTGTAGTACTCACAATTGTTACTGATGTTATTGTAAAAGTGGTTTTCCAGGTCAATATCATTTTCAGTCTCATACCATTTGTGCTCAGTGTAGTCAAAAGTTTTAAAGTTCAAATTTTCATACTTACTATATAGTCTGTGTAAATGATCACCCACACAGTCCTTGCCAATGCCTACAAACTCCTCCTCATCAATGTCTCTGAACGTGAACGAATAGCCCTCATCAAGATCTGTCATTTATTTTTATAGTTCAAATATTCGCGCTTACCATTTTAAGGTGCAAAAGAATCCTCATTCCCCACACAGCCACGAATAATCCTCACCAAGCTCCCCTCATCCGCTTCAAGGCCCAATTCCTCACAGTTCTCATTCAGTCCGTGCGGATGCTCCCCCACACAATCCGAACCAATGGCCACAAAATCCACAGCCATCAACGTCTCCAAACGGAAATATTCCATAGTATCAGCACAAGCAGGCAAGAGTTTATAATTCCTCATCTGTATTGGTCTAAGTCTTTTAGTTCCATTATCGTAAATACGTTGGCTTCTTCGGGTGTTCCATTTAGACGTATCATCACTTTGCAGTTTATTGTCCATGTTGCTTGTATCTTGTTTTGTTTCCTTAGGATGCGTGCATGTCTGGCAATGTCGGCGCTCTTTTTTGTAAGATGTTCATTCAAGTACACCCCTGTCCCCTTCAGCTTCTTTGCCTGCCTTAGTAGCTCAGTCTTGTGCTTTCGATTCACAAACCGAACTATTATGGCAGGCTTTGCTTTGCTATCCTTTCGGGGAAGGGTATGGTAAGCCGCGACGTTATTACACTGAATGCTCATTTTCTTACTTTCAAAGAACTTCATAACTTGCCGTTCCAGCGTGTGTAGTTCCTCTGTCGGGGCGTCCTCCCCGTCTTTATCTCCGGCCGTAGTCCTGGCATAAGTTCGGTGTGTGATGTCCAGTCCGCTTATGATTAGATCCTCCATTCTTGTGTATTGTTCCAGGTCATAAATTCTTCGCTCGAGTCCATCAATTTTCTTATCAGTCTCTTTAACAAGGTTCTTCAGTTGTTTGACTTCATCCATCAGATCAAGTAGAATAGCTTGTTGTTTAGCCACTTTACTCAGCTCATCGGACATGAAGTTCAGAGATTTCCTGATCTCCTCCAACTCTTCCTCAACTGCATTACTGGCTTTCTTTGGTGGCATTTTCGTTTCGTTATCGTCTTCGTTTCGTTGAGTTTGGTTTCGCTTTGTTTCTGTTAGAGTAGCTAGAGTAGCTGCACTCCACACTCCACAGGGCGCCGTCATTGACCGTCAGATCGATGCAATGCAACTGAATGAATGCAAATGAACCCACTCCACGGGGTTAAGGCAAAGGCTGTTTATGTACACATTTATCACGCCCGTATACGACTGGCTTTACCAGAGCGCTTGGAATTATTGGGTTCTCTCTGCAGATAGCATAGTTTAGTGTCATAACGCACAGAACTTTGCTAAGTCCATTGTCATTGAATGCCGTTTATGGTCGCCGGTCGGGGCTCAGCTCTCCATCACACCACACCACCCACTTCCCGTTTCACACCAGCAAACACTGCCCCCTGCTGACGCCACAGCGCTCTAGACATTGCAGGAACGCCTCAGCACAGCTGCGTGCACATGCAGACAGACACCCAGCCGCACCAGACGAGAGTGAAACAAGCCGCGCCTGCGGCGGATTTGTACAAGACGCTGGCTATCTTTAAAAAGGCAGCTCGCCTCGCAACCGAGAGGCAATCCACGGTAACTAGACGACATTGGCTTTTCGCCAGTTTCTAGCGAAGACCCACTCGCTCTCGGACAAGGCTACTGTTCAAGACTGTTCCGGTGTTCTGTCGATTTGGCCTGCCTTGTCGAAATGATCTACCAGTAAATTTATAGTCATGTTTATGACCATATCGGAAAATACTTCCGCGAGTGAACTGCGCTACTTCAGTAACTCGATAGGGAAGACGAAATGTCAGAAGACCGCCTGTAGACGCGCTGCGGGAAGACAGAATCTGCAGCTGATTTCCCTGTGAAACAGCGGGGCATCGCTTCTGTTAAACGCATTTTTTCTTTGGCTTTTACTTTCGTTTTGACACCGACTTTGCAAATACGTCAGAAAGACCGCGAAACCGTCCAATCATATAAGGCAACCGATTTAAGGTGGACCGGAAATTTCGAATCGGGAGTCAACTTCAGCGTCGTCCGACGCGTGGAGTGTTACCGTGTGCGGGACGTAAGATGTACCGTGGTTGCCTCTAGTAAAGCTAGAACTGCTGACTTTGGGTCCTGTCTGGCTAACATTAAACTGCAGCATGAACGACAGATGCTTCCATTTCACCTAACTGAAGTGAATTTTTCACTTAAGGAAAAAAAAAAAAAAAAAACAGGGCCAATCCATAGCATATGGGCACAATGAAATGTTTGTTGCCTTTCACATCTGAAAAAGTGACCCCTGCTTTGCTCAAGTTTTTGGCTGTCATAATTTTTCCTTTTAAGAGCATTAAAAGCTTTCACCAGGTAATATGATCTTCCCTGTATTTCACATTAATAAAACAATGTTTTGATACACAATATGTAGTTCCTCTATCTTCAGTTGAATTATGAATGTATATTTGTTGTAACCAAGTCTATCAACATCGATAAAATACGAGCATGCATAAGTTTGCCAGCTCGATTAAATAAATCCAATCAAGTTGAAAATCTCTATTTTCTGTTCTAGACCAGTGGCGCCATCTAATGTTATCTGAAGAAAATACAAATTTGAGTGATGCATTTTGAATAGTATTGTGTGCTTCTACATTAAACAAGACAAGGAAACCTAGTGCAGTCCATTTATAAATGCAGTCCATTTAGTATATGGCTGGACCTAACGCACGTGATCCGGCCGACCAATGGTGTAACCTCATCACTCAGTCAGTCACAGACATTTTGTAGGGCTGGCCCCACTGTTGCGGTCCAGCCAAAAATTATGGTAAATGGTAAATGGACTGCATTTATATAGCGCTTTTATCCAAAGCGCTTTACAATTGATGCCTCTCATTCGCCAGAGCAGTTAGAGGTTAGGGGTTAGGTGTCTTGCTCAAGGACACTTCGACACGCCCAGGGCAGGGTTTGAACCGGCAACCCTCCGACTGCCAGACAATCGGTCTTACCTCCTGAGCTATGTCGCCCCTTGGCAATCATCATTATTCTGAATGTTCCCATTAGAATGCAGAGTAATTTACACAATAATAAAAAAAAATAAAAAAATAAAAAAACACATTACTTAAGCAAAAACCTTTTACATGTTTGGGCTAGCAAAACATCAGCAAGCTCTCTGTTACTTGCGGGTTGAAATCTTAATAAAATTTCTCTAGTCATTATGAAAGAATATAACACACATGGTGAAAATTAAAGCAAAAAATAATTAGGGTGAAATCAAACTGAACATTTGAAGAATAAAGGTTAACATATCAAGGCTTGAATGCCTTAATTTCACAGCTATGTCATAAGTAGTAAAAATAAATAAATAAATAAATAAATAAAAGCTCATGAAATGAAGCACGTGCATGCAGTTTAAAGGTAAGCCATGTAGTCAGAGATCAATGTTCTGGATACACATACAGTACCGTCATCTCAAACCATGGGATGACCTTTTCCTACATTACATAAAATCCTCACTCTTTCCTTTGCGATCACAGCCATCTGCACTGGTCCTAAGAGAGATGTTTTTCGCTTCACTGGCCAGCTAAAACAAATGAGAAATAGTCACAACTACAGATTCACAGAAGCAGTGTCACGAATAGAAATATGGCCAAAACAAATCATCAAAATACACCCAGGTAGAGTTAACAGTGCATCACAGTACCTTTGTTGTGAGATCTTCTGGATCCTCTTTTGGTGGGGGTACTATGAAAGCAAACACAAGATATGAGAATGTAATAGCTTTATTCAGTCTCCAGGGCTAACACAGCCAGAATGATCATGAAATGTTTGATATCAGGACGGGGTCAGGATTTTAACCCTTGTCCTTGTGGTCGGAGTCTAGAGCTCTACCACTGGTCTAGACTCAAAGACTGATGAACCCAAAAGCAGAAAACAAAAAACTGCATTCCAAAAAATATACACAAGAAAGTACTCAGGCACAACAGTCTTTAGGTTCCAAAGAATACGGTCCAAAAAACTTGTAAACAAGTTTCAAAATACAAAAAATTTCAAAATACAAAAAAACTCATAGATAATGAAACTAAACACAAGAGAGTTTTCAAGCACAGCAACAGTCCAACAAAAGAGAGCACAAGGTAGCACTTACTCAAGGTAGACAGGACAAAGACTGAGCAAAGACAGCTACAAAACGGCAACTTAAATACACAGCGCAATTAAGACACAGGTGGAACATATTACCAAGACACTCTCAAAGACAGAAAAAAAGAAAACCAAAAGTCTATAAGGGTGCCATCTTTTGGCCAAAAGAATGTATTACAGTCCAGATGCTGACAGTTAAATTATAAAATTATTGCATGATAATTCATATAAATCTATGTGCAAAAAACATGATTCAAAATATAATTTACTTGTATATTTTTATATATTTACTATTTAAATATCTACTATTTGTGTGTTTTAATAATGGCACAATAATTAATTTCATTTTTTTTGTAGCAGAAGTGAACTCTGAAATCAACACTATCAATAACATTAAAGAATGTAGCTTTATCTTATACTAGGCAGATTGAAAATAAACACTGCATTTAATTTTGTTAATAGTTATGTAGGGCTTCAGAGAGCCACTGTACATTTGCCTCATCTTATACTGGACAGGTGAAAAAAAATAAAAGAGTTGTAATTTATTTATGAAATTACCACAAAATGTCATCATAGTCTCCAGGGTAGGCACAGCCGGAGAATGAGCTGGAACACCAGAATGATTATAAAATGTTTTTTAGATGAATGAATCTACAATAAATGAAAATTCATCAAAATCCCTGCTTCTGTGCATGTGTTTTTTTTTTTTTGTGTGCCATTTTTCTGCCCAATTTAGTCGTATATACCAATTCCTCAGTCGATGCGCTATCCTCTGTCGGTCTCCTCTGATACATGTGGAGTCGGCAGCTGCTTCTTTTCACCTGACAGCGAGGAGTTTCACTGGGAGAGAGTAACGCGAGCAGAGGTTCATGCTATCTCCCCCAGATCCCCTCCCTGCTGGACAGGCCCTGCTCAAGGCCCATATCAGTTTCAGTGTTAGGGCAATTGCCAGAGTCAGCGTCAGGGTCTGAGTTGGGGGCAGGATTTCTCGACCTGAGAGCGGGAGGGCGACCTCTGCGCGGGGGACAAGCGACCTCTACAGGCGAATCCAGGTCAACATGAGCCGGCTTCAAGTGGTCTACTGTAACACGGTCAGACCTACCACCGATGTCCAAAACGAAAAACTTGTCCCCAGACTCCAAAACTCGAAACGGCAAATCGTATGGGGGTTGCAAAGGGCTACGATGCATATCACGATGCACAAACATGAAACGCGCATCACGCAAACCTGGGAGAACGTGGGAGCGCGGCAAACTGTGATGCGACATGGGCACTGAGGCAAATGACTCCGCGCTGTCCCACAGAACTGAGCACCGGCGCGTGGCTGACCAAGGGACCCAACAGTTGGGTAGGAACTCCCCTGAGACGCGCAAAGGTTGCCCGTAAACCAGTTCTGCAGACAATGCCATCAGATCAGCCTTAGGGGCCATCCTAAGACCAAGTAGGACCCATGGAAGCCTATCAAACTAAGCATCCCCTTGGAGCGCAGCGCGGAGCCACACCTTCAATGAGTGATGAACACGCTCACACATTCCGTTAGCCTGAGGGTGATAAGCTGTGGTCCAATGCAGCGTGACCCCCAACTGGCGAGCGATCGCCGCCCACAACTCTGATGTGAACTGAGCCCCGCGGTCAGAGGACAAATCAGCCCTGACCCCGAAGCGCGAGACCCACGAACCGATGAAAGCTCGAGCGACCTCAGCAGTGGTGGTAGATGTCAGCAGTATTACCTCCGGCCAACGTGTGGTCCTGTCTACATGAGTCAGATCCAATCAAATCCCCGTTCGCTACCAAAAATTGAAGGCACTAGCCAATCAGGGAGCGCATCGCTACCAAGAATTGAAAGACTCGGCCAATCAGGGCGCGTATGTCTACCAAGAGTTTACCTAGAATTAACCAATCGCTTTCTGGAGTGTCGGCGGCTGAGATCATAAAGCGCTAGCCAGCGCTATGCTACCACCATCAACACAACGCACACAGCACTCATACGCCGGTATATGCACTTATTATAGCTAGCCACCTCTACAGCATTTCCAGTAATACGGGAGTACGCAGCTGAAATCCTCTATGGAAAGCAACCCACCCACTGCCTGAGCCTCTCAATCAAAATACGGTGGTCCACCGTATCAAAAGTAGAACTGAGATCTAACAGAACCAATACAGAACATTCTCCTGCATCACCCTTCATTAGCAGATCATTTGATACTCTGAGAAGAGCCGTTTCTGTTGAGTGCAACCGACGGAAGCCAGACTGAAACTAAAATGTTGTGCTCATCTAAGACAGCTGTAAGCTGCTTAGCAACCACTTTTTCTAAGACCTTAGCTATAAAAGATCATTTATAAATAGGCCTGTAGTATGTATGTAGTATGTAGCATGTGTCATTGTGTATAAGGAGAGAAGTGCAATGGTTCAGAGAGACTTGTCAACAGTCTCCTGCGCATATGCATATGCGTATAGACATTTCACCACTCACATTTTGCACAATTGCATATCGTTATTATTACTGAACACACTGAACAATAACCTGCATTCATTTTAACCTGGCATTCCTCTTTGACCCTTACCACTGCACACCCAGCCGTTTTAAGGTTCTAACACTTAGATCCCAGGATATCTGCACCCTGTAGTCACTCACCTGTACACTAGTGTCATAGCAGGATACACAATGTATTTATGCAGGCTACACAAGCAAGTCACCTCCACGTCAACCAAGATAGACAGCGATCCGTATTGAGTCACACTACTGGCGGACAGCAGTCTCCTTCGTCTATACCTAACCGCTAGCCCAGAGGAAAGGTTAAAACACTATATAATCAAGATAACATTAAATTAATACCGTTGCTGTAAAACTACATGCATTCCTTTGCCACTCAGATACTGCCGCTGTTTGGTTTGCAGAGGGGTTTCTTACATTTGGTGACCTCGATGTTATAAGTTCTGTTGGTGACCTGTTTGGTGTATCTGAGGGGTTTCTTACATAGGTGATCATCAGTATTCTGAATACTCCCACTAGAATGCAGAGTAATTTACACCATTAAAAAAACACATTGATTTAGCTTGACAAAAACTTTTACATTTTTTATTGGGCAAGAAAAACATCGGCAAGATTTCAGTTACCTGGGGTTTAAAATTTAGATTAAATTTCTCCTGTCATTATGTAAAGAATATCACATATATGGCTAAAATTTAAGAAAAAATAAAAATTAGGATACAATCAAACTATGTATGTAGTAAGATATAAATTAAAAAAGCACAAATAAAAGCTTTTAAGCTGAAATAAAATCAAGCACGTGTATCCAACATGAAGGTAAGCCGTGTACTCTGGGATCAGTGCTTTGGATACACCTACAGTGATACATCTTTTATTTAATGTATGAAAATGACATTTTCCATCATTACATAAAATCCTCATTCTTTTCCTTTGCGGTCACAGCCATCTGCGCTGGTCCTAAGAGAGATGATTTTCCTCTTCACTGGCCAGCTAAAACAAATGAGAAATAGTCACAACTACACATTCAGAGAAGCAATATCACAAACAGAAATATGGGCAAACCAATCATCAAAATACAGCCAAGCCGAGTTTACAGTGCATCGCAGTACCTTTGAATGATGTGAGATCTTCTGGATTCTGTTTTGGTTGGAGTACTATGAAAGCAAACAAGAGATGTGAAAAAGTATTAATGAATATACATGTTGACATAAGTGTCAGTCATTATGGAAGCAAACTTGTTGAACTGGCATATATCAAAATGTAACAATGTATTCAGGCAACCAAGTCACATAGTCATGCATCTACAGATAATGATCATGCATTACATTTTTTTTACATACATTATGAATTAGCATCAATTAAAAATAAAATGAAAACAAAGAAAGAATTGGATAAAGATAGTACCTTCAGTCTTCGTTTTCAGGTCCAGAATAGAATAAAGTTCAATGCTGCAAGCAGCTACAAATACAATATAAATATAATGAATTAAATAACAACAAATTCTGAGAAAAAGGCTCTAAATTACAGAATGAATGGTCAATTCACTGGTATGCTGTAAAAATTAATTGAATTAATACCTTTTTGCATATAAGTACTAATTTATCAAAATACCACATGAAATCCAAATTTATTTTATAATTGTGTACTCAAAGGTGAATGAGGGACAATGCCTTTTTTTGTCATTGTTGGATTTTCTTCCCAAACAGGAAACAATATCTATGCTCAGAAGGATTTGTGGTATCAGAACCTGAAGTAAAAGTTCATTATGAAAATACCTTTTTTTAATAAAATGGTCTAAAAATACATCATAAATTATGAAATACCATTTGCTTCAGTGGATTGTTCTTCATTACTGAAATGTTCAAGGTCCCCACACAGGTTTTCTGAAATACACATTGTAAGGCAGAGAAAAAGTAACATAACATAACTGGCCATTCAGCCCAACAGCCATTTTCCTACCACTAAAGTGTACTTGGTGCTCGGGTTACCTACAAACTAGATGGCATCTAGCACCATATCAAACCTGGCCTTGAGAACCCCCAGAGTTTCTGCCACTACTACATGACACGGCAAGCTATTCCACGCAGTGACTATTTACTGCCTGTGTGAAAAAACACTTTCTAATGTCTGTGCGGAAGTTGGCTTTTGCTCATTTCCATTTATACCCCCTCGTTCTAGCTTTTATCTTTCATATCAGGAACCGATTTGGTTGCCCTTCTCTGAACCATGTCCTTTATATCGTTGTTCTAGTACAGTCCCCAGAACTGCACACAATACTCTAAGTGTGGTCTGACAAAGGTATTGTGGTCTGTAAAGGTAAGTACGGTATTCAATAAGTAGGTTCTCCGGTGAAGATTAGATTGGTGGACAGACTTCACCTTTTAAGGGTCTCCTGTGAGACAAAGACATTCACAGCACAAAATGACTCACTAAGAGGTCAGAAATATTAACAAAGGGAAATGGAAACAGTAAATGTCTCACCTGTGGGTGGCTTTGACAAAAACATGTCATTCTGTGGTGTTCTCTTGTAAGCTGTTTAACAAAGTGGAATACACACACATGGGATAGAGGCAGTCAGTTAATTTAAACAATGTTAGTGTTCTGTATTTTTGTTTCTATACATCTTTAAACAATACGTTCAGTACTTCAGATAATACTGTCTGTAGCCCATATTGCACGTTTTCCCTACTCCAACATTTCCAGTGCTCAATATAAAACCAGGTCATTTGAATGATGATTCTCCACAACATGTGTTGACCAATGTGGAACAGTGAACAGAGCAGCAGTGTAGTACCATGGGGAAGGAACTCCACTTGTAAACTTGCAGGATTGATTCCAAAGTACCACACTGCCAAAGGTACCCTTGATCAACACACTTAACCTGGATTTTTTTAGTATGGAATCCAGCTGTATAAATTAGTACTATGTGAAAATGCAGAAGTTCTCTACATTGTTATGGTAAATGCCTGTAATGTAAAAGAAACACATTGAGCTGGTAGCACAATTCACACTCACCCAACTTCTTTGTCATTCTCAGGCAAACACAGCCCAAGACGGTGAGGATGAGTCCGAGCAAGACCGAGCTGGCCACAGAAACCAGAACTTTCCGCTTTAGGACTGACAGACAAGGGAACACAAAACAAAGGGAGGGACCCAAAATCATGTAACTCATTATAAATGACCAGCATTATGACCTGTAATGGCTGAACTACATTGGCTGCATTAGCTGCATGGACTGGCTTCGACTGCTTATCCTTAAGCTCAAAATACCATGGTGCACTGTGGAGTACTGAGTCTATTGCAAACAAGATAGCGTGACTTTCTTTCACACGCTGTGCTCACCACGAGCGCTTGAAGGGTGGGGGAGGAAGTGGTCTTGGGTGAGGCGCATTTCATTAATAGCCTGAAAAAAGAAGTGGAACTAACCAATGTTGTTTGCTCTAAATCCTTCGCTGATCTCTGTGTAAGAGGGTTGGCCTGTTCGGTTTCCTCTGCATTTATATTCACTGCTGTAAGAGTCGTTTCCAGCGGCAAGTGTGAGTCTGTCCCCCCTGGGGTCCAGTGGAAGATGCTGTCCGTCTCTGTACCACGTGTAGTTCCACTCAGCAGAGCTCCCCTCAACCTGACACCTCAGAGTCAGACTGTCTGAACTGAAGATCTCTGTCCACGCAGTCTCCAGAGTCAGCACAGCCTGAGGACGAGCTGAAACGCCACAATGATTAGGAAATGGTTGATTAGAGCATCGTGCACAACTATAAATCATAATACATCAAACGCCATGCCCAAAACATGATTGAAAACATCACTTATTTGGTGCATGTATGTTTTCACTTCGATGTCGCTGTTTTCCCGGTGGCACTGTCATGTTTAAACAAGCAAAGGCCTTCCCCAAAAGTGTAGGGGAAGCACAGAATAGTCTAGAATGTGATTGTATTCTGTAGAATTAAAATTAAAATCTAGCCTTCACTAGAACTAAGGGGCCTAGCCCAAACAATGAAAAACATCCCCAGACCAAAGAGTGTCCAGATACTTTTGGTCATATACCGTATAGAATATTTCAGAATTATTTGCTTTATCATATACTAGACTGAGAAATAAAGCAGTAAAATGGATTTCTTATGTTACCAGTTATGTTGAGCTGGAGAGAGTCACTGTACGGTGTGTAGAAAGCGGGTCTCCCTCTCCCTGCTCGGCACCAGTACTCTCCACCATGTGAAACTGCAGCAGAGTGGATGGTGTAACTGGACCTGTCAGTGCTGCTGGAGTCAGTGCTGGTCAGTGCTGCTCCCAGTGTTTCTTTGTACCACAGATACTCCCAGCCAGCAGGATCAGTGCCAACCCTGCAGCTCAGGGTCACTGTACCTCCTGTGAAGATCTCTCCACTGGGGGGGTCCCGAGTCAGCAGGGATTTGGGGGCCTCCCCTACAAAACAGTAATAATTTCACCCGCAGGTAAAACACCAGGAAACCAGAATAAACATACATTTCAGATGCTACATTAAAACACAACACAATAAACAGGCCCGCACAAAGAACAAGCTGCAACATTACAACATTAACCAATAAAAGTAAATGGAAATGCTAAATTTTAATTACATTTGTATCGTTATGTAATAAATGACATCTTACCAGACACTTTGAGTGCAACTGTACTGCTGCTGCCAGTGTACAGTACTCTTTCCTTATGCTGTCCTTGACATGTGTATGTTCCTGCGTCTGACTGAACAGCAGACAGGATCTCATAGGTGTCCTCATTCATGTCCACAGGAAGTTCTTGTCCATCTCTGTACCATTTATGCATCCACACAGGAGAGCTGTCCTGAATGTCACAGTGCAGAGCCGCTCTCTCTCTGTTAAAGATGTTTGTCCATCCAGTCTGTAGAGTCAGAACCACGGGTGGGAGTGCTGGACAGACCAGGAAACAAAGTGCAAGATGAAGATGGAGTCACAGGAATACCTCTTCATCAATTGCTTTTGTAAACACCTTTCTAGACAATATAACAGAGTTTAAAAAAGGAGTCATTTGCAAATGCTGAAAATTATTACTCTTTTACATGAACATAAATTTAAGTCGAAGTTATTTTCACAGCACAACAACATTACTCACCATCTACAGTCAGTGTCTCATCATTGCTCACTTTAGTGTGAACACTCCTTCCTGGTAGTCTCCCTTTGCAGGAGTATCTTCCTCTGTGTGACTGATCTAGTGATGGGATTGTGAACTCATTTCCACTACTGGAGTCCACACTGTTGAAAGAGGCTCCATCTCTGTACCACAGATAACTCCACCCAGTCTGACGGGACTGAATCTCACATTTGAGAGTCACTTTCTCAGTGGGGTAGAACTTCCTCCATGCAGGGTTCAGGGATAGCACAGCAGGCGGGAGAGCTGCCAGTACAGGACACAATCAAAATTTCACCTCCTCAGAAATGTATTTTTTCTTATACATTTCACAGTCTTTTCAGCAGGGGTTCAGGAATCTTCCTGGTACATGTATTCATGAATCGGTGAAAATTTCTAAGCTGACATACAATTTTCATTTTACAGAGTAAAATAATAATTTTGCAAAGTGCCTTGGTTACTGGCATCTACTAAGTGTCAAAATATAAAGAAAATTAATTATAATGAAGCTCCATCTGTCTCGGTGCCATTTTTACAGTCATAAGAGCGTAAAAAGGCATGAAGCAAAATATAGTGAAGTAACGAAGAACTACATGTGGATGCTCCAAATTATTAAGAAATACATAGGCTAATAATCAGTTCATACTCTACATTTCCAAAAGTATGTGGATACCCACATGTACTTGTTGAACATATCATTCCAAAACCATGAACATTAACATGTTGTTAGACCCCCATTTGCTGCTATAACAGTCTCCACTCCCCTTCCAGTAGATTTTGGAACATGGCTGCAAGGATTTGTTTCCATTCAGCCACAAAAGCAATACTGAGGTCAGGCACTGATTTTGCGCTTAAGGCCTGGTTTTCAGTCGGCATTCCAATTCATCCTAACGATGTGTGATGGGGTAGAGGTCAATGCTCTGTGCAGGCCAGTCAAGTTCTTCAAAACCAAACTCGGCAAACAATTTCTTTATGGACCATACTTTGTGCACAGGGGCATTGTCTTGCTGAAACAGGAAAGAGCCTTCCCCAAACTGTTGCCATAAAGTTGGAAGCACACAATTCTCTAGAATGTCATTGCATGGTGTAGCATTAAGATTTCCCTTCAATGGATCTAAGGGGCCTAGTCCAACCCATGGAAAAGAGCCCCAGACCATTATTCCTCCTCCACCATACTTTACAGTTGGCACGATGCATTCTGCCAAACCCAGATTCGCATGTCAGACTGCCAGATAGTGAAGCATGATTCATCACGCCAGAGAATGTGTTTCCACTGGATTTTATACATTAATTTTGCATTTTATATGTAAAAAGTGACAGCTTACCATTAACTTTGAGAGCAACCGTATTGCTGCTGCCAGTGTACCGTACTCTTTCCTTATGCTGTCCTTTACATGTGTATGTTCCTGAGTTTGACTGAACAGCAGACAGGATCTCATAGGTGTCCTCAGCTGTGCCCACAGGAAGTTCTCGTCCATCTCTGTACCATTTATGCATCCACACAGGAGAGCTGTCCTGAATGTCACAGTGCAGAGTCGCTCTCTCTCTGTTAAAGATGTTTGTCCATCCAGTCTGTAGAGTCAGAACCACGGGTGGGAGTGCTGGACAGACCAGGAAACAAAGAGCAAGATGAAGATGGAGTCACAGAAATGCCTGTTTTACATGGAGCGCTCATGCTCTTCAGTCCATACCTTTTTACACAAATGGTAAAAAAAGATCAATGGCAAATGCAAGCACTTGATTTTTCAACATCTGTCTACACAGTGTTACAGAGTTAACAAAGGAGTCATTTCCAAGCAATGAAAATTATTATTCTTATACATGAGTATAAATTTAGGTACAAGTAATTTTCACAGCACAGCAACATTACTCACCATCTACAGTCAGGGTCACATCTTTGCTCATTTCAGTGTAAACATCTCTTCCTGGTATTTTCCCTCTGCAGGAGTATCTTCCACTGTGTGACTGATCTAAAGCAGGGATTGTGAACCTGTTTCCTTTGCTATTCATAGGGGCTCCATCTCTGTACCACAGATAAGTCCACCCAGCCTGACGGGGCTGAATCTCACATTTGAGAGTCACTTTCTCAGTGGGGTAGAACCTCTTCCACGCAGGGTTCAGGGTTAGCATCGCAGACGGTAGAGCTGCCAGTACAGGACACAATCAAACCCAGCACTGTGACAAAGAATTGCACCTCCTCAGAAATGCTTTTAAAAAAATATTATTTCACAGTCTTTTCAGCAAGGGTTCAGGAATCATCCTGGTACATGTATTCATGAGTCAGTAAAAATTTCTAAGATTACATACATTTTATATTTTGCAAAATGCCTTGGTTAATAGCATCTACTAACTGTCAACTATAAAACAGGGCTGGCGCCAGGATTTTGGTGGCCCTAAGCAAATCTGTCCGACGGGTGGGTGGTGGGCGGGGGGGGTGGATCGGCAGTTGTGTTGGATTCTGTCGAGCGCCGGGTGGGGGGGGTGGGGGGGGGGGCGGTTGTTTTGGATTCTGTCGAGTGGGGGTGAGTGTGGGGGCTGTGTGGGGATCTGTCGAGCGGGAGAGGGCGTGGGGGGGGGTTTGGTTCGCTTGATAAAACCATTCTTACTTTACATTGTTATGAAATGTTAGGTTGCCATTCCGTTTACAATTTATACCGCTAGTTCCGCGATAGTGGATGAATAACGAAATAGCGAAAATAACGTTATTTATTTTAGAGAAACATTGGATCATGTGGCCCCCCCTCGTGGTCCTGTGGCCCCCCCTAGCGGTTGAGGCCCTAAACAACCGCATAGACCGTTTATGCCACGGGCCGGCCGTGATATAAACACAATTAGTTATAATGAAGCTCCATCTGTCTCTGTGCCAGTTTTACAGTGAAATAGTGTAATAAGGCATGCAAAAATAGTGATGTAACTGGAAGAGCTACACAAGCATATTACAGATGATTATGAAAGATATGGACTACAAATCAATTTATTTTTGCCCTTAACTTACAAATGCAGTGCTGCAAATGCTGGCTTTTATTCACATCAAAAATTTGTAAGTAAACTTTGATCATTTCTGAACGAGCAAAAGAGTGTTTATCGTGAAAAAATGAAAGCCCTCAGTTAATTGTACGTCAAAATTAAGTTTGAGTGAAGACTGAATCTAGGCCAATGTGTGCCTTCAACTGCAGTGTGTACAAATAGAATGTGGTTACACTTTAGGAGCATCAATGTGAACAGGCACCACAATGGTGACAGTCTGGCAAACCAACTTCCTCAGTCACTAATACATGGTGTTCTTTGGGTTCTACTGTACTGAAATTATTTAGTTTTAAAACTATAACTTTTTGTTTTTGTTAATGTCTGTTAAAATGCGACTATGATTTATTTCATTTTAGTTGTAGTAAATAATGAATTTCAATTATTAAATTTGTATTTTTATGTAATAAACGACAGCTTACCATTAACTTTGAGTCTGATCGCATTGCTGCTGCCAGTGTACAGTACTCTTTCCTTATGCTGTCCTTTACATGTGTATGTTCCTGAGTCTGACTGAACAGCAGACAGGATCTCATAGTTGTCCTCAGCTGTGCCCACAGGAAGTTCTCGTCCATCTCTGTACCATTTGTGCATCCACACAGGAGAGCTGTCCTGAATGTCACAGTGCAGAGTCGCTCTCTCTGTGTTAAAGATGTTTGTCCATCCAGTCTGTAGAGTCAGAACCACGCCTGGGAGAGCTGGACAGACCAGGAAACAAAGTGCAAGATGAAGATGGAGTCACAGGAATACCTGCTTTACATGGATTGCTGATGCTTGTCAGTCGACAACTTTCTATACAATATTACAAAGGTAACAAAAAAAAATCATTTGCAAATGCTGGATATTAATTATTGAACTTTTACATAAGCATTAATACAGGTCTAGCTAACTCTCACAGCACAACAACATCACTCACCATCTACAGTCAGTGTCACATCGTTGCTCTTTTCAGTGTAAACATCTCTTCCTGGTATTCTCCCTCGGCAGGAGTATTTTCCACTGTGTGACTGATCTAGAGCCGGGATTGTGTACTCATTTCCTCTGGAGAGTGCACTGTTCATATAGGCTCCATCTCTGTACCACAGATAACTCCACCCAGTCTGACGGGACTGAATCTCACATTTGAGAGTCACTTTCTCAATGGGGTAGAACTTCCTCCATGCAGGGTACAGGGTTAGAACAGCAGGCGGTGAAGCTGCCAGTACAGGGCACAATCAAACCCAGCACTGTCACAAAGAACTTTACCTCCTCAGAAATTCTTTTCAGCAGGGGTTCAGGAATTATCTTGGTACATGTATTCATAAATCAGTGAAAATTTCTAAGCTGACATAAAATGTTCATTTTCCAGTGTAATGTTTTAATTTAGCAAAGTGCCTTGGTTAATAGCATCTACTAAGTGTCAAGATACAAACAAAATTAGTTATAATGAAGCTCCACCTGTCTCTGTGCCATTCTTACAGTGAAATACTTTAATAAGGCATGCAAAAATAGTGATGTAACTGGAAGAGCTACACAAGCATATTACAGAAGATTATGAAAGATATTGACTACAAATCAATTTATTTTTGCCCTTAACTTACAAATGCAGTGCTGCAAATGCTGGCTTTTATTCACAATCAAAGATTCATAAGTAAACTTTGATCATTTCTGAATGAGTAAAAGTGTGTTTATTAAGGAAAAATGAAAGCCCTCATTTAATTGTATGTCAAAATTAAGTTTGAGTGAAGACTGAATCTAGGCCAATGTGAGCCTTCAACTGCAGTGTGTACAAATAGAATGTGGTTACACTTTAGGAGCATCAATTTGAACAGGCACCAGAATGGTGACAGTCTGACAAACCAACTTCCTTTTCAGTCACTAATACATGATGCTTTCTGTTCTAGTGTGCTGACATTTAGTTTTAAAACTATAACTTTTTGTTTTTGTTAATGTCGGAGGCATGTTTGTGTTAAAATGCCACTATGATTTATTTCATTTTAGTTGTAGTAAATAATGAATTTCAATTATTAAATTTGTATTTTTATGTAATAAACGACAGCTTACCATTAACTTTGAGTCTGATCGCATTGCTGCTGCCAGTATACAGTACTCTTTCCTTATGCTGTCCTTTACATGTGTATGTTCCTGAGTCTGACTGAACAGCAGACAGGATCTCATAGTTGTCCTCAGCTGTGCCCACAGGAAGTTCTCGTCCATCTCTGTACCATTTGTGCATCCACACAGGAGAGCTGTCCTGAATGTCACAGTGCAGAGTCGCTCTCTCTGTGTTAAAGATGTTTGTCCATCCAGTCTGTAGAGTCAGAACCACGCCTGGGAGAGCTGGACAGACCAGGAAACAAAGTGCAAGATGAAGATGGAGTCACAGGAATACCTGCTTTACATGGATTGCTGATGCTTGTCAGTCGACAACTTTCTATACAATATTACAAAGGTAACAAAAAAAAAATCATTTGCAAATGCTGGATATTAATTATTGAACTTTTACATAAGCATTAATATAGGTCTAGCTAACTCTCACAGCACAACAACATTACTCACCATCTACAGTCAGGGTCACATCATTGCTCTTTTCAGTGTAAACATCTCTTCCTGGTATTCTAGCTTGGCAGGAGTATTTTCCACTGTGTGACTGATCTAGAGCCGGGATTGTGTACTCATTTCCTCTGGAGAGTGCACTGTTCATATAGGCTCCATCTCTGTACCACAGATAACTCCACCCAGTCTGACGGGACTGAATCTCACATTTGAGAGTCACTTTCTCAATGGGGTAGAACTTCCTCCATGCAGGGTACAGGGTTAGAACAGCAGGCGGTGAAGCTGCCAGTACAGGGCACAATCAAACCCAGCACTGTCACAAAGAACTTTACCTCCTCAGAAATTCTTTTCAGCAGGGGTTCAGGAATTATCTTGGTACATGTATTCATAAATCAGTGAAAATTTCTAAGCTGACATAAAATGTTCATTTTCCAGTGTAATGTTTTAATTTAGCAAAGTGCCTTGGTTAATAGCATCTACTAAGTGTCAAGATACAAACAAAATTAGTTATAATGAAGCTCCACCTGTCTCTGTGCCAGTCTTACAGTGAAATACTTTAATAAGGCATGCAAAAATAGTGATGTAACTGGAAGAGCTACACAAGCATATTACAGAAGATTATGAAAGATATTGACTACAAATCAATTTATTTTTGCCCTTAACTTACAAATGCAGTGCTGCAAATGCTGGCTTTTATTCACAATCAAAGATTCATAAGTAAACTTTGATCATTTCTGAATGAGTAAAAGTGTGTTTATTAAGGAAAAATGAAAGCCCTCATTTAATTGTATGTCAAAATTAAGTTTGAGTGAAGACTGAATCTAGGCCAATGTGTGCCTGCAACTGCAGTGTGCACAATTGGAATGTGGTTACACTTTAGGAGCATCAGTGTGAACAGGCACCACAATGGTGACAGTCTGACAAACCAACTTCCTTTTCAGTCACTAATACATGATGCTCTTTCTGTTCTAGTGTGCTGACATTATTTCGTTTTAAAACTATAACTTTTTGTTTTTGTTAATGTTTGAGGCATGTTTGTGTTAAAATGCCACTAATTTTTCCTTCATTTTAGTTGTAGTAAATAATGAATTTCAATTATTAAATTTGTATTTTTATGTAATAAATGACAGCTTACCATTAACAGTGAGTGTGACCGCATTGCTGCTGCCAGTATACAGTACTCTTTCCTTATGCTGTCCTTTACATGTGTATGTTCCTGAGTCTGACTGAGCAGCAGACAGGATCTCATAGGTGTCCTCAGCTGTGCCCACAGGAAGTTCTCGTCCATCTCTGTACCATTTATGCATCCACACAGCAGAGTGGTCCTGAATGTCACAGTACAGAGCCGCTCTCTCTGTGTTAAAGATGTTTGTCCATCCAGTCTGTAGAGTCAGAACCACGCCTGGGAGTGCTGGACAGACCAGGACACAAAGTGCAAGATGAAGATGGAGTCACTGTCACAAAAATTGGTAAGTAAATTTGTGTGATCATTTCTGAACGTGTAAGTGTGTTTATTTTTTTTTTAAAAAAGAAAGAAAAGCTTCATTTAAATGTTAGTCAAAATTAAGTTTGAGTGAAGACTGAATCTAGGCTAATGTGTGCCTTCAACTGCAGTGTGCACAATTAGAATGTGGTTACACTTTAGGAGCAGTTGGCCCAATGGAGACAGCCTGGCAAACTGACTTCCTTTTCAGTCACTAATACACAATGCTCTTTCAGTTGCACACTACTCTTGTTCTACTGTTTCTTTATTTTCACATGTTTGAATTTAAGAGGTTCTGTTGCTCATCAAAAAAACAGAAATATGATTGCCTAAATATACATCTCTTTGAAGTGAAGTATCACATTCTGCAAGTAAAATGTTAATATCTTGTCTTACATGTCACTGTCAGATTATGTGGAGAGCTGATTATGTCTCGATTTTCAGTCTTTGCTTCACACCAATACTGAGCACTGTCAGACTCAATCACACGACTCAGGGTGTAAGTAGAGAACCCTTCTCCAGTATAGGAGTAGAGTGCGGTCTCTTTAGCTTCACTTAGCTTCTTCCAGGTATATTCCCATCGGGCGAATGGATCTGAATCCTCAACCTTACAGGTAAGATGCACAGTCTCCCCAGCCATCACATTTGACGTTTGCGGATCAGCAGACAGGACAACCCGAGCACTGGTCTCTAGAGAAGAAATATTATCCCAGTGAAAACAAAGGATGTGAAATGGCTTCCTAAAACAAGCATTCAACATTAATTAACAGCATGCAAAAATGTTCACAAACAGCCAATGTTTACTTATTGATTGCCAATTTCACAAAATTTACTTGAGAATGAATGTGTTAGCGCAGTGTAGTTAGTTTCAAATTAAAATGGCACGTTTTATTTTAATAATAGAAAGAAAACATGCTCATATTTAAGGGACATGAAGATACAGCAGATACTCAGTTTGTTGTGTTCTCTATGTAAGCACAATGTACAATTAATAAGCTAAAACCTGTTTGGCTCAATAGCCCTTTCTTTCACATTAAATGCTCTTTATGGATAAAGCAGTATGAATAAGATGCAAATGAATAATAAAAATACTTGCCAGCCTCTTGTACAAAGGAGATCAGGACAACTAGTCCGACTTGAGGAAAAAAAAAATGAAAATATACCAATAAGGCAAATCAGCAGCACAAATGTAGGGCACAGACATTTTGTGTACATATGACTTCAAGAAGAACATTTGGAAGAAACACAAAAAAACAGGAGAGAAACAAAAGAAATGCCAAAGCCTCCTTGTGTCCTTGATGTATAGAAGGGAACAGAGGCTAATATTTGTACGTAGGAGTGAGAGGCAGTGTTCAGCGTAGTTATTTTGATGGTAAAGCCTGAAAAGCGCTTTGTATGCATGGGTACCCAATTAACCAACACTTATGGAGTTAGCATACCATCCAATCCAGTTTGCCATGTTATATTATTAGTACTTCATAAACATGTAACAGGTTGTGTTCAAAATATAAGAAAGGAATGCACTCTCTGGCTAAATTATATTAATTCCACACAACAGGACGATGTTCTTATTCACACAATGATGCATACTGATACATGGTGACTCGTTCACACAGAATACACTCAGAATAACATTGTGAATGATGTAAGTCATTTTTGTTTTAATTCAGTGATAGGAGACAGAATGAAAAACTCACATGCTGCTGTAGTGAACTCAAACATGACCTTCCTCTCCTCTGCTTTTTCTCAAACAGAAATAGCCCTACAGTGCTGGTTGGTTTTGCTTGCGGATGTGTCAGATTTTTTTAAATACAGCCGTGGTCAGCGATTTCTCATTAACCACGTAAAAAACACTTCTAAAGAACTCACAGGCACAAACATGCACATACACACATGCATGGTGTGTACCTTTCTGGAATTTTTATATTAATTCATGCATTTATTTGTTTTCAATTATTTGTTATAAACATGCAGTAATGTGACTACACAATGAGAGGAAAGAGTAATGAAGATCATGTTCTGCAATCTGCATGCAAGATGAGTGTGCAGTTGGAGACAGGAAATGAGATACAAGGGAGAATACAGAGCAGCATGACCCATTCTGCATCACACCCTTTTTTTACCACGAGTCTGAAAATGACATGCTCACAACAAAATGGCTACTATCCTTGACCCCATTTGACTACAGGCATAATCCTGGGCTCTGCTGAAACATAACCCTTGGAGGTTTGTTTTCCAAGAGTCAGAATTGCTCTAAATAATCGATAAATCTGAGAGGGAAGTAATAGACGCTCAACAGTGGAAGTGGAAGTTTTTTCTCACCTAAAAGATGATTTATTTTATTTTATTTTAATTTGTAGAATGGAAAAAAATGCCTAGTGGGTTTAAAAATACAATGAAGCCACAGCCACACCATTGGGCAAATCCTGGTTCAAAATTGAATATTACATTACATTACATTACATTTATTTCGCAGACGCTTTTATCCAAAGCGACGTACAAAAAGTGCATATCATGGTCATAGGCAACTGCTGAACAGAAGTTCAGAAAGGTATAATACTTATTTTGTACAGCTATTTCTAGTCAAGAACACAGTTCACACAGTGAACACTATTCTAACCTAACCTCTGCAAAGCCAACTAGGCAGAAGAATAAGCTACAGTATTAGGACAAATACAAAATACCAAAAGGTGCTGGGATGGGGCAACACGTAACAAGTGACATGAAAAAGGGTTTTTTTTATTTTTTTATTTATTAAATTAAAGAGTGAAATATACAGCATGGTGGTAGTTAATCTAGGTATAGTCTGAAGAGATGAGTCTTCAGGCCACGGCGGAAGATGGGTAGTGAGGGGGAGGTTCTGAGAGGGACGGAAGTTCGTTCCACCACTGGGGAGCTAGGGTGGAGAAGCTCTGTGATCCCTTTGGGCGGGTGGGAGGGGTTACTAGGCGCCCTGCTGCCGCAGAGCGGAGTGGTCGAGCAGGCACATAGAAGCGAATCATGTCCTGCAAGTAGATGGGGGCTGTCCTGTTGGCAGTAGTGTAGGCAAGGGTCAGGGCTTTGAACCGGATCCTGGCGGCAACCGGTAGCCAGTGGAGTGATCGCAGCAGAGGAGTGACGTGGGAGAATTTGGGAAGGTTGTAGATGAGTCAGGCAGCGGCATTCTGAATCATCTGAAGTGGCTGTATGGCACAAGCTGGCAGGCTTGCAAGGAGAGAGTTGCAGTAATCAAGGCGAGAGGTCACCGTAGCCTGGACGAGCAGCTGGGTAGAGTGCGTCGTCAGGTATGGTCGAATCCTTCTGATGTTGTACAGAAGGAATCTGCAGGACCGTGATGTTGCCTTGATGTGCTCCTTGAGGTCCAGTTGGTCATCCAGGACCACCCCCAAGCTCTTGGCAGAGTGAGAGGCAGTCACTGTGGTGCCATCAACCGTGATTGAGAGCTCACGAAGTAAGGAGGTCTTGCACGGGAAGAAGAGCAGCTCAGTTTTGTTGAGGTTGAGCCTCAGATGGTGGCTAGCCATCCAGGTGGAGATGTCAGCCAGGCAGGAAGAGATCTTATCATTGACCTGTGTGGCCGAGGGGGGGAAAGAAAAGAAGAGTTGTGTGTCATCTGCATAACAATGATAGGAGAAGCCATGTGAATTAATTACTGAACCAAGAGATCTGGTGTATAAGGAGAATAGCAGAGGACCCAGTACAGATCCCTGCGGCACTCCCGTAACAAGTGGATGCGAAGCAGAGGCAGACCCCTTCCAGGTGACCTGGTAGGTCCTATCTGCAAGATAGGAAGCGAACCAAGACAGGGCAGTCCCGGCGATTCCCATCCCAGCCAAGGTGGAGAGGAGTATTTTATGGTTGACCGTGTCGAAAGCTGCAGACAGGTCAAGAAGGATCAGGACAGAGGAGAGGCGTGAGGCTCTTGCAGTGGCAAGTGCCTCCGTCACAGCTAGGAGCGCAGTCTCTGTTGAGTGCCCGGATCGGAAGCCAGACTGGTGAGGGTCTAGCAGGTTGTTCTGATGGAGAAAAGAGGTTAGTTGTTTAAGAACTGCTCATTCAAGGGTTTTGGACAGAAAGGGTAGAAGCGATACAGGTCGATAATTTGTTACATCGGAGGGGTCTGAGGTGGGTTTTTTTTAGAAGTGGGGTAACACGAGCCATCTTGAAATCAGAGGGAACGTGACCAGAGGAGAGAGAGGAATTAACAATAGAGGACAGATAGGGAAGGAACTCGCTGGAAATGGATTGGAGAACTTTAGATGGGATGGGGTCAAGTGGACAGGTGGTTGCACGGTGAGAGTTGTAATACATCGGAGTCCTCCAGCATCTCAAAGGAGGTCAGTGTGGCTGTGGGTTTGTCCCGGGGGGTTGGGGGGCTCACTGGATGGGCGAAGGAGTTCCGGATTGTAGCCACCTTTCCTTCAAAGGCGGCCAGAAAGTCATCTGCGGAGAGGGAAGAAGGAGGTGGGGGTGGAGGAGGAGTGAGGAGGGAAGAGAAGGTGGAGAATAGTTTGCGTGGATTGGAGGCACATGCACTGATCTTGGATTGGAAAAATGAGGCTTTCGCTGAGGTGAGGGCAGATGTGAAATCCGCCAGCAGGGTATGATATGCGGTCAGGTCATCAGAGGATCGGGATTTCCTCCACTTCCTCTCTGCAGCCCGCAGTGATGTTCTGCTGGAGCGTAGTGTCTCAGTAAGCCATGGGCAGGGGGGTGAGGAGCGTGCTGGTTTGGAGACAAGGGGACAAAGTGAGTCGAGGGACTGGGAGAGGCAGGAGTTGAAGGTGGAGGTGGCAAGATCAACTGGCAGGTTAGAGAAAGACGCAGGAGGGGGAAGTGTAGACAGAGCAGTGGAGATGAGGGAGGATTGTGACAGAGTAGAGAGATTTCTCCTGAAAGTTGCTGTGGGTGAGCTGTTGGGTGGTGTAAATAGGAGAGGGAGAAAAAAGAAGAAGTGGTCCGAGACATGGAGGGGAGTCACTGTAAGTTGGGGAATGGAGCAGCTTCTGGTGAATACAAGGTCTAGTTGGTTACCAGCTTTGTGTGTGTGGGGGGGGGGGAAGAGGAAGAGGACAGGGATAGGCCGAAAGACTGGAGGAGTGAGGCAACCCTGGACAGTTGGGAGGTCTCTGGTGGGAGGTTGAAGTCTCCCAGAAGAATAGCAGGAGTGCCATCCTCAGGGAGGGAGCTCAGGAGAGTGTCCAGCTCGTCCAGGAAAGAGCCGAGTGGACCTGGAGGACGGTATATAACAATAATGTGAAATTTTGAGGGGTGAGTTATAGTAATTGCATGAAATTCAAAGGAGGAGGAAGTAGGGTTAGGACTGGGGAGGACACAGAACTTCCAGGACAAGGAAATGAGCAAACCGGTACCCCCCGCCTCGGCCAGAGGCCCTGGGGGTGTGCGAGAAGGAGTATCCCGCAGACAGTGCAGCTGGGGTGGCGGTGTTATCGGGAGTGATCCAGGTTTCCGTGAGAGCCAGGAAGTCAAGAGACTTTGTCTTGGCAAAGGCAGTAATGAAGTCAGCTTTCTGGACAGCTGACTGGCAGTTCCATAGTCCACCTGTGACGGTGAATTCCTGAGGTGTGGATAAGGGTGGGTAGATCATGTTAGATAAATTGCGCCTGCGCTGAATAGACCATTTGGGGCGAGGCAGCGCGCACAAGGGGATGGGGTTTATAAACATGACAAACTGACGACCAGGCTGCCTATGGCAGCCTCCGCTGGAGCAATAAATACCGGGTGACAATTACGTGCTTGCATCACCTTCATTAAGGCAGATAAGCACCAGATGAAGCTACTTGAAATTAGCTCAACAATACCGGGCAGTTAAACACCAACCCCCACACACAGTTTCACTAACGCGTTTAACTAACTAACAACAGCGAGTCAACTACAGAGATTCTCAGCTAACGCACAACTAAGTTCGCTGACTAGCAACAGTAGAGACACGTTTAAAAAAGATTATCTAAATTACACACAACTATGTTCTCTAACTAGCAACAGCAGAGACAAATCAAGCAGAGAGAATACCACCAAAAATGTTTTGCATTGTTTTTTTCCCTAAGCTATGGCTAGCCAGGTTTCCAAAAAGGCCATTTGGAGACTCCAAAAGGACACTTGGTTACCAAATGATATTGTGAGTGTTTAGAGGCATAAAATACTATATATTGTATACTGTGTGCTAGTTGAAAACGTTTGTGGAAATTCTCACTTTTCCTGCGCCTGTCACTCTCCACCACCCTCCCTTCGCTCCCCTTGCCACCTCTGGCAACAGCAGGTCTGGAAGACTGTAGAAAATATCTACATTAGCTGTCCAGTTTACTAATCCATTAACTGAAGTCCATTGATAAAAGTTTTGTTTTAACCAAATATCCCACCCCCATCAACATGTCAAACACGTACCATAATTTCACACCACATATAGCATTCAATATCAGGCCTACTCCATATTTAAAAGAGTACTGAATATTACATTGCAGGCATTTAGAAGACGCTCGTATCCCGAGCGACTTACAACATTTTACATAGCATTTACATTGCATCCATTCATACAGCTGGATATACAGCTACTGACGCAATGCAGGTTAAGTACGTTGGTCAAGGGAACAAAGGCACTGTTCTACCTGGGAATGATGCCACCCATATAATAATACATATATTGTGAGAATGTATTTAGATGCTCACGGATATAAATTTGAATCAAGTCATTCACTGAACAAGTTCTCTGCACGTTTTTTGGATGAAAAATTGCTGTGGATTTTGTTCACTGGACCCTTCTCGTGAAAAAGACCGACTTTATCGTCATATGTCGTCAGTGGATTTCCAAAACGCACAGAAGGTGAGGAACCCCAAAGTCTGTATTGGCATCCCACATGTTAGAAGATAAGGGACCGTTGTCGCAAAATCATTGCCACCGTAAAATAGGTTATAGAGATAGAACCGTGAGTTTTTAACACTTTAAAACACGATGTCGTGTTACCAGGCTGATTGAATTTCACCATAATGCAACTGAATGAATGCAAATGAAATTTTTTACAGTCTCTAGTTAAGTCACAGGCTGTTTATGTACACATTTATCAGGCCCGTATACGACTGGCTTTACCAGAGCGCTTGGAATTATTGGGTTCTCTCTGCAGATAGATTTCATAACGCACAAAACTTTGCTAAGTCCATTGTCACTGAATAGTTCCGTATGCCGTTTATGGTCGGGGCTCAGCTCTCGATCACACCATACCACACCACGCACTTCCCGTTTCACACCAGCAAACACCGCCCCCTGCTGACGCTACAGCGCTCTGGACATTGCAGGAACGCCTCAGCTTCCTGCGTGCACTCGCAGGCAGACACCCAGCCGCACCAGACGAGAGTGAAACAAGCCGCGCCTGCGGCGGTTTTGTACAAGACGCCGGCTATCTTTAAAAAGGCAGCTCGCCTCGCAACCAAGAGGCAATCCACGGTAACTAGACAACATTGCCTTTTGCTCAGTTTCTAGCCAAGACCCACTCGCTCTCGGACAAGGCTGCTGCTCAAGACTGTTCCGGTGTTCTGTCGATTTGGCCTGCCTTGTCGAAATGTTCTACCAGTAAATTTATAGTCATATTTATTACCATATCGGAAAAAATACTTCCGCGAGTGAACTGCGCTACTTCAGTAACTCGATAGGGAAGACGAAATGTCAGAAGACCGGTTGTAGACGCGCTGCGGGAAGACAGAATCTGCAGCTGATTTCCCTGTGAAACAGCGGTGAAACAGCATCGCTTTTGTGAAACGCATTTTTTTCTTTGGCTTTTACTTTCCTTTTGACAGCAACTCGTGGAGTGTGTTACCGTGTGCAGGACGTAAGCTGTAGCTGTACCGTGGTTGCCTCTAGTAAAGCTAGAACTGGTGACTTTTTTGGGTCCTGTCTGGCTAACATTAAACTGCAGCGTGAACCACAGAGACTTCCATTTCACCTAACTGAAGTGAATTTTTCACTTATTGAAAGAAAAAACGGGGCCAATCCATAGCATCTGGGCACAATAAAATATGTTTGTTGTCTTTCATATCTGAAATAGTGACTCCTGCTTTGCTCAAGTTCATTTTTGGCTATTATTTTTCCTTTTAAGAGCATTAAAAAGCTTTCAACACGTAATATGATCTTCCCAGTATATTTTCACATTAGTAAAACCATGTTTTGATATACAATATGTAGTTCCTCAATCTTAAGTTGAATTATAAATGTATATTTTCTGTAACCAAGTCTATCAACATCGATAAAATACAAGCATGTATAAGTTTGTCAATTCGATTAAATAAGCCCAATCAAGTTTAAAATAGCAGTATTTTCTGTTCTAGACCAGTGGCGCCACCTAATGTTTTCTGAAGGAAATACAACTGAGTGATGCATTTTGTATAGTATTGTGTGCTTCTACATAAAAAAATGTATACTTGGCAATCATCAGTATTCCGAATGTTACCATTAGAATGCAGAGTAATTTACACTATTGAAAAACACATTACTTAAGCATGTCAAAAACCTTTTACATGTTTGGGCAAGCAAAACATCAGCAAGCTTTCTGTTACTTGCGGGTTAGAATCTTAATAAAATTTCTCCAGTCATTATGAAAGAATAGAACAGACATGGTGAAAATGAAAGCAAAAAATAATTAGGGTGAAATCAAACTGAACATTTGAAGAATAAAGGCTAACATATCAAGGCTTGAATGCCTTATAATTTCACAGCTATGTCGTAAGTAGTAAAAAAAAAAAAAAAAAAAGCTCATGAAATGAAGCACGTGCATGCAGTCTAAAGGTAAGCCATGTAGTCAGAGATCAATGTTCTGGATACACACAGTACCGTCATCTCAGAAACCATGAGATGACCTTTTCCTACATTACATAAAATCCTCACTCTTTCCTTTGCGATCACAGCCATCTGCACTGGTCCTAAGAGAGATGTTTCTCTTCACTGGCCAGCTAAAACAAATGAGAAATAGTCACAACTACAGATTCACAGAAGCAGTGTCACAAACAGAAATATGGCCAAAACAAATCATCAAAATACACCCAGGTAGAGTTAACAGTGCATCACAGTACCTTTGTTGTGAGATCTTCTGGATCCTCTTTTGGTCGGGGTACTATGAAAGCAAACACAAGATATGAGAATGTAATAGCTTTATTCAGTCTCCAGGGCTAACACAGCCAGAATGATCATGAAATGGCTGATATCAGGATGGGGTCAGGATTTTAACCCTTGTCCTTGTGGTCGGAGTCTAGAGCTCTACCACTGGTCTAGACTCAAAGACTGATGAACCCAAAAGCAGAGAACAAAAAACTGGATTCCAAAAAATATACACAAGAAAGTACTCAGGCACAACACTCTTTAGGTTCCAAAGAACACGATCCAAAAAAACTTGTAAACAAGTTTCAAAATACAAAAAATTTCAAAACACAAAAAACTCATAGATAATGAAACTAAACACAAGAGAGTTTTCAAGCACAGCAACAGTCCAACAAAAGCAAGCACAAGGTAGCACTTACTCAAGGTAGACCAGACAAAGACTGAGCAAAGACAGCTACAAAACAGCAACTTAAATACATAGCGCAATTAAGACACAGGTGGAACATATTACCAAGACACTCTCAAAGACAGAAAAAAAGGAAACCAAAAGTCTATAAGGGTGCCATCTTTTGGCCAAAAGAATGTATTACAGTCCAGATGCTGACAGTTAAATTCAAAAATTATTGCATGATAATTCATATAAATCTATGCGCAAAAAACATGATTCAAAATATAATTTACTTGTATATTTTTATATATTTACTATTTAAATATCTACTATTTGTGTGTTTTAATAATGGCACAATAATTACTTTAATTTTTTTTTGTAGCAGAAGTGAACTCAGAAATCAACACTATCAATAACATTAAAGAATTTAGCTTTATCTTATACTAGGCAGATTGAAAATAAACACTGCATTTAATTTTGTTAATAGTTATGTAGGGCTTCAGAGAGCCACTGTACATTTGCCTCATCTTATACTGGACAGGTGAAAAAAAATAAAAGAGTTGTAATTTATTTATGAAATTACCACAAAATGTCATCATAGTCTCCAGGGTAGGCACAGCCGGAGAATGAGCTGGAACACCAGAATGATTATAAAATGTTTTTTAGATGAATGAATCTACAATAAATGAAAATTCATCAAAATCCCTGCTTCTGTGCATGTGTTTTTTTTTTTTTTGTGCCATTTTTCTGCCCAATTTAGTCGTATATACCAATTCCTCAGTCGATGCGCTATCCTCTGTCGGTCTCCTCTGATACATGTGGAGTCGGCAGCTGCTTCTTTTCACCTGACAGCGAGGAGTTTCACTGGGAGAGAGTAACGCGAGCAGAGGTTCACGCTATCTCGCCCTGACCAATCAGTAGGCGTCGCTAATGCAGCGATCAGGACTCATACCCTCACTGGCTTCCCTCCCGCAAACACAGCGTCTAACCCAGCCAAAAGTACCACTGCCGGGGATTGAACACGCGTCTCTGAGGTGGTAGGCGAGTGCTTATACCGCTACACTACCCTTGCTTCTGTGCATGTTTGACAACATACGCTGACATACGAGTGTGCATGTGCCTTAATAATGACACTGATTCATTTTAATCTAGTTTTAGCAAAGGAGAACTCTGAAATCAGCAACACAAGGCATGACATTACAATTGTTTGCTTTGTCAGCAGATGGTGAATTTGTGTACTAAATTCAATGTAGCTGACATTGTAATGATGATCAGCTGCAATTTCCTCTTTGTTTCAAGAGGTCTTTTCTTACAAATTTCTGAATGACTCTTTATGGATAAAGTACAGAACAATAAAATAAAGAAGATGTGCATGAATAATGAAAATACTTGCCTGTCTCTTGTACAAAGACAGTCAGGACAACAAGGCCTACCGGGGGAAAAAAATAACATTTTATTAGCTATTCCAGTTATTCACCAATAAAGCAAACCCAGTACATATGAAGGGCACAGAAATGATGTGTAGACATTATCTCAACAGGAAAATTTGGAAAAAACAGAAAAAAAGAAAGTAGCTAGCTGATCCGAGCTCGGAGCTTGCACCTCGTAGCTAGCTGATCGGAGCTCGGAGCTCGCACCTTGTAGCTAGCTGATCCGAGCTCGTGGTCAAAACGCCTTTCAGGGATGGCGAGCGGCACTAAAGGAGCCTTGGTGTGCTTGTGAACCTCAGCACGTTGACATGCCAAGCAGGCATTCGCCCAGTCAGGGACATCCTTCTTCAGGCCGTGCCACACAAACTTCTCAGACATTAATTTTTGCGACGCCTGGCGGCCCGGATGGGACAGGTTGTGCAAAGCACCGAAAACACGACGCCGCCAAACCGCAGGCACCACTGGTCTCGCAACGCCAGTGGACACATCGCAAAGGAGCAGCAAGCACGAAGTACCGAAACTCACATCCTGCAGCTGCAGGCCTGTGGTCGGCGTGCGTAACGCCTGCACTTCGGGGTCAGACGCTTGGTCTGCAGCCATCTGAGTGTAATCTACACCTAAATGGACCGCGCCCACCGTAGATTGTGAAAGACAGTCTTCCGCCACGTTGTCCTTTTCGGCGACACGCTGAATGTCCGTGGTGAACTCCGAAATGAATGCTAACTGGCTTTGTTGACGGGCGGACCACGGCTCCGAAACGTTAGCCATAGCTAGAGCCGAAGGTTTGTGGTCTACATAGGCAGTGAATGTGTGGCCCTCGAGCAGGAAACGAAAGTGTGGCACAGCTAAATAAAGGCCGAGGAGCTTGCGATCAAATGTGCTATATTTGCGTTCAGCGGGGCGGAGCTGGCGGCTAACAAAAGTGAGCGGTTGTCAAACCCCGCCCACCAGCGGTTCATGCACCCCGCCAACCACCAGCGGTTTGTGCACCCCGCCAACCACGAAATCAACAAATCTTTCTCTCTTTTTGGGAGATTGTAAATCTTGAAAAGCACTTTCTACTCACTCCCGTTTACCCTTACCTTGGGAGACAGCATACCTTCCACTCGCACTTCATAAACACGTAACAGGTTGTGTTTAAAAAAAGAATTGAAAGACTCGGCCAATCAGGGCACGTATGTCTACCAAGAGTTTACCAAGAATTAACCAATCGCTTTCTGGAGTGTGTGGGGCTGACAGCATAAAGCGTTAGCCAGCGCTACACTACCACCATCAAAACAACGCACACAGCACTCATCCGCCGGTATATGCACTTAATATAGCTAGCCACCTCTACAGCATTTCCAGTAATACGGGAGTATGCAGCTGAAATCCTCTATGGAAAGCAACCTCACAGAGATCTTATCTACGATCAGTAGGTAATGTTGTGCTTCACTTCAGGGTGTTTATTCCGCTGGAAAAGAGAGAGAGCCAAATTTTTCTTTTTTTTTTTTTTTGTCAGTGACATTTCCTTCTAAGGTCTACAACGGCGATCGCGACCACAAACATTTATTTTGCCTTTTTTGTATAGCTATTTCCATGGATAAAATTGCTTTTATTATCATTATTTATTGGTAAAAACATTTACTTCATATCCAGGGAGGTAGCCAACTACTTGTAAGTTAGATTACATGTGTAGCTGTTTACTAATACGATTGCATTTCAGGCTGGAAAATAACCCGTTAAACCACAGAAATTGCTGAGTTGTCGTAGAATCTTTCTCGCAACACAATGTATCAAGGCTGGCAGCGTCGGCATAGCAACCAACGCTGTAACGAAACTTTAACTATGTTACAATGGCTATAGCAGCTGTTTTAGAATGTCATTGCGTCACCCGGACCTTTTTTGCAGCCCGGACATAAATTGTTGTGACAGCTGTCACACGACAGCGCCATCTATTGGTTGCTGAAGGAAACATAGACGTGCATAATGCAATTGTACGCTTAAACATGAAAATGGATACTAGGTGTAGGGCAATTCACATAAGTCTGCCTCTTATCAGACCCTCAGAGGAAAACAGAATGTTTATTGTGCTGACAGGGAGTCAGTAAATGTGATAAAGCGGCAGAGCAGACGTCACAGTGCTTTACAATAAAATCAAAAACAAAAGGCAAGTAAGAGAAAACAGATAGCAAAAATCACAAAGCAACAACATGATAAAACAAGATAATTTTTTTTATATAAAAACAAATTAAACAAAAGCAAGTCTAAAAAAATGAGTCTTAAGCTGCTTTTTAAAGGAGTCCACCTGTACACAATTCTTAAGTCCAATGGGAGAGAGTTCCAGAGTTTCGGAGCTATAACCTCAAAAGCACAGTCTCCTTTTGTTTTGAGCATGGAACGAGGAACAACCAACAATCCCTGATCAGAGGAACTCAGATTCCTACTGGGCTTATATGGCTGCAGTAGCTCTTTAATGTAGACAGGTGCCTGACCATGCAAGGCTCTGTAAACAATTACAAGAATCTAGAAATGGATTCTGAATTCAATGGGAAGCCAGTGTAGAGATTTCAGGATTGGCATTACGTAAGACCTTTTGGGGGACCTGGTCAGGAGCTTAGCAGCAGCATTTTGGACCAGTTGTAAGCGGTGAAGGGATGTCTTACTAAGACAGGTGAAAAGGGAATTGCAGTAATCAAGATGTGAGGAAATAAATGCATGTATAATCATCTCCAACTCAGCTGTGGAGACAATGGCCCTGAGTTTGGCAATGTTTCTCAGCTGGTAGAAGCAGGAGCGAACCAAGCAATTTACATGCTGGTCAAAACTCAATGCCTAGGCCATAGAAATACCTAGATTACAGAGGGTGGGTTTAACAGCAGCGGATAAAGAGCCAAGACATTCCATCACCTTCAGGACAACGCCATCTGGGGCAGATGTACTGTTTTTTCAGTATTTAGCTGCAGAAAATTGTCTGCCATCCAATCTTTTACAGAGTTGAGGCAATTCAGTAGAACAGCCAGTCTTGAAACATCTTGAAAACGGGCTTAAACGAAAAGTATAATTGAATATCGTCCGCATAACAATAGAAGGAGACATCATTAAAATTGCTTATTATCTGTCCGAGAGGAAGCAAGTACATTATAAACAGCAGCGGGCCTAGGACAGAACCTTGGGGAACACCACAAAAAAAAGATTCAGCTGATGAGACATAATTATGGACTGTAACCGAGAAAGTCCTGTCTGACAGGTACGAGGAAAACCAATCCAAAGCTGATCCAGAAATACCCACCCACTGCCTGAGCCTCTCAATCAAAATACGGTGGTCCACCATATCAAAAGCAGAACTGATATCTAACAGAACCAATACAGAACATTCTCCTGCATCACCCTTCATTAGCAGATCATTTGATACTCTGAAAGAGCTGTTTCTGTTGAGTGCAACCGACGGAAGCCAGGCTGAAACTTCTCTAAAATGTTGTGCTCACCTAAGACAGCTGTTACCTGCTTAGCAACCACTTTTTCTAAGACCATAGCTATAAAAGGTAATTTATAAATAGGCCTGTAGTATATATCTTTTAATATAAGGAGAGAAGTGCAATGGTTCAGAGAGACTTGTCAACAGTCTCCTGCGCATATGCGTATGCATATAGACATTTCATCACTCACATTTTGCACAATTGCATATTGTTATTATTCCTGAACACACTGAACAATAAACTGCATTCATTTTAACCTGGCATTCCTCTTTGACTCTTACCACTGCACACCCAGCCGTTTTAAGGTTCTAACACTTAGATCCCAGGATATCTGCACCCTGTAGTCACTCACCTGCACACTACTGTCATAGCAGGATACACAATGTATTTATGCAGGCTACACTAGCAAGTCACCTCCACGTCAACCAAGATAGACAGTGATCTGTATTGAGCCACACTACTGGCGGACAGCAGTCTCCTTCGTCTATACCTAACCGTTAGCCCAGAGGAAAGGTTAAAACACTATATAATCAAGATAACATTAAATTAATCCTGTTGCAGTAAAACTACATGCATTCCTTTGCCACTCAGATACTTCCGCTGTTTGGTATGCGGAGGGGTTTCTTACAGTTGGCGACCTCGATGTTATAAGTTCTGTCGGTGACCTGTTTGGTGTATCTGAGGGGTTTCTTACATAGGTGATCATCAGTATTCAGAATACTCCCACTAGAATGCAGAGTAATTTACACCATTAAAAAAACACATTGATTTAGGTTGACAAAAACTTTTACATTTTTTATTGGGCAAGAAAAACATCGGCAAGATTTCAGTTACCTGGGGTTTAAAATTTAGATTAAATTTCTCCTGTCATTATGTAAAGAATATCACATATATGGCTAAAATTTAAGAAAAAATAAAAATTAGGATACAATCAAACTATGTATGTAGTAAGATATAAATTAAAAAAGCACAAATAAAAGCTTTTAAGCTGAAATAAAATCAAGCACGTGTATCCAACATGAAGGTAAGCCGTGTACTCTGGGATCAGTGCTTTGGATACACCTACAGTGATACATCTTTTATTTAATGTATGAAAATGACATTTTCCATCATTACATAAAATCCTCATTCTTTCCTTTGCGGTCACAGCCATCTGCGCTGGTCCTAAGAGAGATGATTTTCCTCTTCACTGGCCAGCTAAAACAAATGAGAAATAGTCACAACTACAGATTCAGAGAAGCAATATCACAAACAGAAATATGGGCAAACCAATCATCAAAATACAGCCAAGCCGAGTTTACAGTGCATCGCAGTACCTTTGAATGATGTGAGATCTTCTGGATTCTGTTTTGGTTGGAGTACTATAACAGCAAACAAGAGATGTGAAAAAGTATTAATGAATATACATGTTGACATGAGTGTCAGTCATTATGGAAGCAAACTTGTTGAACTGGCATATATCAAAATGTAACAATGTATTCAGGCAACCAAGTCACATAGTCATGTATCTACAGATAATGATAATGCATTACATTTTAATACATACATTATGAATTAGCATCAATTAAAAATAAAATGAAAACAAAGAAAGAATTGGATAAAGATAGTACCTTCAGTCTTCGTTTTCAGGTCCAGAATAGAATAAAGTTCAATGCTGCAAGAAGCTACAAATACAATATAAATATAATGAATTAAATAACAACAAATTCTGAGGAAAAGGCACTAAATTACAGAACGAATGGTCAATTCACTGGTATGCTGTAAAAATGAATTGAATTCAGTAATACCTTTTTGCATATAAGTACTAATTTATCAAAAACCACATGAAATCCAAATTTATTTTATAATTGTGTACTCAAAGGTGAATGAGGGACAATGCCTTTTTTTGTCATTGTTGGATTTTCTTCCCAAACAGGAAACAATATCCATGCTCAGAAGGATTTGTGGTATCCGAACCTGAAGTAAAAGTTCATTACGAAAAGACCTTTTTTTAATAAAATGGTCTAAAAATACATCATAAATTATGACATACCATTTGCTTCAGTGGATTGTTCTTCATTACTGAAATGTTCAAGGTCCCCACACAGGTTTTCTGAAATACACATTGTAAGGCAGAGAAAAAGTAACATACCATAACTGGCGATTCAGCCCAACAGTGTTTGCCATTTTCCTACCACTAAAGTGTAATTGGTGCTCGGGTTACCTACAAACTAGATGGCATCTAGCACCATATCAAACCTGGCCTTGAGAACCCCCAGAGTTTCTGCCACTACTACATGACACGGCAAGCTATTCCACGCAGTGACTATTTACTGCCTGTGTGAAAAAACACTTCCTAATGTCTGTGCGGAAGTTGGCTCTTGCTAATTTCCATTTATACCCCCTCGTTCTAGCTTTTATCTTTCATATCAGGAACCAATTTTGTTGCCCATCTTTGAACCATTTCCTTTATATCTTTGTTCTAGTACAGTCCCCAGAACTGTACACAATACTCTAAGTGTGGTCTGACAAAGGTATTCTGGTCTGTAAAGGTAAGTACGATATTCAATAAGTAGGTTTTCCGGTGAAGCTTAGATGGGTGGACAGACTTCATATTTTAAGGGTCTCCTGTGAGACAAAGACATTCACAGCACAAAATGACTCACTAAGAGGTCAGAAATACGAACAAGGGGAAATGGAAACAGTAAATTTCTCACCTGTGGGTGGCTTTGACAACAACATGTCATTCTGTGGTGTCATCTTGTAAGCTGTTTAACAAAGTGGAACACACACTCATGGGATAGAGGCAGTCAGTTAATTTAAACAGTGTTAGTTTTCTGTATTTTTGTTTTTATACATCTTTAAACAATACGTTCAGTACTTTAGATAATACTTTCTGTCGCCCATATTGCACGTTTTCCCTACTCCTACATTTCCTGTGCTCAATATAAAACCAAGTCATTTGAATGAGGACTCTCCACAACATGTGTTGACCAATGTGGAACAGTGAACAGAGCAGCAGTGTAGTACCATGGGGAAGGAACTCCACTTGTAAACTTGCAGGTTTGATTCCAAAGTACCACACTGCCAAAGGTACCCTTGATCAACGCACTTAACCTGGATTGCTTTAGTATGGAATCCAGCTGTGTAAATTGGTACTATGTGAAAATGCAGAAGTTCTGTACATTGCTGTGGTAAATGCATGTTATGTAAAAGAAACGCATTGAGCCGGTAGCACAATTCACACTCACCCAACTTCCTTTTCTTTCTCAGGCAAACACAGCCCAAGACTGTGAGGATGAGTCCGAGCAAGACTGAGCTGGCCACAGAAACCAGAACTTTCCGCTTTAGGACTGACAGACAAGGGAACACAAAACAAAGGGAGGGACCCAGAATCATGCAACTCATTATAAATGACCAGCATTATGACCTGTAATGGCTGAACTACATTGGCTGCATTAGCTGCATGGACTGGCTTCGACTGCTTATCCTTAAGCTCAAAATACCATGGTGCACTGTGGAGTACTGACTGAGTCTATTGCAAACAAGATAGCGTGACTTCCTGTCACACACTGTGCTCACCACAAGCGCTTGAAGGGTGGTGGAGGAGGAAGTGGTCTTGGATGAGGCACATTTCATTAATAGCCTGGCAAAAGGAGTGGAACTCACCAATGTTGTGTGCTCTAAATCCTTCGCTGATCTCTGTGTAAGAGGGTTGGCCTGTTCTGTTTCCTCTGCATTCATATTCACTGCTGTAAGAGTTCTTTCCAGCGGTGAATGTGAGTCTGTCCCCGGTGGGGTCCAGTGGAAGATGCCGTCCGTCTCTGTACCACGTGTAGTTCCACTCAGCAGAGCTCCCCTCAACCTGACACCTCAGAGTCAGACTGTCTGACCTGAAGATCTCTGTCCATGCAGTCTCCAAAGTCAGCACAGCCTGAGGACGATCTGAATCGCCACAATGATTAGGAAATGGGTGATTAGAGCATCGTGCTCAACTATAAATTATAATACATCAAAACGCCATGCAGGAGTTTGGGGGCCTCCTCTACAAAACAGGTATAATTTCTCCCGCAGGTAAAACACTAGAAAACCAGAGTAACATTAAGACACTTACTATTATAAACAGGACTGCACAAACCATAACTCACCATGTAATAAAGTTATTTGTTATGTAACAGATGATTGCTCACCCAGCAATCACCCAGACCATAAAATACAATACAATACAAAACAATACAATAGGCTCTTATATAGCGCTCTTCATGTGTACATCCCAGGGTGCTTTACAAAAAAATAAAAATAAATAACCAACCTAAGAATTCAACCTAAGTGCTGTGTAGCAAGAGAAACTGTCATAAACTACACCACAGCTACAGGAAGAACTCAATGCAACTAGAGAGAAACCAGTTCACCTGATTACAGTGAAATGGCAACTACGATCATACAAAAAAGCATGCAAAAATGTTCAGACAGCAAATGTTTATGCATGTGTGCATGTATGTAAGTACAATGAAAATAATATTGATTTTGTTTTTGTATGTGTGTGTCTGTGTGTGTAGACATGCATGTGCTCGTGTGCGTTTGTATGCATGTACATTAATGGCACTACGATTTATTTTATTTTAGTTGTACCAGGTGAAGGTAAACTGTGAAAGTAACATTATATAACATTACAGAATTATTAGTTGTATCATATACTAGACTGATGAAAACCAGTAAATTGTATTTCTCATGTTACCAGTTATGTTGAGCTGAAGAGAGTCACTGTACGGTGTGTAGACAGGGGGGCTCCCTCTCCCTGCTCGGCACCAGTACTCTCCACCATGTGAAACTGCAGCAGAGTGGATGGTGTAACTGGACCCGTCAGTGCTGCTGGAGTCAGTGCTGGTCAGTGCTGCTCCCTGTGTTTCTTTGTACCACAGATACTCCCAGCCAGCAGGATCTGTGCCAACCCTGCAGCTCAGGGTCACTGTATCTCCTGTGAAGATCTCTCCACTGGGGGGGTCCCGAGTCAGCAGGGGTTTGGGGCCCTCCCCTACAAAACAGGTATAATTTCACCCGCAGGTAAAACACCAGAAAACCAGAGTAACATTAAGACACTTGCTATTATGAACAGGACTGCACAAGCCATAACTCACCATATAATAAAGTTATTTGTTATGTAACAGATGATTGCTCACCCAGCATTCACCCAGACCATACAATACAATACAATACAATACAATAAGCTCTTATATAGCGCTCTTCATGTGTACATCCCAGGGTGCCTTACAAGAAAAATAAAAAATATAAATAAATAAATAACCAACCTATGAAGTCAAAACTAAGACGAATAGGCACATGAGAATCATGGTACGTATAAATTAACATAAATATAGGTCCGTGTTGTTTTCACAGCACAGCAACATTACTCACCACCTACAGTCAGATTCACATCTTTGCTCATTTCAGAGTAAGCAGCTCTTCCTGGTATTCTCCCTCTGCAGGAGTATCTTCCTCTGTGTGACTGATCTAGAGCTGGGATTGTGTACTTATTTCCTCTGGAGAGCACACTGTTAATAGGGGCTCCATCTCTGTACCACAGATAACCCCAGTCAGCCTGATGGGACTGAATCTCACATTTGAGAGTCACGTTCTCAGTGGGGTAGAACTTCCTCCATGCAGGGTTCAGGGTTAGCACAGCAGGCGGTGGAGCTGCCAGTACAGACACAATCAAAACCAGCACAGGGACAAAGAATTTCAGCAGTTCAGAAGAATTCAGTTAATGTGTGCGCATTTACTGATAAAAAATGCCAAATACAAACTTTTTGTTTTTCCGTTTCCATCTACAATAACACAAAAATAGGACTTTTACTTAAAAATAGTCTTAGACATGACATTTATTAAAATATTCTTAATTTGGCTTTAATTACAATTAAATTAATTATTGGAAGTCTATCTAATCATTGTGCAGTAAGAGGTGGAGGGGTGGGAGAGAAGTGCCTATTTTACTAGCCTGTAATGCATGTAAAATAGGCATTAAGCTGCAAGAAATATTGCAAAGAAGGAGTTAAGCTTAAATGTGCGAGGTCAAGTAAACATTGAGGCAAAAAGGTTATTCCCAGTCAGGAATTGCAAAGCAGCTTTAAGATTTCCAGGTGCAGTTTTCAGTACACACTCAGAAGGCACAAGACAAATATTTTGTGCTGTGTAGCAAGAGAAACTGTCATAAAACTATACCACAGCTACAATAAGAACTCAATGCTACTAGACAGAAACCAGTTCACCTGATTACAGTGAAATGGCAACTACGATCATACAAAAAAGCATGCAAAAATGTTCAGACAGCAAATGTTTATGCATTTGTGCTTGTAGGCAAGTACAATGAAAATATTATTAATTTTGTTTTTGTATGTGTGTGTCTGTGTGTGTAGACATGCATGTGCTCATGTGCGTTTGTATGCATGTACAGTAATGGCACTACGATTCATTTTATTTTAGTTGCACCAGGTGAAAGTGAACTGTGAAAGAAACATTATATATAATTACATAATTATTAGCTGTATCATATACTAGGCTGATAAAAGGTAGTGAAATGTATTTCTTATGTTACCAGTTATGTTGAGCTGGAGAGAGTCACTGTATGGTGTGTAGAAAGTGGGGCTCCCTCTCCCTGCTCGGCACCAGTACTCTCCACCATGTGAAACTGCAGCAGAGTGGATGATGTAACTGGACCCGTCAGTGCTGCTGGAGTCAGTGCTGGTCAGTGCTGCTCCCTGTGTTTCTTTGCACCAGATATACTCCCAGCCAGCAGGATCTGTGCCAACCCTGCAGCTCAGGGTCACTGTATCTCCTGTGAAGATCTCTCCACTGGGGGGGTCCAGAGTCAGCAGGGGTTTGGGGGCCTCCCCTACAAAACAGGCATAATTTTACCCGCAGGTAAAAACACATCATTTAATATTGTTGGTGGGGGGTGTGAGCATACATCTCAGATGCTACTTTCAGACACTAAACATAATAAACAGGCCACAAAGAACAATCCACAACATTACATTTAAAGTAAAAAAATTAGCATAAATTGAAATACATTTTAATTATTTAATTAATGAGATCTTACCGTTAACTTTGAATGCAACAATATTGCTGCTGCCAGTATACAGTACTCTTTCCTTATGTTGTCCTTTACATGTGTATGTTCCTGAGTCTGACTGAACAGCAGACAGGATCTCATAGGTGTCCTCAGCTGTGCCCACAGGAAGGTCTCGTCCATCTCTGTACCATTTATGCATCCACACAGCAGAGTGGTCCTGAATGTCACAGTGCAGAGTCACTCTCTCTGTGTTAAAGATGTTTGTCCATCCAGTCTGTAGAGTCAGAACCACGGGTGGGAGTGCTGGACAGACCAGGACACAAAGTGCAAGATGAAGATGGAGTCACAGGAATACCTGTTTTACATGGATTGCAGATGCTTGTCAGTCGACAACTTTCTATACAATATTACAGAGGTAACACAAAAAATCATTTGCAAATGCTGGATATTAATTATTGAGCTTTTACATAAGCATTAATATAGGTCTAGCTAACTCTCACAACACAACAACATTACTCACCATCTACAGTCAGTGTCACATCGTTGCTCTTTTCAGTGTAAACAGCTCTTCCTGGTAGTCTCCCTCGGCAGGAGTATATTCCACTGTGTGACTGATCTAGAGCTGGGATTGTGTACTCATTTCCTCTGGAGAGCGCGCTGTTGATAGGGGCTCCATCTCTGTACCACAGATAACTCCACTCAGCCTGACGGGACTGAATCTCACATTTGAGAGTCACTTTCTCAGTGGGGTAGAACCTCCTCCATGCAGGGTTCAGGGTTAGAACAGCAGGCGGTAGAGCTGCCAGTACAGGACACAATCAAACCCAGCACTGTGACAAAGAATTGCACCTCCTCAGAAATGCTTAAAAAAAAAAAATTATTTCACAGTCTTTTCAGCAAGGGTTCAGGAATCATCCTGGTACATGTATTCATGAGACAGTAAAAAATTTCTAAGATTACATACATTTTTTTATTTTGCAAAGTGCCTTTATTAATAGCATCTACTAACTGTCAAAATATAAAACAGGGCCGGCGCTAGGATTTTGGTGGCCCTAAGCAAATCTGTCAGAAGGGCGGGGGGGGGGGGGGCGGATAGGCAGTTGTGTTGGATTCTGTTGAGTGGGGGGGAGTGTGGGGGTTGTGTGGGGTTCTGTCAAGCGGGGGAGGGGTTGGGGGGGGGGGGGGGGGTTTGGTTCACTTGGTAAAACCATTTTTACTTTACATTGTTATGAAATGTGCGGTTGCCATTCCGTTTACAATTTATACCGCTAGTTCCACGATCGGGGATGAATAACGAAATTGCGAAAATAACGTTATTTATCTTAGATAAACATTGGATCATGTGGCCCCCCCTTGTGGTCGTGTGGCCCCCCCTAGCGGTTGTGGCCCTAAACAACCGCATAGAGCGTTTATGCCACGGGCCGGCCCTCATATAAACACAGTTAGTTATAATGAAGCTCCATCTGTCTCTGTGCCATTTTTACAGTGAAATAGTGTAATAAGGCATGCAAAAATAGTGATGTAACTGGAAAAGCTACACATGCATATTACAGATGATTATGAAAGATATGGACTACAGATCAATTTATTTTTGCCCTTAACTTACAAATGCAGTTCTGCAAATGCTGGCTTTTATTCACATCAAAAATTGGTAAGTAAACTTCATTTCTGAATGAGCAAAAGTGTGTTTATTGTGAAAAAATGAAAGCCCTCATTTAATTGTACGTCAAAATTAAGTTTGAGAGATGACTGAATCTAGGCCAATGTGTGCCTGCAACCACAGCGTGCACAATTAGAATGTGGTTACACTTTAGTCAGAACCACGGGTGGGACTGCTGGACAGACCAGGAAATAAAGTGCAAGATGAAGATGGAGTCACAGGAATACCTGTTTTACATGGATTGCAGATGCTTGTCAGTCGACAACTTTCTATACAATATTACAGAGGTAACACAAAAAATCATTTGCAAATGCTGGATATTAATTATTGAACTTTTACATAAGCATTAATAGGTGTCCAGCTAACTCTCACAGCACAACAACATTACTCACCATCTACAGTCAGTGTCACATCGTTGCTCTTTTCAGTGTAAACAGCTCTTCCTGGTATTATCCCTCTGCAGGAGTATCTTCCACTGTGTGACTGAGCTAAATCAGGGATTGTGAACATATTTCCTCTGGAGAGCGCACTGTTCATAGAGGCTCCATCTCTGTACCACAGATATCTCCACTCAGTCTGACGGGACTGAATCTCACATTTCAGAGTCACTTTCTCAGTGGGGTAGAACCTCCTCCATGCAGGGTTCAGGGTTAGCATCGCAGGCGGTAGAGCTGCCAGTACAGGACACAATCAAACTCAGCACTGTCACAAATAACTTCACCTCCTCAGAAATTCTTTTCAGAAGGGGTTCAGGAATTTTCCTGGTACATGTATTCATAAATCAGTGAAAATTTCTAAGCTGGCATAAAATGTTCATTTTCCAGTGAAAAGTTTTAATTTAACAAAATGCCTTGGTTAATAGCATCTAATAAGTGTCAAGATACAAACAAAATTAGTTATAATGAAGCTCCACCTGTCTCTGTGCCAGTCTTACAGTCACAAGAGTGTAATAAGGCATGCAAAAATAGTGATGTAACTGGAAGAGCTGCACATGCATATTACAGATTATTAAGAAAGATATGGACTACATCTCAATTTATTTTTGCCCTTAACTTACAAATGCAGTGCTGCAAATGCTGGCTTTTATTCACAATCAAAAATTGATAAGTAAACTTTGATCATTTCTGAATGAGTAAAAGTGTTTATTAACGAAAAATGAAAGCCCACATTTAATTGTAAGTCAAAATTAAGTTTGAGTGAAGACTGAATCTAGGCCAATGTGCGCCTTCAACTGCAGTGTGTACAAATAGAATGTGGTTACACTTTAGGAGCATCAATTTGAACAGGCACCAAAATGGTGACAGTCTGACAAACCAACTTCCTTTTCAGTCACTAATACATGATGCTTTCTGTTCTAGTGTGCTGACATTTAGTTTTAAAACTATAACTTTTTGTTTTTGTTAATGTCGGAGGCATGTTTGTGTTAAAATGCCACTATGATTTATTTCATTTTAGTTGTAGTAAATAATGAATTTCAATTATTAAATTTGTATTTTTATGTAATAAACGACAGCTTACCATTAACTTTGAGTGTGATCGCATTGCTGCTGCCAGTGTACAGTACTCTTTCCTTATGCTGTCCTTTACATGTGTATGTTCCTGAGTCTGACTGAACAGCAGACAGGATCTCATAGGTGCCTTTAGCCGTGCCCACAGGAAGTTCTTGTCCATCTCTGTACCATTTGTGCATCCACACAGGAGAGCTGTCCTGAATGTCACAGTGCAGAGCCGCTCTCTCTCTGTTAAAGATGTTTGTCCATCCAGTCTGTAGAGTCAGAACCACGCCTGGGAGAGCTGGACAGAGCAGGACACAAAGTGCAAGATGAAGATGGAGTCACAGGAATACCTGCTTTTCATATATTGCTGATGCCTGTCAGTCGACAACTTTCTATACAATATTACAAAGGTAACAATAAAAATCATTTGCAAATGCAGGATATTAATTATTGAACTTTTACATAAGCATGGCTTTTATTCACAATCAAAGATTGATAAGTAAACTTTGATCATTTCTGAATGAGTAAAAGTGTTTATTAAGGAAAAATGAAAGCCCTCATTTAATTGTATGTCAAAATTAAGTTTGAGTGAAGACTGAATCTAGGCCAATGTGTGCCTGCAACCAGTGTGCACAATTAGAATGTGGTTACACTTTAGTCAGAACCACGGGTGGGAGAGCTGGACAGAGCAGGACACAAAGTGCAAGATGAAGATGGAGTCACAGAAACACTTGCTTTACATGGATTGCTGAGGCCTGTCAGTCGACAACTTTCTATACAATATTACAAAGGTAACAAAAAAATAATCATTTGCAAATACAGGATATTAATTATTGCACTTTTACATAAGCATTAATATATGTCTAGCTAACTCTCACAGCACAACAACATTACTCACCATCTACAGTCAGGGTCACACCATTGCTCTTTGCAGTGTAAACATCTTTTCCTGGTTTTCTCCCTCGGCAGGAGTATATTCCTCTGTGTGACTGATCTAGAGCCGGGATTGTGTGCTCTTTTCCACTGCTGGAGAGCATATTGATCATAGAGCCTGCATCTCTGTACCACAGATAACTCCACTCAGCCTGACGGGACTGAATCTCACATTTGAGAGTCACTTTCTCAGTGGGGTAGAACTTTGTCCATGCTGGGTTCAGGGTTAGCACAGGAGACTGTAGAGCTGCCAGGACAGGACACAATCAAACCCAACACAGGGACAAAGAATATCACTTTCTCAGAATTTTTTTTTCTTCTTTTCAGTAGGCGTTCAGGAATCTTCCTGGTACACGTATTAATAAATCAGTGAAAATTTCTTAGGCAACATTAATTTTCATTTTCCATTGTAAGATTTTAATTGTGCAAAGTGCCCTGGTTAATAGCATCCACTAAGTGTCAAAATATAAACACAATTAGTTATAATGAAGCTCCATCTGTCTCTGTGCCAATTTTACAGTCACAAGAGCGTAATAAGGCATGCTAAAAACAGTGAAGTAACAAGAACTACATGTGCATGTTCCAGATTATTAAGAAAGATATGGACTACAAAGCCATTTTTTTTTTCCCTTAACTTACAAATGCATTGCTGCAAATGCTGGCTTTTGGTCACAATCAAGAATTGGTGAGTAAACTTGTCTGATCATTTCTGAACATGTAAAAGTGTGTTTATTAAAAAAAAAAGAATGAAAACCTTCATTTAATTGTTAATCAAAATTAAGTTTGAGTGAAGACTGAATCTAGGCCAATGTGTGCCTTCAACTGCAGTGTGCACAATTAGAATGCGGTTACACTTTAGAAGCATCAATGTGAACAGGCAGCCCAATGGAGACAGCCTGACAAACTAACTTCCTTTTCAATCACTAATATGTTAGCATGTTCGTTCTGTTCTCCTGTATACACACTACTCTTGCTCTGAAGTTTTTTTTCACATCTTTGAATTTAAGAGGTTCTGTTGCTCATCAAAAAAACAGAAATATGATTTTCTAAATATACATCTCTTTGAAGTGAAGTATATTCTGCAAGTAAAATGCTAATATCTTGTCTTACATGTCACTGTAAGAGTATGTGGAGAGCTGATTATCTTGCGATTTTCAGTCTTTGCTTCACACCAATACTGAGCACTGTCAGACTCAATCACAGGACTCAGGATGTAAGTAGAGAACCCTTCTCGAGTATAGGAGGAAAGTGTGGTCTCTTTAGCTCCAGTTAGCTTCTTCCAGGTATATTCCCATCGGATGAATGGATCTGAATCCTCAACCTTACAGGTAAGACGCACAGTCTCCCCTGACCACACATTTGACCTCCGCGGATCAGCAGTCAGGACAATCCGAGCTCTGGTCTCTAGAGAAGAAATATTATCCCAGTGAAAACAAAGGATGTGAAATGGCTTCCTAAAACATGCATTCAACATTAACTAACAGCATGCAAAAATGTTCACAAACAGCCAATGTTTACTTATTGATTGGCAATTTCACAAAATTTGCTTGAAAATGAATTTGTGTTAGAGCAGTGTAGTTAGTTTCAAATTAAAATGGCATGTTTTATTTTAATAAAAGAAAGAAAACGTGCTCATATTTGAGGGACATGAAGATACAGCGGATACTGAGTTTGTTGTGTTCTCTATGTAAGCACAATGTACAATTAATAAGCTAAAACCTGTTTGGTTCAATAGCCCTTTCTTTCACATTAAATGCTCTTTATGGATAAAGTAGTATGAATAAGATGCAAATGAATAATAAAAATACTTGCCAGCCTCTTGTACAAAGGAGATCAGGACAACTAGTCCGACTGGAGGAAAAACAAAAAAATGAAAATATACCAATAAGGCAAATCAGCAGCACAAATGTAGGGCACAGACATTTTGTGTACATATGACTTCAAGAAGAACATTTGGAAGAAACACAAAAAAATAGGAGAGAAACAAAAGAAATGCCAAAGGCATCCTTGTGTCCTTGATGTATAGAAGGGAACAGAGGCTAATATTTGTACGTAGGAGTGAGAGGCAGTGTTCAGCGTAGTTATTTTGATGGTAAAGCCTGAAAAGCGCTTTGTATGCATGGGTACCCAATTAACCAACACTTACGGAGTTAGCATACCATCCAATCCAGTTTGCCATGTTATATTATTAGTACTTCATAAACATGTAACAGGTTGTGTTCAAAATATAAGAAAGGAATGCACTCTCTGGCTAAATTATATTAATTCCACACAACAGGACGATGTTCTTATTCACACAATGATGCATACTGATACATGGTGACTCGTTCACACAGAATACACTCAGAATAACATTGTGAATGATGTAAAGTCATTTTTGTTTTAATTCAGTGATAAGAGACAGAATGAAAAACTCACATGCTGCTGTGGTGAACTCAAACATGACCTTCCTCTCCTCTGCTTTTTCTCAAACAGAAATAGCCCTACAGTGCTGGTTGGTTTTGCTTGCGGATGTGTCAGATTTTTTTAAATACAGCCGTGGTCAGCGATTTCTCATTAACCACATAAAAAACACTTCTAAAGAACTCACAGGCACAAACATGCACATACACACATGCATGGTGTGTACCTTTCTGGAATTTTTATATTAATTCATGCATTTATTTGTTTTCAATTATTTGTTATAAACATGCAGTAATGTGACTACACAATGAGAGGAAAAAGTAATGAAGATCATGTTCTGCAATCTGCATGCAAGATGAGTGTGCAGTTGGAGACAGGAAATGAGATACAAGGGAGAATACAGAGCAGCATAACCCATTCTGCATCACGCCCTTTTTTACCACGAGTCTGAAAATGACATGCTCACAACAAAATGGCTACTATCCTTGACCCCATTTGACTACAGGCATAATCCTGGGCTCTGCTGAAACGTAACCCTTGGAGGTTTGTTTTCCAAGAGTCAGAATTGCTCTAAATAATCGATAAATCTGAGAGGGAAGTAATAGACGCTCAACAGTGGAAGTGGAAGTTTTTTCTCACCTAAAAGATGATTTATTTTATTTTAATTTGTAGAATGGAAAAAAATGCCTAGTGGGTTTAAAAATACAATGAAGCCACAGCCACACCATTGGGCAAATCCTGGTTCAAAATTGAATACCACCAAAAATGTTTTGCATTGTTTTTTTCCTAAGCTATGGCTAGCCAGGTTTCCAAAAAGGCCATTTGGAGACTCCAAAAGGACACTCGGTTACCAAATGATATTGTGAGTGTTTAGAGGCATAAAATACTATATATTGTATACTGTGTGCTAGTTGAAAACGTTTGTGGAAATTTTCACTTTTCCTGCGCCTGTCACTCTCCACCACCCTCCCTTCGCTCTCCCCTTGCCACCTCTGGCAACAGCAGGTCTGGAAGACTGTAGAAAATATCTACATTAGCTGTCCAGTTTACTAATCCATTAACTGAAGTCCATTGATAAAAGTTTTGTTTTAACCAAATATCCCACCCCCATCAACATGTCAAACACGTACCATAATTTCACACCACATATAGCATTCAATATCAGGCCTACTCCATATTTAAAAGAGTACTGAATATTACATTGCAGGCATTTAGAAGACGCTCGTATCCCGAGCGACTTACAACATTTTACATAGCATTTACATTGCATCCATTCATACAACTGGATATACAGCTACTGACGCAATGCAGGTTAAGTACGTTGGTCAAGGGAACAAAGGCACTGTTCTACCTGGGAATGATGCCACCCATATAACAATACACATATTGTGAGAATGTATTTAGATGCTCACGGATATAAATTTGAATCAAGTCGTTCACTGAACAAGTTCTCTGCACGTTTTTTGGATGAAAAATTGCTGTGGATTTTGTTCACTGGATCCTTCTCGTGAAAAAGACCGACTTTATCGTCATATGTCGTCAGTGGATTTCCAAAACGCACAGAAGGTGAGGAACCCCAAAGTCTGTTTTGGCATCCCACATGTTAGAAGATAAGGGACGGTTGTCGCAAAATCATTGCCACCGTAAAATAGGTTATAGAGATAGAACCGTGAGTTTTTAACACTTTAAAACACGATGTCGTGTTACCAGGCTGATTGAATTTCACCATATTGCAACTGAATGAATGCAAATGAACCCACTCCACGGGGTTAAGGCACAGGCTGTTTATGTACACATTTATCAGGCCCGTATACGACTGGCTTTACCAGAGCGCTTGGAATTATTGGGTTCTCTCTGCAGATAGATTTCATAACGCACAAAACTTTGCTAAGTCCATTGTCACTGAATAGTTCCGTATGCCGTTTATGGTCGGGGCTCAGCTCTCGATCACACCATACCACACCACGCACTTCCCGTTTCACACCAGCAAACACCGCCCCCTGCTGACGCTACAGCGCTCTGGACATTGCAGGAACGCCTCAGCTTCCTGCGTGCACTCGCAGGCAGACACCCAGCCGCACCAGACGAGAGTGAAACAAGCCGCGCCTGCGGCGGTTTTGTACAAGACACCGGCTATCTTTAAAAAGGCAGCTCGCCTCGCAACCGAGAGGCAATCCACGGTAACTAGACAACATTGCCTTTTTCCCAGTTTCTAGCCAAGACCCACTCGCTCTCGGATAAGGCTGCTGCTCAAGACTGTTCCGGTGTTCTGTCGATTTGGCCTACCTTGTCGAAATGTTCTAATTTATAGTCATGTCTATTACCATATCGGAAAAATACTTCCGCGAATAAACTGCGCTACTTTAGTAACTCGATAGGGAAGACGAAATGTCAGAAGACCGGCTGTAGACGCGCTGCGGGAAGACAGAATCTGCAGCTGATTTCCCTGTGAAACAGCGGGGCATCGCTTTTGTGAAACGCATTTTTTCTTTGGCTTTTACTTTCCTTTTGACAGCAACGCGTGGAGTGTTACCGTGTGCGGGACGTAAGCTGTACCGTGGTTGCCTCTAGTAAAGCTAGAACTGGTGACTTTTTTGGGTCCTGTCTGGCTAACATTAAAGTGCGGCATGAACCACAGAGGCTTCCATTTCACCTAACTGAAGTGAATTTTTCACTTATTGAAAGAAAAAAACAGGGCCAATCCATAGCATCTGGGCACAATAAAATATGTTTGTTGTCTTTCATATCTGAAATAGTGACCCCTGCTTTGCTCAAGTTCATTTTTGGCTATTATAATTTTTCCTCTTAAGAGCATTAAAAAGCTTTTAACAGGTAATGTGATCTTCCCAGTATATTTTCACATTAATAAAACAATGTTTTGATATACAATATGTAGTTCCTCAATCTTAAGTTGAATTATAAATGTATATTTTCTGTAACCAAGTCTATCAACATCGATAAAATACAAGCATGTATAAGTTTGTCAATTCGATTAAATAAGTCCACTCAAGTTTAAAATAGCAGTATTTTCTGTTCTAGACCAGTGGCGCCACCTACCGTTTTCTGAAGGAAATACAACTCTGTATTTCCTTCAGAAAGTATTGTGTGCTTCTACATAAAAAAAATTATACTTGGTAACATTCAGAATACTGATGATTGCCATTAGAATGCAGAGTAATTTACACCATTGAAAAACACATTACTTAAGCATGTCAAAAACCTTTTACATGTTTGGGCAAGCAAAACATCAGCAAGCTTTGTTACTTGCGGGTTAGAATCTTAATAAAATTTCTCCAGTCATTATGAAAGAATATAACACACATGGTGAAAATTAAAGCAAAAAATAAATAGTGTGAAATCAAACTTAACATTTGAAGAATAAAGGTTAACATGTCAAGGCTTGAATGCCTTGTAATTTCACAGCTATGTCGTAAGTAGTAAAAAAAAAAAAGCTCATGAAATGAAGCACGTGCATGCAGTCTAAAGGTAAGCCATGTAGTCAGAGATCAATGTTCTGGATACACATACAGTACCGTCATCTCAGAAACCATGGGATGACCTTTTCCTACATTCCATAAGATCCTCACTCTTTCCTTTCGATCACAGCCATTTGCACTGGTCCTAAGAGAGATGTTCTCTTCACTGGCCAGCTAAAACAAATGAGAAATAGTCACAACTACAGATTAGCGTTAGCCAGCGCTACACTACCACCATCAAAACAACGCACACAGCACTCATACGCCGGTATATGCACTTATTATAGCTAGCCACCTCTACAGCATTTCCAGTAATACGGGAATATGCAGCTGAAATCCTCTATGGAAAGCAACCTCACAAATATCTTATCTACGATCAGTAGGTAATGTTGTGCTTCACTTCAGGGTATTTATTCCGCTGGAAAAGAGAGAGAGCCAAATTTTTCTTTTTTTTTTTTTAGTCAGTGACATTTCCTTCTAAGGTCTACAACGGCGATCGCGACCACAACATTTATTTTGCCTTTTTTGTATAGCTATTTCCATGGATAAAATTGCTTTTATTATCATTATTTATTGGTAAAAACATTTACTTCATATCCAGGGAGGTAGCCAACTACTTGTAAGTTAGATTACATGTGTAGCTGTTTACTAATATGATTGCATTTCAGGCTGGAAAATAACCCGTTAAACCAGAGAAATTGCTGAGTTGTCGTAGAATCTTTCTCGCAACACAATGTATCAAGGCTGGCAGCGTCGGCATAGCAACCAACGCTGTAACGAAACTTTAACTATGTTACAATGGCTATAGCAGCTGTTTTAGAATGTCATTGCGTCACCCGGACCTAAATTGTTGTGACAGCTGTCACACGACAGCGCCATCTATTGGTTGCTGAAGGAAACATAGACGTGCATAATGCAATTGTACGCTTAAACATGAAAATGGATACTAGGTGTAGGGCAATTCACATAAGTCTGCTTCTTATCAGACCCTCAGAGGAAAACAGACTGTTTATCGTGCTGACAGGGAGTCAGTAAATGTGATAAAGCGGCAGAGCAGACGTCACAAAGTGCTTTACAATAAAATCAAAAACAAAAGGCAAGTAAGAGAAAACAGATAGCAAAAATCACAAGCAACAACATGATAAAACAAGATAATTTTTTTTAAATATAAAAACAAATTAAACAAAAGCAAGTCTAAAAAAATGAGTCTTAAGCTGCTTTTTAAAGGAGTCCACCGTGTCCACAGTTTCGGAGATATAACCTCAAAATCACAGTCTCCTTTTGTTTTGAGCATGGAACGAGGAACAGAGGTGGGTAGAGTAGCTAAAACCTGTACTCAAGTAAAAGTATTGTTACTTTAAAATAATAATGACTCAAGTAGAAGTAAAAGTAGTCATCCAAATAATTACTTGAGTAAGAGTAAGAAAGTATCTCGTGAAAAGACTACTCAAGTACTGAGTTACTTCATATAATCTGATTTAATGTTGAAATAAGAAGAGCAAGATGAACGTAAAAATCTAAATGTCCAAAATATAAAATTGTAAATGCTTGTCCAATAGAAATAAACAAAATATAAAATAGCCATGTGCAAATTCAAATATGGCCTAAATCATATCCCTTTAAATAAAACAATACACAGGAGGTTCGTCAGAAGAGGAGGATTTTCGCTTTCTGTTGGATTCTATTAAGTCTGTATACCCCATCAATTTGTTGGGGTGAACCCTCCATTGACAGAAAAAATATCAATGAGGATACAGGGATTTATCCATTAAAATAGTCTCATCATCACAACAAAGAGGAGCCTGCTCAAATTCAAACAGAAACTTTATACGTGGGAAAAATAATGCTTTGTAGCACCATTATTGTACCTTATGATGCACTTCTCCACGATATTCCAAAGTCCCATGATGCCTTGCGCGGAATATGTGCAGAACTTCCGGTTTATCGTAAACAAACGTTATGTATGCTATGCAATGTTCCGGCGCTCACGTCATGACTGTTGCATGCTTTACAAAAACTATTACACTACTAACTGATGATTACAAATATCCATGATTATTGAAATATCCACATTAATACCAGCAATCTATTTAAACACACTCAATTAAAAAAATAACGTATATAACCGAAGTATTTTGAGCAATAATAGCCTACTTACCTAGCAATGATGAAATCTTATGTGTTCAGTAGATGGAGACAGAGACCGTAAATCAACAGTGCAGTTCAATCCACTTCTGTTTTGCTCCAGAAAACGATGTCAGCCAGGTCTATCAGCAAACATACGGCTTAGCTATGCCCAGAAGTCCTCAATAATAATAGTATTTCCCAAGAAATTACGAATAAACCTTGACCACGTTCCGTGCTGCGTCTTTTACTCTACCACAGAGTAAATGCATAAGTGAATGCGATGATAAGAAAAATTTCGGTTATGCTGACCTAAAAAAAGCTATTCCAAAAGCAAAATTAGACATGCTATATATCGTTAGAAAGCTTATACTCTCACCTACTGAATAAATGAATTGTCAATCAAGCCAGACTGTACTAAAAAGGGCGACAACGCCGTAAACAACGCGTGTGGTATTACGCACAGCTATTTTGGAAGACACCGAGGCATCACAAATGCCCGTATATTTCACAAACGGATTGTCCAAGACAATAAATGACCACTCAGCCAAATAGTTAGCTATCCACAGTCAAAACTAACCTACAACTTACCGCCACATATTTTCTCAAGTTCGAAGTTGAGTTCTTGTAGGCTGAAATGTCCACATTTCTAGGCAGACAAAGAAGGCAGCGCATAATGTAACTACTGTTTTTGGTAGTCTGTAAGTAAAACGTAGTTTGAACGTGGCCAGGGGTGTTCTGCCTCCTACGAATCACCCGCCGTTGTTTCAGCCATTGTTGTCGCCCACTCATCCTCCTGTGTGCTGTGACTGGCTACGTTTGATTGGTGAAACGGAGTCATGTGGGGCTATGACAGAGCCAAAGCAAAGACCAGTCAGCCTCTTTGGCTGAAGTCTCTCTGAGAGAATGAACCGAACAGAACGTGCATTGAATAAAAAATGGGTAAAAAATAAAAGTAACGAGCGGAATGTAGCCGAATATAACGGAGTAAAAGTAACATTTTTTCTTCACAAATATACTCGAGTAAAAGTGAAAAGTATGTTGCATTAAAACTACTCTTACAAGTACAATTTATTCAAAAAGTTACTTAAGTAAATGTAACGGAGTAAATATAACGCGTTACTACCCACCTCTGACGAGGAACAACCAACAATCCCTGATCAGAGGAACTCAGATTCCTACTGGGCTTATATGGCTGCAGTAGCTCTTTAATGTAGACAGGTGCCTGACCATGCAAGGCTCTGTAAACAATTACAAGAATATAGAAATGGATTCTGAATTCAATGGGAAGCCAGTGTAGAGATTTCAGGATTGGCATTACGTAAGACCTTTTGGGGGACCTGGTCAGGAGCTTAGCAGCAGCATTTTGGACCAGTTGTAAGCGGTGAAGGGATGTCTTACTAAGACAGGTGAAAAGGGAATTGCAGTAATCAAGATGTGAGGAAATAAATGCATGTATAATCATCTCCAACTCAGCTGTGGAGACAATGGCCCTGAGTTTGGCAATGTTTCTCAGCTGGTAGAAGCAGGAGCGAACCAAGCAATTTACATGCTGGTCAAAACTCAATGCCTAGGCCATAGAAATACCTAGATTACAGAGGGTGGATTTAACAGCAGCGGATAAAGAGCCAAGACATTCCATCACCTTCAGGACAACACCATCTGGGGCAGATGTACTGTTTTTTCAGTATTTAGCTGCAGAAAATTGTCTGCCATCCAATCTTTTACAGAGTTGAGGCAATTCAGTAGAACAGCCAGTCTTGAAACATCTTGAAAACAGGCTTAAACGAAAAGTATAATTGAATATCGTCCGCATAACAATGGAAGGAGGCATCATTAAAATTGCTTATTATCTGCCCGAGAGGAAGCAAGTACAATATAAACAGCAGCGGGCCTAGGACAGAACCTTGGGGAACACCACAAAAAGCAGCGGGCCTAGGACAGAACCTTGGGGAACACCACAAAAAAAAGATTCAGCTGATGAGACATAATTATGGACTGTAACCGAGAAAGTCCTGTCTGACAGGTACGAGGAAAACCAATCCAAAGCTGATCCAGAAATACCCACCCACTGCCTGAGCCTCTCAATCAAAATACGGTGGTCCACCGTATCAAAAGCAGAACTGAGATCTAACAGAACCAATACAGAACATTCTCCTGCATCACCCTTCATTAGCAGATCATTTGATACTCTGAAAGAGCTGTTTCTGTTGAGTGCAACCGACGGAAGCCAGGCTGAAACTTCTCTAAAATGTTGTGCTCACCTAAGACAGCTGTTACCTGCTTAGCAACCACTTTTTCTAAGACCTTAGCTATAAAAGGTAATTTATAAATAGGCCTGTAGTATATATCTTTTAATATAAGGAGAGAAGTGCAATGGTTCAGAGAGACTTGTCAACAGTCTCCTGCGCATATGCATATAGACATTTCATCACTCACATTTTGCACAATTGCATATTGTTATTATTCCTGAACACACTGAACAATAAACTGCATTCATTTTAACCTGGCATTCCTCTTTGACTCTTACCACTGCACACCCAGCCGTTTTAAGGTTCTAACACTTAGATCCCAGGATATCTGCACCCTGTAGTCACTCACCTGCACACTACTGTCATAGCAGGGTACACAATGTATTTATGTAGGCTACACTAGCAAGTCACCTCCACGTCAACCAAGATAGACAGTGATCTGTATTGAGCCACACTACTGGCGGACAGCAGTCTCCTTCGTCTATACCTAACCGTTAGCCCAGAGGAAAGGTTAAAACACTATATAATCAAGATAACATTAAATTAATCCTGTTGCAGTAAAACTACATGGATTCCTTAGCCACTCAGAAACTTCCGCTGTTTGGTTTGTGGAGGGGTTTCTTACAGTTGGTGACCTCGATGTTATAAGTTCTGTTGGTGACCTGTTTGGTGTATCTGGGTTTCTTACATAGGTTATCATCAGTATTCTGAATACTCCCACTAGAATGCAGAGTCATTTACACCATTAAAAAAAACACATTGATTTAGATTGACAAAAACATTTAGATGCATTGGGCAAGAAAAACATCGGCAAGATTTCAGTTACCTGGGGGTTATGTAAAGACATCACACATATGGCTAAAATTTAAGAAAAAATAAAAATTAGGATACAATCAAACTATGTATGTTGTAAGGTATAAATTAAAAAAGCACAAATAAAAGCTTTTCAGCTCAAATAAAATCAAGCACATGTATCCAACATAAAGGTAAGCCGTGTACTCCGGGATCAGTGTTTTGGATACACCTACAGTGATACATCTTTTATTTAATGTATGAAAATGACATTTTCCTTCATTACATAAAATCCTCATTCTTTCCTTTGCGATCACAGCCATCTGCGCTGGTCCTGAGCGAGATGATTTTCCTCTTCACTGGCCAGCTAAAACAAATGAGAAATAGTCACAACTACAGATTCAGAGAAGCAATATCACCAACAGAAATATGGGCAAACCAGATCATCAAAATACAGCCAAGCCGAGTTTACAGTGCATCGCAGTACCTTTGAATGATGTGAGATCTTCTGGATTCTGTTTTGGTGGGAGTACTATGAAAGCAAACAAGAGATGTGAAAAAGTATTAAGGAATATACATGTTGACATAAGTGTCAGTCATTATGGAAGCAAAACTCGTTGAACTGGCATATATCAAAATGTAACAATGTATTCAAGCAACCAAGTCACATGGTCATGCGTCTACAGATAATGATAATGCATTACATTTTTTTACATACATTATGATTTAGCATCAAGTAAAAATAAAATGAAAACAAAGAAAGAATTGGTTAAAGATAGTACCTTCAGTCTTCGTTTTCAGGTCCAGAATAGAATAAAGTTCAATGCTGCAAGCAGCTACAAAACAAAATAAATATAATTAATTAATTAATTCATTAAATAACAAAAAATTCTGAGAAGAAGGCACTAAACTACAAAATGAATGGTCAATTCACTGGTATGCTGTAAAAATTAATTGAATTCAGTAATACCTTTTTGCATACAAGTACCAATTTATCAAAAAATACATGAAATCCAGATTTATTTTATAATTGTGTACTCAAAGGTGAATGAGGGATAATGCCTTTTTTGTCATTGCTGGATTTTCTTCCCAAACAGAAAACAATATCTATGCTCAGAAGGATTTGTGGTATCAGAACCTGAAGTAAAAGTGCATTATGAAAAGACCTTTTTTAATAAAATGGTCTAACAATACATCATAAATTATGAAATACCTTTTGCTTCAGTGGATTGTTCTTCATTACTGACATGTTCATGGTCCCCACACAGGTTTTCTGAAATACATATTGTAAGACAGAAAAAAAGTAACATAACATAACTGGCCATTCAGCCCAACAGCCATTTTCCTACCACTAAAGTGTACTTGGTGCTCGGGTTACCTACAAACTAGATGGCATCTAGCACCATATCAAACCTGGCCTTGAGAACCCCCAGAGTTTCTGCCACTACTACATGACACGGCAAACTATTCCACGCAGTGACTATTTACTGCCTGGGTGAATAAATACTTTCTAATGTCTGTGCGGAATTTGGCTTTTGCTCATTTCCATTTATACCCCCTCGTTCTAGCTTTTATCTTTCATATCAGGAACCAATTTGGTTGCCCTTCTCTGAACCATGTCCTTTATATCTATGTTCTAGTACAGTCCCCAGAACTGCACACAATACTCTAAGTGTGGTCTGACAAAGATATTGTGGTCTGTAAAGGTAAGTGCGATATTCAATAAGTAGGTTCACCGGTGAAGATTAGATGGGTAGACAGACTTCAACTTTTAAGGGTCCCCAGTGAGACAAAGACATTCACAGCACAAAATGACTCCCTAAGAGGTCAGAAATATTAACAAGGAGAAATGGAAACAGTAGATTTCTCACCTGTGGGTGGCTTTGAGAAAAATGTGTCGTTTTGTGGTGTCGTCTTGTAAGCTGTTTAACACAGTGGAATACACCCACATGGGATAGAGGCAGTCAGTTAATTTAAACAGTGTTAGTTTTCTGTATTTTTGTTTCTATACATCTTTAAACAATATGCTCAGTGCTTCAGATTATGCTATCTGTAGCCCATATAACACGTATTCCCTACTCCTACATTTACTGTGCTCAATATAAAACCAAGTCATTTGAATGAGGACTCTCCACAACATGTGTCGACCAATGTGGAACAGTGAACAGAGCAGCAGTGTAGTACCATGGGGAAGGAACTCCACTTGTAAACTTGCAGATTTGATTCCAAATTACCACACTGCCAAAGGTACCCTTGAGCAACATACTTAACCTGGATTGCTTTAGTATGGAATCCAGCTGTATAAATTGGTACTATGTGAAAATGCAGAAGTTCTGTACGTTGCTGTGGTAAATGCCTGTAATGCAAAAGAAACGCAATGAGCTGGTAGCACGATTCACACTCACCCGACTTCCTTTTCATTCTCAGGCAAACACAGCCCAAGACTGTGAGGATGAGTCCGAGCAAGACTGAGCTGGCCACAGAAACCAGAACTTTACACCTTGGGGCTGACAGACAAGGGAACACAAAACAAAGGGAGAGACCCAAAACGATGCAACTCATTATAAATGACCAGCATTATGACCTATAATGGCTGAACTACTTTGGGTGCATTAGCTGCATGGATTGGCTTCGACTGTTTATCATTAAGCTCATAATACCATGGTGCACTGTGGAGTACTGACTGAGTCTATTGCAAACAAGATAGCGTGACTTCCTGTCACACACTGTGTTCACCATGAGCGCTTGACGGGTGGTGGAGTAGGAAGTGGTCTTGGGTGAGGCACATTTCATTAATAGCCTGACAAAAGGAGTGGAACTCACCTATGTTGTTTGCTCTAAATCCTTCGCTGATCTCTGTGTAAGTCGGTTGGCCTGTTCGGTTTCCTCTGCATTTATATTCACTGCTGTAAGAGTCGTTTCCAGCGGCAAGTGTGAGTCTATCCCCGCTGGGGTCCAGTGGAAGATGCCGTCCGTCTCTGTACCACGTGTAGTTCCACTCAGCAGAGCTCCCCTCAACCTGACACCTCAGAGTCAGACTGTCTGACCTGAAGATCTCTGTCCAGGCAGTCTCCAGAGTCAGCACAGCCTGAGGACGAGCTGAAACGCCACAATGATTAGGAAATGGTTGATTAGAGCATCGTGCTCACTATAAATTATAATACATCAAAACGCCATGCCCAAAACATGATTGAAAATATCACTTATTTGGTGCATGTATGTTTGCAGTTCGATGTCGCAGATTGCCAGGTGGCATTGTCATGTTTAAACAGGCAAAGGCCTTCCCCCAAACTGTTGGGGAAGCACAGAATAGTCTATAATGTGATTGTATTCTGTAGAATTCAAATTAGCCTTCATTAGAACTAAGGGGCCTAGCTCAAACCATGAAAAACCACCCCAGACCAAGTAGTGTCCAGATACCTTTGGTCATGTACTGTATAGAACACTGCTGAATTATTAGCTGTATCATATACTAGACTGATAAAAAGCAGTGAAATGTATTTCTTATGTTACCAGTTATGCTGAGCTGGAGAGAGTCACTGTACGGTGTGTAGAAAGCGGGTCTCCCTCTCCCTGCTCGGCACCAGTACTTTCCACCATGTGAAACTGCAGCAGAGTGGATGGTGTAACTGGACCCGTCAGTGCTGCTGGAGTCAGTGCTGGTCACTACTGCTCCCTGTGTTTCTTTGTACCACAGATACTCCCAGCCAGCAGGATCTGTGCCAACCCTACAGCTCAGGGTCACTGTATCTCCTGTGAAGATCTCTCCACTGGAGGGGTCCAGAGTCAGCAGGGGTTTGGGGGCCTCCCCTACAAAACAGGTATAATTTCACCCGCAGGTTAAAACACCAGAAAACCAGAGTAACATTAAGACACTTGCTATTATTAACAGGACTGCACAAACCATAACTCACCATATAATAAAGTTATTTGTTATGTAACAGATGTTTGCTCACCCAGCATTTACCCAGACCATTGACCATGTTTATGTAGATGTGCTTGTATGAAAGTACAATGAAAATATTATGTATTTTGTTTTTGTATGTGTGTGTCTGTGTGTGTAGACATGCATATGCTCATGTGCGTTTGTATGCATGTACAGTAATGGCACTACGATTCATTTTACTTTAGTTGTACCAGGTGAAGGTGAACTGTGAAAGTAACATTATAATATCATTACATAATTATTAACTGTATCATATACTAGACTGATAAAAAGCAGTGAAATGTATTTCTTGTGTTACCAGTTATGCTGAGCTGGAGAGAGTCACTGTACGATGTGTAGAAAGCGGGTCTCCCTCTCCCTGCTCGGCACCAGTACTCTCCACCATGTGAAACTGCAGCAGAGTGGATGGTGTAACTGGATCCGTCAGTGCTTCTGGAGTCAGTGCTGTTCAGTGCTGCTCCCTGTGTTTTTTTGAACCAGAGATACTCCCAGCCAGCAGGATCAGTGCCAGCCCTACAGCTCAGGGTCACTGTATCTCCTGTGAAGATCTCTCCACTGGGGCGGTCCAGAGCCAGCAGGGGTTTGGGGGCCTCCCCTACAAAACAGGTATAATTTCACCCGCAGGTAAAACACGAGAAAACCAGAGTAACATTAAGACACTTGCTATTATAAACAGGACTGCACAAACCATAACTCACCACATAATAAAGTTATTTGTTATGTAACAGATGATTGCTCATCCACCATTCACCCAGACCATACAATACAATAAGCTCTTATATAGCGCTCTTCATGCGTATATCCCAGGGTGCTTTACAAAAAAAAATAAAAAATATATATATATAAATAAATAAATAACCAACCTAAGAAGTCAAAACTAAGAGGAATAGGCACATGAGAATCATGGTACGTATAAATTAACATAAATATAGGTCTGTGTAGTTTTCACAGCACAGCAACATTACTCACCATCTACAGTCAGGGTCACATTTTTGCTCATTTCAGTGTAAACAGCTCTTCCTGGTATTGCTGCTTTGCAGGAGTATCTTCCTCTGTGTGACTGATCTAGAGCCGGGATTGTGTACTCATCTTCTCTGGAGAGCGCACTGTTGATAAGGGTTCCATCTCTGTACCACAGATAACCCCAGTCAGCCTGATGGGACTGAATCTCACATTTGAGAGTCACATTCTCAGTGGGGTAGAACTTCCTCCATGCAGGGTTCAGGGTTAGCACAGCAGGCGGTGAAGCTGCCAGTACAGGACACAATCAAACCCAGCACAGGGACAAAGAACTTCAGCAGTTCAGAAGAATTCAGTCAATATGTGTGCATTTACTGAATAAAAAATTCCAAGTACAAACTTTTTTTTTTTTCAATTTCTATCTACAATAACACAAAAATATGACTTTTATTTAAAAATAGTCTTAGACATGACATTTCTTAAAATATTCTCAATTTGTCTTTAATTACAATTAAATTAATTATTGGAAGTCTATCTAATCATTGTGCAGTCAGAGGTGGAGGGGTGGGAGAGAAGTGCCTATTTTACTAGCCTGTAATGCATGTAAAATAGGCATTAACTTGCAAGAAATATTGCAAAGAAGGAGTTACGCTTAAATGTGCGAGGTAAAGTAAACATTGAGGCAAAAAGTTTATTCACAGTGAGGAATTGCAAAGCAGCTTTAAGTTTTCCAGGTGAAGTTTTCAGTACACACTCAGAAGGCAGAAGACAAATATCTTGTGCTGTGTAGCAAGAGAAACTGTCATAAAACTACACCACAGCTACAGGAATAACTCAATGCTACTAGAGAGAAACCAGTTCACCTGATTACAGTGAAACGGCAACTACGATCATACAAAAAAGCATGCAAAAATATTCAGACAGCAAATGTTTATGCATGTGTGCTTGTATGCAAGTACAATGAAAATATTATTTATTTTGTTATTGTATGTGTGTGTCTGTGTGTGTAGACATGCATGTGCTCATGTGCGTTTATATGCATGTACAGTAAGGGCACTACGATTCATTTTATTTTAGTTGTACCAGGTGAAGGTGAACTGTGAAAGTAACATTATATATAATTACATAATTATTAGCTGTATCATATACTAGACTGATAAAAAGCAGTGAAATGTATTTCTTATGTTACCAGTTATGATGAGCTGGAGAGAGTCACTGTACAGTGTGTAGACAGCGGGTCTCCCTCTCCTTGCTATGCACCAGTACTCTCCACCATGTGAAACTGCAGCAGAGCGGATGGTGTAACTGGACCCGTCAGTGCTGCTGGCGTTAGTGCTGTTCAGTGCTGCTCCCTGTGTATCTTTGTACCACAGATACTCCCAGCTAGCAGGATCTGTGCCAACCCTACAGCTCAGGGTCACTGTATCTCCTGTGAGGATCTCTCCACTGGGGGGGTCCAGAGTCAGCAGTGGTTTGGGGGCCTCCTCTACAAAGCAGGTATAATTCCATCCGCAGGTAAAACACCAGAAAACCAGAGTAACATTAAGACACATACTATTATAAACAGGGCTGCACAAACCATAACTCACCATATAATAAAGTTATTTGTTATGTAACAGATGATTGCTCACCCAGCATTCACCCAGACCATACAATACAATACAATAAGCTCTTATATAGCGCTCTTCATGCGTACATCCCAGGATGCTTTACAAAAAAATAAAAAATATAAATAAATAAATAACCAACCTAAGAAGTCAAAACTAAGAGGAATAGGCACATGAGAATCATGGTACGTATAAATTAACATAAATATAGGTCTGTGTAGTTTTCACAGCACAGCAACATTACTCACCATCTACAGTCAGGGTCACATCTTTGCTCATTTCAGTGTAAGCAGCTCTTCCTGATATTGTTCCATTGCAGGAGTATCTTCCACTGTGTGACTGATCTAGAGCTGGGATTGTGAACTCATTTCCTCTGTAGAGCGTACTGTTAATAGGGGTTCCATCTTTGTACCACAGATAACTCCACTCAGTCTGAATTAACTTAATCTCACATTTGAGAGTCACGTTCTCAGTGGGGTAGAACTTCCTCCATGCAGGGTCCAGGGTTAGCACAGCAGTCATTGAAGCTGCCAGTACAGGACACAATCAAACCCAGCACAGGGACAAAGAATTTCACTTCCTCAGAATTTTTCTTTCTTTTTTCAGCAGGCATTCAGGAATCTTCCCGGTACATGTATTAATACATCAGTGAAAATTTCTTAGGCAATATAAATTTTCATTTTCCATTGTAAAATATCAATTGTGCAAAGTGCCCTGGTTAATAGAATCCACTAAGTGTCAAAATATAAACACAATTAGTTATAATGAAGCTCCAACTGTCTCTGTGCCAATTTTACAGTCACAAGAGCGTAATAAGGCATGCTAAAAACAGTGATGTAACAAGAAGAACTAAATGTGCATATTCCAGATTATTAAGAAAGATATGTACTACAAAGCAATTTATTTTTGCCCTTAACTTTCAAATGCATTGCTGCAAATGCTGGCGTTTAGTCACAATCAAAAATTGGTAAGTAAACTTTGATCATTTCGGACAGTGTAGAAATGTGTTCATTTAAAAAAAAAAAAAAAAAAAAGAAAACCTTCATTGTTAGTCAAAATGAAGTTTGAGTGAAGTGTGAATCTAGGGCAGTGTGTGCCTTCAATATTCCCTTTATTTCCCATAAAATGCACTTTATGGATAAAGCAGTATGAATAAGATGCACACAATAAAAACACTTGCCTGCCTCTTGTACAAAGAACATCAGGACAACCAGTCCAACTGGAGGGAATAAAATGCAAATGAGGGTTTTTTTAACCAATAAAGCAAATCAGCAATGTAGTGCACAGAAACAAAAACATTCACAATATTATTTTGAGTGCAATTCCTTCTTGTTTTAATTCACTATAAGAAAGATAAAATGAAAAACTCACCTGTTTTTGTGGTGAACATATACATGTTGAGCTTTCTCTCCCCTGCTCTTTCTCAAAGAGGTACAGTCCTGCAGCGCTGGCTGGTTTTGTTAGCGGATGTGTCTCATTCTTTTAATAGAGCCGTGGTCAGAAACTTGTTAAAGCTACTTCTCAGGAACCAGGTTAAAAATAAAATAAATTTAAATAAATAAAAAAAACACTTCAGAAGTACTCACAGACACAAACCTGCACACATTCACTCATGTATAGCGTATACCTTTCTGGAATTAGTATATTTATTTATGCATCTATTTGTTTGCTTGTTTTCAATTATTTATTATATTATGCTTATGATCGTAGCCTACAGCAATGTGACTACACAATGAGAGGAGAAAGTAATGAAGAACATGATCTGCACACGAGATGAGTGTGCAGTTAGAGACAGGAAATGAGATGCAAGGGAGAATACACAGCAGTAAAACCCCTTCTGCATCACACCTTTTTTACCACAAGTCTGAAAATGACATGCCCACAATAAAATGGCTACTATCATTGAGCCCTTTTGACTACAGGCATAATCCTGGCTCTGCTGAAAGGTAACCCTTGGGAGTTTGTTTGCCAAGAGTCAGAATTGCTCTTAAAAAATAATAAAATCAGAAAGTAATAGAAGCTCAAACACAGTGGAAGTTCTCTCACACCTAAAAGATTATTTTTTTTATTTTATTTTTTTGTGGAATGGATACAAATGCCTGGTGGGTTTAAAAATACAATGAAGCAACCACACCCACACCATTGGGCAAATCCTGGTTCAAAATTGAATACCACCAAAAATTTGCATTCTGCATTGTTTTCTTTTTTCTAAGCTATGTCTAAGCAGGTTTCCAAAAAGGCCATTTGGAGACTTCAAAAGGTCACTTGGTTACCAAATGATATTATGGGTGTTTATAGATGTAAAATACTATATATTGTATACTGTGTGTTAGTTGAAGACGTTTGCGGAAATTCTCACTTTTTCTGTGCCTGCCACTCTCCACCACCCTCCCCTTGCTCTCCCCTTGCCACCTCTGGCAGCAGCAGGTCTGGAAGACTGTAGAAAATATCTACACCAGTTATCCAGTTTACTAATCCATTAACTAAATTCCATTGATAAAAGTTCCCCCCCCCCCCCCCCCCCCCCCCCCCCCCCCCCCCCCCCCCCCCCCGAATACCCCACCCCCATCAACGAACAATGTCGAACACGTACCACAATTTCACCACATGTATCATTCAAAATCAGGCCTACTCCTTATAAGAGTAGGCTACTGAATATTACATTACAGGCATTTAGAAGACGCTCGTATACAGAGCAACTTGCAACATTTTATATAGCATTTACATTGCATCCATTCATACAGCCGGATATACAGCTACTGAAGCAAAGCAGGTTAAGTACCTTGGTCAAGGGAACAAATGCACTGTTCTACCTGGGAATTATGCCGTCCATATGATAATACATATATTGTGAGAATGTATTTAGATGTTCACCGATATAGATCTGAATCAAGTCCTTCACTGAACAAGTCCTCTGCACGTTTTTTGGATGAAAAATTGCTGTGGATTTTGTTCAGTGGATCCTTCTCGTGAAAAAGACACCGACTTTACCTTTCTTGTCGTCCGTGGATTTCCAAAACGCACTGAAGGTGAGGAATCCCCGAGCCTTTTTTGGCATCCCACATGTTAGAAGATTCCGCTAAATCATTGCCACCGTAAAATGGGTTATAGAGATAGAACCGTGTCATAACGCACAAAACTTTGCTAAGTCCATTGTCACTGAATAGTTCCGTATGAGGTTTATGGCCGCCGGTCGGGGCTCAGCTCTCTATCACACCACACCACCATTCCCGTTTCACACCAGCAAACACCGCCCTCTGCTGACGCTACAGCGCTCTGGATATTGCAGGAACGCCTCAGCGCAGCTGCGTGCACACGCAGGCAGACACCCAGCCGCACCAGACGAGTGAAACAAGCCGCCGGCTACCTTTAAAAAGGCAGCTCGCCTCGCAACCGAGAGGCAATCCACGGTAACTAGACAACATTGCCTTTTCCTCAGTTTCTAGCCAAGACCCACTCGCTCTCGGACAAGGCTGCTGCTCAAGACTGTTCCGGTGTTCTGTCGATTTGGCCTGCCTTGTCGAAATGTTCTACCAGTAAATGTATAGTCATGTCTATGACCATATCGGAAAAATACTTCCGCGAGTAAACTGCGCTACTTTAGTAACTCGGTAGGGAGGACGAAATGTCAGAAGACCGGCTGTAGACGCGCTGCGGGAAGACAGAATCTGCAGCTGATTTCCCTGTGAAACAGCGGGGCATCGCTTTTGTTAAACGCATTTTTTCTTTGGCTTTTACTTCAGTTTTGACACCGACGCGTGGAGTGTTACCTTGTGCGGGACGTAAGCTGTACCGTGGTTGCCTCTAGTAAAGCTAGAACTGGTGACTTTTTTGGGTCCTGTCTGGCTAACATTAAACTGCAGCATGAACCGCAGAGGCTTCCATTTCACCTAACTGAAGTGAATTTTTCAGTTATTGAAAGAAAAAAAACAGGACCAATCCATAGCATCTGGGCACAATAAAATATGTTTGTTGTCCTTCATATCTGAAATAGTGACCCCTGCTTTGCTCAAGTTCATTTTTGGCTATTATAATTTTTCCTCTTAAGAGCATTAAAAAGCTTTCAACAGGTAATGTGATCTTCCCAGTATATTTTCACATTAATAAAACAATGTTTGGATATACAATATGTAGGTCCTCAATCTTAAGTTGAATTATAAATGTATATTTTCTGTAACCAAGTCTATCAACATCGATAAAGTTTGTCAATTCGATTAAATAAGTCCAATCAAGTTTAAAATAGCAGTACTAGACCAGTGGCGCCACCTAATGTTTTCTGAAGGAAATACAAATCTGAGTGACGCATTTTGAATAGTATTGTGTGCTTCCACAAAAAAAAATTATACTTGGCAATCATCAGTATTATGAATGTTCCTATTAGAATGCAGAGTAATTTACACCATAAAAAAAACCACATTACTTAAGCATGTCAAAAACCGTTTACATGTTTGGGCAAGCAAAACATCAGCAAGCTTTCTGCTACTTGTGGGTTAAAATTAAATTTCTTCTGTCATTATGACAGAATATAACACATATGGCGAAAATGAAAGCAACAAATAATTAGGATGAAATCAAACTTAACATTTGAAGAATAATGGCTAACATATCAAGGCTTGAATGCCTTATAATTTCACAGCTGTCGTTAGTAAAAAAAAAAAAAAAAAAGCTCATGAAATGAAGCACGTGCATGCAGTCTAAAGGTAAGCCATGTAGTCAGAGATCAATGTTCTGGATACACATACAGTACCGTCATCTCAAACCATGGGATGACCTTTTCCTACATTACATAAAATCCTCACTCTTTCCTTTGCGATCACAGCCATCTGCACTGGTCCTAAGAGAGATGTTTCTCTCTTCACTGGCCAGCTAAAACAAATGAGAAATAGTCACAACTACAGATTCACAGAAGCAGTGTCACGAACAGAAATATGGCCAAAACAAATCAAAATACACCCAGGTAGAGTTAACAGTGCATCACAGTACCTTTGTTGTGAGATCTTCTGGATCCTCTTTTGATGGGGGTACTATGAAAGCAAACACAAGATATGAGAATGTAATAGCTTTATTCAGTCTCCAGGGCTAACACAGCCAGAATGATCATGAAATGTTTGATATCAGGACCGGGTCAGGATTTTAACCCTTGTCCTTGTGCTCTACCACTGGGCTAGACTCAAAGACTGATGAACTCAAAAGCAGAGAACAAAAAACTGGATTCCAAAAAATATACACAAGAAAGTACTCAGGCACAACAGTCTTTAGGTTCCAAAGAACACGATCCAAAAAACAAGTAAACAAGTTTCAAAATACAAAATATTTCAAAATACAAAAAACTCATAGATAATGAAACTAAACACAAGAGAGTTTTCAAGCACAGCAACAGTCCAACAAAAGAGAGCACAAGGTAGCACTTACTCAAGGTAGACAGGACAAAGACTGAGCAAAGACAGCTACAAAACGGCAACTTAAATACACAGCGCAATTAAGACACAGGTGGAACATATTACCAAGACACTCTCAAAGACAGAAAAAAAGGAAACCAAAAGTCTATAAGGGTGCCATCTTTTGGCCAAAAGAATGTATTACAGTCCAGATGCTGACAGTTAAATTCTAAAATTATTGCATGATAATTCATATAAATCTATGTGCAAAAAACATGATTCAAAATATAATTTACTTGTATATTTTTATATATTTACTATTTAAATATCTACTATTTGTGTGTTTTAATAATGGCACAATAATTAATTTCATTTTTTTTGTAGCAGAAGTGAACTCGGAAATCAACACTATCAATAACATTAAAGAATTGAGCTTTATCTTATACTAGGCAGATTGAAAATAAACACTGCATTTAATTTTGTTAATAGTTATGTAGAGCTTCAGAGAGCCACTGTACATTTGCCTCATCTTATACTGGACAGATGAAAAAAAATAAAAGAGTTGTAATTTATTTATGAAATTACCACAAGATGTCATCATAGTCTCCAGGGTAGGCACAGCCTCAGGACGAGCTGAAATACCAGAATGATTATAAAATGTTTTTTAGATGAATGAATCTACAATAAATGAAAATTCATCAAAATCCCTGCTTCTATGCGTGTGTTTTTTGGTTTGTTTTTTTTTTGGGTGCCATTTTTCTGCCCAATTTAGTCACATATACCAATTCCTCAGTCGATGCGCTATCCTCTGTCAGTCTCCTCCGATACATGTGGAGTCGGCAGCCGCTTCTTTTCACCTGACAGCGAGGAGTTTCACTGGGAGAGAGTAATGCGTGCAGAGGTTCATGCTATCTCCCCCAGATGCCCTCCCTGCTGGACAGGCGCCCTGACCAATCAGTAGGAGTCGCTAATGCAGCGCTCAGGACTCATACCCTCACTGGCTTCCCACCCGCGAACACAGCGTCTAACCCAGCCGAAACTACCGCTGCCGGGGATTGAACCCGGGTCTCTGAGGTGGTAGGCGAGTGCTTATACCGCTACACTACCCTTGCTTCTGTGCATGTTTGACAACATATGCTGACGAGTGTGCATGTGCCTTAATAATGACACTGATTCATTTTAATCTAGTTTTAGCAAAGGAGAACTCTGAAATCAGCAACACAAGACATGACATTACAGTTTGCTTTGTCAGCAGATGGTGAATTTGTGTACTAAATTCAATGTAGCTGACATTGTAATGATGATCAGCCACAATTTCCTCTTTGTTTCAAGGTCTTTTCTTACAAATTTCTGAATGACTCTTTATGGATAAAGTACAGAACAATAAAATAAATAAGATGTGCATGAATAATGAAAATACTTGCCTGTCTCCTGTACAAAGACAGTCAGGACAACAAGGCCTACCGGGGGAAAAAAACCCATTTTATTAGCTATTCCAGTTATTCACCCTTAAAGCAAACCCAGTACATATGAAGGGCACAGAAATGTTGTGTAGACATTATCTCAACAGGAAAATTCGGAAAAAACAGAAAAAAAGAAAGTAGCTAGCTGATCCAAGCTCGGAGCTTGCACCTCGTAGCTAGCTGATCGGAGCTCGGAGCTTGCACCTCGCAGCTAGCTGATCTGAGCTCGGAGCTCGCACCTTGTAGCTAGCTGATCCGAGCTCGTGGTCAAAACGCCTTTCAGGGATGGCGAGCGGCACTAAAGGAGCCTTGGTGTGCTTGTGAACCTCAGCACGTTGACATGCCAAGCAGGCATTCGCCCAGTCACGGACATCCTTCTTCAGGCCGTGCCACACAAACTTCTTGGACATTCATTTTTGCGACGCCTGGTGGCCCGGATGGGACAGGTTGTGCAAAGCATCGAAAACACGCCGCCGCCAAACCGCAGGCACCACTGGTCTCGCGACGCCAGTGGACACATCGCAAAGGAGCAGCAGGCACGAAGTACCCAAACTCACATCCTGCAGCTGCAGGCCTGTGGTTGGTGTGCGTAACGCCTGCACTTCGGGGTCAAACGCTTGGTCAGCAGCCATCTGAGTGTAATCTACACCTAAATGGACCGCGCCCACCGTAGATCGTGAAATACAGTCTGCCGCCACGTTGTCCTTTTCGGCGACACACTGAATGTCCGTGGTGACCTCCGAAATGAACGCTAACTGCCTTTGTTGACGGGCGGACCACGGCTCCGAAACTTTAGCCATAGCTAGAGCCGAAGGTTTGTGGTCTGCAAAGGCAGTGAATGTGTGGCCCTCGAGCAGGAAAGGAAAGTGTCGCACAGCTAAATAAAGGCAGAGCAGCTCGCGATCAAATGTGCTATATTTGCGTTCAGCGGGGCGGAGCTGGCGGCAAACAAAAGTGAGCGGTTGCCAAACCCCGCCCACCAGCTGTTCGTGCACCCCGCCAACCACCAGCGGTTCGTGCACCCCGCCAACCATGAAATCAACAAATCTTTCTCTCTTTTTGGGCGATTGTAAATCTTGAAAAGCACTTTCTACTCACAGGGACCCCGTTTACCCTTACCTTGGGAGACAGCATACCTTCCACTCGCACTTCATAAACTCGTAACAGGTTGTGTTCAAAATATCCTGATCTCATGTACACAATGATACATCACGCAGTGACTCATTCACACCTAGAATGCATCATTCACAATGTTATTTTGATTCTGAGTGTGAATCCTTCTTGTTGTAATTCAGTGATAAGAAAGACAGAATGGAAAACTCACATGCTGCTGTGGTGAACTCATACATGTTGAGCTTTCTCTCCCCTGCTCTTTCTCTAACAGGTATAGCCCTGCAGCGCTGGCTTTACCTGGTTTTGTTAGCGGATGTGTTTCATTCTTTTAATACAGCTGTGGTCAGGCATTGGCTGGAAACATCAGTGTGGTTAAAGCTACGTCTCATAAACCATGCACAGAAAAAGTGCAAAATTATACAGAGACACGAACCTGCATACACACGTTATATCCAGCTATAAAACTAGATGCAAAGTAAGAAGTTGTCAAAGTCACTCTGCATAAGTGTTGGCTAAATACCTGTAATGTTAACAGTCCCCCTCCCAGGTGTAATCTAGTTTCTTTCAATGCTTTACATTGCTTTGGGGGTATAGTTTAATTTCATTTGTAGATTAACGTAATTGTATTTTACTTAAAACATAAAAGTGAACAAGACGTCTCTATCATCCACTGTTCTCGAGCTAGCTAATACATGTCAGTAAGTAGGCGTTAATAACTTTATTCCCTTATGCATTATTGACACTATTGACATTCAAATTATATCAGAATGTTCAATGCATATGATTAGCAAAAGTCACAAACGGGGAGCCATGTGCATTTCATGACGGCAGATTTATTTATTTTCTTACGAAGGTACAACAGCTGACCACTGTGGCATATCTACTGCTTAACTACTTTTTCAGTAAGAGTTCAATCCTCAACTGCGAGCGCACAGCTCGTAGCTCCCAGCTCCCCGAGCCACTCCCAGTTTCTTGATCCGAGCTCACACCTCGCACCTCGGAGCTTCGAGCTAGCTCCCACCTCGCAGCTAGCTGATCCGAGCTCGGAGCTCGCACCTCGCAGCTAGCTGATCCGAGCTCAGAGCTCGCACCTCGCAGCTAGCTGATCCGAGCTCGGAGCTCGCACCTCGCAGCTAGCTGATCCGAGCTCAGAGCTCGCACCTCGCAGCTAGCTGATCCGAGCTCAGAGCTCGCACCTTGCAGCTAGCTGATCCGAGCTCAGAGCTCGCACCTCGCAGCTAGCTGATCCGAGCCCAGAGCTCCCTCCTCGCAGCTAGCTGATCCGAGCTCAGAGCTCGCACCCTGCAGCTAGCTGATCCGAGCTCAGAGCTCGCACCTCGCAGCTAGCTGATCCGAGCTCGGAGCTCGCACCTCGCAGCTAGCTGATCCGAGCTTGAAGCTGCCTCCTCGTAGCTTGAGTGCCAGCTCCCACCTCGCAGATGGTAGTGTAGGGTTTAAATGAAGGAGGCAAGCCGTTTGGTTTCCAGGTACTGACAAAATGACAAAAGCTGCTTTAACAGCACAAACTGAATACGTGTCTCTCGCCCCTTTCCTAGCTCACCGAGACCAGCTGAATCAATGAATGAACTCACGTCACCTCTCCGGTGCGTCTCCTAAAAGCGTCCGGGCGCTACAGGGAACTCTGACTGACAGTCCTAGTGATCTCCACACAAGGCCCCCTCCCCCCCCCCAGAATTCACTGTGGCAGAAAAACTCAACCGCTCAGGGGTCCGGATGACACGGCCAAACCGCCCCAGTCTCTTGCCCGCAGGCGAGGGCCTGACCGGAACACTGGAGGGGTCAAGGCCCATATCAGATTCAGTGTTAGGGCGATTGCCAGGGTCAGGGTCAGGGTCTGAGTCGGGTGCAGGATTTCTCGACCTGAGAGCAGGAGGGCGACCTCTGCGCGGGGGACAAGCGACCTCTACAGGCGAATCCAGGTCAACGTGAGCCAGCGTCAAGTGGTCTACTGTAACACGGTCAGACCTACCACCGATGTCAAAAACGAAAAACTTGTCCCCAGACTCCAAAACTCGAAACGGCCCATCGTAAGGGGGTTGCAAAGGGCTACGATGCATTTCACGATGCACAAACACGAAACGCGCATCACGCAACCCTGGGAGAACGTGGGAGCGCGGCAAACTGTGATGCGTCGTGGGCACTGGGGCAAATGACTCCGCGCTGTCCCGCAGAACCGAGCGCTGGTGCGCGGCTGACCAAGGGACCCAACAGTTGGGTAGGAACTCCCCTGGGACGCGCAAAGGTTGCCCGTAAACCAGTTCTGCAGACAATGCCATCAGATCAGCCTTAGGGGCCGTCCTAAGACCAAGTAGGACCCATGGAAGCCTATCAAACTAAGCATCCCCTTGGAGCGCAGCACGGAGCCACACCTTCAATGAGCGATGAACACGCTCACACATTCCGTTGTGTGATAAGCTGTGGTCCAATGCAGCGTGACCCCCAACTGGCGAGCGATCGCCGCCCACAACTCTGATGTGAACTGAGCCCCGCGGTCAGAGGACAAATCAGCCCTGACCCCGAAGCCCGAGACCCACGAACCGATGAAAGCTCGAGCGACCTCAGCAGTGGTGGTAGATGTCAGCAGTATTACCTCCGGCCAACGTGTGGTCCTGTCTACATGAGTCAGATCCAATCAAATCCCCGTTCGCTACCAAAAATTCAAGGCACTAGCCAATCAGGGAGCGCATCGCTACCAAGAATGGAAAAACTCGGCCAATCAGGGCGCGTATGTCTACCAAGAGTTTACCTAGAATTAACCAATCGCTTTCTGGAGTGTCGGCGGCTGAGATCATAAAGCGCTAGCCAGCGCTATGCTACCACCATCAACACAACGCACACAGCACTCATACGCCGGTATATGCACTTATTATAGCTAGCCACCTCTACAGCATTTCCAGTAATATGGGAGTACGCAGCTGAAATCCTCTATGGAAAGCAACCCACCCACTGCCTGAGCCTCTCAATCAAAATACGGTGGTCCACCGTATCAAAAGTAGAACTGAGATCTAACAGAACCAATACAGAACATTCTCCTGCATCACCCTTCATTAGCAGATCATTTGATACTCTGAGAAGAGCTGTTACTGTTGAGTGCAACAGACGGAAGCCAGACTGAAACTTGTCTAAAATGTTGTGCTCATCTAAGACAGCTGTAAGCTGCTTAGCAACCACTTTTTCTAAGACCTTAGCTATAAAAGATCATTAATAAATAGGCCTGTAGTATGTATGTAGTATGTAGCATGTGTCATTGTGTATAAGGAGAGAAGTGCAATGGTTCAGAGAGACTCCTGCGCATATGCATATGCGTATAGACATTTCACCACTCATATTTTGCACAATTGCATATCGTTATTATTACTGAACACACTGAACAATAACCTGCATTCATTTTAACCTGGCATTCCTCTTTGAATCTTACAATGCACACCCAGCCGTTTTAAGGTTCTAACACTTAGATCCCAGGATATCTGCACCCTGTTATCACTCACCTGTACACTAGTGTCATAGCAGGATACACAATGTATTTATGCAGGCTACACAAGCAAGTGACCTCCACGTCAACCAAGATAGACGGCGATCTGTATTGAGCCACTCTACTGGCGGACAGCAGTCTCCTTCGTCTATACCTAACCGTTAGCCCAGAGGAAAGGTTAAAACACTATATAATCAAGATAACATTAAATTAATACCGTTGCTGTAAAACTACATGCATTCCTTTGCCACTCAGATACTTCCGCTGTTTGGTTTGCGGAGGGGTTTCTTACAGTTGGTGACCTCGATGTTATAAGTTCTGTCGGTGACCTGTTTGGTGTATCTGAGGGGTTTCTTACATAGGTGATCATCAGTATTCTGAATACTCCCACTAGAATGCAGAGTAATTTACACCATTAAAAAAACACATTGATTTAGGTTGACAAAAACTTTTACATTTTTTATTGGGCAAGAAAAACATCGGCAAGATTTCAGTTACCTGGGGTTTAAAATTTAGATTAAATTTCTCCTGTCATTATGTAAAGAATATCACATATATGGCTAAAATTTAAGAAAAAATAAAAATTAGGATACAATCAAACTATGTATGTAGTAAGATATAAATTAAAAAAGCACAAATAAAAGCTTTTAAGCTGAAATAAAATCAAGCACGTGTATCCAACATGAAGGTAAGCCGTGTACTCTGGGATCAGTGCTTTGGATACACCTACAGTGATACATCTTTTATTTAATGTATGAAAATGACATTTTCCATCATTACATAAAATCCTCATTCTTTCCTTTGCGGTCACAGCCATCTGCGCTGGTCCTAAGAGAGATGATTTTCCTCTTCACTGGCCAGCTAAAACAAATGAGAAATAGTCACAACTACAGATTCAGAGAAGCAATATCACAAACAGAAATATGGGCAAACCAATCATCAAAATACAGCCAAGCCGAGTTTACAGTGCATCGCAGTACCTTTGAATGATGTGAGATCTTCTGGATTCTGTTTTGGTTGGAGTACTATGAAAGCAAACAAGAGATGTGAAAAAAGTATTAATGAATATACATGTTGACATAAGTGTCAGTCATTATGGAAGCAAACTTGTTGAACTGGCATATATCAAAATGTAACAATGTATCCAGGCAACCAAGTCACATAGTCATGCATCTACAGATAATGATCATGCATTACATTTTTTTACATACATTATGAATTAGCATCAATTAAAAATAAAATGAAAACAAAGAAAGAATTGGATAAAGATAGTACCTTCAGTCTTCGTTTTCAGGTCCAGAATAGAATAAAGTTCAATGCTGCAAGCAGCTACAAATACAATATAAATATAATGAATTAAATAACAACAAATTCTGAGAAAAAGGCACTAAATTACAGAATGAATGGTCAATTCACTGGTATGCTGTAAAAATTAATTGAATTCAGTAATACCTTTTTGCATATAAGTACTAATTTATCAAAATACCACATGAAATCCAAATTTATTTTATAATTGTGTACTCAAAGGTGAATGAGGGACAATGCCTTTTTTTGTCATTGTTGGATTTTCTTCCCAAACAGGAAACAATATCTATGCTCAGAAGGATTTGTGGTATCAGAACCTGAAGTAAAAGTTCATTATAAAAATACCTTTTTTAATAAAATGGTCTAACAATACATCATAAATTATGAAATACCATTTGCTTCAGTGGATTGTTCATCATTACTGAAATGTTCAAGGTCCCCACACAGGTTTTCTGAAATACACATTGTAAGGCAGAGAAAAAGTAACATAACATAACTGGCCATTCAGCCCAACAGTGTTCGCCATTTTCCGACCACTAAAGTGCAATTGGTGCTTGGGTTACCTACAAACTAGATGGCATCTAGCACCATATCAAACCTGGCCTTGAGAACCCCCAGAGTTTCTGCCACTACTACATGACACGGCAAGCTATTCCACGCAGTGACTATTTACTGCCTGTGTGAAAAAATACTTTCTAATGTCTGTGCGGAAGTTGGCTTTTGCTCATTTCCATTTATACCCCCTCATTCTAGCTTTTATCTTTCATATCAGGAACCAATTTGGTTGCCCTTCTCTGAACCATTTCCTTTATATCTTTGTTCTAGTACAGTCCCCAGAACTGTACACAACACTCTAAGTGTGGTCTGACAAAGGTACTGTGGTCTGTAAAGGTAAGTACAATATTCAGTAAGTAGGTTTTCCGGTGAAGATTAGATGGGTGGACAGACTTCATATTTTAAGGGTCTCCTGTGAGACAAAGATATTCACAGCACAACATGACTCACTAAGAGGTCAGAAATATTAACAAGGGGAAATGGAAACAGTAAATGTCTCACCTGTGGGTGGCTTTGACAAAAACATGTCATTCTGTGGTGTTCTCTTGTAAGCTGTTTAACAAAGTGGAATACACACACATGGGATAGAGGCAGTCAGTTAATTTAAACAATGTTAGTGTTCTGTATTTTTGTTTCTATACATCTTTAAACAATACGTTCAGTACTTCAGATAATACTGTCTGTAGCCCATATTGCACGTTTTCCCTACTCCTACATTTCCAGTGCTCAATATAAAACCAAGTCGTTTGAATGAGGACTCTCCACAACATGTGTTGACCAATGTGGAACAGTGAACAGAGTAGCAGTGTAGTACCATGGGGAAGGAACTCTACTTGTAAACTTGCAGATTTGATTCCAAAGTACCACACTGCCAAAGGTACCCTTGATCAACGCACTTAACCTGGATTGCTTTAGTATGGAATCCAGCTGTATAAATTGGTACTATGTGAAAATGCAGTAGTTCTGTACATTGCTGTGGTAAATGCCTGCAATGTAAAAGAAACGCAATGAGCTGGTAGCACAATTCACACTCACCCAACTTCTTTTTCTTTCTCAGGCAAACACAGCTCAAGACGGTGAGGATGAGTCCGAGCAAGACTGAGCTGGCCACAGAAACCAGAACTTTCCGCTTTAGGACTGACAGACAAGGGAACACAGAACAAAGGGAGGGACCCAAAATCATGCAACTCATTATAAATGACCAGCATTATGACCTGTAATGGCTGAACTACATTGGCTGCATTAGCTGCATGGACTGGCTTCGTCTGCTTATCCTTAAGCTCAAAATACCATGGTGCACTGTGGAGTACTGACTGAGTCAATTGCAAACAAGATAGCGTGACTTCCTGACACACACTGTGCTCACCACGAGTGCTTGAAGGATGGTGGAGGAAGTGGTCTTGGGTGAGGCGCATTTCATTAATAGGCTGACAAAAGGAGTGGAACTCACCAATGTTGTGTGCTCTAAATCCTTCGCTGATCTCTGTGTAAGACGGTTGGCCTGTTCGGTTTCCTCTGCATTTATATTCACTGCTGTAAGAGTCGTTTCCAGCGGTGAGTGCGAGTCTATCCCTGCTGGGGTCCAGTGGAAGATGCCGTCCGTCTCTGTACCATGTGTAGTTCCACTCAGCAGAGCTCCCCTCAACCTGACACCTCAGAGTCAGACTGTCTGACCTGAAGATCTCTGTCCACGCAGTCTCCAAAGTCAGCACAGCCTGAGGACGAGCTGAAACGCCACAATGATTAGGAAATGGTTGATTAGAGCATCGTGCTCAACTATAAATTATAATACATCAAAACGTCGCAGATTGCCAGGTGGCATTGTCATGTTTAAACAGGCAAGGGCCTTCCCCCAAACTGTAGGGGAAGCACAGAATAGTCTAGAATGTGATTGTGTTCTGTAGAATTAAGATTAGCTTTCATTAGAACTAAGGGGCCTAGCCCAAACCATGAAAAACCACCCAGGACCAAGTAGTGTCCAGATACCTTTGGTCATATACTGTATAGAACACTGCTGAATTATTTGCTTTGTCATATACTAGACTGATAAAAAGCAGTAAATTGTATTTCTTATGTTACCAGTTATGCTGAGCTGGAGAGAGTCACTGTATGGTGTGTAGAAAGCGGGTCTCCCTCTCCCTGCTCGGCACCAGTACTCTCCACCATGTGAAACTGCAGCAGAGTGGATGGTGTAACTGGACCCGTCAGTGCTGCTGGAGTCAGTGCTGGTCAGTGCAGCTCCCTGTGTTTCTTTGTACCACAGATACTCCCAGCCAGCAGGATCTGTGCCAGCCCTACAGCTCAGGGTCACTGTATCTCCTGTGAAGATCTCTCCACTGGGGGGGTCCAGAGTCAGCAGGGGTTTGGGGGCCTCCCCTACAAAACAGGTATAATTTCACCCGCAGGTTAAAACACCAGGAAACCAGAGTAAACATACATTTCAGATGCTACATTAAAACACAACATAATAAACAGGCCTGCACAAAGAACAAGCCACAACATTAACCAATAAAAGTAAATGGAAATGCTAAATTTTAGTTATTACATTTGTATCGTTATGTAATAAATTACATCTTACCATTAACTTTGAGTGCAACTGTACTGCTGCTGGCAGTGTATAGTACTCTTTCCTTATGTTGTCCTTGACATGAGTATGTTCCTGCGTCTGACTGAGCAGCAGGCAGGATCTCATAGGTGTCCTCAGCTGTGCTCACAGGAAGTTCTTGTCCATCTCTGTACCATTTATGCATCCACACAGGAGAGCTGTCCTGAATGTCACAGTGCAGAGTTGCTCTCTCTGTGTTAAAGATGTTTGTCCATCCAGTCTGTAGAGTCAGAACCACGGGTGGGAGAGCTGGACAGAAAACAAAGTGCAAGATGAAGATGGAGTCACAGAAACACCTGCTTCTCAACACCTCTCTATACAGTATTACAGAGTTTTAAAAAAAGGAGTCATTTCCAAGTACTGAAAATTATTACTCTTATACGTGAACATAAATATAGGTATAACATATTTTCACAGCACAACATTACTCACCATCTACAGTCAGAGTAACATCTTTGCTCATTTCAGTGTAAACATCTCTTCCTGGTATTTTCCCTCTGCAGGAGTATATTCCTCTGTGTGACTGATCTAGAGACGGGATTGTGAACTCATTTCCTCTGGAGAGCGCTGTACCACATATAACTCCACTCAGTCTGAATGGACTGAATCTCACATTTGAGAGTCACTTTCTCAGTGGGGTAGAACTTCCTCCATGCAGGGTTCAGGGTTAGAACAGCAGGCGGTGGAGCTGCCAGTACAGGACACAATCAAACCCAGCACTGTTACAAATAACTTCACCTCCTCAGAAATTCTTTTTTTTTGTTCTTCTTATTATTTCAGTCTTTTCAGCAGGGGTTCAGGAATTTTCCTGGTACATGTATTCATAAATCAGTGAAAATTTCTAAGCTGACATAAAATGTTCATTTTCCAGTGAAAAGTTTTAATTTAGCAAAGTGCCTTGGTTAATAGCATCTACTACGTGTCAAGATACAAACAAAATTAGTTATAATGAAGCACCACCTGTCTCTGTGCCAGTTTTACAGTCACAAGTATAATAAGGCATGCAAAAATAGGGAAGTACCTGGAAGAGCTACACAAGCATATTACAGATGATTATGAAAGATATTGACTACAAAGCTATTTTTTTCACCTTAACTAACAAATGCAGTGCTGCAAATGCTGGCTTTTATTCACAATCAAAAATTGATAAGTAAACATTGATCATTTCTGAATGAGTAAAAGTGTGTTTATTAAGGAAAAATGAAAGCCCTCATTTAATTGTACATCAAAATTAAGTTTGAGTGAAGACTGAATCTAGGCCAATGTGTGCCTTCAACTGCAGTGTGCACAATTAGAATGTGGATACACTTCAGGAGTATCAATGCGAACAGGCACCACAATGGTGACAGTCTGACAAACCAACTTCCTTTTCAGTCACTAATACATGATGCTCTTCCTGTTCTAGTGTGCTGACATTATTTAGTTTTAAAACTATAACTTTTTGTTTTTGTTAATGTCAGAGGCATGACTGTGTTAAAATGCCACTATGATTTATTTCATTTTAGTTGTAGTAAATAATGAATTTCAATGATTAAATTTGTATTTTTATGTGATAAATGACAGCTTACCATTAACATTGAGTGTGATCGTGTTACTGCTGCCAGTGTACAGTACTCTTTCCTTATGCTGTCCTTTACATGTGTATGTTCCTGCGTCTGACTGAACTGCAGACAGGATCTCATAGGTGTCCTCAGGTATGCCCACAGGAAGTTCTTGTCCCTCTCTGTACCATTTATGCAACCACATAGGAGAGCTGTCCTGAATGTCACAGTGCAGAGTCGCTCTCTCTGTGTTAAAGATGTTTGTCCATCCAGTCTGTAGAGTCAGAACCACGGGTGGGAGTGCTGGACAGACCAGGAAACAAAGTGCAAGATGAAGATGGAGTCACAGGAATACCTGCTTTTCATGGATTGCTAATGCCTGTCAGTTGACAACTTTCTATATAATATTACAAAGGTAACAAAAAAAAAAAATCATTTGCAAATGCTGGATATTAATTATTGAACTTTTACATAAGCATTAACATATGTCTAGCTAACTCTCACAGCACAACAACATTACTCACCATCTACAGTCAGGGTCACATCGTTGCTCATTTCAGTGTAAACAGGGCTTCCTGGTGTTCCGCTTCTGCAGGAGTATCTTCCACTGTGTGACTGATCTATAGCTGGGATTGTGTACTCATTTCCTCTGGAGAGCGCAGTGTGGATAGGGGCTCCATCTCTGTACCACAGATAACTCCACCCCGTCTGACGGGTCTGAATCTCACATTTGAGAGTCACTTTCTCAGTGGGGTAGAACTTCCTCCATGCAGGGTTCAGGGTTAGCACAGTAGACTGTAGAGCTGCCAGGACAGGACACAATCAAACCCAGCACAGGGACAAAGAACTTCACTTCCTTAGAATTTTTTTTTCTTCTTTTCAGTAGGCTTTCAGGAATCTTCCTGGTAGATGTATTAATAAATCAGGGAAAATTTCTTAGGCGACATTAATTTTCATTTTCCATCGAAAAATTTTAATTGTGCAAAGCGCCCTGGTTAATAGAATCCACTAAGTGTCAAAATATGAGCACAATTAGTTATAATGAAGCTCCAACTGTCTCTGTGCCAGTTTTGCAGTCACAAGAGCGTAATAAGGCATGCTAAAAACAGTGATGTAACAAGAAGAACTACATGTGCATATTCCAGATTATTAAGACAGATATGGACTACAAAGCAATTTATTTTTGCCCTTAACTTTCAAATGCATTCCTGCAAATGCTGGCTTTTAGTCACAATCAAAAATTGGTAAGTAAACTTTGATCATTTCGGGAAGTGTAGAAATTTGTTCATTAAAATAAAAAGAAAATGAAAACCTTCATTTAATTGTTAGTCAAAATTAAGTTTGAGTGAAGACTAAATCTAGGGCAGTGTGTGCCTTCAACTGCAGTCTGCACAATTAGAATGTGGTTACACTTCAGGAGCATCAATGTGAACAGGCTGCTCAATGGAGACAGCCTGACAAACTGACTTCCTTTTCAATCACTAATACATGTTCTTTCTGTTCTACTGTATGCACACTACTCTTGCTCTACAGTTTTTTTAATTTATTTTCACATCTTTGAAATAAAGGTTCTCTTGCTCATCCAAAAAACAGAAATATGATTTTCTAAAGATACATCTCTTTGAAGTGAAGTATCATATTCTGCAAGTAAAATGCTAATATCTTGTCTTACGTGTCACTGTCAGAGTATGTGGAGAGCTGATTATCTCACGATTTTCAGTCTTTGCTTCACACCAATACTGAGCACTGTCAGACTCAATCACACGACTCAGGGTGTAAGTAGAGAACCCTTCTCCCGTATAGGAGGAGAGTGTGGTCTCTTTAGCTTCTCTTAGCTTCTTCCAGGTATATTCCCATCGGATGAACGGATCTGAATCCTCAACCTTACAAGTAAGATACACAGTCTCCCCTGACCACACATTTGACCTTTGCGGATCAGCAGTCAGGACAATCCGAGCTCTGGTCTCTAGAGAAGAAATATTATACCAGTGAATATAAAGGATGTGAAATGGCTTCCAAAACCAAGCATTCAGCATGACCACCACGCAAAAATATTCACAGACAGCCAATGTTTACGTATTGATTAGCAATTTCAGAAAATGTACTTGCAGCCTTAATTGCTGTATTGATAAACAGAGCATGAATTCATGTTACAGCAGTAAAGTTAGTTTCAAATTAGAATGGCACGTGTTATTTTAATGAAACAAAGCAAACTTGCTCATATTTGAGGAACACGAAGATACACTACAAACTCAGCATCTGCTGTAAGCACAATGTACAATTAATAAGCTAGAACCTTCTGTTTTGTTCAATATTCCCTTTGTTTCCCATAAAATGCACTTTATGGATAAAGCAGTATGAATAAGATGTACGTGAATAATAAAAATACTTGCCTGCCTCTTGTACAAAGAACATCAGGACAACCAGTCCAACTGGAGGGAAAAAAATGAAAATAAGGGTTTTTGTTTTTTTACCAACAAAGCAAATCAGCAGCACAAATGCAGTGAACAGAAACACAAAAACAAGAGAGAAACAAAAGAAATGCCCAAAGCCTCCTTGTGTCCTTGATGTATAGAAGGGAACAGATGTTAATATTTGTAAGTAGGAGTGAGAGGCAGTGTTCAGCATAGTTATTTTGATGGTAAAGCCTGAAAAGCACTTTGAAAGCACGGGGACTCTATAAACCTACACTTACGGAGTTAGCATACCATCCACTCCAGTTTGCCATGTTATTAGTACTTCATAAACATGTAACAGGTTGTGTTCAAAAAATGAGAAAGAAATGTACTTTATGGTAAAATTATATTACTTCCACAGAACAGGACAATGTTATTATTCACACAGTGATACATGGTGACTCATTCACACCTAGAATGCATCATTCACAATGTTATTTTGATTCGGAGAGTGATTCCTTCTTGTTTAAATTCACCATAACAAAGACAGAATGAAAAACTCACCTATTGCTGTGGTGAACTCATACATGTTGAGCTTTCTCTCCCCTGTTCTCTCTCAAACAGGTACAGGCCTGCAGCGCTGGCTGGTTTTGTTAGCGGACGTGTCTCATTCTTTTAATAGAGCCGTGATCAGACACTGGCGTGGTTAAAGTTACTTCTCATGAACCACGTTAAAAAAAAAAAACACTTCTAAAGAACTCACAGACACAAACCTGCACACTCCCACATTTAAAGTGAATACCTTTCTGGAATTTTTATATTTATTTATGCATTTATTTATTTGTTTGTTTGCTTGTTTTCAATTATTTATTATGTTGTGGTTATGAACATGCAGCAATGTGACTACACAATGAGAGGAGAAAGTAATGAATATCATGATCTACACACGAGATGAGCGTGCACTTAGAGACAGGAAATGAGATGCAAGGGAGAATACAGAGCAGTGTAACACTTTCTGCATCACACCTTTTTTATCACAAGTCTGAAAATGACATGCCCACAATAAAATGGCTACTATCCTTGAGTCCTTTTGACTACAGGCATAATCCTGGCTCTGTTGAAAGGTAACCCTTGGGAGCTTGTTTTCAAAGAGAGAGAATAGCTCTAAATAAACAATACATCTGAGAGAAAGTTATAGACGCTCAACAGTGGAAGTGGAAGTTTTTTCTCACCTAAAAGATGATTTTTTTTTTTTTTTTGTGTGTGGAATGGATACAAATGCCTGGTGGGTTTAAAAATACAATGAAGCCACACCCACACCATTGGGCAAATCCTGGTTCAAAATTGAATACCACCAAAAATTTGCATTCTGCATTGTTTTTTTCCTAAACTATGTCTAACCAGGTTCCCAAAAAGGCCATTTGGAGATTCCAAAAGGTCACTTGGTTACCAAATGATATTATGAGTGTTTAGAGGTATAAAATACTATATATTGTATACTGTGTGTTAGTTGAAGATGTTTGCGGAAATTCTCACTTTTCCTGTGCCTGCCACTCTCCACCACCCTCCCCTTGCGCTCCCCTTGCTACCTCTGGCAGCAGCAGGTCTGGAAGATTGTAGAAAATATCTACATCAGTTATCCAGTTTACTAATCCATTAACTGAAGTCCATTGATAAAAGTTTTTTTAAATTTTTTTAACCAAATACTCCACCCCCATCAACATGTACCATAATTTCACATCACATATAGCACTCAATATCAGGCCTACTCCTTATTTATAAGAGTACTGGATATTACATTGCAGGCATTTAGAAGACGCGACTTACAACATTTTACATAGCATTTACATTGCATCCATTCATACATCTGGATATACAGCTACTGAAGCAATGCAGGTTAAATACCTTGGTCAAGGGAACAAAGGCCCTGTTCTACCTGGGAATTATGCCACCCATATAATAATACATATATTGTGAGAATGTAATTAGGTGCTCACCGATATAAATTTGAATCAAGTCCTTCACTGAACAAGTCCTCTGGACGTTTTTTGGATGAAAAATTGCTGTGGATTTTGTTCACTGGATCCTTTTCGTCAAAAAGACCGACTTTATCGTCATATGTCGTCAGTGGATTTCCAAAACGCACAGAAGGTGAGGAACCCCCAAGTCTGTTTTGGCATCCCACATGTTAGAAGATAAGGGACCTTTGTCGCTAAATCATTGCCACCGTAAAATGGGTTATAGAGATAGAACCGTGAGTTTTAACACTTTCAAACGGTATGTCGTGTTACCAGGCTGATTGAATTTAACCTGAATTAATGAATGAATGAATGCCAATGAACCCACTCCACTGGGTGAAGGCAAATTGTTTATGTACACATTTATCAGGCCCGTATACAACTTGCTTTACCAGTGCGCTTGGAATTATTGGGTTCTCTCTGCAGATAGCATAGTTTAGTGTCATAACGCACAAAACTTTGCTAAGTCCATTGTCACTGAATAGTTCCGTATGCCGTTTATGGTCGCCTGTCGGGGCTCAGCTCTCTGTCACACCACGCTACCCACTTCCCGTTTCACACCAGCAAACACCGCCCCCTGCTGACGCTACAGCGCTCTGGACATTGCAGGAACGCCTCAGCACAGCTGCGTGCACACGCAGACAGACACCCAGCCGCACCAGACGAGAGTGAAACAAGCCGCGCCTGCGGCGGTTTTGTACAAGACGCCGGCTATCTTTAAAAAGGCAGCTCGCCTCGCAACCGAGAGGCAATCCACGGTAACTAGACAGCATTGCCTTTTCACCAGTTTCTAGCCAAGACCCACTCGTTCTCAGACAAGGCTACTGCCCAGGACTGTTCCGGTGTTCTGTCGATTTGGCCTGCCTTGTCGAAATGTTCTACCAGTAAATTCATAGTCATGTCTATGACCATATCGGAAAAATACTTCCGCGACTAAACTGCGCTACTTTAGTAGAAATGTCAGAAGACCGGCTGTAAACGCGCTGCGGGAAGACATAATCTGCAGCTGATTTCCAGCTGATGCAGCGGGGCATCGCTTTTGTTAAACGAATTTTTCTTTGGCTTTTACTTTCGTTTTGACAGCGATGCGTGCATTGTTACCGTGTGCGGGACGTAAGCTGTACCGTGGTTGCCTCTAGTAAAGCTAGAACTGGTGACTTTTTTGGGTCCTGTCTGGTTAACATTAAACTGCGGCATGAACCACAGAGGCTTCCATTTCACCTAACAGCAGTGAAATTTTCACTTATTGAAAGACAAAACAGGGCCAATCCATAGCATCTGAGTACAATAAAATATGTTTGTCTTTCACATCTGAAATAGTGACCCCTGCTTTGCTCAAGTTAATTTTTGGCTGTCAATTTTTCCTTTCAAGAGCATTTAAAAGCTTTCAACAGGTAATATGATCTTCCCAGTATATTTTCACATTAATAAAACAATGTTTTGATATACAATATGTAGTTCCTCTATCTTAAATTGAATTATAATTGTATATTTGTTGTTACCAAGTCTATCAACATCGATAAAATGCACGCACGTGTAAGTTTGTCAATTCGGTTAAATAAGTCCAATCAAGTTTAAAATAGCAGTATTTTCTGTTCTAGACTAGTGGCGCCACCTAATGTTTTCTTAAGTAAATACAGCTTTGGGTGATGCATTTTGAATAATATTGTGTGCTTCTACATAAAAAAAAATTATACTTGGCACTCATCAGTATTCTGAATGCTCCCATTAGAATGCAGAATGAAAGTAATTTACGCAATAAAAAACACATTACTTAAGCATGTCAAATACCTTTTACATGTTTGGGCAAGCAAAACATCAGCAAGCTTTCAGTTACTTGCGGGTTAGAATTTAAATTAAATTTCTCCAGTCATTATGAACGAATATAACACACATGGTGAAAATGAAAGCAAAAAATAATTAGGGTGAAATCAAACTTAACATTTGAAGAATAAAGGCTAACATAAAGGCTTGAATGCCTTATAATTTCACAGCTATGTAGTAAGTAGTAAAAAAAAAAGCTCATGAATGAAATGAAGCACGTGCATGCAGTCTAAAGGTAAGCCATGTAGTCAGAGATCAATGTTCTGAATACACATACAGTACAGTCATCTCAGAAACCATAGAATGACATTTTCCTACATTACATAAAATCCTCACTCTTTCCTTTGCGATCACAGCCATCTGCACTGGTCCTAGGCGAGATGTTTTTCTCTTCACTGGCCAGCTAAAACAAATAAGAAATAGTCACAACTACACATTCACAGAAGCAGTGTAACAGACAGACATATGGGCCAAACCAAATCATCAAAATACAGCCAAGTAGAGTTAACAGTGCATCGCAGTACCTTTGATTGTTGTGAGATCTTCTGGATCCTCTTTTGGTGGGGGTACTATGAAAGCAAACACGAGATATGAGCAGAGGTGGGTAGAGTAGCCAAAACCTGTACTCAAGTAAAAGTATTGTTACTTTAAAATAATAATGACTCAAGTAGAAGTAAAAGTAGTCATCCAAATAATTACTTGAGTAAGAGTAAGAAAGTATCTCGTGAAAAGACTACTCAAGTACTGAGTTACTTCATATAATCTGATTTAATGTTGAAATAAGAAGAGCAAGATGAACTTAAAAATCTAAATGTCCAAAATATAAAATTGTAAATGCTTGTCCAATAGAAATAAACTAAATATAAAGTAGCCATGTGCAAATTCAAATATGGCCTAAATCATATCCCTTAAAACAATAATACAATAAAACAATACACAGGAGGTTCGTCAGAAGAGGAGGATTTTCGCTTTCTGTTGGACTCTATTAAGTCTGTATACACCGTCAGTTTGTTGGGGTGAACCCTCAGCTGACAGAAAAAATATCAATGAGGCTACAGGGATTTATCCATTAAAATAGACTCATCATCACAACAAAGAGGAGCCTGCTCAAATTCAAACAGAAACTTTATATGTGGGAAACATAATGCTTTGTAGCACCATTATTGTACCTTATGAGGCACTTCTCCACGATATTCCAAAGTCCCATGGTGCCTTGCGCGGAATATGTGCAGAACTTCCGGTTTAGCGTATGTATTATGCTATGCATGCTATGCAATGTTATGTATGCTATGCAATGTTCCAGCGCTTACGTCTTGACTGTTGCATGCTTCACAAAAACTATTACACTACTAACTAATGCTTACATTACAGTGTGAAATATCCACATTAATACCAGTAACCTATTTAACACACTCAATTTAAAAAATAACGTATATAACCAAAGTATTTTGAGCAATAATAGCCTACGTACATAGCAATGATGACATCTTATGTGTTCAGTAGATGGAGACAGAGACCGTAAATCAACAATACAGTTCAATCCGCTTGTTTTGCTCCATCAAAAGGTCTAGGTCTATCAGCAAACATACGGCTTAGCTATGCCCAGAAGTCCTCAATAATAATAGTATTTCCCAAGAAATTACGAATAATCGTTGACCACGTTCCGTGCTGCGTCTTTTACTGCTACCAAATGCATAAGTGAATGCGACGATAAGAAAGATTTCGGTTACGCTGACCTAAAAAACGCTATTCCAAAAGCAAAATTAGACATGTTATACATCGTTAGAAAGCTTATACTCTCACCTACTGAATAAATGAATTGTCAATCAAGCCAGACTGTACTAAAAAGGGCGACAACGCCGTAAACAACGCGTGTGGTATTAGGCACAGCTATTTTGGAAGATACCGAGGCATCACAAATGCCCGTATATTTCACAAACGGATTGTCCAAGACAATAAATGACCACTCAGTCAAATAGTTAGCTATCCACAGCCAAAACTAACCTAAACTTACCGCCACATATTTTCTCAAGTTCGAAGTTGAGTTCTTGTAGGCTGAAATGTCCACATTTCTAGGCAGACAAAGAAGGCAGCGCATAATGTAACTACTGTTTTTGGTAGTCTGTAAGCAAAACGTAGTTTGAACGTGAGGCCAGGGGTGTTCTGCCTGCTACGAATCACCCGCCGTTGTTTCAGCCATTGTTGTCCCCCACTCATCCTTCTGTGTGCTGTGACTGGCTACGTTTGATTGGTGAAACGGAGTCATGTGGGGCTATGACAGAGCCAAAGCAAAGACCAGTCAGCCTCGTTGGCTGAAGTCTCTCTGAGAGAATGAAACAAACAGAACGTGCATTGAATAAAAAATGGGTAAAAAATAAAAGTAACGAACGGAATGTAGCCGAATATAACGGAGTAAAAGTAACATTTTTTCTTCACAAATATACTCGAGTAAAAGTGAAAAGTATGTTGCATTAAAACTACTCTTACAAGTACAATTTATTCAAAAATTTACTTAAGTAAATGTAACGGAGTAAATATAACGCGTTACTACCCACCTCTGGATATGAGAAAGTATTAGCTTCATTCAGTCCAGGGCTAGCACAACCAGAATGATTATGAAATGGTTAAATTCTGAAATTATTTTATGATAATTTATATAAATCTGTGTGCAAAAAACATGATTCAAAATATTATTTACTTGTATATTTTTATACATTTTTACACTATTTAAATCTCTTAGTTGTGTCTGTTAATAATGGCACAATAATTCATTTAATTTTTTTTGTAGCAAAATTGAACTCGGAAATCAACAACACTACCAATAACATTAAAGAATATTGCTTTATCTTATACTAGACAGATTGAAAAATGAACACTGAAACCACTGCACATTTGCCTCATCTTATACTAGACAGAGGACAAAAAAATAAAAGAGTTGTAATTTATTCATAAAATTACCACATAATGTCATCATAGTCTCCAGGGTAGGCACAGCCTGAGGACGAGCTGAAACACCAGAATGATTATAAAAATGTTTTTTAGATTAATAAATCTACAATAAATGAAAATTCATCAAAATCCCTGCTTCTGTGCATGTGTTTTTTGGTTTGTTTTTTTGTGCCATTTTTCTGCCCAATTTAGTCATTATACCAATTCCCCAGTCGATGCGCTATCCTCTGTCGGTCTGGGGAGGCCACAGGCCTCCTCCGATACATGTGGAGTCGCCAGCCGCTTCTTTTCACCTGACAGCAAGGAGTTTCACTGGGAGAGAGTAACGTGAGCAGAGGTTCATGCTATCTCCCCCAGATCCCCTCCCTGCTGGACAGGCCCTGCTCAAGGCCCATATCAGATTCAGTGTCAGGGCGATTGCCAGGGTCAGGGTCAGGGTCTGAGTCGGGGGCAGGATTTCTCGACCTGAGAGCGGGAGGGCGACCTCTGCGCGGGGGACAGGCGACCTCTACAGGCGAATCCAGGTCAACGTGAGCCGGCTTCAAGCGGTCTACTGTAACACAGTCAGACCTACCACCGATGTCCAAAACGAAAAACTTTTCCCCAGACTCCAAAACTCGAAACGGCCTGTCGTAAGGGGGTTGCAAAGGGCTACGATGCATATCACGACGCACAAACACAAAACGCGCATCAGCAACCCTGGGAGAACGTGGGAGCGCGGCAAACTGTGATGCGTCGTGGGCCCTGGGGCAAATGACTCCGCACTGTCCTGCAGAACTGAGCACTGGCGCGTGGCTGACCAAGGGACCCAACAGTTGGGTAGGAACTCCCCTGGGACGTGCAAAGGTTGCCTGTAAACCAGTTCTGCAGACGATGCCATCAGATCAGCCTTAGGGGCCGTCCTAAGACCAAGTAGGACCCACGGAAGCCTATTAAACCAAGCATCCCCTTGGAGCGCAGCGCGGAGGGATGCCTTCAATGAGCGATGAACACGCTCTCACATTCCGTGAGCCTGAGGGGGATAAGCCGTGGTCCAATGCAGCGTGACCCCCAACTGGCGAGCGATCGCCGCCCACAACTCTGATGTGAACTGAGCCCCGCGGTCAGAGGACAAATCAGCCCTGACCCCGAAGCGCGAGGCCCACGAACCGATGAAAGCTTGAGCGACTTCAGCAGTGGTGGTACATGTCAGCAGTATTACCTCCGGCCAACGTGTGGCCTTGTCTATGTGAGTCAGATCCAATCAAATCCCCGTTCGCTACCAAAAATTAAAGGCACTAGCCAATCAGGGAGTGCATCGCTACCAAGAATTGAAAGACTCGGCCAATCAGGGCGCGTATGTCTACCAAGAGTTTACCTAGAATTAACCAATCGCTTTCTGGAGTGTCTGCGGCTGAGATCATAAAGCGCTAGACAGCGCTATGCTACCACCATCAACACAACGCACACAGCACTCATACGCCGGTATATGCACTTATTATAGCTAGCCACCTCTACAGCATTTCCAGTAATACGGGAGTACGCAGCTGAAATCCTCTATGGAAAGCAACCTCACAGCCAGAGGTGGGTAGTAACGCGTTATATTTACTCCGTTACATTTACTTAAGTAAATTTTTGAATAAATTGTACTTGTAAGAGTAGTTTTAATGCAACATACTTTTCACTTTTACTCGAGTATATTTGTGAAGAAAAAATGTTACTTTTACTCCGTTATATTCGGCTACATTCCGTTCGTTACTTTTATTTTTTACCCATTTTTTATTCAATGCACGTTCTGTTTGTTTCATTCTCTCAGAGAGACTTCAGCCAACGAGGCTGACTGGTCTTTGCTTTGGCTCTGTCATAGCCCCACATGACTCCGTTTCACCAATCAAACGTAGCCAGTCACAGCACACAGAAGGATGAGTGGGGGACAACAATGGCTGAAACAACGGCGGGTGATTCGTAGCAGGCAGAACACCCCTGGCCTCACGTTCAAACTACGTTTTGCTTACAGACTACCAAAAACAGTAGTTACATTATGCGCTGCCTTCTTTGTCTGCCTAGAAATGTGGACATTTCAGCCTACAAGAACTCAACTTCGAACTTGAGAAAATATGTGGCGGTAAGTTTAGGTTAGTTTTGGCTGTGGATAGCTAACTATTTGACTGAGTGGTCATTTATTGTCTTGGACAATCCGTTTGTGAAATATACGGGCATTTGTGATGCCTCGGTATCTTCCAAAATAGCTGTGCCTAATACCACACGCGTTGTTTACGGCGTTGTCGCCCTTTTTAGTACAGTCTGGCTTGATTGACAATTCATTTATTCAGTAGGTGAGAGTATAAGCTTTCTAACGATGTATAACATGTCTAATTTTGCTTTTGGAATAGCGTTTTTTAGGTCAGCGTAACCGAAATCTTTCTTATCGTCGCATTCACTTATGCATTTGGTAGCAGTAAAAGACGCAGCACGGAACGTGGTCAACGATTATTCGTAATTTCTTGGGAAATACTATTATTATTGAGGACTTCTGGGCATAGCTAAGCCGTATGTTTGCTGATAGACCTAGACCTTTTGATGGAGCAAAACAAGCGGATTGAACTGTATTGTTGATTTACGGTCTCTGTCTCCATCTACTGAACACATAAGATGTCATCATTGCTATGTACGTAGGCTATTATTGCTCAAAATACTTTGGTTATATACGTTATTTTTTAAATTGAGTGTGTTAAATAGGTTACTGGTATTAATGTGGATATTTCACACTGTAATGTAAGCATTAGTTAGTAGTGTAATAGTTTTTGTGAAGCATGCAACAGTCAAGACGTAAGCGCTGGAACATTGCATAGCATACATAACATTGCATAGCATGCATAGCATAATACATACGCTAAACCGGAAGTTCTGCACATATTCCGCGCAAGGCACCATGGGACTTTGGAATATCGTGGAGAAGTGCCTCATAAGGTACAATAATGGTGCTACAAAGCATTATGTTTCCCACATATAAAGTTTCTGTTTGAATTTGAGCAGGCTCCTCTTTGTTGTGATGATGAGTCTATTTTAATGGATAAATCCCTGTAGCCTCATTGATATTTTTTCTGTCAGCTGAGGGTTCACCCCAACAAACTGACGGTGTATACAGACTTAATAGAGTCCAACAGAAAGCGAAAATCCTCCTCTTCTGACGAACCTCCTGTGTATTGTTTTATTGTATTATTGTTTTAAGGGATATGATTTAGGCCATATTTGAATTTGCACATGGCTACTTTATATTTAGTTTATTTCTATTGGACAAGCATTTACAATTTTATATTTTGGACATTTAGATTTTTAAGTTCATCTTGCTCTTCTTATTTCAACATTAAATCAGATTATATGAAGTAACTCAGTACTTGAGTAGTCTTTTCACGAGATACTTTCTTACTCTTACTCAAGTAATTATTTGGATGACTACTTTTACTTCTACTTGAGTCATTATTATTTTAAAGTAACAATACTTTTACTTGAGTACAGGTTTTGGCTACTCTACCCACCTCTGCTCACAGCGACCTTATCTACGATCAGTAAGTAATGTTGTGCTTCACTTCGGGGTGTTTATTCCGCTGGAAAAGAGAGAGAGCCAACTTTTTTTTTTTTTAGTCAGTGACATTTCCTTCTGAAGTCTACGACGGCGATCGCAACCACAACATTTATTTTGCCTTTTTTGTATAGCTATGTCCGTGGATAAAATTGCTTTTATTATTATTATTATTTATTGGTAAAAACATTTACTTCATATCCAGGGAGGTAGCCAACTACTTGAAAGTTAGATTACATGTGTAGCTGTTTACTAATACGATTGCATATCAGGCTGGAAAATAACCCGTTAAACCAGAGAAATTGCTGAGTTGTCGTAGAATTGTTCTCGCAACACAATGTATCAAGGCTGGCAGCGTCGGCATAGCAATCAACGCTGTAACGAAACGTTAACTATGTTACAATGGCTATAGCAGCTGTTTTAGAATGTCATAGCATCACCCTGACCTTTTTTGCAGCCCGGACATAAATTGTTGTGACATTTGTCGACAGAGCCATCAATTGGTTGCTGAAGGAAACATAGACGTGCATAATGCAGTTGTGCACTTAAACATGAAAATGGATACTAGGTGTAGGGCAGTTCACATAAGTCTGCCTCTTATCAGACCCTCAGAGGAAAACAGACTGTTTATTGTGCTGACAGGGAGTCAGTAAATGTGATAAAGAGACAGGGCTCGGGTGAAAAACATCAGACTGGATCAGCATTATTTAAAACTTAAGGTTCTCCACGACAGTGTAGTCATATTTTGTATTGTTGGAAAGCTGATGTCATGTGGAACAAGTTGGTGTCTCAGCTACAAAGGTTAATCTAGTCTAGTTAATCTGATATGTTTACAGAGATAGCATACACAGGATTCATTGTTGTACTGTTATGTCATGATTGTTACTTTATTTAATGGATTGAGGGTTTCTCTTTATAATAATAATAATATATATAGCACCTTTCAAGAGCAGACGTCACAAAGTGCTTTACAATAAAATCAACAACAAAAGGCAAGTAAGAAAAAACATAGCAAAAATCACAAAGCAACAACATGATAAAACAAGATAAAATTTTTTTTGTATTTTTCTAAAAACAAATTTAAAAAAAGGTAGTCTAAAACAATGGGTCTTAAGCTGCTTTTTAAAGGAGTCCACTTGTCCACAATTCTTAAGTCGAATGGGAGAGAGTTCCAGAGTTTCGGAGCTATAACCTCAAAAGCACAGTCTCCTTTTGTTTTGAGCCTGGAGCGAGGAACAACCAACAAACCCTGATCAGAGGACCTCAGATTCCTACTGGGCTTATATGGCTGCAGGAGCTCTTTAATGTAGACAGGTGCATGACCATGCAAGGCTCTGTAAACAATTACAAGAATCTTGAAATGGATTCTGAATTTGATGGGAAGCCAGTGTAGAGATTTCAGGATTGTCATTATGTGAGACCTTTTGGGGGACCTGGTCAGGAGCTTAGCAGCAGCATTTTGGACCAGTTGTAAGCAGTGAAGGGATGTCTTACTAAGACAGGTGAAAAGGGAATTGCAGTAATCAAGATGTGAGGAAATAAATGCATGTATAATCATCTCCAACTCAGCTGTGGAGACAATGGGCCTGAGTTTGGCAATGTTTCTCAGCTGGGAGAAGCAGGAGCGAACCAAGAAATTTACATGCTGGTCAAAACTCAATGCCTAGCCCATAGAAACGCCTAGATTACAGAGGGTGGGTTTAACAGAAGCAGATAAAGAGCCAAGACATTCCATCACCTTCAGGACAACGCCATCTGGGGCAGAAATAATAACTTATATTTATTCAGTATTTAGCTGCAGAAAAATGTCTGCCATCCAATCTTTTACAGAGTCGAGCCAATTCAATAGAACAGCCAGTCTTGAAACATTTTGAGGCTTAAACGAAAAGTATAATTGAATATCGTCTGCATAACAATGGACGGAGACATCATTAAAATTGCTTATTATCTGTCCGAGAGGAAGCAAGTACAATATTAACAGCAGCGGGCCTAAGACAGAACCTTGGGGAACACCACAAAAAAAAGATTCAGCTGATGAGACATAATTATGGACTGTAACCGAGAAAGTCCTGTCCGACAGGTGCGAGGAAAACCAATCCAAAGCTGATCCAGAAATACCCACCCACTGCCTGAGCCTCTCAATCAAAATACGGTGGTCCACCGTATCAAAAGCAGAACTGAGATCTAACAGAACCAATACAGAACATTCTCCTGCATCACCCTTCATTAGCAGATCATTTGATACTCTGAAAGAGCTGTTTCTGTTGAGTGCAACCGACGGAAGCCAGGCTGAAACTTCTCTAAAATGTTGTGCTCACCTAAGACAGCTGTTACCTGCTTAGCAACCACTTTTTCTAAGACCATAGCTATAAAAGGTAATTTATAAATAGGCCTGTAGTATATATCTTTTAATATAAGGAGAGAAGTGCAATGGTTCAGAGAGACTTGTCAACAGTCTCCTGCGCGTATGCATATAGACATTTCATCACTCACATTTTGCACAATTGCATATTGTTATTATTACTGAACACACTGAACAATAAACTGCATTCATTTTAACCTGGCATTCCTCTTTGACCCTTACCACTGCACACCCAGCCGTTTTAAGGTTCTAACACTTAGATCCCAGGATATCTGCACCCTGTAGTCACTCACCTGCACACTACTGTCATAGCAGGATACACAATGTATTTATGCAGGCTACACTAGCAAGTCACCTCCACGTCAACCAAGATAGACAGTGATCTGTATTGAGCCACACTACTGGCGGACAGCAGTCTCCTTCGTCTATACCTAACCGTTAGCCCAGAGGAAAGGTTAAAACACTATATGATCAAGATAACATTAAATTAATCCTGTTGCAGTAAAACTACATGGATTCCTTAGCCGCTCAGATACTTCCACCGTTTGGTTTGTGGAGGGGTTTTCTTACAGTTGGCGACCTCGATGTTATAAGTTCTGTTGGTGACCTGTTTGGTGTATCTGAGGGGTTTCTTACATAGGTGATCATCAGTATTCTGAATACTCCCACTAGAATGCAGAGTCATTTACACCATTAAAAAAAACACATTGATTTAGCTTGACAAAAACATTTAGATGCATTGGGCAAGAAAAACATCGGCAAGATTTCAGTTACCTGGGGGTTAAAATTTAGATTAAATTTCTCCTGTCATTATGTAAAGACATCACACATATGGCTAAAATTTAAGAAAAAATAAAAATTAGGATACAATCAAACTATGTATGTTGTAAGGTATAAATTAAAAAAGCACAAATAAAAGCTTTTCAGCTCAAATAAAATCAAGCACATGTATCCAACATAAAGGTAAGCCGTGTACTCCAGGATCAGTGCTTTGGATACACCTACAGTGATACATCTTTTATTTAATGTATGAAAATGACATTTTCCTTCATTACATAAAATCCTCATTCTTTCCTTTGCGATCACAGCCATCTGCGCTGGTCCTGAGCGAGATGATTTTCCTCTTCACTGGCCAGCTAAAACAAATGAGAAACAGTCACAACTACAGATTCAGAGAAGCAATATCACAAACAGAAACATGGGCAAACCAAATAATCAAAATACAGCCAAGCCGAGTTTACAGTGCATCGCAGTACCTTTGAATGATGTGAGATCTTCTGGATTCTGTTTTGGTGGGAGTACTATGAAAGCAAACAAGAAATGTGAAGTATTAATGAATATACATGTTGACATAAGTGTCAGTCATTATGGAAGCAAACTTGTTGAATTGGCATATATTAAAATGTAACAATGTATTCAGGCAACCAAGTCACATAGTCATGCATCTACAGATAATGATCATGCATTACATTTTTTTACATACATTATGAATTAGCGTCAATTAAAAATAAAATGAAAACAAAGAAAGAATTGGATAAAGATAGTACCTTCAGTCTTCGTTTTCAGGTCCAGAATAGAATAAAGTTCAATGCTGCAAGCAGCTACAAATACAATATAAATATAATGAATTAAATAACAAACAATTCAGTGAAGAAGGCACTAAATTACAGAATGAATGGTCAATTCACTGGTATGCTGTAAAAATAAATTGAATTCAGTAATACCTTTTTGCATATAAGTACTAATTTATCAAAAACCACATGAAATCCAAATTTATTTTATAATTGTGTACTCAAAGGTGAAGAAGGGATAATGCCTTTTTTTGTCATTGTTGGATTTTCTTCCCAAACAGGAAACAATATCTATGCTCAGAAGGATTTGTGGTATCAGAACCTGAAGTAAAAGTTCATTTTGAAAAGACCTTTTTCAATAAAATGGTCTAACAATACATCATAAATTATGAAATACCTTTTGCTTTAGTGGATTGTTCTTCATTACTGAAATGTTCAAGGTCCTCATACAGGTTTTCTGAAATACACATTGTAAGGCAGAGAAAAAGTAACATAACATAACTGGCCATTCAGCCCAACAGTGTTCGCCATTTTCCTACCACTAAAGTGAAATTGGTGCTTGGGTTACCTACAAACTAGATGGCATCTAGCACCATATGAAACCTGGCCTTGAGAACCCCCAGAGTTTCTGCCACTACTACATGACACGGCAAGCTATTCCACGCAGTGACTATTTACTGCCTGTGTGAAAAAATACTTTCTAATGTCTGTGCGGAAGTTGGCTTTTGCTAATTTCCATTTATACCCCCTCATTCTAGCTTTTATCTTTCATATCAGGAACCAATGCAGTTGCCCTTCTCTGAACCATTTCCTTTATATCTATGTTCTAGTACAGTCCCAGAACTGTACACAATACTCTAAGTGTGGTCTGACAAAGGTATTGTAGTCTGTAAAGGTAAGTACGGTATTCAATAAGTAGGTTCTCCGGTGAAGATTAGATGGGTGGACAGACTTCATATTTTAAGGGTCTCCTGTGAGACAAAGATATTCACAGCACAACATGACTCACTAAGAGGTCAGAAATATTAACAAGGGGAAATGGAAACAGTAAATGTCTCACCTGTGGGTGGCTTTGACAAAAACATGTCATTCTGTGGTGTTCTCTTGTAAGCTGTTTAACAAAGTGGAATACACACACATGGGATAGAGGCAGTCAGTTAATTTAAACAATGTTAGTGTTCTGTATTTTTGTTTCTATACATCTTTAAACAATACGTTCAGTACTTCAGATAATACTGTCTGTAGCCCATATTGCACGTTTTCCCTACTCCTACATTTCCAGTGCTCAATATAAAACCAAGTCGTTTGAATGAGGACTCTCCACAACATGTGTTGACCAATGTGGAACAGTGAACAGAGTAGCAGTGTAGTACCATGGGGAAGGAACTCTACTTGTAAACTTGCAGATTTGATTCCAAAGTACCACACTGCCAAAGGTACCCTTGATCAACGCACTTAACCTGGATTGCTTTAGTATGGAATCCAGCTGTATAAATTGGTACTGTGAAAATGCAGTAGTTCTGTACATTGCTGTGGTAAATGCCTGCAATGTAAAAGAAACGCAATGAGCTGGTAGCACAATTCACACTCACCCAACTTCTTTTTCTTTCTCAGGCAAACACAGCTCAAGACGGTGAGGATGAGTCCGAGCAAGACTGAGCTGGCCACAGAAACCAGAACTTTCCGCTTTAGGACTGACAGACAAGGGAACACAGAACAAAGGGAGGGACCCAAAATCATGCAACTCATTATAAATGACCAGCATTATGACCTGTAATGGCTGAACTACACTGGCTGCATTAGCTGCATGGACTGGCTTCGACTGCTTATCCTTAAGCTCAAAATACCATGGTGCACTGTGGAGTACTGACTGAGTCAATTGTAAACAAGATAGCGTGACTTCCTGACACACACTGTGCTCACCACGAGCGCTTGAAGGATGGTGGAGGAAGTGGTCTTAGGTGAGGCGCATTTCATTAATAGGCTGACAAAAGGAGTGGAACTCACCAATGTTGTGTGCTCTAAATCCTTCGCTGATCTCTGTGTAAGACGGTTGGCCTGTTCGGTTTCCTCTGCATTTATATTCACTGCTGTAAGAGTCGTTTCCAGCGGTGAGTGCGAGTCTATCCCTGCTGGGGTCCAGTGGAAGATGCCGTCCGTCTCTGTACCACGTGTAGTTCCACTCAGCAGAGCTCCCCTCAACCTGACACCTCAGAGTCAGACTGTCTGATCTGAAGATCTCTGTCCACGCAGTCTCCAGAGTCAGCACAGCCTGAGGACGAGCTGAAACGCCACAATGATTAGGAAATGGGTGATTAGAGCATCGTGCACAACTATACATTATAATACATCAAAACATCAAAACATGATTGAAAATATCACTTATTTGGTGCATGTATGTTTGCACTTCGATGTCGCTGTTTGCCCGGTGGCATTGTCATGTTTAAACAGTCAGAATAGTCTAGAATGTGCTTGTATTCTGTAGAATTAAAATTAGCCTTCACTAGATGTAAGGGGCCTAGCCCAAACAATGAAAAACATCCCCAGACCAAAGAGTGTCCAGATACTTTTGGTCATATACCATATAGAACATTTCAGAATTATTTGCTTTATCAACAAGCAACTATGATCATACAAAAAAGCATGCAAAAATGTTCAGACAGCAAATGTTAATGCATGTGTGCTTGTATGCAAGTACAATGAAAATGATATTTATTTTGTTTTTGTATGTGTGTGTCTGTGTGTGTAGACATGCATGTGCTCATGTGCGTTTGTATGCATGTACAGTAATGGCACTACGATTTATTTTATTTTAGTTGCACCAGGTGAAGGTGAGCTGTGAAAGTAACATTATATTATTACATAATTAGCTGTATCATATACTAGACTGATAAAAAGCAGTGAAATGTATTTCTTGTGTTACCAGTAATGCTGAGTGGGAGAGAGTCACTGTACGGTGTGTAGAAAGCGGGTCTCCCTCTCCCTGCTCGGCACCAGTACTCTCCACCATGTGAAACTGCAGCAGAGTGGATGGTGTAACTGGACCCGTCAGTGCTGCTGGAGTCAGTGCTGGTCAGTGCTGCTCGCTGTGTTTTTTTGAACCAGAGATACTCCCAGCCAGCAGGATCTGTGCCAGCCCTACAGCTCAGGGTCACTGTATCTCCTGTGAAGATCTCTCCACTGGGGGGCTCCAGAGTCAGCAGGGGTTTGGGGGCCTCCCCTACAAAACAGGTATAATTTCACCCGCAGGTTAAAACACCAGGAAACCAGAGTAAACATACATTTCAGATGCTACATTAAAACACAACATAATAAACAGGCCTGCACAAAGAACAAGCCACAACATTAACCAATAAAAGTAAATGGAAATGCTAAATTTTAATTATTACATTTGTATCGTTATGTAATAAATGACAGCTTACCATTAACATTGAGTGTGATCGCGTTACTCCTGCCAGTGTACAGTACTCTTTCCTTATGCTGTCCTTTACATGTGTATGTTCCTGCGTCTGACTGAACTGCAGACAGGATCTCATAGGTGTCCTCAGGTATGCCCACAGGAAGTTCTTGTCCCTCTCTGTACCATTTATGCAACCACATAGGAGAGCTGTCCTGAATGTCACAGTGCAGAGTCGCTCTCTCTGTGTTAAAGATGTTTGTCCATCCAGTCTGTAGAGTCAGAACCACGGGTGGGAGTGCTGGACAGACCAGGAAACAAAGTGCAAGATGAAGATGGAGTCACAGGAATACCTGCTTTTCATGGATTGCTAATGCCTGTCAGTTGACAACTTTCTATATAATATTACAAAGGTAACAAAAAAAAAAAATCATTTGCAAATGCTGGATATTAATTATTGAACTTTTACATAAGCATTAACATATGTCTAGCTAACTCTCACAGCACAACAACATTACTCACCATCTACAGTCAGGGTCACATCGTTGCTCATTTCAGTGTAAACAGGGCTTCCTGGTGTTCCGCTTCTGCAGGAGTATCTTCCACTGTGTGACTGATCTAGAGCTGGGATTGTGTACTCATTTCCTCTGGAGAGCGCAGTGTGGATAGGGGCTCCATCTCTGTACCACAGATAACTCCACCCAGTCTGACGGGTCTGAATCTCACATTTGAGAGTCACTTTCTCAGTGGGGTAGAACTTCCTCCATGCAGGGTTCAGGGTTAGCACAGTAGACTGTAGAGCTGCCAGGACAGGACACAATCAAACCCAGCACAGGGACAAAGAACTTCACTTCCTTAGAATTTTTTTTTCTTCTTTTCAGTAGGCTTTCAGGAATCTTCCTGGTAGATGTATTAATAAATCAGGGAAAATTTCTTAGGCGACATTAATTTTCATTTTCCATCAAAAAATTTTAATTGTGCAAAGCGCCTTGGTTAATCGAATCCACTAAGTGTCAAAATATGAGCACAATTAGTTATAATGAAGCTCCATCTGTCTCTGTGCCAGTTTTACAGTCACAAGAGCGTAATAAGGCATGCTAAAAACAGTGAAGTAACAAGAAGAACTACATGTGCATATTCCAGATTATTAAGACAGATATGGACTACAAAGCAATTTATTTTTGCCCTTAACTTTCAAATGCATTCCTGCAAATGCTGGCTTTTAGTCACAATCAAAAATTGGTAAGTAAACTTTGATCATTTCGGGAAGTGTAGAAATGTGTTCATTAAAATAAAAAGAAAATGAAAACCTTCATTTAATTGTTAGTCAAAATTAAGTTGAGTTGAGTGAAGACTGAATCTAGGGCAGTGTGTGCCTTCAACTGCAGTCTGCACAATTAGAATGTGGTTACACTTCAGGAGCATCAATGTGAACAGGCTGCCCAATGGAGACAGCCTGACAAACTGACTTCCTTTTCAATCACTAATACATGTTCTTTCTGTTCTACTGTATGCACACTACTCTTGCTCTACAGTTTTTAAATTTATTTTCACATCTTTGAATTAAAGGTTCTCTTGCTCATCAAAAAAACAGAAATATGATTTTCTAAAGATACATCTCTTTGAAGTGAAGTATCATATTCTGCAAGTAAAATGCTAATATCTTGTCTTACGTGTCACTGTCAGAGTATGTAGAGAGCTGATTATGTCTCGATTTTCAGTCTTTGCTTTACACCAATACTGAGCACTGTCAGACTCAATCACACGACTCAGGATGTAAGTAGAGAACCCTTCTCCCGTATAGGAGGAGAATGTGGTCTCTTTATTTTCTCTTAGCTTCTTCCAGGTATATTCCCATCGGATGAATGGATCTGAATCCTCGACCTTACAAGTAAGATATACAGTCTCCCCTGACCACACATTTGACCTTTGCGGATCAGCAGTCAGGACAATCCGAGCTCTGGTCTCTAGAGAAGAAATATTATACCAGTGAATATAAAGGATGGGAAATGGCTTCCAAAACCAAGCATTCAGCATGACCACCACGCAAAAATATTCACAGACAGCCAATGTTTACGTATTGATTAGCAATTTCAGAAAATGTACTTGCAGCCTTAATTGCTGTATTGATAAACAGAGCATGAATTCATGTTACAGCAGTAAAGTTAGTTTCAAATTAGAATGGCACGTGTTATTTTAATGAAACAAAGCAAACTTGCTCATATTTGAGGAACACGAAGATACACTACAAACTCAGCATCTGCTGTAAGCACAATGTACAATTAATAAGCTAGAACCTTCTGTTTTGTGCAATATTCCCTTTGTTTCCCATAAAATGCACTTTATGGATAAAGCTGTATGAATAAGATGCACGTGAATAATAAAAATACTTGCCTGCCTCTTGTACAAAGAACATCAGGACAACCAGTCCAACTGGAGGGAAAAAAATTAAAATGAGGGGTTTTTTTTGTTAACCAATAAAGCAAATCAGCAGCACAAATGCAGTGCACAGAAACACAAAAACAGGAGAGAAACAAAAGAAATGCCCAAAGCCTCCTTGTGTCCTTGATGTATATAAGGGAACAGAGGGTAATATTTGTACGCAGGAGTGAGAGGCAGCGTTCAGCATAGTTATTTTGATGGTGAAGCCTGAAAAGCACTTTGAAAGCACGGGGACTCTATAAACCTACACTTACGGAGTTAGCATACCATCCACTCCAGTTTGCCATGTTATTACTACTTCATAAACATGTAACAGGTTGTGTTCAAAAAATGAGAAAGAAATGTACTTACTGGCTAAATTATATTACTTCCACAGAACAGGACGATGTTATTATTCACACAGTGATACATGGTGACTCATTCAGACCTAGAATGCATCATTCACAATGTTATTTTGATTCGGAGAGTGATTCCTTCTTGTTTAAATTCACCATAACGAAGACAGAATGAAAAACTCACCTATTGCTGTGGTGAACTCATACATGTTGAGCTTTCTCTCCCCTGTTCTCTCTCAAACAGGTACAGCCCTGCAGCGCTGGCTGGTTTTGTTAGCGGACGTGTCTCATTCTTTTAATAGAGCCGTGATCAGACACTGGTGTGGTTAAAGTTACTTCTCATGAACCACGTTAAAAAAAAAAAACACTTCTAAAGACTAAAGAACTCACAGACACAAACCTGCACACTCCCACATTTAAAGTGAATACCTTTCTGGAATTTTTATATTTATTTATGCATTTATTTACTTGTTTGTTTGCTTGTTCTCAATTATTTATTATGTTGTGGTTATGAACATGCAGCAATGTGACTACACAATGAGAGGAGAAAGTAATGAATATCATGATCTACACACGAGATGAGCGTGCACTTAGAGACAGGAAATGAGATGCAAGGGAGAATACAGAGCAGTGTAACACATTCTGTATCACACCTTTTTTATCACAAGTCTGAAAATGACATGCCCACAATAAAATGGCTACTATCCTTGAGCCCTTTTGACTACAGGCATAATCCTGGCTCTGTTGAAAGGTAACCCTTGGGAGTTTGTTTTCAAAGAGACAGAATAGCTGTAAATAAACAATACATCTGAGAGAAAGTTATAGACGCTCAACAGTGGAAGTGGAAGTTTTTTCTCACCTAAAAGATGATTTTTTTTAATTTTTTTAGTAGAATGGATACAACTGCCTGGTGGGTTTAAAAATACAATGAAGCCACACCCACACCATTGGGCAAATCCTGGTTCAAAATTGAATAAAAAAAGTCTCTGAACGGGAACGAATAGTCCTCATCAAGATCATTTATTTTTATAGTTCAAATATTCGCGCTTACCATTTTTAGGCGCAAAGGAATCCTCATTCCCCACACAGCCACGAATAATCCTCACCAAACTCCCAAACTTCCAAACTTCATCCGCTTCAAGGCCCAATTCCTCACAGTTCTCATTTAGTCCGTGAGGAAGCTCCCCCACACAATCCGAACCAATGGCCACAAAATCCACAGCCTTCAACGTCTCCAAACGGAAATATTCCATAGTATCAGCACAAGCAGGCAAGAGTTTATAATTCCTCGTCTGTATTGGTCTAAGTCTTTTAGTTACATTATCGTAAATACTTTGGCTTCTTCGGGTGTTCCATTTAGACGTATCATCACTTTGCAGTTTCTTGTCCATGTTGCTTGTATCTTGTTTTGTTTCCTTAGGATGCGTGCATGTCTGGCAATGTCGGCGCTCTTTTTTGTAAGATGTTCATTCAAGTACACCCCTGTCCCCTTCAGCTTCTTTACCTGCCTTAGTAGCTTAGTCTTGTGCTTTCGATTCACAAACCGAACTATTATGGCAGGCTTTGCTTTGCTATCCTTTCGGGGAAGGGTATGGTAAGCCGCGACGTTATTACTCTGAATGCTCATTTTCTTACTTTCAAAGAACTTCATAACTTGCCGTTCCAACGTGTGTAGTTCCTCTGTCGGGGCGTCCTCCCCGTCTTTATCTCCGGCCGTAGTCCTGGCATAAGTTCGGTGTGTGATGTCCAGTCCGCTTATGATTAGATCCTCCATTCTTGTGTATTGTTCCAGGTCATAAATTCTTCGCTCGAGTCCATCAATTTTCTTATCAGTCTCTTTAACAAGGTTCTTCAGTTGTTTGACTTCATCCATCAGATCAAGTAGAATAGCTTGTTGTTTAGCCACTTTACTCAGCTCATCGGACATGAAGTTCAGAGATTTTCTGATCTCCTCCAACTCTTCCTCAACTGCATTACTGGCTTTCTTTGGTGGCATTTTCGTTTCGTTATCGTCTTCGTTTCGTTGAGTTTAGTTTCGCTTTGTTTCTGTTAGAGTAGCTAGAGTCGCTGCACTCCACACTCCACAGGGCGCCGTCATTGACCGTCAGATCGATGCAATGCAACTGAATGAATGCAAATGAACCCACTCCACGGGGTTAAGGCAAAGGCTGTTTATGTACACATTTATCGGGCCCGTATACGACTGGCTTTACCAGAGCGCTTGGAATTATTGGGTTCTCTCTGCAGATAGCATAGTTTAGTGTCATAACGCACAGAACTTTGCTAAGTCCATTGTCATTGAATGCCGTTTATGGTCGCCGGTCGGGGCTCAGCTCTCCATCACACCACACCACCCACTTCCCGTTTCACACCAGCAAACACTGCCCCCTGCTGACGCCACAGCGCTCTAGACATTGCAGGAACGCCTCAGCACAGCTGCGTGCACATGCAGACAGACACCCAGCCGCACCAGACGAGTGAAACAAGCCGCGCCTGCGGCGGATTTGTACAAGACGCTGGCTATCTTTAAAAAGGCAGCTCGCCTCGCAACCGAGAGGCAATCCACGGTAACTAGACGACATTGGCTTTTCGCCAGTTTCTAGCGAAGACCCACTCGCTCTCGGACAAGGCTACTGTTCAAGACAGTTCCGGTGTTCTGTCGATTTGGCCTGCCTTGTCGAAATGATCTACCAGTAAATTTATAGTCATGTTTATGACCATATCGGAAAATACTTCCGCGAGTGAACTGCGCTACTTCAGTAACTCGATAGGGAAGACGAAATGTCAGAAGACCGCCTGTAGACGCGCTGCGGGAAGACAGAATCTGCAGCTGATTTCCCTGTGAAACAGCGGGGCCTCGCTTCTGTTAAACGCATTTTTTTTTTGGCTTTTACTTTCGTTTTGACACCGACTTTGCAAATACGTCAGAAAGACCGCGAAACCGTCCAATCATATAAGGCAACCGATTTAAGGTGGACCGGAAATTTCGAATCGGGAGTCAACTTCAGCGTCGTCCGACGCGTGGAGTGTTACCGTGTGCGGGACGTAAGATGTACCGTGGTTGCCTCTAGTAAAGCTAGAACTGCTGACTTTGGGTCCTGTCTGGCTAACATTAAACTGCAGCATGAACCACAGATGCTTCCATTTCACCTAACTGAAGTGAATTTTTCACTTAAGGAAAAAAAAAAACAGGGCCAATCCATAGCATATGGGCACAATGAAATGTTTGTTGCCTTTCACATCTGAAAAAGTGACCCCTGCTTTGCTCAAGTTTTTGGCTGTCAATTTTTCCTTTTAAGAGCATTAAACGCTTTCACCAGGTAATATGATCTTCCCTGTATTTCACATTAATAAAACAATGTTTTGATATACAATATGTAGTTCCTCTATCTTCAGTTGAATTATGAATGTATATTTGTTGTAACCAAGTCTATCAACATCGATAAAATACGAGCATGCATAAGTTTGCCAGCTCGATTAAATAAATCCAATCAAGTTGAAAATCTCTATTTTCTGTTCTAGACCATTGGCGCCATCTAATGTTATCTGAAGGAAATACAAATTTGAGTGATGCATTTTGAATAGTATTGTGTGCTTCTACATTAAACAAGACAAGGAAACCTAGTGCAGTCCATTTATAAATGCAGTCCATTTAGTATATGGCTGGACCTAACGCACGTGATCCGGCCGACCAATGGTGTAACCTCATCACTCAGTCAGTCACAGACATTTTGTAGGGCTGGCCCCACTGTTGCGGTCCAGCCAAAAATTATACTTGGCAATCATCATTATTCTGAATGTTCCCATTAGAATGCAGAGTAATTTACACAATAATAAAAATTAAAAAAAAATTAAAAAAAAAAAACACATTACTTAAGCAAAAACCTTTTACATGTTTGGGCTAGCAAAACATCAGCAAGCTCTCTGTTACTTGCGGGTTGAAATCTTAATAAAATTTCTCCAGTCATTATGAAAGAATAGAACAGACATGGTGAAAATTAAAGCAAAAAATAATTAGGGTGAAATCAAACTGAACATTTGAAGAATAAAGGTTAACATATCAAGGTTTGAATGCCTTAATTTCACAGCTATGTCATAAGTAGTAAAAAATAAAATAAATAAATAAATAAAAGCTCATGAAATGAAGCACGTGCATGCAGTTTAAAGGTAAGCCATGTAGTCAGAGATCAATGTTCTGGATACACATACAGTACCGTCATCTCAAACCATGGGATGACCTTTTCCTACATTACATAAAATCCTCACTCTTTCCTTTGCCATCACAGCCATCTGCACTGGTCCTAAGAGAGATGTTTTTCTCTTCACTGGCCAGCTAAAACAAATGAGAAATAGTCACAACTACAGATTCACAGAAGCAGTGTCACGAACAGAAATATGGCCAAAACAAATCATCAAAATACACCCAGGTAGAGTTAACAGTGCATCACAGTACCTTTGTTGTGAGATCTTCTGGATCCTCTTTTGGTGGGGGTACTATGAAAGCAAACACAAGATATGAGAATGTAATAGCTTTATTCAGTCTCCAGGGCTAACACAGCCAGAATGATCATGAAATGTTTGATATCAGGACGGGGTCAGGATTTTAACCCTTGTCCTTGTGGTCGGAGTCTAGAGCTCTACCACTGGTCTAGACTCAAAGACTGATGAACCCAAAAGCAGAGAACAAAAAAACTGCATTCCAAAAAATATACACAAGAAAGTACTCAGGCACAACAGTCTTTAGGTTCCAAAGAACACAATCCAAAAAACTTGTAAACAAGTTTCAAAATACAAAATATTTCAAAATACAAAAAACTTATAGATAATGAAACTAAACACAAGAGAGTTTTCAAGCACAGCAACAGTCCAACAAAAGCAAGCACAAGGTAGCACTTACTCAAGCTAGACAGGACAAAGACTAAGCAAAGACAGCTACAAAATGGCAACTTAAATACACAGCGCAATTAAGACACAGGTGGAACATATTACCAAGACACTCTCAAAGACAGAAAAAAAAGGAAACCCAAGTTTATAAGGGTGCCATCTTTTGGCCAAAAGAATGTATTACAGTCCAGATGCTGACAGTTAAATTCTAAAATTATTGCATGATAATTCATATAAATCTATGCGCAAAAAACATGATTCAAAATATAATTTACTTGTATATTTTTATATATTTACTATTTAAATATCTACTATTTGTGTGTTTTAATAATGGCACAATAATTAATTAAATTTTTTTGTAGCAGAAGTGAACTCGGAAATCAACACTATCAATAACAGTAAAGAATTTAGCTTTATCTTATACTAGGCAGATTGAAAATAAACACTGCATTTAATTTTGTTAATAGTTATGTAGAGCTTCAGAGAGCCACTGTACATTTGCCTCATCTTATACTGGACAGGTGAAAAAAAGATAAAAGAGTTGTAATTTATTTATGAAATTACCACAAAATGTCATCATAGACTCCAGGGTAGGCACAGCCGGAGAATGAGCTGGAACACCAGAATGATTATAAAATGTTTTTTAGATGAATGAATCTACAATAAATGAAAATTCATCAAAATCCCTGCTTCTGTGCATGTGTTTTTTGGTTTGTTTGTTTTTTTGTGCCATTTTTCTGCCCAATTTAGTCGCATATACCAATTCCTCAGTCGATGCGCTATCCTCTGTCGGTCTCCTCTGATACATGTGGAGTCGGCAGCTGCTTCTTTTCACCTGACAGCGAGGAGTTTCACTGGGAGAGAGTAACGCGAGCAGAGGTTCACGCTATCTCGCCCTGACCAATCAGTAGGCGTCGCTAATGCAGCGATCAGGACTCATACCCTCACTGGCTTCCCACCCGCAAACACAGCGTCTAACCCAGCCAAAAGTACCACTGCCGGGGATTGAACACGCGTCTCTGAGGTGGTAGGCGAGTGCTTATACCGCTACACTACCCTTGCTTCTGTGCATGTTTGACAACATACGCTGACATACGAGTGTGCATGTGCCTTAATAATGACACTGATTCATTTTAATCTAGTTTTAGCAAAGGAGAACTCTGAAATCAGCAACACAAGGCATGACATTACAATTGTTTGCTTTGTCAGCAGATGGTGAATTTGTGTACTAAATTCAATGTAGCTGACATTGTAATGATGATCAGCTGCAATTTCCTCTTTGTTTCAAGAGGTCTTTCTTACAAATTTCTGAATGACTCTTTATGGATAAAGTACAGAACAATAAAATAAAGAAGATGTGCATGAATAATGAAAATACTTGCCTGTCTCTTGTACAAAGACAGTCAGGACAACAAGGCCTACCGGGGGAAAAAAATAACATTTTATTAGCTATTCCAGTTATTCACCAATAAAGCAAACCCAGTACATATGAAGGGCACAGAAATGTTGTGTAGACATTATCTCAACAGGAAAATTTGGAAAAAACAGAAAAAAAGAAAGTAGCTAGCTGATCCGACCTCGGAGCTTGCACCTCGCAGCTAGCTGATCCGACCTCGGAGCTTGCATTTCGTAGCTAGCTGATCTGAGCTCGGAGCTCGCACCTTGTAGCTAGCTGATCCGAGCTCGTGGTCAAAACGCCTTTCAGGGATGGCGAACGGCACCTAAAGGAGCCTTGGTGTGCTTGTGAACCTCAGCACGTTGACATGCCAAGCAGGCATTCGCCCAGTCAGGGACATCCTTCTTCAGGCCGTGCCACACAAACTTCTTGGACATTAATTTTTGCGACGCCTGGCGGCCCGGAAGGGACAGGTTGTGCAAAGCATCGAAAACACGCCGCCGCCAAACCGCAGGCACCACTGGTCTCGCGACGCCAGTGGACACACCGCAAAGGAGCAGGAGGCACGAAGTACCGAAACTCATCCTGCAGCTGCAGGCCTGTAGTCGGCGTGCGTAACGCCTGCACTTCGGGGTCAGACGCTTGGTCTGCAGCCATCTGAGTGTAATCTACACCTAAATGGACCGCGCCCACCGTAGATCGTGAAAGACAGTCTGCCGCCATGTTGTCCTTTTCGGCGACACACTGAATGTCCGTGGTGACCTCCGAAATGAACGCTAACTGGCTTTGTTGACGGGCGGACCACGGCTCCGAAACTTTAGCCATAGCTAGAGCCGAAGGTTTGTGGTCTACAAAGGCAGTGAATGTGTGGCCCTCGAGCAGGAAACGAAAGTGTCGCACAGGTAAATAAAGGCCGAGGAGCTCGCGATCAAATGTGCTATATTTGCGTTCAGCGGGGCGGAGCTGGCGGCTAACAAAAGTGAGCGGTTGTCAAACCCCGCCCACCAGCGGTTCGTGCACCCCGCCAACCACCAGCAGTTTGTGCACCCCGCCAACCACGAAATCAACAAATCTTTCTCTCTTTTTGGGAGATTGTAAATCTTGAAAAGCACTTTCTACTCACTCCCGTTTACCCTTACCTTGGGAGACAGCATACCTTCCACTCGCACTTCATAAACACGTAACAGGTTGTGTTTAAAAAAAGAATTGAAAGACTCGGCCAATCAGGGCACGTACGTCTACCAAGAGTTTACCAAGAATTAACCAATCGCTTTCTGGAGTGTGTGGGGCTGACAGCATAAAGCGTTAGCCAGCGCTACACTACCACCATCAAAACAACGCACACAGCACTCATCCGCCGGTATATGCACTTATTATAGCTAGCCACCTCTACAGCATTTCCAGTAATACGGGAGTATGCAGCTGAAATCCTCTATGGAAAGCAACCTCACAGAGATCTTATCTACGATCAGTAGGTAATGTTGTGCTTCACTTCAGGGTGTTTATTCCGCTGGAAAAGAGAGAGAGCCAAATTTTTTTTTTTTTTTTTTTTTTTAGTCAGTGACATTTCCTTCTGAGGTCTATGACGGCGATCGCGACCACAACATTTATTTTGCCTTTTTTGTATAGCTATTTCCGTGGATAAAATAGCTTTTATTATTATTATTATTATTTATTGGTAAAAACATTTACTTCATATCCAGGGAGGTAGCCAACTACTTGTAAGTTAGATTACATGTGTAGCTGTTTACTAATGTTTGCATTTCAGAAAGGAAAATAACCTGTTAAACCAGAGAAATTGCTGAGTTGTCGTAGAATCTTTCTCGCAACACAATGTATCAAGGCTGGCAGCGTCGGCATAGCAACCAACGCTGTAACGAAACGTTAACTATGTTACAATGGCTATAGCAGCTGTTTTAGAATGTCATTGCATCACCCTGACCTTTTTTTTCAGCCCAGACATAAAATGTTGTGACAGCTGTCACACGACAGCACCATCTATTGGTTGCTGAAGGAAACATAGACGTGCATAATGCAGTTGTACGCTTAAACATGAAAATGGATACTAGGTGTAGGGCAATTCACATAAGTCTGCTTCTTATCAGACCCTCAGAGGAAAACAGACTGTTTATTGTGCTGACAGGGAGTCAGTAAATGTGATAAAGCGGCAGAGCAGACGGATCAGCATTATGTAAAACTTAAGGTCACAAAGTGCTTTACAATAAAATTAATCAAAATTTACAAAAGGCATTGTTGTACTGTATGTCAGATCGTTACTTTAAATGGATTGAGGATTTTATAATAATAATAATAATAAACACCTTTCAAGATCACAAAGCAAAAAAATCACAAAGCAACAACACGATAAAACAAGATCTTTTTTTTTTATATTTCTAAAAACAAATTAAACAAAAGCAAGTCTAAAAAAATGAGTCTTAAGCTGCTTTTTAAAGGAGTCCACCGTGTCCACAGTTTCGGAGATATAACCTCAAAATCACAGTCTCCTTTTGATTTGAGCATGGAACGAGGAACAACCTACAATCCCTGATCAGAGGACCTCAGATTCCTACTGGGCTTATATGGCTGCAGTAGCTCTTTAATGTAGACAGGTGCCTGACCATGCAAGGCTCTGTAAACAATTACAAGAATCTAGAAATGGATTCTGAATTCAATGGGAAGCCAGTGTAGAGATTTCAGGATTGGCATTACGTAAGACCTTTTTGGGGACCTGGTCAGGAGCTTAGCAGCAGCATTTTGGACCAGTTGTAAGTGGTGAAGGGATGTCTTACTAAGACAGGTGAAAAGGGAATTGCAGTAATCAAGATGTGAGGAAATAAATGCATGTATAATCATGTCCAACTCAGCTGTGGAGACAATGGGCCTGAGTTTGGCAATGTTTCTCAGCTGGTAGAAGCAGGAGCGAACCAAGCAATTTACATGCTGGTCAAAACTCAACGCCTAGGCCATAGAAATGCCTAGATTACAGAGGGTGGGTTTAACAGCAGCGGATAAAGAGCCAAGACATTCCATCACCTTCAGGACAACGCCATCTGGGGCAGATGTACTGTTTTTTCAGTATTTAGCTGCAGAAAATTGTCTGCCATCCAATCTTTTACAGAGTTGAGGCAATTCAGTAGAACAGCCAGTCTTGAAACATCTTGAAAACAGGCTTAAACGAAAAGTATAATTGAATATCGTCCGCATAACAATGGAAGGAGGCATCATTAAAATTGCTTATTATCTGCCCGAGAGGAAGCAAGTACAATATAAACAGCAGTGGGCCTGGGACAGAACCTTGGGGAACACCACAAAAAGCAGCGGGCCTAGGACAGAACCTTGGGGAACACCACGAAAAGAGATTCAGCTGATGAGACATAATTATGGACTGTAACCGAGAAAGTCCTGTCCGACAGGTACGAGGAAAACCAATCCAAAGCTGATCCAGAAATACCCACCCACTGCCTGAGCCTCTCAATCAAAATACGGTGGTCCACCATATCAAAAGCAGAACTGAGATCTAACAGAGCCAATACAGAACATTCTCCTGCATCACCCTTCATTAGCAGATCATTTGATACTCTGAGAAGAGCTGTTTCTGTTGAGTGCAACCGACGGAAGCCAGGCTGAAACTTCTCTAAAATGTTGTGCTCACCTAAGACAGCTGTTACCTGCTTAGCAACCACTTTTTCTAAGACCTTAGCTATTAAAGGTAATTTATAAATAGGCCTGTAGTATATATCTTTTAATATAAGGAGAGAAGTGCGATGGTTCAGAGAGACTTGTCAACAGTCTCCTGCGCGTATGCATATAGACATTTCATCACTCACATTTTGCACAATTGCATATTGTTATTATTCCTGAACACACTGAACAATAAACTACATTCATTTTAACCTGGCATTCCTCTTTGACTCTTACCACTGCACACCCAGCCGTTTTAAGGTTCTAACACTTAGATCCCAGGATATCTGCACCCTGTAGTCACTCACCTGCACACTACTGTCATAGCAGGATACACAATGTATTTATGCAGGCTACACTAGCAAGTCACCTCCACGTCAACCAAGATAGACAGTGATCTGTATTGAGCCACACTACTGGCGGACAGCAGTCTCCTTCGTCTATACCTAACCGTTAGCCCAGAGGAAAGGTTAAAACACTATATAATCAAGATAACATTAAATTAATCCTGTTGCAGTAAAACTACATGGATTCCTTAGCCACTCAGATACTTCCACTGTTTGGTTTGTGGAGGGGTTTCTTACAGTTGGCGACCTCGATGTTATAAGTTCTGTTGGTGACCTGTTTGGTGTATCTGAGGGGTTTCTTACATAGGTGATCATCAGTATTCTGAATACTCCCACTAGAATGCAGAGTCATTTACACCATTAAAAAAAAACACATTGATTTAGCTTGACAAAAACATTTAGATGCATTGGGCAAGAAAAACATCGGCAAGATTTCAGTTACCTGGGGGTTAAAATTTAGATTAAATTTCTCCTGTCATTATGTAAAGACATCACACATATGGCTAAAATTTAAGAAAAAATAAAAATTAGGATACAATCAAACTATGTATGTTGTAAGGTATAAATTAAAAAAGCACAAATAAAAGCTTTTCAGCTCAAATAAAATCAAGCACATGTATCCAACATAAAGGTAAGCCGTGTACTCCGGGATCAGTGTTTTGGATACACCTACAGTGATACATCTTTTATTTAATGTATGAAAATGACATTTTCCTTCATTACATAAAATCCTCATTCTTTCCTTTGCGATCACAGCCATCTGCGCTGGTCCTGAGCGAGATTATTTTCCTCTTCACTGGCCAGCTAAAACAAATGAGAAATAGTCACAACTACAGATTCAGAGAAGCAATATCACAAACAGAAATATGGGCAAACCAAATCATCAAAATACAGCCAAGCCGAGTTTACAGTGCATCGCAGTACCTTTGAATGACGTGAGATCTTCTGGATTCTGTTTTGGTGGGAGTACTATGAAAGCAAACAAGAAATGTGAAAAAGTATTAATGAATATACATGTTGACATAAGTGTCAGTCATTATGGAAGCAAACTTGTTGAATTGGCATATATCAAAATGTAACAATGTATTCAGGCAACCAAGTCACATAGTCATGCATCTACAGATAATGATAATGCATTACATTTTTTTTTACATACATTATGAATTAGCGTCAATTAAAAATAAAATGAAAACAAAGAAAGAATTGGATAAAGATAGTACCTTCAGTCTTCGTTTTCAGGTCCAGAATAGAATAAAGTTCAATGCTGCAAGCAGCTACAAATACAATATAAATATAATAATTAATGAATAAATAACAAAAAATTCAGTGAAGAAGGCACTAAATTACAGAATGAATGGTCAATTCACTGGTATGCTGTAAAAATAAATTGAATTCAGTAATACCTTTTTGCATATAAGTACTAATTTATCAAAAACCACATGAAATCGAAATTTATTTTATAATTGTGTACTCAAAGGTGAATGAGGGATAATGCCTTTTTTTGTCATTGTTGGATTTTCTTCCCAAACAGGAAACAATATCTATGCTCAGAAGGATTTGTGGTATCAGAACCTGAAGTAAAAGTTCATTTTGAAAAGACCTTTTTCAATAAAATGGTCTAACAATACATCATAAATTATGAAATACCTTTTGCTTTAGTGGATTGTTCTTCATTACTGAAATGTTCAAGGTCCTCATACAGGTTTTCTGAAATACACATTGTAAGGCAGAGAAAAAGTAACATAACATAACTGGCCATTCAGCCCAACAGTGTTCGCCATTTTCCTACCACTAAAGTGAAATTGGTGCTTGGGTTACCTACAAACTAGATTTCATCTAGCACCATATCAAACCTGGCCTTGAGAACCGCCAGAGTTTCTGCCACTACTACATGACACGGCAAGCTATTCCACGCAGTGACTATTTACTGGCTGTGTGAAAAAACACTTTCTAATGTCTGTGCGGAAGTTGGCTTTTGCTAATTTCCATTTATACCCCCTCATTCTAGCTTTTATCTTTCATATCAGGAACCAATGCAGTTGCCCTTCTCTGAACCATTTCCTTTATATCTTTGTTCTAGTACAGTTCCCAGAACTGTACACAATACTCTAAGTGTGGTCTGACAAAGGTATTGTGGTCTGTAAAGGTAAGTACGGTATTCAATAAGTAGGTTTTCCGGTGAAGATTAGATGGGTAGACAGACTTCAACTTTTAAGGGTCCCCAGTGAGACAAAGACATTCACAGCACAAAATGACTCCCTAAGAGGTCAGAAATATTAACAAGGGGAAATGGAAACAGTAGATTTCTCACCTGTGGGTGGCTTTGAGAAAAATGTGTCGTTTTGTGGTGTTGTCTTGTAAGCTGTTTAACACAGTGGAATACACCCACATGGGATAGAGGCAGTCAGTTAATTTAAACAGTGTTAGTTTTCTGTATTTTTCTTCCTATACCTCTTTAAACAATATGCTCAGTGCTTCAGATTATGCTATCTGTAGCCCATATAACACGTATTCCCTACTCCTACATTTACTGTGCTCAATATAAAACCAAGTCATTTGAATGAGGACTCTCCACAACATGTGTCGACCAATGTGGAACAGTGAACAGAGCAGCAGTGTAGTACCATGGGGAAGGAACTCCACTTGTAAACCTGCAGATTTTATTCCAAATTACCACACTGCCAAAGGTACCCTTGAGCAACGCACTTAACCTGGATTGCTTTAGTATGGAATCCAGCTGTATAAATTGGTACTATGTGAAAAGGCAGAAGTTCTGTACGCTGCTGTGGTAAATGCCTGTAATGCAAAAGAAACGCAATGAGCTGGTAGCACGATTCACACTCACCCGACTTCCTTTTCATTCTCAGGCAAACACAGCCTAAGACTGTGAGGATGAGTCCGAGCAAGACTGAGCTGGCCACAGAAACCAGAACTTTCCACGTTGGGGCTGACAGACAAGGGAACACAAAACAAAGGGAGGGACCCAAAATTATGCAACTCATTATAAATGACCAGCATTATGACCTATAATGGCTGAACTACATTGGGTGCATTAGCTGCATGGATTGGCTTCGACTGTTTATCCTTAAGCTCATAATACCATGGTGCACTGTGGAGTACTGACTGAGTCTATTGCAAACAAGATAGCGTGACTTCCTGTCACACACTGTGTTCACCATGAGCGCTTGACGGGTGGTGGAGTAGGAAGTGGTCTTGGGTGAGGCACATTTCATTAATAGCCTGACAAAAGGAGTGGAACTCACCAATGTTGTTTGCTCTAAATCCTTCGCTGATCTCTGTGTAAGAGGGTTGGCCTGTTCGGTTTCCTCTGCATGTATATTCACTGCTGTAAGAGTTGTTTCCAGCGGCAAGTGTGAGTCTATCACCGCTGGGGTCCAGTGGAAGATGCCGTCCATCTCTGTACCAGGTGTAGTTCCACTCAGCAGAGCTCCCCTCAACCTGACACCTCAGAGTCAGACTGGCTGACCTGAAGATCTCTGTCTGCGTAGTCTCCAGAGTCAGCACAGCCTGAGGACGAGCTGAAACACCACAATGATTAGGAAATAGGTGATTAGATCATCGTGCACAACTATAGATTATAATACATCAAAACGCCATGCCCAAAACATGATTGAAAATATCACTTATTTGGTGCATGTATGTTTGCAGTTTGATGTCGCAGATTGGTAGATGGCATTGTCATGTTTAAACAGGCAAAGGCCTTCCCCCAAACTGTTGGGGAAGCACAGAATAGTCTAGAATGTGATTGTATTCTGTAGAATTCAAATTAGCCTTCATTATAACTAAGGGGCCTAGCCCAAACCATGAAAAACCACCCCAGACCAAGTAGTGTCCAGATACCTTTGGTCAAATACTGTATAGAACACTGCTGAATTATTAGCTGTATCATATACTAGACTGATAAAAAGCAGTGAAATGTATTTCTTATGTTACCAGTTATGCTGAGCTGGAGAGAGTCACTGTACGGTGTGTAGAAAGCGGGTCTCCCTCTCCCTGCTCGGCACCAGTACTCTCCACCATGTGAAACTGCAGCAGAGTGGATGGTGTAACTGGACCCGTCAGTGCTGCTGGAGTCAGTGCTGGTCAGTGTTTCTTTGAACCAGAGATACTCCCAGCCAGCAGGATCTGTGCCAACCCTGCAGCTCAGGGTCACTGTATCTCCTGTGAAGATCTCTCCACTGGGGGGGTCCAGAGTCAGAAGGGGTTTGGGGGCCTCCCCTACAAAACGGGTATAATTTCACCCACAGGTTAAAACACATCGTTTAATATTGTTGTTGGGGGGGTGAACATACATTTCAGATGCTACTTTAAAAAACTAACCATAATAAACAGGCCACAAAGAACAATCCACAACATTACATTTAAAGTAAAAAATTTAGCATAAATTGAAATACTACATTTTAATTATTACATTTGTATCATTATGTAATAAATGAGATCTTACCGTTAACTTTGAGTGCAACCATATTGCTGCTGCCAGTATAAAGTACTCTTTCCTTATGTTGGCCTTTACATGTGTATGTCCCTGAGTCTGACTGAACAGCAGACAGGATCTCACAGGTGCCTTTAGCTGTGCCCACAGGAAGTTCTCCCCCATCTCTGTACCATTTATGCATCCACACAGCAGAGTGGTCCTGAATGTCACAGTGCAGAGTCGCTCTCTCTGTGTTAAAAATGTTTGTCCATCCAGTCTGTAGAGTCAGAACCACGGGTGGGAGTGCTGGACAGACCAGGACACAAAGTGCAAGATGAAGATGGAGTCACAGGAATACCTGCTTTACATGGACTGCTGATGCTTGTCGGTCGACAACTATCTATACAATATTACAAAGGTAACAAAAAAAATCATTTGCAAATGCTGGATATTAATTATTCAACTTTTACATAAGCATTAATACAGGTCTAGCTAACTCTCACAGCACAACATCATCACTCACCATCTACAGTCAGGGTCACATCGTTGCTCTTTTCAGTGTCAACGTCTCTTCCTGGTATTCCTCCTCTGCAGGAGTATATTCCACTGTGTGACTGATCTAGAGCCCGGATTGTGTACTCATTTCCTCTGGAGAGCACACTGTTCATAGAGGCTCCATTTCTGTACCACAGATAACTCCACTCAGTCTGAATGAACTTAATCTCACATTTGAGAGTCACATTCTCAGTGGGGTAGAACTTCCTCCATGCAGGGTTCAGGGTTAGCACAGCAGGTGGGAAAGCTGCCAGTACAGGACACAATCAAAACCAGCACTGGCACAAAGAATTTCTCCTCCTCAGAAATGTATTTTCCCTTATTCAATTCACAGTCTTTTCAGCAGGGGTTCAGGAATCTTCCTGGTACATGTATTCATGAATCGATGAAAATTTCTAAGCTGACATAAAATTTTCATTTTACAGAGCAAAATTATTATTTTAAAGTGCCTTGGTTAATGGCATCTACTAAGTGTCAAAATACAAAGAAAATGAATTATAATGAAGCTCCATCTGTCTCGGTGCCATTTTTACAGTCATAAGACCGTAAAAAGGCATGAAGCAAAATATAGTGAAGTAACAAAGAACTACATGTGGATGCTCCAAATAATTAAGAAATAGATAGGCTAATAATCAGTTCATACGCTATATTTCCAAAAGTATGTGGATACCCATATGTACTTGTTGAACATCTCATTCCAAAACCATGAACATTAACATGGAGTTGGACCCCCATTTGCTGCTATAACAATCTCCACTCCCCTTCCAGTAGATTTTGGAACATGACTGCATGGATTTGTTTCCATTCAGCCACAAAAGAAATAGTGAGGCCAGGCACTGATTTTGCGCTTAAGGCCTGGTTCGCAGTCGGCATTCCAATTCATCCTAACGATGTGTGATGGGGTAGAGGTCAGTGCTCTGTGCAGGCCAGTCAAGTTCTTTCAAACCAAACTCAGCAAAAAATTTCTTTTTGGACCATACTTTGTACATAGGGGCATTGTCATGCTGAAACAGGAAAGGGCCTTCCCCAAACTGTTGCCACAAAGTTGGAAGCACGCAATTCTCTAGAATGTCATTGCATGGTGTAGCATTAAGATTTCCCTTCAATGGAACTAAGGGGCCTAGTCCAACCCATGGAAAACAGCCCCAGACCATTATTCCTTCTCCACCAAACTACAGTTGGCACGATGCATTCTGCCAAAACCAGATTCGTCTGTCAGACTGCCAGATAGTGAATCATGATTCATCACACCAGAGAATGTGTTTCCACTGGATTTTATACATTTATTTTGCGTTTTATATGTAAAAAGTGACAGCTTACCATTAACTTTGAGTGTGATCGCATTGCTGCTGCCAGTGTACAGTACTCTTTCCTTATGCTGTCCTTTACATGTGTATGTTCCTGAGTCTGACTGAACAGCAGACAGGATCTCATAGGTGCCTTTAGCTGTGCCCACAGGAAGTTCCCGTTCATCTCTGTACCATTTATGCATCCACACGGGAGAGCTGTCCTGAATGTCACAGTGCAGAGTCTCTCCCTCTGTGTTAAAGATGTTTGTCCATCCAGTCTGTAGAGTCAGAACCACGGGTGGGAGTGCTGGACAGACCAGGACACAAAGTGCAAGATGAAGATGGAGTCACAGGAATACCTGCTTTACATGGACTGCTGATGCTTGTCGGTCGACAACTATCTATACAATATTACAAAGGTAACAAAAAAAAATCATTTGCAAAAGCTGGATATTAATTATTCAACTTTTACATAAGCATTAATATAGGTCTAGCTAACTATCACAGCACAACAACATTACTCACCATCTACAGTCAGGGTCACATCATTGCTCTTTTCAGTGTAAACATCTCTTCCTGGTATTCTCCCTCGGCAGGAGTATATTCCTCTGTGTGACTGATCTAGAGCCGGGATTGTGTACTCATTTCCTCTGGAGAGCGTACTGTTCATAGAGGCTCCATCTCTGTACCACATATAACCCCACTCAGTCTGACGGGACTGAATCTCACATCTGAGAGTCACTTTCTCAGTGGGGTAGAACTTCCTCCATGCAGGGTTCAGGGTTAGCACAGGAGATTGTAGAGCTGCCAGTACAGGACACAATCAAACCCAGCACAGGGACAAAGAACTTCACTTCCTCAGAATTTTTTTTTCTTTTTTTTTTCAGCAGGCATTCAGGAATCTTCCTGGTACATGTATTAATAAATCAGTGAATATTTCTTAGGCGATATAAATTTTCATCTTCCATTGTAAAATTCTAATTGTGCAAAGTGCCCTGGTTAATCGAATCCACTAAGTGTCAAAATATGAGTACAATTAGTTATAATGAAGCTCCATCTGTCTCTGTGCCAATTCTACAGTCACAAGAGCGTAATAAGGCATGCTAAAAACACTGAAGTAACAAGAAGAACTCCATGTGCATATTCCAGATTATTAAGAAAGATATGGACTACAAAGCAATGTATTTTTGCCCTTAACTTACAAATGCATTGCTGCAAATGCTGGCTTTTAGTCACAATCAAAAATTGGTGAGTAAACTTAGATCATTTTCAGACAGTGTAAAAATGTGTTTATTTAAAAAAAAAAAAAAAAAGGAAAACCTTCATTTAATTGTTAGTCAAAATAAAGTTTCAGTGAAGACTGAATCTAGGGCAGTGTGTGCCCTGAATATTCCCTTTATTTCCCATAAAATGCATTTTATGGATAAAGCAGTATGAATAAGATGCACGTGAATATAAAAATACTTGCCTGCCTCTTGTACAAAGGACATCAGGACAACCAGTCCAACTGGAGGGGAAAAAATGAAAATGAGGGGTTTTTTAACCAATAAATCAAATCAGCAGCACAAATGTAGTGCACAGAAACAAAAACAAGAGAAAAACAAAAGAAATGCCCAAAGCCTCCTTGTGTCCTTGATGTATAGAAGGGAACAGAGGGTATATATTTGTAAGTAGGAGTGAATGGCAGTGTTCAGCGTAGTTATTTTGATGGTAAGCCCTGAAAAGCACTTTTAAAGCACGGAGACCCTATAAACCTACACTTAGGGAGATAGCATACCATCCGCTCCAGTTTGCCATGTTATTTTATTAGTACTTCATAAACATGTAACAGGTTGTGTTCAAAAAATGAGAAAGAAATGTACTTTCTGGCTAAATTATATTACTTCCACACAACAGGACGATGTTTTTATTCCCACAGTGATACATGGTGACTCATTCACACCTAGAATGCATCATTCACAATGTTATTCTGATTCTGAGTGTAATTCCTTCTTGTTTTAATTCACTATAAGAAAGACTAAATGAAAAACTCACCTGTTTTTGTGGTGAACTCATACATGTTGAGCTTTCTCTCCCCTGCTCTTTCTCAAACAGGTACAGCCCTGCAGCGCTGGATGGTGTTGTTGGCGGATGTGTCTCATTCTTTAAATACAGCTGTGGTCAGACACTGGTGTGGTGAAAGCTACTCCTCATGAACCACGTAAAAAAAAAAAAAAAACACTTCTAACTCACAGACACAAACCTGCACATCCCCACATTTAAAGTGTATACCTTTCTGGAATTAGTAAATTTATTTATGCATTTATTTGTTTGCTTGTTTTCAGTTATTTATTATATTATGGTTATGATCGTAACCTACAGCAATGTGACTACACAATGAGAGGAGAAAGTAATGAAGAACCAAATTATATTATGGGTGTTTATAGATGTAAAATACTATATATTGTATACTGTGTGTTAGTTGACGTTTGCGGAAATTCTCACTTTTCCTGCGCCTGTCACTCTCCACCACCCTCCCCTTGCTCTCCCCTTGCCACCTCTGGCAGCAGCAGGTCTGGAAGACTGTAGAAAATATCTACATCAGTTATCCAGTTTACTAATCCATTAACTGAAGTCCTTTGTTAAGTTTTTTTTTTTTAGCCAAATACCCCACCCCCATAAATATTTCAAACACATACCAATTTCACACCACATGTATCATTCAAAATCAGGCCTACTTCTTATTTATAAGAGTACTGAATATTACATTGCAGGCATTTGGCAGACGCTCGTATCCAGAGCAACTTACAACATTTTACATAGCATTTACATTGCATCCATTCATACAGCTGGATATATACTGAAGTAATGCAGATTAAGTACCTTGGTTAAGGAAACAAAGGCACTGTTCTACCTGCGAATTATGCCGCCCATATAATAATACATATATTGTGAGAATGTATTTAATTAATAGTAATACATATATTTTGAGAATGTATTTTTTGCTCACCGATATTAATTTGAATCAAGTCCTTCATTGAACAAGTCCTCTGCACTTTTTCTTGGATGAAAACTTACTGTGGTTTTTGTTCACTGGATCCTTCTCGTCAAAAACACCGACTTTATTGTCATATGTCGTCAGTGGATTTCCAAAACGCACTGAAGGTGAGGAACCCCCAAATCTGTTTTGGCATCCCACATGTTAGAAGATAAGGCACAAGAACATTGGCACCGTATAATGGGTTATAGAGGTAGAACCGTGAGTTTTAACACTTTCAAACGGTATGTCGTGTTACCAGGCTGATTTAATTTCACCATAATGCAACTGAACGAATGCAAATGAACCCACTCCACGGGGTTAAGGGGAAAATTGTTTATGTACACATTTATCAGGCCCGTATACGACTGGCTGTACCAGAGCGCTTGGAATTATTGGGTTCTCTCTGCAGATAGCATAGTTTAGTGTCATAACGCACAAAAACTTTGCTAAGTCCATTGTCACTGAATAGTTCCGTATGCCGTTGGTCGCCGGTCGGGGCTTAGCTCTCCATCACACCACACCACCCACTTCCCGTGTCACACCAGCAAACACCGCCCCCTGCTGACGCTACAGCGCTCTGGACATTGCAGGAACGCCTCAGCACAGCTGCGTGCACACGCAGACAGATACCCAGCCGCACCAGACGAGAGTGAAACAAGCCGCGCCTGCGGCGGTTTTGTACAAGACCCCGGTTATCTTTAAAAATGCAGCTCGCCTCGCAACCGAGAGGTATTCCACGGTAACTAGACGACACTGCCTTTTCCCCAGTTTCTAGCCAAGTCCCACACGCACTCGGACGATTGCTGGAGACTCTTCCGGTGTTCTGGCGATTTGTCCTACCGTGTCGAAATGTTCTACCAGTAAATTTATAGTCATGTCTATGACCATATCGGGAAAATACTTCCGCGAGTAACTTGCGCTACTTTAGTAACTCGATAGGGAAGACGAAATGTCAGAAGACCGTCTGCAGACGCGCTGCGGGAAGCCATCACCTACAGCTGATTTCCCTGCTTTTGTTAAGCGCATTTTTTTCTTTGGCTTTTACTTTCGTTTTGACAGCAACGCGTGGAGTGTTACCGTGTGCGAGACGTAAGCCGTGGTTGCCTCTAGTAAAGCTAGAACTGGTGATTTTTTTAGGCCCTGTCTGGCCAACATTAAACTGCAGCATGAACCACATTTCACCTAACTGGAGTGAATTTTTCACTTATTGAAAGAAGAAACAGGGTCAATCCGTAGCATATGGGCACAATAAAATATGTTTGTTGTCTTTCACATCTGATATAGTGACCCCTGCTTTGCTCAAGTTCATTTTTGGCTGTCATAATTTTTCATTTTAAGAGCATTAAAAAGCTTTCAACAGGTAATATGATCTTCCCAGTATATTTTCACATTAATAAAACAATGTTTTGATATACAATATGTAGTTCCTCAATCTTAAGTTGAATTATAAATGTATATTTTCTGTAACAAAGTCTATCAACATTGATAAAATACAAGCATGTATAAGTTTGTCAATTCGATTAAATAAGTCCAATCAAGTTTAAAATAGCAGTATTTTTGTTCTAAACCAGTGGCGCCACCTAATGTATTCTGAAGGAAATACAAATCTGAGTAATGCATTTTGAATAGTATTGTGTGTTTCCACGTAAAAAAATTATACTTGGCAATCATCAGTATTCTGAATGTTCCTATTAGAATGCAGATTAATTTACACCGTAAAAAACACATTACTTAAGCATGTCAAAAACCATTTACATGTTTGGGCAAGCAAAACATCAGCAAGCTTTCTGTTACTTGCGGGTTAAAATTTTAATGATAAAATGTTAATTTAATTTCTTCTGTCTTTATGAAAGAATATAACACATATGGCAAAAATAAAAGCAAAAAATAATTAGGATGAAATCAAACTGAACATTTGAAGAATAAAGGCTAACATATCAAGGCTTGAATGCCTTATAATTTCACAGCTACGTAGTAAGTGGTAAAAAAAAAAAAAGCTCATGAAATGAAATGAAGCACATGTATGCAGTCTAAAGGTAAGCCATGTAGTCAGAGATCAGTTTTCTGGATACACATACAGTACCATCATCTCAGAAACCATGAGATGACCTTTTCCTACATTACATAAAATCCTCACTCTTAGCTTTGCGATCACAGCCATCTGCACTGGTCCTAAGCGAGATGATTTTCTCTTCACTGGCCAGCTAAAACAAATGAGAAATAGTCACAACTACAGATTCACAGAAGCAGTGTCACGAACAGAAATATAACCAAACCAATTCATCAAAATACAGCCAAGCAGAGTTAACAGTGCATTGCAGTACCTTTGATTGTTGTGAAATCTTCTGGATCCTCTTTTGGTGGGGGTACTATGAAAGCAAACACGAGATATGAGAAAGTATTAGCTTTATTCAGTCTCCAGGGCTAGCACAGCCAGAATGATCATGAAGTGGTTGAATTCTAAAATTATTGCATGATGATTCATATAAATCTACGTGCAAAAAACATGATTCAAAATATTATTTACTTGTATATTTTTATATATTTACTATTTACATATCTCTTAGTTGTGTCTATTAATAATGGCACAATAATTTATTTCATTTTTTTTGTAGCAAAATTGAACTCAGAAATCAACAACACTATCAATAACATTAAAGAATTTTGATTTATCTTATACTAGACAGATTGAAAAAGAAACACTGAAACCACTGCACATTTGCCTCATCTTATACTAGACAGAGGAAAAAAAAGAAAAGAGTTGTAATTTATTTATGAAATTACCACAAAATGACATCATAGTCTCCAGGGTATGGACAGCCTGAGGACGAGCTGAAACACCAGAATGATTATAAAAATGTTTTTTAGATGAATGAATCTACAATAAATGAAACTTCATCAAAATCCCTGCTTCTGTGCATGTTTTTTTTTTTTTCAATTTTTTTCCCCATTTTTCGCTCCAATTTAGTCGTTATACCAATTCCCCGGTCGATGCGCTATCCTGTGTTGGTCTGGGGAGGTTGTAGACTACCACATGCCTCCTCCGATACATGGAGTTTTCACCTGACAGCGAAGAGTTTCACTGGGACATAACGCACGCAGAGGTTCATGATATCTCCCCCAGATCCCCTCCCCGCTGGACAGGCGCCCTGACCAACCAGTAGGAGTCACTAATGCAGCGATCAGGACTCATACCCTCACTGGCTTCCCACCCGCACCACAGCCAATTGTCTGACCAAGCCGGAAGTACCGCTGCCGGGAATTGATCCCGGGTCTCTGCGGTGGTAGGCGAGTGCTTATACGGCTACACTACCCACACTACTTAGTTTTAGCAAAGGAGAACTCTGAAATCAGTAACACAAGACATGACATTACAGTTGTTTGCTTTGTCTCATATTAAACTGATAAACAGCAGTGAAATGTATTTCTTATGTTACCAGTTATGCTGAGCTGGAGAGAGTCACTGTACGGTGTGTAGAAAGCGGGGCTCCCTCTCCCTGCTCGACACCAGTACTCTCCACCATGTGAAACTGCAGCAGAGTGGATGGTGTAACTGGACCCGTCAGTGCTGCTGGAGTCAGTGCTGGTCAGTGCTGCTCCCTGTGTTTCTTTGAACCAGAGATACTCCCAGCCAGCAGGATGTGTGCCAACCCTACAGCTCAGGGTCACTGTATCTCCTGTGAAGATCTCTCCACTGGGGGGGTCCAGAGTCAGCAGGGGTTTGGGGGCCTCCTCTACAAAACAGGTATAATTTCACCCACAGATAAAACAGCAGAAAACCAGAGTAGCATTAAGACACTTGCTATTATAAACAGGACTGCACAAACCATAACTCACCATATAATAAAATTATTTGTTATGTAACAGATGATTGTTCGCCCAGTATTCACCCAGACCATACAATACAATACAATACAATAAGCTCTTATATAGCTCTCTCCATGCGTACATCCCAGGGTGCTTTACAAAAAATATATATATATAAATAAATAAATAACCAATCTAAGAAGTCAAAACTAAGAGGAATAGGCACATGAGAATCATGGTACGTATAAATTAACATAAATATAGGTCTGTGTAGTTTTCACAGCACAGCAACATTACTTACCATCTACAGTCAGGGTCACATCTTTGCTAATATCAGTGTAAACAGCTCTTCCTGGTATTCCTCCTCTGCAGGAGTATATTCCATTGTGTGACTGATTCAGAGCTGGGATTGTGTACTCATTTCCTCTGGAGAGCGCACTGTTGATAGGGGCTCCATCTCTGTACCACAGATAACACCACTCAGTCTGATGGGTCTGAATCTCACATTTGAGAGTCACTTTCTCAGTGGGGTATAACTTCCTCCATGCAGGGTTTAGGGTTAGCACAGCAGGTGGTGAAGCTGCCAGTACAGGACACAATCAAAACCAGCACAGGGACAAAGAACTTTAGCAGTTCAGACGAATTCAGTTAATATGTGTGCATGCACCAAATTAAAAATGCCAAGTAAAAACTTTTTATTTTTCAATTTCTATCTACAATAACACAAAAATATGACTTTTACTTAAAATAGTCTTAGACATGACATTTCTTAAAATATTCTTAGCTTGCCTTTAATTACAATTAAATTAATTATTGGAAGTCTATCTAATCATTGTGCAGTCAGAGGTGGAGGGGTGGGAGAGAAGTGCCTATTTTACTTGCCTGGAATGCATGTAAAATAGGAATTAAGTTGCAAGAAATATTGCAAAGAAGGAGTTAAGCTTAAATGTGCGAGGTCAAGTAATCATTGAGGCAAAAAGGTTATTCCCAGTCAGGAATTGCAAAGCAGCTTTAAGATTTCCAGGTGCAGTTTTCAGTACACACTCAGAAGGCAGAAGACAAATATTGTGTGCTGTGTTGCAAGAGAAACTGTCATAAAACTACACCACAGCTACAGGAAGAACTCAATGCTACTAGAGAGAAACCAGTTCACCTGATTACAGTGAAATGGCAACTACGATCATACAAAAAAGCATGCAAAGATGTTCAGACAGCAAATGTTTATGCATGTGTGCTTGCATGCAAGTACAATGAAAATATTATTTATTTTGTTTTTGTATGTGTGTGTCTGTGTGCGTAGACATGCATGTGCTCATGTGCGTTTGTATGCATGTACAGTAATGGCACTACGATTCATTTTACTTTAGTTGTACCAGGTGAAGGTGAACTGTAAAAGTAACATTATATAACATTACAGAATTATTAGCTGTATCATATACTAGACTGATAAAAAGCAGTAAATTGTATTTATTATGTTACCAGTTATGTTGAGCTGGAGAGAGTCACTGTACAGTGTGTAGAAAGCGGGTCTCCCTCTCCCTGCTCGGCACCAGTACTCTCCACCATGTGAAACTGCAGCAGAGTGGATGATGTAACTGGACCCATCAGTGCTGCTGGAGTCAGTGCTGGTCAGTGTTGCTCCCAGTGTTTCTTTGTACCAGAGATACTCCCAGCTAGCAGGATCTGTGCCAGCCCTGCAGCTCAGGGTCACTGTATCTCCTGTGAAGATCTCTCCACTGGAGGGGTCCAGAGTCAGCAGGGGTTTGGGGGCCTCCCCTACAAAACAGGTATAATTTTACCCGCAGGTAAAACACTAGAAAACCAGAGTAACATTAAGACACTTGCTAGTATAAACAGGACTGCACAAACCATAACTCACCATATAATAAAGTTATTTTTTATATAACAGATGATTGCTCACCCAGCATTCACCCAGACCATACAATACAATACAATACAATACAATACAAGACAATAAGCTCTTATATAGCGCTCTTCATGCGTACATCCCAGGGTGCTTTACAAAAAAAACAAAAAAATAAAATAAATAAATAAATAACCAACCTAAGAAGTCAAAACTAAGAGGAATAGGCACATGAGAATCATGGTACGTATAAATTAACATAAATATAGGGCTTTGTAGTTTTCACAGCACAGCAACATTACTCACCATCTACAGTCAGGGTCACATCTTTGCTCATTTCAGTGTGAAAACCTCTTCTTGGTCTTCTCCCTTTGCAGGAGTATATTCCACTGTGTGACTGATTTAGAGCCGGGATTGTGTACTCATTTCTTCTGGAGAGTGCACTGTTGATGGGGGCTCCATCTCTGTACCACAGATAACTCCACTCAGTCTGACGGGTCTGAATCTCACATTTGAGAGTCACTTTCTCAGTGGGGTAGAACTTCCTCCATGCAGGGTTCAGGGTTAGCACAGCAGGCGGTGGAGCTGCCAGTACAGGACACAATCAAAACCAGGACTGTGACAAAGAATTTCACCTCCTCAGGCTTGGACGCATATGCGTCCCAAACTGCAATACCCCTACATAACCAGCAGGAAAATCACTTGCGTCAAGTCTAGACTTTGCGTAGAGATAAGATCATTTCCACGTCAAAGTAAGGTTTTATAAATAGCTACTTATATGTGGTTTTCTGCAAAAGTAATACTTCAGATCAAAACTGATCATAAGTTCGTTATAAAAATGAGGCCCCAGGTGCATAAGTTACAAATGGGCTTCTTAGAACGTGCGTAAGCATGGTGTTTTATGCTCAGTATCTTTTATGAATCGAACGTAAGCACAGTAGTAGTCTTAAGACTAAGTTCAAGTATAAATCTAAGAACATTTTTTATAAATGAGGCCCCTGGTCTCTAAAGAAGAAATATTATCCCAGTGAAAACAAAGAATGTGAAATGGCTTCCTAAAACAAGTATTCAACATTAACAAACAGCATGCAAAAATATTCACAGACAGCCAATGGTTACTTATTTATTTACTTTTTTTACTTGTTTTATCTTAATAAAATCTTGTGTTGTATATGTAAGCACAATGTACAATTAATAAGCTAAAACCTTCTGTTTGGTTCAACAGCCCAGTCTTTCCCATAAAATGCTCTTTATGGATAAAGCAGTATAAACAATATGCACATGAATAATACAATACAATACAATAAACTTTATTGTCCCTGTGGGGAAATTTTAATAAAAATACTTGCCTGCGGCTTGTAAAAAGAAAATCAGGAAAACTAGTCCAACTGGAGGAAAAAGATGAAAATGAGGGTTATTCAGCAATAAAGCAAATCAGCAGCACAAATGCAGTGAACAGAAACACAAAAACAAGAGAGAAGCAAAAGAAATTCCCAATGCCTCCTTGTGTTCTTGATGTATAGAAGGGAACAGAGGGTAATATTTGTAAGTAGGAGTGAGAGGCAGTGTTCAGCTTAGTTATTTTGATGGTAAAGCCTGAAAAGCACTTTGAAAGCACAGAGACCCTATAAACCTACACTTAGGGAGATAGCATACCATCTGCTCCAGTTTGCCATGTGATTTTATTAGTACTTCACAAACATGTAACAGGTTGTGTTCAAAAAATGAGAAAGAAATGTACTTTCTGGCTAAATTATATTACTTTCGCAGAAACAGGATGATGTTCTTATTCACACAGTGATACATGGTGACTCATTCACATCTAGAATGCATCATTCACAGTGTTATTCTGATTCTGGGTGTAATTCCTCCTTGTTTTAATTCATCAATAAGAAAGACTAAATGAAAAACTCACCTGTTTCTGTGGTGAACTCATACATGTTGAGCTTTCTCTCCCCTGCTCTTTCTCTAACAGGTACAGCCCTGCAGCGCTGGATGGCTTTGTTGGCGGATGTGTTTCATTCTTTTAATACATCTGTGGTCAGGTATTTGCTGGAAACATCAGTGGGGTTAAAGCTACGTCTCATAAACAACACACAGAAAAAGTCCAAAATTATACACAGACACAAACCTGCATACACGCGTTATATCCAGCTATAAAACTATATGCAAAGAAAGAAGTTGTGTAAGTCACTCAGCATAAGTGTTGGCTAAATACTTGTAATGTTAACAGCCTTTCTTGACAGTCCCCCTCCCAGGTGTAATCTAGTTTCTTTCAATGCTTTACATTGCTTTGGGGGTATAGTTTAATTTCATTTGTAGATTAACGTTAATTGTATTTTACTTAAAACATGAAAGTGAACAAGACGTCTCTATCATCCACTGTTCTCGAGCTAGCTAATACATGTCACTGAGTAGGCGTTAATAACTTTATTCCCTTATTCAATATTGACACTATTGACATTCAAATTATATCAGAATGTTCAATGCATATGTTTAGCAAAAGTCACAAACGGGGAGCCATGTGCATTTCACGACGGCAGATTTGTTTATTTTCTTAAAAAGTTACAACAGCTGACCGCTGTGGCATATCTACTGCTTAACTACTGCTCGCACCCTGCAGCTAGCTGATCCGAGCTCTGAGCTCCCTCCTCGTAGCTTGAGTGCCAGCTCCCACCTCGCAGATGGTAGTGCAGGGTTTAAATGAAGGAGGCAAGCCGTTTGGTTTCCAGGTACTGACAAAATGACAAAAGCTGCTTTAACAGCACAGACTGAATACGTGTCTCTCGCCCCTTTCCTAGCTCACTGAGACCAGCTAAATCAATGAATGAACTCACGTCACCTCTCCGGTGCGTCTCCTAAAAGCGTCCAGGCACTACAGGGAATTCTGACTGACAGTCCTAGTGATCTCCACACAAGCCTCCCCCCCCCCCCAGAATTCACTGTGGCAGAAAAACTGAACCGTTTAGGGGTCCGGATGACACGGCCAAACCTTCCCAGTCTCTTGCCCGCAGGCGAGGGCCTGACCGGAACACTGGAGGGGTCAAGGCCCATATCAGATTCAGTGTTAGGGCGATTAACAGGGTCAGGGTCAGGGTCTGAGTCGGGGGCAGGATTTCTCGACCTGAGAGAGGGAGGGCGACCTCTGCGTGGGGGACAAGAGTAAAATATCAGTATTTTCTGTTCTAGACCAGTGGCGCCACCTAATATTTTCTAAAGGAAATACTATTCAAAATGCATCACTCAAATTTGTATTGTGTGCTTCTACATTAAACAAGACTAGGAAACCAAAAGTCTATAAGGGTCATCTGGTGGCCAAAAGGATGTATTACAGTCTAGATGCTGACAGTTAAATTCTAATTGAACCCGGGTCTCTGCAGTGGTAGGAGAGTGATTATACCGCTACACTACCCAGATGGCTCTTGCGTCTGTGCATGTTTGACAACATATGCTGACGTAGGATTGTGCATGTGCCTTAATAATGACACTGATTCATTTTAATCTAGTTTTAGCAAAGGAGAACTCTGAAATCAGCAACACAAGACATGACATTACAGTTGTTTGCTTTGTCAGCAGATGGTGAATTTGTGTACTAAATTCAATGTAGCTGACATTGTAATGATGATCAGCCGCAATTTCCTCTTTGTTTCAAGAGGTCTTTTTTACACATTTCTGAATGACTCTTTATGGATAAAGTACAGAACAATAAAATAAATAAGATGTGCATGAATAATGAAAATACTTGCCTGTCTCTTGTACAAAGACAGTCAGGACAACAAGGCCTACCGGGAAAAAAAAAAACATTTTATTAGCTATTCCAGTTATTCACCCTTAAAGCAAACCCAGTACATATGAAGGGCACAGAAATGTTGTGTAGACATTATCTCAACAGGAAAATTTGGAAAAAACAGAAAAAAAGAAAGTAGCTAGCTGATTCGAGCTCGGAGCTTGCACCTCGTAGCTAGCTGATCTGAGCTCGGAGCTTGCACCTTGCAGCTAGCTGATCCAAGCTCGTGGTCAAAACGCCTTTCAGGGATGGCGAACGGCATTAAAGGAGCTTTGGTGTGCTTGTGAACCTCAGCACGTTGACATGCCAAGCAGGCATTCGCCCAGTCACGGACATCCTTCTTCAGGCCGTGCCACACAAACTGCTCGAACATTAATTTTTGCGACGCCTGGCGGCCCGGATGGGACAGGTTGTGCAAAGCACCGAAAACACGACGCCGCCAAACCGCAGGCACCACTGGTCTCGCGACGCCAGTGGACACATCGCAAAGGAGCAGCAGGCACCAAGTACCCAAACTCACATCCTGCAGCTGCAGGCCTGTGGTCGGCGTGCGTAACGCCTGCACTTCGGGGTCAGACGCTTGGTCTGCAGCCATCTGAGCGTAATCTACACCTAAATGGACCACGCCCACCGTAGATTGTGAAAGACAGTCTGCCGCCACGTTGTCTTTCACGGCAACACGCTGAATGTCCGTGGTGAACTCTGAAATGAACGCTAACTGGCTTTGTTGACGGGCAAACGACGGCTCTAAACTTTAGCCATAGCTAGAGCCGAAGGTTTGTGGTCTGCAAAGGCAGTGAATGTGTGGCCCTCGAGCAGGAAACGAAAGTGTCGCACAGGTAAATAAAGGCCGAGGAGCTCGCGATCAAATGTGCTATATTTGCGTTCAGCGGGGCGGAGCTGGTGGCTAACAAAAGTGAGCGGTTGCCAAACCCCGTCCACCAGCGGTTCGTGCACCCCGCCAACCACGAAATCAACAAATCTTTCTCTCTTTTTGGGCGATTGTAAATCTTGAAAAGCACTTTCTACACACAGGGACCCCGTTTACCCTTACCTTGGCAGACAGCATACCTTCCACTCGAACTTCATAAACACGTAACAGGTTGTGTTCAAAAAGAGGATGCTGATCTCATGTACACAATTATACATCACGCAGTGATTCATTCACACCTACAACACATCATTCAAATGGTAAATGGACTGCATTTATATAGCGCTTTTATCCAAAGTGCTTTACAATTGATGCCTCGCATTCACCAGAGCAATTAATGTTAACAATGTTATTTTGATTCTGAATGTGAATCCTTCTTGTTTTAATTCAGTGATAAGAAAGACAGAATGAAAAACTCACATGCTGCTGTGGTGTACTCATACATGTTGAGCTTTCTCTCTCCTGCTCTTTCTCTAACAGGTATAGCCCTGCAGCGCTGGCTGGTTTTGTTAGCGGATGTGTTTCATTCTTTTAATACATCTGTGGTCAGGTATTTGCTGGAAACATCAGTGTGGTTAAAGCTACGTCTCATAAACAACGCACAGAAAAAGTCCAAAATTATACACAGACACAAACCTGCATACACACGTTATATCCAGCTATAAAACTAGATGCAAAGTAAGAAGTTGTGTAAGTCACTCAGCATAAGTGTTGGCTAAATACCTGTAATTTTAACAGCCTTTCTTGACAGTCCCCCTCCCAGGTGTAATCTAGTTTCTTTCAATGCTTTACATTGCTTTGGGGGTATCGTTTAATTTTATTTGTAGATTAACGTTAATTGTATTTTACTTAAAACATGAAAGTGAACAAGACGTTTCTATCATCCACTGTTCTCGAGCTAGCTAATACATGTCACTAAGTAGGCGTTAATAACTTCATTCCCTTATGCAATATTGACACTATTGACATTCAAATTATATCATAATGTTCAATGTATATGTCTAGCAAAAGTCACAAACGGGGAGCCATGTGCATTTCATGACGGCAGATTTATTTATTTTCTTAAGAAGGTACAACAGCTGAGCGCTGTGGCATATCTACTGCTTAACTTCTTTTTCAGTAAGAGTTCAATCCTCAACTGTGAGCGCGCAGCTCGTAGCTCCCAGCTCCCCGAGCCACTCCCAGTTTCTTGATCCGAGCTCACACCTCGCACCTCGGAGCTTCGAGCTAGCTCGCACCTCGCAGCTAGCTGATCCGAGCTCGGAGCTCGCACCTTGCAGCTAGCTGATCCGAGCTCAGAGCTCGCACCTCGCAGCTAGCTGATCCGAGCTCGGAGCTCGCACCTCGCAGCTAGCTGATCCGAGCTCGGAGCTCGCACCTTACAGCTAGCTGATCCGAGCTCAGAGCTCGCACCTCGCAGCTAGCTGATCCGAGCTCGGAGCTCGCACCTCGCAGCTAGCTGATCCGAGCTCGGAGCTCGCACCTTACAGCTAGCTGATCCGAGCTCGGAGTTCCCACCCTGCAGCTAGCTGATCCGAGCTCGGAGTTCCCACCCTGCAGCTAGCTGATCCGAGCTCTGAGCTCGTACCTTGCAGCTAGCTGATCCGAGCTCAAAGCTCCCTCCTCGTAGCTTGAGTGCCAGCTCCCACCTCGCAGATGGTAGTGCAGGGTTTAAATGAAGGAGGCAAGCCGTTTGGTTTTCAGGTACTGACAAAATGACAAAAGCTGCTTTAACAGCACAGACTGAATACGTGTCTCTCGCCCCTTTCCTAGCTCACCGAGACCAGCTAAATCAATGAATGAACTCACGTCACCTCTCCGGTGCGTCTCCTAAAAGCGTCCGGGCGCTACAGGGAATTCTGACTGATAGTCCTAGTGATCTCCACACAAGCCCCCCCCAGAATTCACTGTGGCAGAAAAGCTCAACCGTTTAGGGGTCCGGATGACGCGGCCAAACCTTCCCAGTCTCTTGCCCGCAGGCGAGGGCCTGACCGGAACACTGGAGGGGTCAAGGCCCATATCAGATTCAGTGTTAGGGCGATTAACAGGGTCAGGGTCAGGGTCAGGGTCTGAGTCGGGGGCAGGATTTCTTGACCTGAGAGCAGGAGGGCGACCTCTGCGTGGGGGACAGACGACCTCTACAGGCGAATCCAGGTCAACGTGAGCCGGCTTCAAGCGGTCTACTGTAACACGGTCAGACCTACCACCGATGTCCAAAACGAAAAACTTGTCCCCAGACTCCAAAACTCGAAAAGGCCCATCGTAAGGGGGTTGCAAAGGGCTACGATGCATATCACGACGCACAAACACGAAACGCGCATCAGCAACCCTGGGAGAACGTGGGAGCGCGGCAAACTGTGATGCGTCGTGGGCACTGGGGCAAATGACTCCGCACTGTCCCGCAGAACTGAGCGCTGGCACGTGGCTGACCAAGGGACTCAACAGTTGGGTAGGAACTCCCCTGAGACGCGCAAAGGTTGAAGGTAAACCAGTTCTGCAGACGATGCCATCAGATCAGCCTTAGGGGCCGTCCTAAGACCAAGTAGGACCCACAAAAGCCATCGCTCATTGAGGGACGCCTTCAATGAGCGATGAACACGCTCACACATTCCATTAGTCTGAGGGTGATAAGCCGTGGTCCAATGCAGCGTGACCCCCAACTGGCGAGCGATCACCGCCCACAACTGATGTGAACTGAGCCCCGCGGTCAGAGGACAAATCAGCCCTGACCCCGAAGCGCGAGACCCACGAACCAACGAAAGCTCGAGCGACCTCAGCAGTGGTGGTAGATGTCAGCAGTATTACCTCCGGCCAACGTGTGGTCCTATCTACGTGAGTCAGATCCAATCAAATCCCTGTTCGCTACTAAAAATTGAAGGTACTAGCCAATCAGGGAGCGCATCGCTACCAAGAATTGAAAGACTCGGCCAATCAGGGCACGCATGTCTACCAAGAGTTTACCAAGAATGAACCGCTTTCACTGTCTGGAGTGTCTGGGGCTGAGAGCATAAAGCGCTAGCCAGTGCTACGCCACCACCATCAACACAATGCACACAGCACTTATACGCCGGTATATGCACTTATTATAGCTAGCCACCTCTACAGCATTTCCAGTAATACGGGAGTATGCAGCTGAAATCCTCTATGGAAAGCAACCTCACAGCAATCTTATCTATGATCAGTAGGTAATGTTGTGCTTCACTTCGGGGTGTTTATTCTGGAAAAGAGAGAGAGCCAACTTTTTTATTTTTTAGTCAGTGACATTTCCTTCTGAGGTCTCCAACGGCGATTTAATGGATTGAGGGTTTTTCTTTATAATAATAATACGTTTATTTATATAGCACCTTTCAAGAGCAGACGTCACAAAGTGCTTTACAATAAAATCAACAACAAAAGGCAAGTAAGAGAAAACAGATAGCAAAAATCACAAAGCAACAACATGATAAAAAAGATAATTTTTTACAAATATAAAAACAAATTAAACAAAAGCAAGTCTACAAAAATGGGTCTTAAACTGCTTTTTAAAGGAGTCCACTGTGTCCACAGTTTCGGAACTATAGCCTCAAAAGCACAGTCTCCTTTTGCTTTGAGCCTGGAACGAGGAACAACCAACAAACCCTGATCAGAGGACCTCAGATTCCTACTGGGCTTATATGGCTGCAGTAGCTCTTTACTGTAGACAGGTGCCTGACCATGCAAGGCTCTGTAAACAATTACAAGAATCTTGAAAAGGATTCTGAATTCAATGGGAAGCCAGTGTAGAGATTTCAGGATTGGCATTAAATGAGACCTTTTGGGGGACCTGGTCAGGAGCTTAGCAGCAGCATTTTGGACCAATTGTAAGTGGTGAAGGGATGTCTTGCTAAGACAGGTGAAAAGAGAATTGCAGTAATCAAGACCTGAGGAAATAAATGCATGTATAATCATTTCCAACTCAGCTGTGGAGACAATGGGCCTGAGTTTGGCAATGTTTCTCAGCTGGTAGAAGCAGGAGCGAACCAAGTAATTTACATGCTGGTCAAAACTCAATGCCTGGCCCAGAGAAATGCCTAGATTACGGAGGGTGAGTTTAACAGAAGCGGATAAAGAGCCAAGACATTCCATCACCTTCGGGACAACGCCATCTGGGGCAGAAAAAAGAACTTCTGTTTTTTTCAGTATTTAGCTGCTGAAAATTGTCTGCCATCCAATCTTTTACAGAGTCGAGCCAATTCAGTAGAACAGCCAGTCTTGAAACATTTTGAGGCTTAAACGAAAAGTATAATTGAATATTTGTCCGCATAACAATGGAAGGAGACATCATTAAAATTGCTTATTATCTGCCCGAGAGGAAGCAAGTACAATATAAACAGCAGCGGGCCTAGGACAGAACCTTGGGGAACACCACAAAAAAGAGATTCAGCTGATGAGACATACTCATGGACTGTAACCGAGAAAGTCCTGTCTGACAGGTACAAGGAAAACCAATCCAAAGCTGATCCAGAAATACCCACCCACTGCCTGAGCCTCTCAATCAAAATACGGTGGTCCACCGTAGCAAAAGCAGAACTGAGATCTAACAGAACCAATACAGTACATTCTCCTGCACCAGCCTTCATTAGCACATCATTTGATATTCTGAGAAGAGCTGTTTCTGTTGAGTGCAACTGACAGAAGCCAGACTGAAAGTTGTCTAAAATGTTGTGCTCATCTAAGACAGCTGTTACCTGCTTAGCAACCACTTTTTCTAAGACCTTAGCTATAAAAGGTCATTTAGAAATAGGCCTGTAGTATATATCTTTTAATATAAGGAGAGAAGTGCGATGGTTCAGAGAGACTTGTCAACACAGTCTCCTGCGCATATGCATATGTGTATGCGTATAGACATTTCACACCTCGCATTATGCACAATTGCATATTGTTATTATTACTGAACACACTGAACAATAAACTGCATTCATTTTAACCTGGCATTCCTCTTTGACCCTTACCACTGCACACCCAGCCGTCTTAAGGTTCTAACACTTAGATCCCAGGATATCTGCACCCTGTAGTCACTCACCTGTACACTAGTGTCATAGCAGGATACACAATGTATTTATGCAGGCTACACAAGCAAGTCACCTCCACGTCAACCAAGATAGACAGCGATCCGTATTGAGCCACACTACTGGCAGACAGCAGTCTCCTTCGTCTATACCTAACCGTTAGCCCAGAGGAAAGGTTAAAACACTATATAATCAAGTTAACATTCAATTAATCCCGTTGCAGTAAAAAAACTACATGCATTCCTTTGCCACTCAGGTACTGCCACTGTTTGGTTTGCGGAGGGGTTTCTTACAATTGGCGACCTCAATGTTATAAGTTCTGTTGGTGACCTGTTTGATGTATCTGAGGGGTTTCTTAGATAGGTGATCATCAGTATTCTGAATATTCCCACTAGAATGCAGAGTAATTTACACCATTAAAAAAACACATTGATTTAGCTTGACAAAAACTTTTAGATGCATTGGGCAAGAAAAACATCGGAAAGATTTCAGTTACATGGGGGTTAAAATTTAGATTAAATTTCTCCTGTCATTATGTAAAGACATCACACATATGGCTAAAATTTAAGAAAAAAATAAAAATTAGAATACAATCAAACTATGTATGTCGTAAGATATAAATTAAAAAAGCACAAATAAAAGCTTTTAAGCTCAAATGAAATCAAGCACATGTATCCAACATAAAGGTAAGCCATATACTCCGGGATCAGTGCTTTGGATACACCTACAGTGATACATCTTTTATTTAATGTATGAAAATGACATTTTCCTTCATTACATAAAATCCTCACTCTTTCCTTTGCGATCACAGCCATTTGCGCTGGCCCTGAGCAAGATGATTTTCCTCTTCACTGGCCAGCTAAAACAAATGAGAAATAGTCACAAATACAGATTCAGAGAAGCAATATCACAAACAGAAACATGGGAAAACCAAATCATCAAAATACAGCCAAGCCAAGTTTACAGTGCATCGCAGTACCTTTGAATGATGTGAGATCTTCTGGATTCTGTTTTGGTGGGAGTACCTTGAAAACAAACGAGATGTGAAAAAGTATTAATGAATATAAATGTTGACATAAATGTCAGTCATTATGGAAGCAAACTCGTTGAACTGGCACATATCAAAATTTAACAATGTATTCAGGCTACCAAGTCTCATAGTCATGCATCTACAGAAAATGATAATGCATTACATTTTTTTACATACATTATGAATTAGCATCAATTAAAAATAAAATGAAAACAAAGAAAGAATTGGATAAAGATAGTACCTTCAGTCTTTGTTTTCCAGAATAGTATAAAGTACAATGCTCCAAGAAGCTACAAATACAATATAAATATAATGAATTAAATGACAAAAAATTCTGAGAAGAAGGCACTAAATTACAGAATGAATGGTCAAATCACTAGTATGCTGTAAAAATTAATTGAATTCAGTAATACCTTTTTGGATATAAGTACTAATTTATCAAAAAACACATGAAATCTAAATTTATTTTATTATTGTGTACTCAAAGGTGAATGAGGGATAATGCCTTTTTTTGTCATTGTTGGATTTTCTTCCCAATCAGAAAACAATATTATGCTCAGAAGGATTTGTGGTATCAGAACCTGAAGAAAAAGTTGATTATGAAAAGACCTTTTTTTAATAAAATGGTCTAACAATACATCAGAAAATTATGAAATACCATTTGCTTCAGTGGATTGTTTTTCATTACTGAAATGTTCAAGGTCTCCACACAGGTTTTCTGAAATACATATTGTAAGGCAGAGAAAAAGTAACATAACATAACTGGCCATTCAGCCCAACAGTGTTCGCCATTTTCCTACCACTAAAGTGAAATTGGTGCTTGGGTTACCTACAAACTAGATGGCATCTAGCACCATATCAAACCTGGCCTTGAGAACCCCCAGAGTTTCTGCCACTACTACATGACACGGCAAGCTATTCCACGCAGTGACTATTTACTGCCTGTGTGAAAAAACACTTCCTAATGTCTGTGCGGAAGTTGGCTTTTGCTCATTTCCATTTATACCCTCTCGTTCTAGCTTTTATCTTTCATATCAGGAACCAATTTGGTTGCCCTTCTCTGAACCATTTCCTTTTAATCTTTGTTCTAGTACAGTTCCCAGAACTACACACAACACTCTAAGTGTGGTCTGACAAAGGTACTGTGGTCTGTAAAGGTAAGTACGGTATTCAATAAGTAGGTTCTCCGGTGAAGATTAGATGGGTGGACAGACTTCATCGTTTAAGGGTCTCCTGTGAGACAAAGACATTCACAGCACAAAATGACTCACTAAGAGGTCAGAAATATTAACAAGTGGAAATGGAAACAGTAAATTTCTCACCTGTGGGTGGCTTTGACAAAAACATGTCATTCTGTGGTGTCATCCTGTAAGCTGTTTAACAAAGTGGAACACACACACATGGGATAGCGGCAGTCAGTTAATTTAAACAATGTTAGGTTTCTGTATTTTTGTTTCTATACATCTTTAAACAATACGTTCAGTACTTCAGATAATACTGTCTGTAGCCCATATTGCACGTTTTCCCTACTCCTACATTTCCAGTGCTCAATACAAGTCGTTTGAATGAGAACTCTCCACAACATGTGTTGACCAATGTGGAACAGTGAACGGAGCAGCAGTGTGGTACCATGGGGAAGGAACTCTACTTGTAAACTTGCAGGTTTGATTCCAAAGTACCACACTGCCAAAGGTACCCTTGATCAACGCACTTAACCTGGATTGCTTTAGTATGGAATCCAGCTGTGTAAATAGGACCTATGTGAAAATGCAGAAGTTCTGTACGTTGCTGTGGTAAATGCCTGTAATGTAAAAGAAACGCAATGAGCTGGTAGCACAATTCACACTCACCCAACTTCCTTTTCTTTCTCAGGCAAACACAGCCCAAGACTGTGAGGATGAGTCCGAGCAAGACTGAGCTGGCCACAGAAACCAGAACTTTCCACTTTAGGACTGACAGACAAGGGAACACAAAACAAAGGGAGGAACCCAAAATCATGCAACTCATTGTAAATGACCAACATTATGACCTGTATGGCTGAACTACATTGGCTGCATTAGCTGCATGGATTGGCTTCGACTGCTTATCCTTAAACTCAAAATACCATGGTGCACTGTGGAGTACTGACTGAGTCTATTGCAAACAAGATAGCGTGACTTCCTGTCACACACTGTGCTCACCACGAGCGCTTGAAGGGTGGGTGAGGAAGTGGTCTTGGGTGAGGCACATTTCATTAATAGCCTGACAAAAGGAGTGGAACTCACCAATGTTGTGTGCTCTAAATCCTTCGCTGATCTCTGTGTAAGACGGTTGGCCTGTTCGGTTTCCTCTGCATTTATATTCACTGCTGTAAGAGTCGTTTCCAGCGGTGAGTGTGAGTCTATCCCCGCTGGGGTCCAGTGGAAGATGCCGTCCGTCTCTGTACCACGTGTAGTTCCACTCAGCAGAGCTCCCCTCAACCTGACACATCAGAGTCAGACTGGCTGACCTGAAGATCTCTGTCCATGCAGTCTCCAGAGTCAGCACAGCCTGAGGACGAGCTGAAATGCCACAATGATTAGGAAATGGTTGATTAGAGCATCATGCACAACTATAAATTACAATACATCAAAACGTCATGCCCAAAACATGATTGAAAATATCACTTATTTGGTGCATGTATGTTTTCACTTCGATGTCGCTGTTTGCCCGGTGGAAATGTCATGTTTAAACAGGCAAAGGCCTTCCCCCAAACTGTAGGGGAAGCACAGAATAGTCTAGAATGTGATTGTATTCTGTAGAATTCAAATTAGCCTTCATTAGAACTAAGGGGCCTAGCCCAAACCATGAAAAACCACCCAGACCAAGTAGTGTCCAGATACCTTTGGTCATATACTGTATAGAACACTGCTGAATTATTAGCTTTATCATATACTAGACTGATAAAAAGCAGTGAAATTGTATTCTTATGTTACCAGTTATGCTGAGCTGGAGAGAGTCACTGTACGGTGTGTAGAAAGCGGGTCTCCCTCTCCCTGCTCGGCACCAGTACTCTCCACCATGTGAAACTGCAGCAGAGTGGATGGTGTAACTGGACCCGTCAGTGCTGCTGGAGTCAGTGCTGGTCAGTGCTGCTCCCTGTGTTTCTTTGTACCAAAGATACTCCCAGCCAGCAGGATCAGTGCCAGCCCTACAGGTCAGGGTCACTGTATCTCCTGTGAAGATCTCTCCACTGGGGGGGTCCAGAGTTAGCAGGGGTTTGGGGGCCTCCCCTACAAAACAGGTATAATTTCACCCACAGGTAAAACACTCAGAAATTGTTGGTGGGGCAGAGATGAACATACATTTCAGATGCACTTTAAAAAAACTAACCATATAAACAGGCACGAAGAACAATCCACAACAATATTTAAAGTAAAACAATTTAGCATAACTTGAAATACCATATAATTATTAATTTGTATCATTATGTAATAAATGAGATCTTACCGTTAACTTTTGAGTGCAACCCATATTGCTGCTGCCAGTATAAAGTACTCTTTCCTTATGTTGGCCTTTACATGTGTATGTTCCTGAGTCTGACTGAACAGCAGACAGGATCTCATAGGTGCCTTTAGCATTGCCCACAGGAAGTTCTCGTCCATCTCTGTACCATTTATGCATCCACACAGGAGAGTGGTCCTGAATGTCACAGTGCAGAGCCGCTCTCTCTCTGTTAAAGATGTCTGTCCATCCAGTCTGTAGAGTCAGAACCACAGGTGGGGGTGCTGGACAGACCAGGACACAAAGTGCAAGATGAAGATGGAGTCACAGGAATATCTGCTTTACATGGATTGCTGATGCTTGTCGGTCGACAACTATCTATACAATATTACAAAGGTTAAAAAAAATCATTTGCAAATGCTGGATATTAATTATTCAACTTTTACATAAGCATGTGTATGTTTCAGCTAACTCTCACAACACAACAACATTACTCACCATCTACAGTCAGTGTCACATCATTGCTCTTTTCAGTGTAAACATCTCTTCCTGGTATTCTCCCTTTGCAGGAGTATCTTCCACTGTGTGACTGATCTAGAGCTGGGATTGTGTGCTCATTTCCTCTGGAGAGCGCACTGTTCATAGAGGCTCCATCTCTGTACCACAGATAACTCCACCCAGTCTGACGGGTCTGAATCTCACATTTGAGAGTCACTTTCTCAGTGGGGTAGAACTTCCTCCATGCAGGGTTCAGGGTTAGCACAGCAGGCTGTGGAGCTGCCAGTACAGGACACAATCAAACCCAGCACAGGGACAAAGAATTTCAGCAGTTCAGAAGAATTCAGTTAATATGTCTGCATTTACTGATGAAAAATGCCAAGTACAAACTTTTTTTTTTCAATTTCTATCTACAATAACACAATAATAGGACTTTAACTTAAAAATAGTCTTAGACACGACATTTCTTAAAATATTCTTAATTTGGCTTTAATTACAATTAAAATAATTATTGGAAGTCTATCTAATCATTGTGCAGTTAGAGGTGGAGGGGTGGGAGAGAAGTACCTATTTTACTAGCCTGTAATGCATGTAAAATAGGCATTAAGTTGCAAGAAATATTGCAAAAAGGAGTTAAGCTTAAATGTGCGAGGTCAAGTAAACATTGAGGCAAAAAGGTTATTCCCAGTCAGGAATTGCAAAGCAGCTTTAAGATTTCCAGGTGCAGTTTTCAGTACACACTCAGAAGGCAGAAGACAAATATCTTGTGCTGGGTAGCAAGAGAAACTGTCATAAAACTACACCACAGCTACAGGAGGAACTCAATGCTACTAGAGAGAAACCAGTTCCCCTGATTACAGTGAAATGGCAACTACGATCATATAAAAGGAAGCATGCAAAAATGTTCAGACAGCAAATGTTTATGCATTTGTGCTTGTATGCAAGTACAATGAAAATAATATTCATTTTGTTTTTGTATGTGTGTGTCTGTGTGTGTAGACATGCATGTGCTCATGTGTGTTTGTATGCATGTACAGTAATGGCACTACGATTCATTTTATTTTAGTTGTACCAGGTGAAGGTGAACTGTGAAAGTAACATTATAATAGCATTACATAATAATTAGCTGTATCATATACTAGACTGATAAAAAGCAGTGAAATGTACTTCTTATGTTACCAGTTATGCTGAGCTGGAGAGAGTCACTGTACGGTGTGTAGAAAGCGGGTCTCCCTCTCCTTGCTCGGCACCAGTACTCTCCACCATGTGAAACTGCAGCAGAGTGGATGGTGTAACTGGACCCGTCAGTGCTGCTGGAGTCAGTGCTGGTCACTACTGCTCCCGGTGTTTCTTTGTACCAGATATACTCCCAGCCAGCAGGATCTATGCCAACCCTGCAGCTCAGGGTCACTGTATCTCTTGTGAAGATCTCTCCACTGGGGGGGTCCAGAGTCAGCAGGGGTTTGGGGGCCTCCCCTACAAAACAGGTATAATTTCACCCACAGGTTAAAACACCAGAAAACCAGAGTAACATTAAGACACTTGCTATTATTAACAGGACTGCACAAACCATAACTCACCATATAATAAAGTTACTTGTTATGTAACAGATGTTTACTCACCCAGAATTTACCCAGACCATTGACCATGTTTATGTAGGTGTGCTTGTATGCAAGTACAATGAAAATAATATTCATTTTGTTTTTGTATGTGTGTGTCTGTGTGTGTAGACATGCATGTGCTCATGTGTGTTTGTATGCATGTACAGTAATGGCACTACGATTCATTTTATTTTAGTTGTACCAGGTGAAGGTGAACTGTGAAAGTAACATTATAATAGCATTACATAATAATTAGCTGTATCATATACTAGACTGATAAAAAGCAGTGAATTGTACTTCTTATGTTACCAGTTATGCTGAGCTGGAGAGAGTCACTGTACGGTGTGTAGAAAGCGGGTCTCCCTCTCCTTGCTCGGCACCAGTACTCTCCACCATGTGAAACTGCAGCAGAGTGGATGGTGTAACTGGACCCGTCAGTGCTGCTGGAGTCAGTGCTGGTCACTACTGCTCCCGGTGTTTCTTTGTACCAGATATACTCCCAGCCAGCAGGATCTATGCCAACCCTGCAGCTCAGGGTCACTGTATCTCTTGTGAAGATCTCTCCACTGGGGGGGTCCAGAGTCAGCAGGGGTTTGGGGGCCTCCCCTACAAAACAGGTATAATTTCACCCACAGGTTAAAACACCAGAAAACCAGAGTAACATTAAGACACTTGCTATTATTAACAGGACTGCACAAACCATAACTCACCATATAATAAAGTTACTTTTTATGTAACAGATGTTTACTCACCCAGAATTTACCCAGACCATTGACCATGTTTATGTAGGTGTGCTTGTATGCAAGTACAATGAAAATATTATTTGTTTTGTTTTTGTATGTGTGTGTCTGTGTGTGTAGACATGCATGTGCTCATGTGCGTTTGTATGCATATACAGTACACAAACCATAACTCACCATATAATAAAGTTATTTGTTATGTAACAGATGATTGCTCACCCAGCAATCACCCAAACCCTACAATACAATACAATAAAATAAGTTCTTATATAGCACTCTTCATGCATACATCCCAGGGTGCTTTACAAAAAAAATAAAAATAATGAATAAATAAATAAATAAATAACCAACCTAAGAAGTCAAAACTAAGAGGAATAGGCACATGAGAATCATGGTACGTATAAATTAACATAAATATAGGTCTGTGTAGTTTTCACAGCACAGCATCATTACTCACCATCTACAGTCAGGGTCACATCTTTGCTCATTTCAGTGTAAACAGCTCTTCCTGGTATTGTTGCTTTGCAGGAGTATATTCCACTGTGTGACTGATCTAGAGCTGGGATTGTGAACTCATTTTCTCTGGAGAGCGCACTGTTCATAGAGCCTCCATCTCTGTACCACAGATAACTCCACTCAGTCTGACGGGGCTGAATCTCACATTTGAGAGTCACTTTCTCAGTGGGGTAGAACTTCCTCCATGCAGGGTTCAGGGTTAGCACAGGAGATTGTAGAGCTGCCAGTACAGGACTCAATCAAACCCAGCACAGGGACAAAGAATATCACTTTCTCAGAATTTTTTTTCTTTTTTTCAGCAGGCATTCAGGAATCTTCCTGGTACATGTATTAATACATCAGTGAATATTTCTTAGGCAATATAAATTTTCATTTTCCATTGTAAAATTTTAATTGTACAAAGTGCCCTGGTTAATAGAATCCACTAAGTGTCACAATATAAACACAGTTAGTTTTAATGAAGCTCCAACTGTCTCTGTGCCAATTTTACAGTCACAAGAGCGTAATAAGGCATGCTAAATACAGTGATGTGACAAGAAGAACTATATGTGCATATTCCAGATTATTAAGAAAGATACGGACTACAAAGCAATTTATTATTGCCCTTAACTTACAAATGCATTGTTGCAAATGCTGGATTTTAGTCACAATCAAAAATTGGTAAGTAACCTTTGATCATTTCGGACAGTGTAGAAGTGTGTTTATTAAAAAAAAAAGGAAAACCTTCATTTAATTGTTAGTCAAAATGAAGTTTGAGTGAAGACTGAATCTAGGGCAGTGTGTGCCTTCAATATTCCCTTTATTTTCCATAAAATGCACTTTATGGATAAAGCAGTACGAATAAGATGCACGTGAATAATAAAAATACTTGCCTGCCTCTTGTACAAAGAAAATCAGGACAACCAGTCCAACTGGAGGGAATAAAATGAAAATTAGGGTTATTTTAACCAATAAAGCAAATCAGCAGCACAAATGTAGTGCACAAAAACAAAAACAAGAGAGAAACAAAAGAAATTTGCAAAGCCTCCTTGTGTCATTGATGTATAGAAGGGAACAGAGGGTAGTATTTGTAAGTAGGAGTGAGAGGCAGTGTTCAGCGTAGTTATTTTGATGGTAAAGCCTGAAAAGCACTTTGAAAGCACAGAGACCCTATAAACCTACACTTAGGGAGATAGCATACCATCCACTCCAGTCTGCCATGTGATTTTATTAGTACTTCATAAACATGTAACAGGTTGTGTTCAAAAAATGAGAAAGAAATGTACTTTCTGGCTAAATTATATTAATTCCACACAACAGGACGATGTTCTTATTCACACAGTGATACATGGTGACTCATTCACACCTAGAATGCATCATTCACAATGTTATTCTGATTATGAGTCTAATTCCTTCTTGTTTTAATTCACTATAAGAAAGGCTAAATGAAAAACTCACCTGTTGCTGTGGTGAACTCATACATGTTGAGCTTTCTCTCCCCTGCTCTTTCTCAAACAGGTACAGCCCTGCAGCGCTGGCTGGTTTTGTTGGCGGATGTGTCTCATTCTTTTAATAGAGCCGTGGTCAGAAACTTGTTAAAGCTACTTCTCAGGAACCAGGTTAAAAATAAAAATAAATAAAAAAACACTTCTAAAGAACTCACAGACACAAACCTGCACATTCACTCTTGTATAGTGTATACCTTTCTGGAATTAGTATATTTATTTATGCATTCATTTGTTTGCTTGTTTTCAATTATTTATTATATTATGGTTATGAATGTAGCCTACAGCAATGTGACAGCACAATGAGAGGAGAAAATAATGAAGATCATGATCTACACACGAGATGAGCGTGCACTTAGAGACAGGAAATGAGATACAAGGGAGAATACAGAGCAGTAAAACCCCTTCTGCATCACACCTTTTTTATCACAAGTCTGAAAATGACATGCCCACAATAAAATGGCTACTGTCCTTGACCCCATTTGACTACAGGCATAATCCTGGGCTCTGCTGAAACGTAACCCTTGGAGGTTTGTTTTCCAAGAGTCAGAATTGCTCTAAATAATCGATAAATCTGAGAGGGAAGTAATAGATGCTTAACAGTGTAAGTGGAAGTTTTTTCTCACCTAAAAGATGATTTATTTTAATTTAATTTGTAGAATGGAAAAAAATGCCTAGTGGGTTTAAAAATACAATGAAGCCACAGCCACATCATTGGGCAAATCCTGGTTCAAAATTGAATACCACCAAAAATGTTTTGCATTGTTTTTTTTCTAAGCTATGTCTAGCCAGGTTTCCAAAAAGGCCATTTGGAGATTCCAAAAGGACACTTGGTTACCAAATGATATTATGGGTGTTTATAGATGTAAAATACTATATATCATATACTATGTGCTAGTTGAAGACATTTGTGGAAATGCTCACTTTTCCTGCGCCTGCCACTCTCCACCACCCTCCCCTTGCTCTCCCCTTGCTACCTCTGGCAGCAGCAGGTCTGGAAGACTGTAGAAAATATCTACATCAGTTATCCAGTTTACTAATCCATTAACTGAAGTCCATTGATAAAAGTTTTGTTTAATTTTTTTAACCAAATACTCCACCCCCATCAACATGTCAAACACGTACCATAATTTCACATCACATATAGCATTCAATATCCGGCCTACTCCTTATTTATAAGAGTACTGAATATTACATTGCAGGCATTTAGAAGACGCGACTTACAACATTTTACATAGCATTTACATTGCATCCATTCATACAGCTGGATATACAGCTACTGAAGTAATGCAGGTTAAGTACCTTGGTCAAGGGAACAAAGGCACTGTTCTACCTGGGAATTATGCCGCCCATATAATAATACATATATTGTGAGAATGTATTTAGATGCTCACCGATATAAATTTGAATCAAGTCCTTCATTGAACAAGTCCTCTGCACGTTTTTTTGGATGAAAACTTACTGTGGTTTTTGTTCACTGGATCCTTCTCGTGAAAAAGACACCGACTTTATCGTCATATGTCGACAGTGGATTTCCAAAACGTACTGAAGGTGAGGAACCCCCAATCCTTTTTTGGCATCCCACATGTTAGAAGATAAGGGACCGCTCTCTAAATCATCGCCACCGTAAGATGGGTTATAGAGATAGAACCGTGAGTTTTAACACTTTCAAACGGTATGTCGTGTTACCAGGCTGATTGAATTTCACCATAATGCAACTGAACGAATGCAAATGAACCCACTCCACGGGGTTAAGGCAAAGGCTGTTTATGTACACATTTATCAGGCCCGTATACGACTGGCTTTACCAGAGCGCTTGGCATTATTGGGTTCTCTCTGCAGATAACATAGTTTAGTGTCATAACGCACAAAACTTTGCTAAGCCCATTGTCACTGAATAGTTCCGTATGCCGTTTATGTTCGCCGGTCGGGGCTCAGCTCTCCATCACACCACGCCACCCGCTTCCCGTGTCACACCAGCAAACACCGCCCATTGCTGACGCTACAGCGCTCGGGACATTGACGGAACGCCTCAGCGCAGCTGCGTGCACACGCAGACAGACACCCAGCCGCACCAGACTAGAGTGAAACAAGCCGCGCCTGCGGCGGATTTGTACAAGACCCCGGCTATCTTTAAAAAAAGGCAGCTTGCCTCGCAACCGAGAGGCAATCCACGGTAACTAGACAACATTGCCTTTTCCCCAGTTTCTAGCCAAGACCCACTCGCTCTCGGACAAGGCTGCTGCTGAAGACGGTTCCGGTGTTCTGTCGATTTGGCCTGCCTTGTCGAAATGTTCTACCTGTAAATTTATAGTCATGTCTATTACCATATCGGGTAAATACTTCCGCGACTAAACTGCGCTACTTTAGTAGAAATGTCAGAAGACCGGCTGTTGACGCGCTGCGGGAAGGCAGAATCTGCAGCTGATTTCCCCGTGAAGCAGCGGGGCATCGCTTTTGTTAAACGAATTTTTATTTGGCTTTTACTTTCGTTTTGACACCGAGGCGTGGATTGTTACCGTGTGCGGGACGTAAGCTGTACCGTGGTTGCCTTTAGTAAAGCTAGAACTGGTGACTTTTTTGGGTCCTGTCTGGCTAACATTAAACTGCAGCATGAACCACAGAGGCTTCCATTTCACCTAACTGAAGTGAATTTTTCACTTATTGAAAGAAAAAAACAGGGCCAATCCATAGCATCTGAGTACAATAAAATATGTTTGTCTTTCACATCTGAAATAGTGACCCCTGCTTTGCTCAAGTTCATTTTTGGCTGTCATAATTCTTCCCTTTAAGAGCATTAAAAAGCTTTCAACAGGTAATATGATCTTGCCAGTATATTTTCACATTAATAAAACAATGTTTTAATATACAATATGTAGTTCCTCAATCTTAAGTTGAATTATAAATGTATATTTGTTGTTACCAAGTCTATCAACATCGATAAAATACACGCATGTATAAGTTTGTCAATTCGATTAAATAAGTCCAATCAAGTTCAAAATAGCAGTATTTTCTGTTCTAGACTAGTGGCCCCACCTAATGTTTTCTGAAGGAAATACAGCTCTTGGTGATGCATTTTGAATAATATTGTGTGCTTCTACATAAAAAAAAATTATACTTGGCACTCATCAGTTTTCTGAATGTTCCCATTAGAATGCAGAGTCATTTACACAATAAAAAACTCTTACTTAAGCATGTCAAAAACCTTTTACATGTTTGGGCAAGCAAAACATCAGCAAGCTTTCTGTTACTTGCGGGTTAGAATTTTAATGAAATTTCTCCAGTCATTATGAAAGAATATAACACACATGGTGAAAATGAAAGCAAAAAATAATTAGGATGAAATCAAACTTAACATTTGAAGAATAAAGGTTAAAATATATATCAAGTCTTGAATGCCTTATAATTTCACAGCTATGTAGTAAGTAGTAAATAAAGGTCATGAAATGAAATGAAGCACATGTATGCAGTCTAAAGGTAAGCCATGTAGTCAGAGATCAGTGTTCTGGATACACATACAGTACAGTCATCTCAGAAACCATGGGATGACATTTTCCTACATTACATAAAATCCTCACTTTTTCCTTTGCGATCACAGCCATCTGCACTGGTCCTAAGCAAGATGTTTTTCTCTTCACTGGCCTGCTAAAACAAATGAGAAATAGTCACAACTACAGGTTCAGAGAAGAAGTGTCACAAACAGAAATATGGCCAAACCAAATCATCAAAATACACCCAGGCAGAGATAACAGTGCATCATAGTACCTTTGAATGATGTGAGATCTTCTGGATCCTCTTTTGGTGGGGGTACCATGAAAGCAAACACGAGATATGAGAAAGTATTAGCTTCATTTAGTCTCCAGGGCTAGCACAGCCAGAATGATTATGAAATGGTTCAACTCTGAAGCTATTGTATGATAATTCATATAAATCTGTGTGCAAAAAACATGATTCAAAATATTATTTACTTGTATATTTTTATATATTTACTATTTAAAGATCTACTATTTGTGCGTGTTAATAATTCATTTCATTTGTAGCAGAAGTGAACTTGGAAATCAACAACAGTACAAATAACACTGAAGAATTTTGCTTTATCTTACTACATTACATTACAGGCATTTGGCAGACGCTCTTATCCAGAGCAACGTACAACAAAGTGTATAACCATAACCAGGAACAAGTATGTTGAAAACCCTGGAGAGAAGTACTGTTCCAAGTGCAGGGAATAACCGCATAGTTCAACTTGGACCCTGAAGGTTAAACTGATTACACTAGACAGATTTTTAAAAATCAATAAAAAAAACTGAATTTAATTTCTTTTGTTACTAGTTATGTAGAGCTTGGAGAGCCACTGTATACTTGCCTCATCTTATACTAGACAGAGGAAAAAAAAAGAAAAGAGTTGTAATTTATTTATGAAATTACCACAAAATGTCATCATAGTCTCCAGGGTTGGCACAACCTGAGGATGAGCTGAAACGCCAGAATGATTATGAAATATTTCTTTAGACCATCATACTCTACAATAAATTATATTTCATCGAAATCCCTGCTTCTGTATTTGTTTGACAACATATGCTGACGTATGCATGTGAACGTGCCTTAATAATGACACTGCTTCATTTTAATTCAGTTTTAGCAAAGGAGAACTCTGAAATCAGCAACACAAGAAATGACATTACAGTTGTCTCCTTTGTCTCATATAGACTGATAAACAGCATTTCCTATGTTACCAGTTATACTGAGCTGGAGAGAATTAGAAATACTACATTTTAATTATTACATTTGTATCATTATGTAATAAATGACATCTTACCATTAAGTTTGAGTGCAAACATATTGCTGCTGCAGTACTCTTTCCTTATGCTGTCCTTTACATGTGTATGTTCCTGAGTCTGACTGAACAGCAGACAGGATCTCATAGGTGTCCTCAGCTGTGTCCACAGGAAGTTTGTGTCCATCTCTGTACCATTTATGCATCCACACAGGAGAGCTGTCCTGAATGTCACAGTGCAGAGCCGCTCTCTCTGTGTTAAAGATGTTTGTCCATCCAGTCTGTAGTCAGAACCACGGGTGCGATTGCTGGACAGACCAGTCAACAAAGTGCAAGATGAAGATGGAGTCACAGAAACACCTGCTTGGATGGATTGCTGATGCCTGTCAGTCATCAACTTTCTATATATTACAAAGGTAACACCAAAAATAATTTGCAAATGCTGGATATTAATTATTGAACTTTTACATAAGCATTAATATATGTCTAGCTAACTCTCACAGCACATCAACATTACTTACCATCTACAGTCAGTGTCACATCGTTGCTCTTTTCAGTGTAAACAGCCCTTCCTGGTGTTCTCCCTCTGCAGGAGTATCTTCCACTGTGTGACTGATCTAGAGCTGGGATTGTGTACACATTTCCACTGCTGGAGAGTGCACTGTTCATAGAGGCTCCATCTCTGTACCACAGATAGCTCCACTCAGTCTGACAGGACTGAATCTCACATTTGAGAGTCACGTTCTCAGTGGGGTAGAACTTCCTCCATGCAGGGTTCAGGGTTAGCACAGGAGATTGTAGAGCTGCCAGTACAGGACACAATCAGACCCAGCACAGGGACAAAGAACTTCACCTCTTCAGAATTGTTTTGTGTAAAAGTGTGTTTATTAAAAAAAAAAAAAAAATGAAAACGTTCATTTAATTGTTAGTCGAAATTAAGTTTGAGTGAAGACTGAATCTAGGGCAGTATGTGCCTTCAACTGCAGTGTGCGCAATTATAATGTGGTTACACTTTAGGAGCCTAAATGTGAACAGGCAGCCCAATGGAGACAGCCTGACGAACTTAATTCCTTTTCAATCACTAATACGTTCTCTCTGTTCTACTGTATACACACACACACACACACACACACACACACACACACACACACACACTACTCTTGCTCTACAGTTTTTTTATTTTTTATTTTATTTACACCCCCCCCCCAGACACCACTGCTTTCATTAGAACATTTTGTCTCTATATTTACTCTTTACTGCTTAATGGTCTTGCGTATCTTTTGTTTTCTGTTTCCTGAAAATGTTATTATTATTATTATTATTATTATTATTATTATTATTATTATTATAATAATAATAATAATAATAATAATAATAATAATAATAATAATAATAATAATAATAATAATAATAATAATAATAATAATAATAATAAAAAAATATATATATTGCATGTTTTGTAATCACTGAACTTAATATTTCAAAAAAAAAATTTGGAATTCAGCTTGGCCACACATTTCCCTTGTATTTTGTACTGGGAAGGAAATTGAAATTCTCCAATACTGTCCTCCAGAATAACCCAACACCTTTTTTGTTTTTGGTCATTGTGTGTGCAGAGAATAGTTTTGTTTGGAGACCAAAAAAAAAAAAAAAAAAACATTCAAATTGAGCTGGGATTTAAACCACAATATTTATTGCAAGACAAGGACACTGTGCCTTTCATACAGATAGTACACATCACACTCCTGTGTGCTCACCCACTTACTGAGGGTGGACCTGTTCAAAGTGGCAATGTAGGACAATCGGAAAACACACAGAAAAAGAAATACAAGTTCTACCACATAAACCGCTGCTGCATCTGACTTATTTCTGGCACAATTAGACGCTTTATCTACAATGCTCTCACGAACGTGAGGAGGCAATAAGGTAGCTAGATGGATACAGCAAATTCATGGAAACGTCAAATCTTGCAAGGTCATCTTCTTTTATATACATGACTCCTCTCAGCCATCGCTTTCAAACACTACACATCTGGACATCCTGTGGGAATAAAATGGAAAGGGAATCAGACATCAGGGCATTTCCACTTGCGTCACATGATGCCAAAAGAACAATTAAACTTGGCAACATGGCTTCTACTCGCAAATAAACTTTGATTTGCTTTCACAAGCCTCCTCTCAGACTCACTGAGGTATTTTCAGAGTCATGTGACTTACGCAAATACCGCATGTGAATCATCTTCAGGCAGCCTACAGACTCATCTCACGGGAACCAATCAGCAGCCCACAAAACCATGAGAACCAATCAGGAATCTCAACCATGCATCTTTTTTTAGGACACTATCTTTAAACTCTATTGAATCTCACTGCAATTATCTTGATGAATGAATTACATTGGTAGCAATGCATTTAACCTTAGCAGAGATATACTGGCAGCAGGTTTGGATACCATTTTTGAATAGTTAAGGTGCAAAATCACAACATTGTATCTTCCAAAACGAGAAAAATCAAGATTTGTACTTCCACAAAATCTTTTGGTAAGTGATCATTTATACAGGGAGAACAGAGTAAGCATATGAGCACATGCATGAACACGCCGATTCAAATTCAAATAATTAAACTTTAGCCATAAATTAACCATGGACCGATAGGTAGTAATTTATGAAACTAGAATGGAATATTACACTCCAGTGCCTAAGCAGGCCTTCTCATCTGGGCTTTTAGAAAGGTGGAAAGCTTCCTAGCACACTCATTGGCTCCAATGCGTGCGCAAGGAAAAGCACATTCTGGAAATAAACCGCAGCGTCTATCGCACGGGGTAGCTGCTGAGCTAGGGAAATGTGAGGAAGTGGCTCGGCAGGGCAGAATTTATGGGGCATTGCCACTGGAGACCTGGTACAGAAGGGGCCCTGGAGCTCTCTGAAGTTCTGCGCTCCACCATGTAAGGCAGAAACGCCAGGGAAACAGGTGTGCCGTTACACAGGGACCCAAATAGAGAAAACAAACCGGGGTATAAAAACACTGAGGCAACCTCCTGTCCACCTAACCCCTGACCCTTGACCCCCGACCCCCACCACCACCGTGAAACCCCGTTGAGGAACAGGTGGTGTTTCCGATCCAGAAATACACATGAAGATGGCAGCCATTGTTCACCTCCCTTCTCTTTAAGCACGGTCGGACGGACAGACCCGGTGCCATGCAACCGTAGACCGGGCAAAGCAGGCTAGCATCAGCCCTATTGCTATTTTTTGCTACCGTTTGACACAGCGAAATTTAATCCCTTCTCAGTGCAGGCTTACCAGTTTCCGGGGGGATCGGGAGGGGATAGAAAGGGGGGCTTTCCAGAAACACTTTTTTTTTGTTTGTTTTATTTTGCCATTTTTCTCCCATTTCTCTCTCCAATTTAGGTGTTACACCAATTCTCTGTGTATCACAGTCCTGGTCGATGCGCTATCCTCTGTCGGTCTGGGGAAGGTGTAAACTCAGAAACACTTTTTGGTTATTTGCTTTGTTGGCTGGATCCACGCTTGCCGATGCGAACCCCCATCAGATATCAAAAATGGTACTCTTTCAAAATCCAACGGAGATCAGCAGGTCCTCCATTTCCTCACTAAACAAGGTTTGATTGGCACCCCTGATACAGATGAGAACGCATGCAACCTCCGTATATTTTGGCGAAATGTTCCGTCCATCTGCCACTCACCAGGATTTGCTCAGCTGTGGGCGTGCGGGTCTTCTACTCCTTTTTTTCAGCTGCAGGGTTCACAACCTCTGTTGGAGAAAGTAGTGGTCGTAGTTCGAAATGAAAACGAAAGCAAGCTTCAAAGGCCGCATCACAGACAGCTGAGAACAGAAACTGGCATGCATTTTTGTGTAGAAATCTTAAATGAAAGATGAAATGCATATTTAAGCTAATATAATTTTTTTTTTTTAAATCTACCGATACAGATGGATGTCAGCTGAAGCCAAGTCAAGTCAAAACGTAATGTTTAAAATTTGAAAGATTTCCCAGTGTGTCCGCACATGGTGGTCTGAAAGAACAGTCTGCATCAGACTCACTGCAGGGCTCAAGCCTTGATTTTGAACAACTTGCCGCAAGCCGTCCCTACGCGTTGCCTCACTGTCCACCCCCCAGAGCGGATATGTATATGTACCGGGGGCAGCTGCAGGGTTCTACTGCCCCTCCGACCCCAGACTCACGTTTGACCTCCAGCTTGCAGGCCACGGCGGCCTCCCCGAGGGAGTTCTTCGCCCGGCAGGTGTACACGCCGCCGTCGAAGCTGGAGGGCTTGCGGATCTCCAGGGTGCAGATCCCCTGGCTGTTGATCATCCTGTACTTGGGGTCCTCGCCGATGATCATAGAGTTCTTCATCCACTCAACCTTGGGCTAGAGCAGACCACAGGATGCGTTAAAGGACCACAGCGACATAGGGGGGCGACATAGCTCAGGAGGTAAGAGCAGTTGTCTGGCAGTCGGAGGGTTGCCGGTTCGATCCCCGCCCTGGGCGTGTCGAAGTGTCCCTGAGCAAGACACCTAACCCCTAACTGCTCTGGTGAATGAGAGGCATCAATTGTAAAGCGCTTTGGGTAAAAGCGCTATATAAATGCAGTCCATTTACCATTTACCACAGGACGTGTTACAAGACCACAGGACGGGGCCGCCAGTGTAGCATTATGGGTAACGAGCTGGTCTTGTAAACCAAAGGTCACAGGTTTGATTCCTATGAAGGACGCTGGGTATGTTGTACCCTTGGGCAATTCTGCAGGGTGCTTAACCTGCACTGCTTCAGTATACTGTATATCCAGCTGTATACATGGATGAAAATGTAAGTGCTATGTAAAAAGTTGTGTAAGCCGCTCTGGATAAGAGCGTCTGCTAAAGCATCTGTAATGTGCATCAGCACGACACAGGGCTGCTTCTTTATGCATCTGCGGATGTCTGACGAGGACAAAAAACTCAGGAAAGAGACCGAATGGAATTACCAGCAGTAAAATGTATTTCTCCACAGCACTGAATCACACCATTGTATTCTCAGGCTCAAGTTAGATTAGATTTTACTGCGGCCACTGAGCTCTCTCAGCTCTCTCTCACTTACTCTCAGAAGTGCAGTTTCTTCTTTTTTTTTTTTTCCTGTGGCAGAAGCTCAGGCTTGGATTTTCAGGCCCGTTGAGAACTCAAATTGTGACACTATAGTGATATATTCATGTCAACAGCCCAAGGGACTGTTTGCAATAGTGGGGGTGCAGGCCAGTTCCAGCACTATCAACATCCACAAAAAAAAAAAAAAAAAAAAAAAACTACTTGGCTATCATTGTTGAGGCTAATTGGTCAGCACATGTAACTCAGTGTATTTCCTGTAAGAGCAAATAATAGCTGATGCTTTGTCCCCCTCTAGGGGGCAGTGTAACTCAGCTATGCATTACAGTCAACCAGTGACCGTAGGGGGCCATGAAGGCACTCAAGGGCGAAGTGGAATTTCATACATTTGGACTCTCTGTAGCGCGCACACACACACACATATACACACACACACACAAAAGGTCAGAAATTTAACATCAGGCATGCATATTCCATTTATAGTTGACCTATGTGGAAGTACTCTCCACAAATGATGTGTGACTGTAGATTACATTGCCACTTGCGCGTCTTGACATTTGAACCCTGAAATCTTGTGACGTGGAGAAACGCTGGGCCAACGAGCACCTTCGAAGGGACCCCACCTTCCTCGGACCCTTCCGGGAGTGTTCTCATTCCAGCCGGGCATCGTGTAAACACACGGACGCGGGTCTCGGGGGTGCTGTGGTGTGAGTTTACAGTGGCCGGCGTTTTCCTAAAAAGTGAACAGCGGCTGCTGACATGCAGGCCCTCGCTCCAGGTCGCCCTACGGGCTAACGGTCCCGACCTCACGCCAATTTTGCGGAGCGTGCCACCACTTCCGCGAGCTGACGATGAGTCAGAAAGAATTTCACAAACTTTGCTGATTAGCTTCAAACACTTTTTGAATAACAGCACTGCCGAGTAAGAAAGAGACGGGCCTCAGAGCAGGTTCCGAGCTGGGCCTTGTAGCAGGTTACCGAGCGACCAACCCGGGCCTTGTTGCAGTTTACCGAGCCACCAACCCGGGCCTTGTAGCAGGTTACCGAGCGACCAAACCAGGCCTTGTAGCAGGTTACTGAGTGACCAACCCAGGCCTCATAGCAGGTTACTGAGTGACCAACCCAGGCCTCGTAGCAGGTTACCGAGCGACCAACCCAGGCCTTGTAGCATGTTACCGAGCCACCAACCCGGGCCTTGTAGCAGGTTACCGAGCGACCAAGCCAGGCCTTGTTGCAGGTTACCGAGTGACCAACCCAGGCATTGTAGCAGGTTACCAAGCGACCAACCCGGGCCTTGTAGCAGGTTACCGAGCGACCAACCCAGGCCTTGTTGCAGGTTACCGAGCGACCAACCTGGGCCTTGTAGCAGGTTACTGAGCAACCAACCCACGCCTCGTAGCAGGTTACCGAGCGACCAAGCCGGGCCTTGTAGCATGTTACCGAGCGACCAAGCCGCCGCTGTCTGCATCGCACATACCCAGAGTTCCACAGCAGAGACCGACATCAGCCCATCTGCTGGCCTTTCAGTCAGAGGATAACTGCTCCTCACCCTTTCGGGTTCAGGTGGTGAAAACTGTCAGTCGGAGGAGAACCGAATGACAACAGACCGAAACTATTATGTTAAACCAGAGGTAACGACAGGGCGCTGGCACCAAACATCAACAGCCTCTTGTTTGAATGACAGTGACAGGGAAGCAGTCAAGATGACCTTCCAAATGAAGGAATCTTTATAAGGACCCTGTCAATCACCCTAAACTTACTGTAATCTGAGTCCTTTGGTCTCACACGGGTTTTCCTTTATAAAAATATGTGCAAAGTTATGAACAGCATTTTCATAAAGTAAAACGCAAGATACAAGTTTCATAATATCAGTTACTCACATATACAGCTCCATGATGTATTGTATGCTATAGGTAAATTCTAAAATGACAAACTAGAAAGTACAAACACACACATGTACACACGCATGTGCACACACACGGACGTGCGCACGCACACACACGTGAACCCACCCTTGAAAAAACTGTGTGGTCTTCATATCCGCATGCACCCGTTTCTCTGGGGCACGTATATTGCTCATCATATCGACCCTAATCTCAGCATCGGGCCGATACCAATAAGATCATTTTCAGCTATCATAGCTCTCAAAGGTCGATACAGCCACAACCCCGATATTGTGCTTCCCTAATGCAGAGCATTGTCACTCTATAGAACACTTGATATGTAAGCAAAGTAAGCTAATCCTTAACAAATAAAACATCTCAGGCTGCTGTGTGACCAGCAACTTCCTCTACAGGTATTACACAGCATCACTAGTGCTTCAATCCTAGGGACAACTTTTATATGTCTTAAGGAAAGTCACCTCCACTTAAACATTCATTGTACCGTTTGTAATTTCTACAGCAAATAAATTAAAATGCGCAAAATCAGTGAAATTAGATGGAAATCAGAACAACCACATTGTTTTTCCTCACAGTTAGATCTTTCCCTACGCTGTGACTACCCATGGCACTGCAAGGCGACAGATGCTGGACTTGCAGACCTTTGAATGGTTTGACCTGTAGGAATCTGAAGCTTGTAGCACAATGCTGGAGCACAGGCTGAAAGAGGCGCAGAAGCTGGAGGGTAAGGCCCCCGCAGGAGTTCCTGACAGCGCAAGACCTCGCCGCCAAGTCCCCACTCTTGCTGCTGTCAATCAGAAAGCACCGTCCCCCGCTGTCCCGAAACCCGACCCCCGACCTCTGAGTGAGGGACAGCCCGACGAAAAAGCTCCTGCTTCAACGAGGCTTTCCGGCAGGTTTACAAGTTAGCGTTAAAAAAAAAAAAACGGTCTCCCGTGGCAGCCGGTTCAAACATTTACACCACTACACGGACGGCGCGCCAGGGGCGTTTTGGAACGAACGCGGATTTACTCGGTTACGTGTAGACTGCAGGAATTTACGACCACATAAAGGGACATAAACACGTCTGTGGTCCTGGCCTTGCTCCTCAGCTGGACCACAATGCACTGCTGCCGGAGAGAGGGGGGAAGTGGTCATAAGGAGGCCTACCTTTGGATAGCCCCTGACGGCACACAGGAGCTTGGTGGTGTAGCCCACGGTGGCTGCTCTGTCACTCAGCGGAGTGGTGAACTTGGGGGCTTCAGTGAAGTCGTGCTCCTTGTAATCGACAGGTTGATAGTGTATTGCTGTAAGGGCCAAAGCCAAAACAGAATACATATACTTCAGCTACCAAACTAGTGTTATTATTTATTATTATTATCATTGTTAGAATTATTATGATTATTATTAATAAGTTGGGGCCAACTGCATTCTGTCTTATGAATAATGAACTAGCCCTGCCAAGAGACTCCTCTGAAGTTTGCCGTTCGTAGCAGAATCTTTAAAATACCGTCGTCTTCATTCTGTTCAGTATTACCACCTCTCCCCTTCCAGCCTGTTCATCGATAGAGACAGAGCGTCAGGTGGTGGCCAGCTCACCCTGTTTCAGGATCTGCGCCGTCGCCTTGGTGACGGCTGCTTCCTCTCCGCGGCCGACCTTGTTCTCGGCGAAGACTCTGAAGGAGTAAATGTTGCCCATGACGAGGTCGGAGACGGTGCCGTTGAGTCGGTGGCAGTGCTCCAGCACCGTGAACCAGTCCTGCAACGAGCCCAGAGCGTGACCAACCCGGAGGACCTGGGCTTTTTATCTGCGTGGGCGATACTTGCAGACATGGCGCAAGAGGCTAAAACTGTCGCCACGTCGCTACGAGACAACTATACACCTTGCGGCTGACTTGGACTCAAGCTTGATCATCACTGCAAGACCAGACCATTAAACTAGCTGACAATTTGGCACACTCCCGAACTCTGGGATTTGCCAGTGGAGGCACGGAGGCCTCACTCACCCCGGTTTTCTTGTCCGCCTTCTGGACGGTGTACCCTGTGATTTCGGTGTTGCCACTGTCCTGGGGTGGGGTCCACTCCAGTGCCACGTTGAAGCCCCAGGTGTCCACAAGCTTAATGCTGGTCGGGGGACCTGGAAGTTCTGAAGTACCCCCAAAAAAGCACAGACCGCAATCACTCACTTTACCACTGTTAAAATGACATAACACGCTGTAATGATCTATACTGTATGAGAGCATAGAGAAATACAGTAATATGCAATGGCCCAACTGATGATATTATGACACAACTGAGGTCCAGGGTCAGATAGCGACACGTGGATAAGAACAAAAAAAAAATGTAAATACCGTAAAAATAAGAACAAAAACCCATCAGACTTACCAACAATCTGTAGGACGATGGTGGCCTTGTCCTCGAAGCTGTCGACCTTCACGGACATCTCGTACTTGCCCGAGTGGTTCCTCTCCACCTGCCGGATGAATAGGATGCTGTCCTTGTCGCTGTTGCGGATGTTCACCGTCTTGGCGTCCAGAGCCTGGCCGTCCTTGGTCCAGCTCACCACTGGTTTTGGTTTGCCCTGGAGGTGGGAGAAGGGCCTGCATGAATAGCACTGTTAAGCAGAGGTCTGATCTACCATCTCTGCGATTACTCATTTTTATGGCAAACAGTTAACACTATAGGGCCAGAGAAGAGTTCAATGAAAATGCAGCTTGAGCTAAAACAGCTCCAACAGACTAAACGATGGCTTTAATCTAATAAATCTTTAGATTTAATAAATCTATCTAAAATTTAGAAATCCATATCCCTGGTTCATACCTGAAAAACATGATTGAATCAGTATTAACAAGATATTTTATACCTTAACTTCTGTTCCACATTGCTCAACCAACACAATTTCCGTTCTTATAAAAATCTGCTTATGTCATTGGTTACAATCGTCACGGCTGTGTATAGAATCATTTATATCAACCAGTCATTCAGGATGGGACACACTGTTGAGGGAGTCTCCATTGCCAGGTCACAACAGCTACAGCCAGAATTCATTTTCTAAAGAACGGAAGAAGCGCAGAGCATGAAGACCGGGCTTGTCGTGACAAAGTCGGCTACTGCTCGGTCTTAAAGTTTGATTTAAAAATTTTAAAAGTCTGATTGCAATAAGGAGTATTACGAGAATGTATTTATCCTGAAAAAACAAAGGGAAACTGCAGTTGTTTCAGGAACAGAATTGAACCCTGCTTCTTAATATGGCCTCCCTACACTCCCCACACACCAGCTTTTAACCCATGCAAACTGCTATCACCAGCAGGTATGGTCTTAGTCAGTCACAGCTTTTTGGACTACGGGAAGTTCAAGGGAGACTGGAATTATAACAGAATGTGTTAAAGAGAAGACATCTCAAACCATCAACCTTCAAAAATTTCAATGATTTCAAAACTTCACCGTGAAGAGGTCTTCGTCTTCACACTTGCTGTAAAGTACTTACAGAAAAGGGGATGACAAGGTTGACCTTTTCGCCGACCTTCTTGACGAGCCTTGATTTCAGGACACGAGGCAGGTGGATCTTGGGGCGATCTGTTTGGAGGAGAAGAGGAGGACAGGAAAAGTAAATGCTCGCTCGTAGACAGGCGACAATTCCGCCAATGAGTGACATCACAGGATTGTCCTTTCAGAAGAAACACAGCCCCCATGGACAGTGTTGATACCAGTACATAGTGACTTGCTAAAGAAACCAATATAACATAAAATATATACCTGCAGAGAAACTCTTTCAAAACATCCCACTGGACAGGCTCATTCCCAAAGAAGAGTGTACATTGACCCGCTTTCAGCACAAAGGTCAAAGGGGAATTATTGTATGATCTTGGGGAAAAAGCATAATCTATTTATCAATCAGCTGAATAAGACAGAGATTCAATTGAAATGGCACAATCTTTCCACTGTTCTGCAGTTAAGACCCTCAGACTATGGAAGTGTATGGTTTACACTGTCAAAGAGCATCTATTGTGAGAATTCTTATCCACTAAGAATGGAGCTCCTGGGTTCATTTACAGTCTCTGTAAGAATGGCTCACACTCCATTCTCCTCCAAACATGTGGTGAGGAGATAATGTCACGTGACACAAAGATGTGCCTCACGCACAACCCCACACCATCCCAAAAGGCTACAGTATTAGTAAGACTCTATACACAGAGGGTTGTGACACACAAATATACACTTGTACACGCCATCCAAAACCAGGGTGGATTCTCAACTTGCAGGTGAAGTACATAGCTTCTCAGGCAAGATAATGTGAATCGGGGGAAAAAAAAGGTGATTTAGTCTTGGATTTTAATATGTTCTTAATGCCGACACATTAATAAATTCTACTAACAGCTGAATCCAGGCTTTGATCTTGCATCTTCCTTTAAGAGCTACTAATATGTCTCAATTCAGTGAGCTCCTAATGTAACGAGGACAAATTTATGAAACGGAAAAAATAACTATGTAAAGCACCAAGCTCAATCGCTGATTAAATAACCCGTCACTCACAGATCTCAGTCACACAGATGATACCGTAGACGCCTGCATAACCACTTCCAGTATAAGCAACCTGCCGGATTACCCGAGGAAGGCATTCAAATCTCAATATCAAATTCTAATCAAGATTGACAGTGTGGCTAAGTTCCATCATTTACGGGAGTGCAATACATTAACGGTACATCCATACTCATGACTCTTGGTGTAAGCTAGGAGCTCCCTCAACAGTACGCGACTGATTGTCTATGTTCACTACCCTGTCAAAACAAGAAAAATATGGTAAAAATGTTGAATGAATTCACTGCCGCATTCATTTTGAAATGGGCTCCTCCGCTATGGCATTTGGCTTTTCACATTTGTTCCAGTTTATCCAACCTTTTTGAAATACCCGCCACCTCTCTGACCACACTGAGGTCGATTAAGTGGGAGTTTGCTCAACAGGTCACCTACAAAGAGCTCGACGGAGAATAACGGACAGCAACACATCTCAAAGACTTGCGAGGGAAACGGGAAAAGAGAGGCTGAGAGGTTGTGTCCTGACTTGACCCCCTTCCTATCTGTACGGGGCCTAAACCAAGTACGGCATGACAGAGCCTCTGGCATGCTTGAAGATAAACAGTGCATCTCTGGAAAGCTCAAAGCGTTTATATGACACATGAGCTGGCAACCCAACCACCCCCGTGCCCCGTCCCCCATCCCCCCCGGGAATTTCATCCATATATCCCAACCTCCACACATTGGCTTGTCCCTATCGCTCTCCCCTGAACACAGCAGGTGGTCTGGCAAAAGTTAAATCAGCAGATTCAAGGCTCCGTGCCCCCCCTTCCTCCTTAATCCCAGTTAATGGCTGGGACTTCCCACTTGTTTTCCAGAAGACAGGTTCGGGTTCTTCTTTTGGGAACAGTTCAAATCTGTTGGGCTTCTAGCTGTGGGGCCCAACAGATATGCCACAGGTGTGCGAACAGTGCCAGTTGGCTTTGCCAAAAAGCTCAGCCCAGAATCTTTCAATTAGTCTCCAATTACGTTTCCAGCAACTTCGACTGTCCGTTATCGCTGACCTGAGTATTAGTCTCGTTAGATCCCGTTTTTTGTTTTTGTTGACTCGAGTTTAATTTTTGCCTTTGTCCTCGTAATAGATTGCAAGATTGTCCTGATTTGAGCATAAAATGAAGACAAGATAGGTAAAAAATTTCATACATCCCACCAATGCCGTCAACTGCAACCCCCACCCAAAAAAAGGCAATAATACAATCAAAGTTACTTCACTGGGTCAAACTCCCGCGCAAATATGTACAGGTAAACAGACAGATGAGGAAAATTCTTTGTAAAGGCCACTAAATAATTCATGCCTTATGAAGGGGACCAAGGTTGAAAATACCCAACTGCAGGCTCTCTGAAGGTTAGCCATGAAGATCCCGGGAAGGTATTCCACAGAAGGTAATAGAGAAGGACTCCTGACACAGACAACTTCACAGGGGACTGCCCCCGAAATAAGGAATGCTGGTGCACACTGAGCTCAGAGCAAAAGACACTGTTAATGAACAGAGGAGACTGATGTTGCAACGTCTACGAGAGTCCAAAGTCCGGGCAAAAAATTGGGTTTTTTGACTCTCAGAAAGACAATTTCTTTGTTAGAGTTGAGGATAAGCAGTGGGAGGGCCGAACTGACATCCTTGTTTGGGACAAGGTAACCCCTTACAGGTACAGATGTCCCGGGTGTACAGTAACTTGTGAGAAAGCCACATCAGTCTGGAGATTTTGTGAAACCACGTTGAGTGACACTGCAGCCTGGGGTTTGTATAATTATACATGAACGGGTGTGAAAGCATGTGCTAGCAGGAGCCAACTGGATCACATTTCATAGACTGAAAATCCATTCGAGGGTCCGGGCTGTAGGCCTCCACAGCCGTTACCTTCTTTTCTCCTGGTTCATGTGCAAATGGTGGCGTTCAGTAAAATGTGTCTGAAGACAGAAGCACAGCTTCTTCACAATGAGGCCTCGCCAAGTCTCGTTCGCCCGATTTTGAGGAACCTCGGTGCACAACCTGAGCCAACTCCTCGTCGAAAGTTTGCCGATGCGTTTTCAGAGACATTTGATAGGACTGACTGGCGCCCATTTTCAGTGGGGATACCATTTGTGCACAATGCAAACCATGCACAGGCTGGGGGCGGGGGCGGGGGCGGTTAGCTTCAGCGGTATTGAGAGCGCAACACTCACCCACAACTTCACGCACAATCACGGGCTCAGCTAGGGCCCCAGGGGCACTGCGGCCTCCTGGGTTGACTGTAACTACGCGGATGTGCAGGAGGTCTCCGGTGGCCATGTCTTTGATCACCAAGCGGTTGGCTGGTGTGGGCTCAGCGTTTGCAACAATCCAGTCAGTCGCTGAAGAGGAAGAGAAAAATGAACGCACGCTTTTCATCCATATCCATGAATTTACACCATCGCATCCATCATCTACAAATCTGCATCCATGACTACACCATCGCATACATCATCTACACATCCATGACTTTACACCATCACATCGATTATCCACACATCCATGACTTTACACCATCACATCCATTATCTACACATCAGCATTTCATGACTTTACACCACCACATCCATTATCTACACATTCCTTCTGCTGAGAACATAACATTTTTCTCTTTGTTGATGATCCCTCCTGAAAGATTAAAATGATTAAATGGAATGGATCTTAAATGGAAGATTAACAAAACCACTTCACAGATCAATTCATACTGATCTGAGGTGATACAATGATTATAAAACTATGATGTGAAAATGGCTAAAATGAGCATATTAAGTCCATAACATACTATTTGCATATAGTGCATATCTGCATATCAATTAGCATCAACGCAGCATACAAATTAGAATACAGTGATTGCTGACACATTGATTCCTATATATGTATGTATATATATACACACACACACACACACACACACACACACACGAGTGTATAAATATCTGCAGTTACTGTATACGTTGGCTGGTTATAGCTCGTATTCACAGGAAATTTACATTTTGTCAGACTATGAACAGGTGGTGTCTTTTCCCCATTTAACCCCATATAACCTTACCCAGAGGCTTAAAATAAATGCATCAAACTCAAACAGCCGTGCCATCTACAATATAACAGAAGCCATTTTTTTAAAAAAGTCGGTAGATTTACACAAACGCAAACCTAATCTCAAAAATTAATTAGCATTAATTTAAGCAGATACACGGCGATCAGGCAAGTGTGCCTCGAGGACGCTTGCTTCGCATGTCGTTCTAAAAGCAGGTTTCAGCGATACCGCAGCAGAGAGAGAGAGAGACAAAAATTCCTCATTCCTAATAGGGGCAGAACGCAGTGCTGGGGTAAATCTGCTGCTGACACATTGGGGGCAGGTGCAGGCCATTTGCCTGCTCTGCAAATACAGCTGACACTATTATGTAAAGACGAAGAAAGCTGAGGGCACCGGATTGGACTGGTGTACCCACCCGCTGCTCCACTTGGAGCTCGAGTGGAAGGAGAACGATGCATTTAGTTCAGTAGGGGTGTCTCAAAAAAAAAAAAAACCCCAAGGGGACAAATATGAGTTTCTATTTGTTAGGCAAATCAGGTTTCCCCCACGGTGCTCAACAGATAAATTAAATATTTTACATTAGGACAGTTAACTGAGCAAGGATCACACTGCTCAATGTACCTGCAAGATCCTAATGGCTAATTTGAGTCCCATATTGTTTGCGCCTTCCTCTCTCCTCTCAAACGAACCTTTAGACTCACACAAGCATTACATAAAAACTTACTTTGGTCTTTGCAGTACTCCACTATGTATCCATCGAGGCCAGAGCCAATTTTCTCCGGGGGTCTCCATTTGATCGTGACTGAGGTATCGTTGACATCCTCCACAGACACATTAAGAGGCTCGCTGGTGGGCACTGAACCACAAGTCCAGAATAAAAAGAAAAGAAAAAAAAAAACGCACAGGAGTTAAAAGTGTGAAACTGGTGACACGTATAATGTTCGTAACGATGGTCGAAGGGGTTTTTTTGGCGGGAAGATGAGGAAGCCTCGTCGGACCAGGGTATCGACGGACAGGTGCTATACCTTCCGGTTCCGGAGGTGGCGGCGTAGGCGCTTTGGGCTCTTCGGCTGGCGGTGCGGCAGCAGCTGCAGCTGGTGTTAAATTTGCGTTAGGGTGGCACCAGTGGCATTACGGCACAGGTAGCGGACAAGACAGCAATGTTGGGGGGGGGGGGGGGAAGTAGAATTCCACAATTTCCATTACAAATTCTACTTAGATCCCAAACTACAATCTTTTGGCTTTGTTTTTTTAAATGAAAACCACTTAACCCTTTAAGGTGTAAGATGTGAGGTGTAAGACTAATATGAGTTTAGAACGTTCTTGACTGAACATTCTCATGCTGATGTAACTGTCACCAGTCACCACTGTCTGGTATATTGAAAGCAATAGAGTTCAAGAACACTGACTTAGAATTTTGGAGGGGGGAATCCAAAAAAACCTACTCTTCAAATGGTTAATTTAAGGAATTGCAATGGAATGTTGTTTTTAAAATAGCCAACCAATAGCCTAGGGTAGGGAGGAGTATCTACCCTCAGCTTAGTTATTGGAATGCATCGGAATTTCTCTCCCCGCCTCTGAGGGGAAGAAAAAAAAAACGGGCAATGTCAATCTTTCGTTGAAACATGTTTTACCATCAGCTGGGGCTTCCGGGGCGGCAGGGGCAGCGGCGTCCTCAGCGGGGGGCTGAGCAGCAGGAGCAGCAGCGGCAGCATCAGTGGCTAACGGTAAACGTTAGATGTTAGATTCTTTCAAATAGCGCTGGCGGTTAAATATTAGCCGATCCTAAATGGTCACCGTCAACCGTCAAATAGCAATGAAGAGGAAGGGGAAGAGTTTCGCATTAGCGTGTTAGTTACTGTTAACGTACACTCTTGAAAATAAAGTGACAGTGGAGATAGATTTATATTTTTAGGGAACGAATTTCCCAAATGTACCCTGAAAGTATAATATAATGTTCTATCTAGGTACTACCAGACTACCTTTTACTAGAAAAAAAGGTACAAATAGCATGTATTGCTGGCTAGGGGTACAATGTATGTAGTAGGAGGATACCATTCCAGTGAGAAGAGTTTGTAGCCTACACCTTGATTGCCTCTTTTTTCCCCCCACACCTTTGTTTTTCCTGAAAGTGTAGCCAACATGGGACCTTAGATTTCCCCCTCTAAAAACTAAACTTGGAGGGAAAACCAACCGAAAACTACCAGGTCAATTCAGAATTGCCTCAGAAGGATGATTTACCCTCAGCGGGAGCCTCAGGTGCGGCAACGGCAGCGGGTTCCTCGGCAGCGGGTGCTACGGCTGTTAAATGTTAAAATGTTAAAACAAAGCAGTAGAGCGTCTGTCACACGTGCACTTCTGGATGAAATGTCCAACGGACAATGAAGCTAGCCCACAAGAACTCTACCCTTGGCTGGTGCCTTTCCCTTGGCTGGTGCCTTGGTCTTAGCAGCGGCTGGTGCCTTGCCCTTACCCTTGGCCGGTGCCTTGCCCTTACCAGCGGCCGGTGGAGCAGGTGCTTCAGGAGCAGCAGCGGCTGGTGTTAAATGTTAGATGTTAGCGAACAGTATGAGTACAGGTGTTCAATACTGATCCCAACTGTGATTCTCATGAATATACAGTGGAACCATCTTAATTAGTGTTAGTGATCCCTTACGGAAAAGTATATTTAAATATATCGCGGGAAATCTAAAACCAAAAAAACAAAAAACTACCAGGTCAATTTAGAATTGCCTCAGAAAGATGGTTTACCCTCAGCAGGAGCCTCAGGTGCAGCAACGGCAGCAGGTTTCTCCGCAGCGGGTGCTACGGCTGGTAAACGTTAAAATGTTAAAAATGTTAAGCAGTAGAGCGTCTGCCACGCATGCACTTCTGGATAAAATGTCCAACGGACAATGGACAGACACGGACTCATCGAGCTGCAATTACCATCAGCTATTGTGGAAAACATAAATTCTTGAAAATATCGCAAAAGAGAACATTAATCATAAGAATATTTTCTGACGGTTTTTTTTTTTTTGGTAAGCTAGCCCACGTGAACTTTACCCTTGGCTGGCGCCTTGCCCTTAGCAGCGGCCGGTGGAGCAGGTACTTCAGGAGCAGCAGCGGCTGGTGTTAAATGTTAGATGTTAGCGAACAGTATGAGTACAGGTGTAGTGATCCAAACTGTGCTTCTAATGAATATACAGTGGAACCATCTTAATTAGTGATCCCTTACGGAAAAGTATATTTAAATATATCGTGGGAAATCTAAAACTAAAAAAAAAAAAACTAAAAAAAACTACCAGGTCAATTTAGAATTGCCTCAGAAAGATGGTTTACCCTCAGCGGGAGCCTCGGGTGCGGCAACGGCAGCAGGTTCCTCCGCAGCGGGTGCTACGGCTGGTAAACGTTAACATGTTAAAAATGTTAAGCAGTAGAGGGTCTGCCACACGTGCACTTCTGGATGAAACGTCCAACGGACAATGGACAGACACGGACTCATCGAGCTGCAATTACCATCAGCTATTGTGGAAAACATAAATTCTTGAAAGAGAGAACAATAATCATAAGAATATTTTCTGATGGGGGTTTTTTTTTTGTAAGCTAGCCACGTGAACTTTACCCTTGGCTGGCGCCTTGCCCTTAGCAGCGGCCGGTGGAGCAGGTGCTTCAGGAGGAGCAGCGGCTGGCGTTAAAGGTTAGATGTTAGCGAACAGTATGAGTACAGGTGTTCAATACTGATCCCAACTGTGCTTCGAATGAATATACAGTGGAACCATCTTAATTAGTGTTAGTGATCCCTTACGTAAAAAGTATATTTAAATATATCGCGGGAAATCCAAAACCAAAAAACTACCAGGTCAATTTAGAATTGCCTCAGAAAGATGGTTTACCCTCAGCAGGAGCCTCAGGTGCAGCAACGGCAGCAGGTTCCTCCGCAGCGGGTGCTACGGCTGGTAAAAGTTAGAATGTTAAAACAAAGCAGGGCGTCTGCCACGCATGCACTTCTGGATAAGAGAGAACATCAATCATAAGAATATTTTCTGATGGATTTTTTTTTTTTTTTGGTAAGCTAGCCCACGTGAACTTTACCCTCGGCTGGTGCCTTGCCCTTAGCAGCGGCCGGTGGAGCAGGTACTTCAGGAGCAGCAGCGGCTGGTGTTAAACGTTAGATGTTAGTGAACAATAGGGTATAGGTGTGCTGTGCTTCTGGATGCACTGTGTTTCTAAGGAATATACAGAGGGACATCTTAATCATTGTTAGTGATCCCTACGGAAAAGTAATATTTAAATATATTGATGTAAATTTGAAAATCTATTTAAATATACTGTGTAATGTGTGTATGAAATACATAAATTAACAACGTGTATTTAAATGTAGGCTAGGTATTAAACTGTGAACCCTCAAATGACAAAAGCAGCTAAATTTGAACATTTAAAATATTTTCAGAATATATTTGAGATGCAATATGATGCAAAAATGTGTAATGAATATTAAAAATATAAGTATGTCTACCCTCATTAAAAGTTCCCATACCTTTCCGTATATCATTTTTCCGTATGGGATGTGTTACATTTTCATGAAATGAATTAACAGACAAGAACGAATTGCTTAAATGAAGCCCGTAGGCTTACTTTTACATTATTTTTTTATGCTAATCATGTCTGTTAGGCCATTATGTTTTACCCTCGGCTGGAGTCACGCCATCTGCAGCAGCAGGAGCAGCAGGCTTTTCTGCGGCTTCAGCGGCGGCTGATGACGTTGCATGTCGTTAGTTCAATGCCACTCTTGACGCTTCTTACTTATAGCCGACACTGATGAAACTTAAGCTACTGACAGTTAATAGAACTGCATCTATCACATAGCACAAACGTTACTAACGTAGGCAATAGGCTATTTGGGCCTACATGTCGGCTACAGGATATAAATAAACATGCAAAATGCGTGGCGAAGTACCCTCGGCTTCAGCCGGTGTCTCTGTCGCGGGGACGGCAGGCGGGGCGGCACTGGCTGCTTCAGCAGAGGGAGCCTCGGGGACTGATGTTAAAAGTTAGGTTATGAATGAGGGGTGCTCAGGAAAAACTCGATTATCCACAGGCAACACAGTTGCGTTTTTAAAAAAAAATTCACACTATGTGGGGATTGCCTCTCTTCGGGGCAAATTCAACAGCCAAATTTAATTGATGCGAAGAGTCCCGTAGAAAATGATCTAAAACGATTCAGTTTTTCCTTAACGCCTCTGTCGACAACTACGAATAGGAATAGAAAACGTTTAGTGTTAATCCAACTCTAAAAATACATACGAGTCCAACAGGTACCATATGCACTCTGTAAAAGATGATTTAACACTTAACATATGTTAAAATGTAGCAGGCAAGTAGAGCAAGCATGATAAATTATCGACGCGTTAAAGGAACACGATCTATATACATCGTATAAAGAGATCGTGAGCGTAATTAAGCGCTGGTGTGCCAGGCTTCAAGCTTTACCGTCAGCTGGTTTCTCTGGTTCCGCGGGCGCGGGAGCAGCGACCTCTTCAGCAGCCGGAGCGGCAGCGGCATCAGCTGATGTTAAATGTTAATGTTATATATATATAGGGAAAGTTAGATGTTAATGGGAAAGAAGTATAGTACACATCCAAGGGCTACAAACTGAGAATAGAGATTATGTTAAAAATTAGAAGAGTAAGTAGCCTACCATACAAATTAGCGCACTCCGTACAACCATTATGCTGCAATTATTTGATTAGCTGGGAATAATACAACACCTACATATAAAGCATGGTATTTTAATTAAGTCGAGTAGCCCAAACGAGTTCTTAGCACTGCTGAAATAAACATCGGGTATTTAACACTTGAGCTTTATGAAGCACCGTGGTTTTTTTGTTTAACTTTTGTGCTTCCTTGCTGATACTTTATGCTTCCCCGTTACCTTCTGGAGGAGCTGGTTCTGTAGGAGGGGGTGGAGCCGCAGCAGCGTCGGCAGGAGCCGCTTCCGCGGGAGGAGCACTTTCTGCCGGCGGAGCAGCATCAGCCGCAGGAGCTTCCTCGGCGGCTGGAGCGGCTTCTGCGGGCGCGGCTTCCGCGGGAGCAACCTCGGCTGGAGCGGCTTCTGCGGGCGCGGCTTCCGCGGGAGGGGCTTCGGCCGGAGGAGCCTCGGCAGGTGCGGGCTCGGGCGCAGGCTCCGGAGCAGGTGCCGGCGCTGCCTTCTTCGCCGGCGCCTTCTTCAGCGGCGCCTTCTTGATGACAGGCTTGGCTGGCATGTTGCTCGAGTGTTCGGAATGACAGTCCGCCTTTAGGGTAAAGTGTCTCCCGGGGGGCTGGGGGATGTCAACTTTATATAGCGACTGGGTTTGAAAGCAAAGGGACTCCACCCTCCCCGTCTTTATATGCGACAGCGCAGCGCCAAATCTGTGTCACTGTCACTCTCAGTGCACCTTGGTCACATACCCCACGGGGACAGACACATCTCAGCATGCCACTTGGGGCGCACATACTGTGAGGCAGGGCTGCGGTACAAAACATTTAAATGATCCCAATAAAAAATTAACATGGAAAGAGGTCTGCAAGTACGGAAGAAAATTAGGGTCACATGTGAAAAAAAATTTTGAGTTCTGACTTTATTCTCAGAATTCACTTTAAAGTCAGAACTCAAAAAAAAAAAAAAAAAAAAAAAAAAATTGCACGTGGCCCTAATCCTCTTCCGTATGTGTTCAACTGCTACAAAATAACTGACTTGGCCTAGCAATGCGCGTAAGAGAGAACGAGACAAACTTTAAACCGATTGTTTGGTTTCGGGGCACACGTGATTTGTCCTCGTCTTCTGGTGCGGTAAGGGCATCCACAGTTATTGTTGTAGGGAAAGACCAAGGACGTTAAAATCACTTTAATGAAAACAAATTTTCGAAGCTTACTATAAAACGAAGAGTTAGAACAATCATATGTATCAAAGGTAAAGCGTTGCATTAGAATCAACTTTGGACAAAATTATTATGTATAATATAAAGAATAATAGATTAAGAATAGTTATTGCTTAAATACAGCAACCAAGTTTATGTTTACCACAGCATAGAACACTTCTTAAAAAGGCTAACTGTATGAATGTTTCAGAAGTTTTTCTATCCCCCCAAATGATCTTAGGACTCGACATACCCTTCAACAATGATGGCGGTGAAGCAAGACTTTGGTACGGGCTGTGTTAAGGTCTCTCAATAAGCGCATTGTGTTTTTTTTTTTAAAATACGATTTTGTAGACTATAATATATAATATTACTAGACACCAGTGGCACAGAGCACTAGCAGAAACAACTTATTTTAAAAAGCCTAACTTATTGTTTAATTTGCATTTTAAACTAGAAAACTGTGCACCCAAAACAAGTGCACCATGATCGTGTGTCAATGGATCCCAATTTCAAATTTCAGAGGCACAAATTCAAACTCAACATAATACCAACTAAAACTTGGTAGAACCAATCGGATTGCAGGATACCGGCCAATCAACGGTAACTTAGTTTTCCGGATAGTTGTCATTGGATTACCAAGGGTGTGATAGACATTAAATATTTATTACGGGGCTTCCTCTACCCTTAGTTCTTTGAAATTTGCAGCGGTCTTCCTGCTTCTCTGAAATAATGATGGGGATTCGGTTACTGTATGGTATGACTTTATTGAGACAAATTAACATATTTAGACAGATGGATGTGTGATCTTAAAAACAGGCCGTTGTATTATCCCCGAAGCAAGGGGCCCCACCGACATAAAGCAAAGGCTTCACTAAGCCTTTACTGCCAGATGCCTTTTACATTTTCTTTTCTCCTTAAATGATTGTTGTCGCAGATGAGTTGAATATTTACACAGTTTACAATTATATTGTCCTGTACAAAATAGAATGAAAGGTTTAAAATAAGCATGACTTATTTTAAAAAGGGGGGAAAAAATCAATGATAGAAATACCCACTTCCCACCCAAAAAAAGAATGAAAAAATAAAGAGAATCCAGTTCAATTAAAGGCTTTGCAAACACACCAACATGACATGCATTTACAACATTTAGAATTCCATCAAATTTGCACGTCATTTACGTTAGATACCATCATTACACTTTTAAAAAGAAAAAAATTAAGAACAAGCATTGCAAGACTGTGTACTATTCAGCAACCCTTATTGGCCCCAGGTTGAGAAAACATTAAATAAACACCTAATTCAGACTTTATTCCCTTCAAATCCCCCTGAAGATTTAGGGAAATAACTGAGAATTCCCTCAAGGGAGCAAAGTCCTTGTCACAACACACATTTGGTTTTCAGAGACACCCACTGACTCACTGTTACCATGTAATGCATAAAGCAGGGGTTGCTTTCAGCTGACAGGAACCTCCAATGTAAGGACCATGCTCCTGATGTGAAGTGTGTTTGTGTTACAGGAACCTCCATTGTAAGGACCATGCTCCAGATGTGAAGTGTGTTTGTGTTACAGGAACCTCCATTGTAAGGACCATGCTCCTGATGTGAAGTGTGTGTGTGTGTGTTAAAGGTAAATAAGATGATCACTCATTGATTTTACCATTTAACACACTTAATTACCATTAGATTGACTTGGCTTGTTTCCTGTTGGACATGCAAGCAACGTTACCTCTAACTGTCCAGCTAAGCTACATTAGGCGGGGTATTCGGGGTGAGTGGGCAGGTTTGAAGGAGGAGTTGGAGACTCCTTTGATTGCAAACACAAGACCACAGCAAGACCACTGAAAAATCCTGCACTGTGTGGCTTTAAAACAGGATTAGACGAGTGGGGCACACTGGAGTACCCCGTAAGTACGGTGATGCCTCAGTTCACGTCACATTAAATGCCAAACACCCAAAAGTATTCAAATCAACAAGTCACCTCATTAACCTTTTTATAAAAAATTCTAATGCCTCACCACACTTCTCAATTGCGCACCCAAACGGCATCAGATGGGGGACAACCCCTTCACTGGCGGACAGAGTCCGAAGTCGGAATCTCAAAGTTCCACTCAGATGTGGCGAATTAAGGCGGCAGGGTCCAAGACACTAGCTTCTGAATCCAACACAGGTGAAATTCACGTCACATTGAGGCTCGATACGGCTGCAACCGATCTACCGCACGTACCACCCACCGCAATAACAATAACCTCACACAACTACGGAAAACACTCATCTAAACGGAGCCACAACCCTGGATGGATACAGACGCACTATCTCCATCTGCTCGGTGAATTTAGGTTTTCAAAGAGTGTGCCATTTGAGTTGGCCTTTTCTGCATCCCAAAAGCCAGTACAAGTTGCTGAATAGTTTCCTCTTACACAGACAGATGCTCTAGCACAGTACTGTACACACAGAACACAGGCACAACAGCTTGTGGGCTTTCGCATGGAAAGGGGCCAATTCGTAAAGATAGGGCTGCTGGCTCCAGCATGCTCACAAAGACGGAAGGTTGTGAAGCCCAGGTTCTCAATTGTTTTCAGTATTCCATTGTGCCTTTCTCCCCAACCCCCCCCTCAGTCAAATTCCTACAAACATTTTACATCAGGAATCAACGTTTCTTTTACAGAACTGTCCAGTCATCTCAGTAAAACCTTACTTAGGTGAGCATAAAAGCTTTGGAATGAAAGCATCATCCCTCCTTCTTTGAGATATGCGGCAATTAAATCTCTGCATTTTGGTCAAATCTGTCACATTTTCATACAAGGTTTTAAATCACATGGATGGACCCATCCAAAAAAAGAAGATTACTCTCATTAATTCACAGGGGTGTAGTTTACAGTTTCCTAGACTTATTAGGACAATAATAGCTTTTGTTACATGCATACTCCCAAAACTAACTGCAAGGTCATAATTCCAAGTCCAAGCTTGCAAAGTACAGCAAAGGATCAGTTTCAACACTTTGATGCAAAAGTGGTGCACATAACACAGAAGTATTACAAAGTTTACAGGAAAAAAAATTGTTTGGTGATTGTAGATTCTGAAAAAGTAATTTAATAAACAATAAATATTAATAATAATTTATTGTTTATGGCAGCCATTTTGTACTAAATGTACTGAATGTACAACAGACATGGAGCAGTAACTTGCTTCTTCTTCAAGTTAAAATTGAGAGTTAATCTTCTTTCAGATGCAGTTTGAATTTTAGAATTGTGATAAGTAAGGAATATTAAACTCCTTTGTGTTTAAGTTATGAATAAAGTGGTGCGGCATTCATATATACAGATGGCATTGTTTATAAGAAAGCATTGCTATTAAGACCTCAGAAATAAGATATAAAACTGGTTCTTATATTGTAATCTCAGAGGATTATTTGACAATGATATGGAGTGGAAAGAGAGAGTTGGCATGTATTCCTGTGAGATGGATATTCCAAAACACAGTTTGAGATGTTTTTTTTGTTGTTTTTTTTTTTTTTTTTACACATTGTTTCCCCGCCCGATCCCTCTGTACAAAGATTTTCATGCAGCTTAAATGTACAACTTCTGAAATGTTTTATTTTCACACTGTTTAACGGGAGCGAGCTGGTCTGCGGTTGTGCCTTTGGAACTGGGATTTTGCCTTGTTGGTGCAGTACAAGCGGTACGAGAAATTCATCTCTCCGGTACATCGCATTATAGAACGCGGTGGAACTTGCTCTTCTAAAGCCTTATTAAATGGCTCACATGGCAAATGCTTTTCTTATTTCTTCGCAGGCGTTCTGTTCTGAAACTGTGTCTGCGTTACGCACGATGAGTCTTCGGTCTGACCTGACGAAATTTCACAGAATCACGGGTGACATGCCAGTTAGTAATTGTTGTTTTGTTGCCAATTAAAAAAAAAGAAACTGTCTGCAACCAGCGGACACTAAAAATACAGTCATCTGCGTAGTTCTTAACATTTGTGGGGTTCATTCAAAAGGCCAAAAAAAAAAAAAAAACCAGAAAACTACCCGTTAAATCTATTAGGATGTAGCACCATTAGCAGCTAGATGTTTGTGTATGGCTGAATATTAAGGGCTACATTCCCAAATCTCAACCCAGGGCCCAATGAACTGAAATCTTCTTGAAACACAGGAACTGTGTCCCGTCAATCAGAAATATTGTTATATTGTCAGTAATATTCTGTTACCTCAACACTTGTACTGACTGCGCGTGTGGATGAGGCCAGCTCTTTAAAGGAACCATCGCGGGGAAAGTCTGATAGCACCAAATTCATACAAAGGCTGTGCTCTCAGGATTAAAAAAAAAAAAAAACAAAATATGATATTGTGTCAAGGCATTGCACTCGAGCAAGTGTTACATTTACATTCCTTTTAACCCTATTTAAACATGATCTTATTACATAGCCACTACATCAGAATGCAGCTCAATTATTTGGTTCAGCATAAGAGATATTTGCACCTTAAAATTAGTTGGTATTAATAATAGTGCCAGCCAGTACTCAAATGCAGGTCCTCTATGCGTCAATAATCTCTTCCATAGTAAACAGTCGATATGAACATATGGCGCACTTCAGACAAACGCTCAAAATGGACCAGTCTGCATACGACAGGCCCTTTCGTCCAGGTTATTTAAGTGACTACGGCCCAATGAACCATTCCATGACCTCTGTTGAAATTTGCCGGGAAAATGAAAGATTTAATTGAGAGGCAGAATATCACTTCTTTACTCTCATTAGCTTATTTGTCAGACCGGTAAAAATCGGAAAAGTCAAATTTGATTTAATGTTGATTAGACAAGCGTTTGTGTGACGTTACGCTGATAGTCATCTCAGGAAATCTGTCGGTTATAATGAAATTCAAGTTTGTCCTTATTTGCGGCATTTCTCTCTAAACTGACAACAGTTTAAAAAAAAAAAAAAATAGCACATGTGGTATCTTAAGTTTAAATGAAACCATGGGAATTTCAGTCATGGCCATTTGAATGAGTTGTATTCTTTAGCACGGGTGAAGAGAAGTATGCTTGCAGACAATGGCAATGAGTACATCAAGTACTTCAAATTGTAAAGAAAAGAAAGAGAAGCAAAGACTCGCATGTGTAAAAGGCTTGCATACTGCCCCCTGCAGGATGAGTTTAAAATAATCACTATTTTTGGTCTGACATTTTTGATTTCGTGAATTTACCCTCACATCCTGTAGGAATCCCTTATTGATTAACTAAAGAAAAGAAAATCAGTTAACTAGTGCATCTTAACTAGAAACAGATAACACTTCAGTTACGTAATAAGCAAACTAAAATGCTGTATGGCTATCTCTGAATCATTTGCAAACTGAAGACGTCAAATCTGTACATGCCATATGCCATACCCTAAATCATAACAGTAAAGGATATGTTTCTATCGAACCTGAAAATGTACAACTTTGACGTCATTCAATCCTATGAGATATTGTAGTGAGGAGACAGATTAAGGCATTTGTTTGAGCACCATGGTTCATAAAGAGCATTGATTAAAAATTGCATATGGTTTGGTTGGGCCATGCCTTATAGCCCTTATAATAGGACCCCATAAGACAGCAGTAGGTCGTTCCGCATGAGAGGAACACAATGCGGTCACTTCCACCTTACTCTGAAGATTTTATATGTCAAGACCGCAGTTTAACACAGGCTGTTTGTTTGTCTTTTCCATCTTATCCATGGCCTCACCGTTTTAAAAGTAGGAGCAGCACAGTTTTTAGATTCAAGTCAGACAACCATTGTGGATACTTGCCGTCTATTTTGCCCTTGCCATGTGTGTGCTTTTTACATGTCTCTGCTGTTGTCTCCACCCACAAATTGTGGTGTCCAATCACGTGTTAGAATACGGTCTCATTACCAATTTTCCTATTTCCATGAGTGGCACGTAGGGAAGTAGTTCAATAGCAGAGGTTTCGAAAGAAGCAAAGTTACTATCTAAAGTAAAAAATAAAAAATTAAAAAGGCTATTATTTTGATGACTGAGAAAATTAACAAACGTGGCATAAAATCAAAACTTTTCATTTTAAATTTGTTGCGATGGTAGCCATGCATCGGTAGATTTAGTATAATTAATAATGACAGTTTGTTCCCTTAAATTCACAGGTGGAGTTTTCTTTAGTAGTACCTTCTTAAGGTACAGATCAAGTCGTCTGAAAGTTAGTTTGCTCTTTAAAAACCACATAATACCAAACTTCAAAGCTGACACGGATCACAAATACAATGTACAGCTATCCAAAGTGCTCAGTCTGCCTCTCCAGCTTCCTGCCGAAGCTCAAAGCGTGGGCTTGAGATTCAGGTCCGTCACCGTTTCCCTGTCTGGAGACTCTATAACATTAGCCGCCTCCTGCAGCTTCAACAGCATAGCCATCTGCGACGGAGAGGGGGATGTGAGGAGGGGAGTGTGAAAGAGGGGCAGAGAGTGAGGGAGGGGGCAGAAAGAGAGAGGGAGGGGTAGAAAGAGGGAGTGTGAGGGCAGAAAGAGGGAGGTGGCATAAAGTGAGGGAGGGAGTAGAAAGAGGGATGAGGGGCAAAAAGAGAGAGAGAGAAGGGGCAGAAAGTGAAGGAGAGAAGGACAAAAAGAGAGAGGGTGGGGACAAAGTGTGGGATTGATGGTGGGGGGAGAAAGAGAAAATGTGGAACAAAACACTTTTACCAAAATTGCATGTGTCTCTTGATAACTGCACATACTCAAAGCCTTTACACTGTTAACAATGGAGTTAACACTTAGAAGTGTTCAGACTCATCAGGAAATATGACTATCATCAAGTAGTTATGGCTATCATTTGCTCAATATAAATACACACATATATTAATGCCATTGTGTGTGCTTCAGGTTATTTTACACCCCAGCAAAGTCTACATCAGACGATGATGACACAAACAAGGGATACAACATTACTATGATTACAGTAAGATCTCCCACGACTCCTAGGGCAAAAAGGGGTGACTCAGGGGTGATACAGCGACTCACCAATGGGTCAGACTCCAAGGAGCTGGGCGGAGTCTCCTTGCTGGGCCTCTCTTCGATGGGTTGCCCTGGGCTACCGGGACCTGTGCTGGGCGGGGGGAGGTGGAAGAGTTTGGCCTGGTCCTGCTGAGCTGAAGGCCAGGGTAAGGTACCCCTCACCCACTCAACGGGGTCCTCCCACGCCACCTTCTGGCCATGGACCTACAACACAAGAGTCAAAGCAAAGATACAGGTAGTTATGGACCACAGGACCTCCATAACTCTACACTGTAGCACAAGCGCCAAGCAACGATACAGGCAACTACAGGCAGCTATGGACCACAAGATAACCATGACAGTACACTGCCTCCTCAACTATCGGGCCCTTCCAAAGTGACCGAGCACAGGGCCCAACCCTGATCTGTAGGTTTTCTTTTGAACCCTAATGTGGCACATCTGATTCTACCAATTAGCAACTCAAAGACATCTCCAGGTGTTGAATGAGGTGAACTTTTTTAGGGTTGGAGTGAAAACCTGAAGGACAGTAGATCTAGAAGAAGAGTGTTGGGTAGCCCTGACCAAGCAGGTTCTCTGAAAAGACACTTGACATTGCATTTCTTAACATGGAGGTCATGTCTCTCACCTTGATGCCATCCTTGGCACCCTCCTGCAAGTAAGGGATGATGGAATGGTTCCATAGGTCAATGAACCAGGAGCGGAATTCCTCAACAGTGACTGGACAGGACAGGAAAAAGCAAGGTCCTGCATAGAGAAATGCATAAGACAGACACACAGGCATACACACACATCTGGTTACTAGAGAGGATGAGAACATCGGCTATAAACCCACTTTCACAAGTACATCAATATGAGCCCACTGACATACCCAAACATCTAGTATAGTCACAAGCATGAACAAATTAATCAACTGACAGCCCTATTTTAAACCACGATCATCAAATCCACTCCAGAAAACTAGGAGCAGTATCTTGCCAGCTTGCATTAGAATAAGGGAAACTTCAATCTTGCCCCACAGACCCAGATGCCCCAAACAAAGCGTCCCCTGTGTAGTCAGAATGTGTGAAGGCTAGTGTACCAATGAGGAAGTCTGAGGTGCTGTGCTTCTCCAGAAAGGTGTGAAGGTGGTACCACAGTTTTGGAACCCAGTCCAGAACCCTCAGAAGGTTCTCGTTGCTCGCGTTCCCCTCGTTTTCGGCCTCCATCAGTTTCCTGTGTAGGTACCGGACCAGGAAACCATTGGCAGGCTCCACGTTATTGGAGAAGGTCACCATCCTTGAGTTAAAATGATAGGACAGGGTCATGAAACATCTAATTCCAGTACATGGTGTGCTCATATAACCCGTAGTGCCCTCATACAACAGCTTGTGAACAATATTTAACTTCAAGGTCAAACTGATGTTCTTATCCAGAACAACTTACTACATTCTTTTACATCCATTTTTCCATTACATCCATTTTTCCATTACAATATATGTTTAAGTACCTTGATTTTCGCTAATGTACAAATTGGCTGGATATTTACACATTGGTGAAGCAATTCAGCCTAAGCACTTTGAGCATTGATCTATAAGGTAATTACAACAATGGTTACAACAGCAGTGTGTGTGCTTCGCCTGGGAATGCATCCTACAACCATGGCGTTACAAGCTCATTTCCCTAACAACTCTGTTGACAACTGGGGATAAGGAGAACAGATTGACCCTCTTGCTTTTCGTTTCTTACTGGTTTTAATTGAGCATTTCTTACTTTCACGGTTTAGACTCCCACCTGAAGCTGAGGTGTAGGCCATGGTTCGGCGTCATCTTTACGGGCTGATTGGTTGTTCCAATGATGTATGGGCTGAAAAGAGGAAGCCATGCAGCAGACATTTTTAGAACCAAAGCCAGCGGTACCACAACCACAACAGACTCACACATATAACCTCCAGCTCACCATTTGTGGTATTTGCAGGTAAGGGCACCATTGACCAGTTCACTGATTGAGGACGCGTCACTTATGTCATCCAGGATGACAACCAATGGGATGTCACCAGTGCTGGTCTCTCGGTCAATCTGATTGGCCAGGTTTGACAGATACAGCTGAAGATCCTGAAAGCAGAAGAAACACAGCAACAAAATGGATAAACCAGACACCACCTCTAAATGAAATGTAACAAAATTTATTTAACTCCAAGATGAGAGCTCACTCTTCAAAGGGATACCAATAAACATAGCAATTGTGCCAAAATCTGTTTTCCCAAGCCCAGAAAATACCAAAAAATGAATAACGAAATACATTTCAGATCCTTGCAGGCCCAGGAATCTTTAAGCTCCATGAGACCCCTGGGTCTAGACTTTGGCGGCCTGACCTTGCAGGACTGGCGGTGCATGTTGAAGGTGACGGAGGTATCCTCACCTTGCAGGACCGGCGGTGCATGTTGAAGGTGACAGCTGTACCCTAACACTCACCTTGCAGGACTGACGGTGCATGTTGAAGGTGACGGCGGTACCCTAACCCTCACCTTGCAGGACCGGCGGTGCATGTTGAAGGTGACGGCGGTACCCTAACCCTCACCTTGCAGGACTGGCGGTGCATGTTGAAGGTGACGGCCACGCCCGGGGCCGCCTCGCGCCCGCTGCGCTCCACCAGGTACTCGGCCAGCCGGGAGGTGAGGTAGGTCTTCCCCGTGCCGCTGGGGCCCGTCAGCACCAGCCGCCGGTGCTTGAGCAGGAGGCTGATGTAGTGTTGCATCATGGGCTTGGGAATGAGCGTCTCGAACACCAGGCAGTCCACGCACTTCTCCTTCATACCTGGATAGGGACACAGAGAGTAACACTACAAACCTGTCCTGCAGAGAGGACCTTACTGTTACACCCCAACCCTGTCCTGCAGAGAGAATGTTCTGCACTACTGTTTCAACACTCTATATTAGATCCTCTGCCAAGTGATTGTAATGTAATGTTTTATCCTTTACTCACTGAAAATAGACTGTTTTCCCACTGCACATATGGCCACTGCTGTTTAGCAGTTCAGGCATGCTGATGCAGGACCTTTGCTGACAATCGCACACTTTTTAACAATGTGATAACACTGCTGTGGAGTGGAGCATGAGCCCAGGGTCTGGCTCCCAGCTCCCACAAGTAAGCAGTTCTAGTAGGCCTCCTAAAAAATTACTACTTGCCAGAATACCAGTTTGACGACTGAAGTTAGGCGGGTGGGGAGAGTCAACCCGAGAAACATAGCACTGTACAGCTATGATACCCGGTGCTAATTGGCTGACAGTCCGTAGTCCGTATCAGATGAATGCGAGGGGAAGCCACAGGCAGCCTGTACGCAGCAGGAGCCGCGAGTCGCGTTCGGTCGCGCTGCTCAGCTGGTTCCTTGGAGGCCACTGCCCGTATCGCATGACGCTCGTAAAGAAACGGGAGTGTGGACAGTCTGGCCTAAAAACAGACCCAGACCAATGGGATTGGGGGGGGGGGGGGGGGGGGGTCTGTTCCTCCCGGCCGGTGTGACATTTCATCCCCCCGAAACCTGGGGCCTCTGGGGCTCATTTCTGTCTGAGAGACTGCCCATCTGTCCATCGGGGCCCGGGCACGCCAGGATTTGGGAATATCGCTCCCTTACGGACTGCCTTCGGCACGCCGCTATTCCCCATGAGCGCACCTCGAACCCCACAGATCCTGACTGCGCACACCAGCCGGACATGCACAGCGAAAAAGAGAGCACACCCCAGAGTGGTTTAACAGCACCCTTTATAATGACACAGTTAAACATTTGCACTCAGTAATATGGAGTGGTAGACGAAATAGGTGGTAGTGTAAGGGTTAGGAGTGAGGAACTGGGCTTGGAACTCAGAGGTTGCGGGTTTGATTCCTAAGTGTGGCACAGCAGTTGTACTCTTGAGCAAGGTACTTAACCTGAACCGTTACTACACAACATTCAGCTGTATTAGTGGAACTGTAAGTAAAGAATGTGAGCAGTCTGAGTCACTCTGTATGAGTAAATGCAAGTCAAATTCAAGGGTAGGAGCCCGAAAAGTCTCATTTTCTGCGTGACATACCTTTTAGAGCGACAGAAACGGAGCAGGGGCTCTTGCCCAGGCAGCGGAGGGGTGTGGCCTCAGGGACCTCACCGCCCATCACTCTCTTGATGTGGTTGACGTGGTAACAGTAGATGGAGTCTACGGAGAGGACCAGGCTGGAGGTGGGGTCTACCTTAGTGATGTAGTCCTAGCGACAGGAGGGAAGAAGAACAGAGGTTCAGCGGCGTCATTTGGGGTGGAGATGCAACAGAGCACTTGGGACGTTGGGTGTGGTCTGATTAGGGCTGGTGATGTGGGAGAGCACCTGGGACGTTGGGTGTGGTCTGATTAGGGCTGGAGATGGAGGAGAGAACCTGAGAAGATGGGTGTGGCCTCATTTGGGCTGGAGGTGTAGGAGAGCACCTGGGACGTTGGGCGTGGAAGCTCACCTTGAAGACCTGGCTGATGGCTGTGTCTAGCGTGGCCCAGTCTGTCCTTCCATTCATCCTCACCCATCCAATGAAGAACTCCAGCTGCTTCACCTCCTGTAGCGCGTCAGGCATCAAACAGGGAGCAAAACACCAGCAAAAGACAAGAGACGAGTGAATTACTCAGATCTGTACACTCCCAACAGGAGGGACTGGGTGCTTTACAGTAGTACTTGAGATTCACAATGAATAGGACCTCACAAGAAACAAAGCTGTACAGAGACCAGCATCTAGTAAACAAGACTTAAAGTCCAGACTAGTGCCTCGCAAAGGCCTGTGCTATGAGTTTGACATCTTTGAACGAGACACTCACATCTTTGAAAACACGCTGGTCGCCCAGACGGACCACCACGCGGAGGCGGACATCGTCTCTGTTAGCCGGGTGGCTCACGGCTTCCATGGGGGTTACGTCTGCGGGGGAGGGAGGGAGGTAGGGAGGGAGAGCGAGTTTTAATGCACTGTGAAATGAAATACCAGTGATCACACAACAAAAATCCTGCTTCTTACAAATGAGGTACAAGAGCAAACAGCGAGTGGGCAAACCCTCAACCAAAGCCTTCAATCAGTAACGCAAAGAGAATGTGTGAGGTGAGTTATGTAATTTGCAGAGCTGTGGAGAGTAATTTAGACTGGTTATAAATCCATTCACTACTCACTACAGCATACATTCTTTGTGTATTTTTTTGGAAGAGTCATAATCTTTATATCAATGTGTAATATTTTGGGGTTGAAGCACCTGCTACACCACAACCCTTGCTGCGTCCCCCCACCTCTCCACACCTGAGCACAGGTGAGCAGTCATACCTGAGCCCAGGTGAGCAGCCTTACCTGAGCCCAGATGAGCAACCTTACCTGAGCCCAGGTGAGCAGACTTACCTGAGCCCAGGTGAGCAGACTTACCTGAGCCCAGGTGAGCAGCCTTACCTGGATCCTTGCCCTCATTCAGGCTCAGGCTGAAGGACTTGGTAAGGGACATGGCTGCAGAAAGCCGGGGTGAGGAGGTCAGCAGAGGGGTCAGGCCAGAGGCGTGGCTTTGCGAGCTGGAGGCGGGGCCAGGGGCGGGGCTACCCTTCAGCTGGTCATTCTCCGCCTTCAGATTCTCCACGGTCATCTGCGGACAGCGGAGAGGCCAGAGGGGAGGGGTTACGAGCACACTTGGGTATGCTTGGGCGATATACAGTCCTACATATACTACAAACTCCTTGTCTACTAACAGGAAGAAACTTGGAGTAGAGGTTTTCACTCCAACCCTAACAAAGCACAGCTCATTCAACAGCTAGAGATCTCATTAAACTGCTAATTAGTAGAATCAGGTGTGCCAAATTAGGGTGGAAATGAAAACCTGAAGGACGGCAGATCTCCAGTAGCAGGGTTGGGAACCAGAGCAGTGTATAAATGCCAATGACAGTGTGTAATACTGATCCAAGATCAGTTTTTTGGGCCCGTCTGCACACCTGCATGCTGTTCATGGCCTCCTGCAGCTGCTCAAGCTGGTGGGCGGAGCTTAGGGCCTCCAGGCGGATGTCCGTCAGCTTCCGTTCCTTCTCCCAGAGCTCGGAGCGGAGGTCCGACACGACCTTCTCATCGTTCTCCAGCCTCCTCGGCGCCCTCGAATATCCTGCGGGGCAGAGCAGGCCTGTGATTGGCTAACCAAGTCTGATGAAGTACGTTTCCATAGCGACAGGAAAAGTGAAGCTTTATGGCCTCTGTAGAGAGGGCTACCATGCAGTGATAATTGGACAATTACAGGCTCGCTGGAGCCAATCAAAAGATTTTGCCCTCCATAGCAAAATGCTTCCACTGGTTCAAATGTGTGAATCACTACTGACAGCTCTGCAGAATTTGGGGTCTGTGGGGCATCACTCACCCCATTGCCACCTGTGCAGCAGTGCAGTGTGGTATAATATTTTTGGGAACAGGGCCTGTAACTCAGAGGTTGTGGGTTCGATCGCCAATTGGGGAGCTGCCCTTGTGCCCTTGAGCAAGGCTCTCAACCTGAACCACTTCAGTAAAAACACCCAGCTGTACAAACGGATGGTATGTAAAGACTAATCTGTGCCCATCGCTCTGGCTAAGAGAGTCCTGCTGACTGGCTAAATGTGAACGCAAGGGGAACTTACACAGAGGACGAGGCAGAGCTGGGGGACCTCAGGGATGAGGGGGGATTTTCCCCTCCGTCGTGGGACAGTTTTGGGGAAGAGGGGGCGGAGGAGTCGGGCGTGGCGATCTCCTCGATGTCCGAGTATGAGGTGCCCGACTTGGGGCCCTTCTTGATGCTGAAGGCCTTGTTGAAGGAGCTTCTCAGCTGAAGAGAGAGAGAGAGAGTGAGAAAAGAAGAGAGGAAGAGGAGGGAGATGTGAAGGAAGCCCGTACTTTGAGAGACGATGCATCCGGAACCAGAGGAGAGGAGGCACTACAGGGACGTTGCAACTGCACAGATCAACCCTGTGATTTAGAAATGATGAATTCTGTTCCCGAAGGAATCCTGCTGAGGTGAACCTCAGCTGTTGACTAAAGGCAGTCTGGACCAATTAAACCAGCATGCTGGTGCCTGCTTTGATATTGATGCAGAGTGTGAGTACTTGGGGGGCATTTCCCTTTTAAGGCCGAGCCAGCGCCTCCTCTCCTCTCACCCAGCTCTTCTTCTTCCTCTTCTTGGCGTCGGCGTCCTTGCAGCTGCCCACGCTGGAGAGGCTGGTGATGCTGTTCAGGCTGGAGATGCTCTCCGAGGAGTTCTGCCTCTTTATCCGCAGGTCTGCGAGAGAGAGAGAGAGGGAGGGAGAGGGGGGGGAGAGAGTCGGGGGAGGGGAAGAGAGATCGAGGGAGGGGAGGGGGGAAAGAGGGGGGGAAGAGAGAGAGCAAGGGAGAGGGAGAGAGAGAGTGGGGGGGAGGGGCAAGGGAGAGAGAGAGAGAGAGAGAGAGAGAAAGAGGGGGACAGGGAGAGAGAGAGGAGGACAGAGAAAGGGGGGAGAGAGAGGGAGCGGGAGAGAGAGATTGGCAAACTCAAACAAAAAAATCAAAGCACATTGGCATGTAATTTGGCCCAAAACCGAGAATACACTGCGGCAGACTCTGAAACACAGTGTAAAACCGTCATTGACAAAGTGCAGACTCAGCGAGCACAGCCTGGCAAAAGAGACAGGCCGACACAGGCAGACCTGGCTGCTCAGGGAGGAGAGGCTGTGTTCCCTCTGCAACAAAGAGCAGGTAGAGACAGAGCTGCACTTTATTAATTGTGAGAAATATAGAAAAATTATTTCTTCTCAAAATTCACAAAACAAGTCCCAAACTTCCCAAACCTACCTGAATCACATAAAATTCTAATTCTCCTGGGAGAGGAAAGGTGCGGCCAAAATTTAACTGCACGACACATAGCTACCTGCCACAGCCCGAGGGACAGTTGTGAGACCCTTAATGTTAAGAAATTCTAATGAATGGTCATTTGTTGTTTTATTAATATTATTCTTAAGCTCATGTATTTGTGTTAATGTGTTTATAATTGATGCCATTACACTGTATGAGATAAAGAGAGAGGGAGGTAGAGAGAGGCAGAGGAATAGAAGGAGAGAGAGAGTGAGCATGTGTTAAAGCATGTATTGGGATCATAACATCATTCTGAGTCAGAGAGAGTTTAGAGCTGTGTGTGTGCAGAGGTCAGTGCAGAACGGGAGGAGCAGCCAACACACCAGTCAGCACATTACTCCCACTGTCATTGGCAGGAACATCCACAAACACATGCTCTGCGCTCTCATTGGCAGGAACATCCACAAACTCATGCTCTGCGCTCTCATTGGCAGGCACATCCACAAACACATGCCCTCCGCTGTCATTGGCAGGAAAACCAAGGACAAAGTTTCGAAACAGCAAAGCTATAAAGCATGTCGGCAGTTCAGTATGTAATCAGCTTAAAACCACCTTGCAAATGAAATATTAAGTATTTCTCAAAGAGATTTGGTATTACCTGTGCATGGGTTGCCATTTGGTTCATTGTGAGCCATTTAACAGGCATTGAGAGGCCCTGACCCACCTGCACTTTTGGGGGTGAGGTCAGCAGTACTGAGTGCCCCGTGGATGATCGTCTGGGCCTCCGTGTTTTTGGTCTTCAGGACCTCGATGGTCTCCCTCAGGTCCAACAGTTCAGTGTCCTGCAAGCACCAGCCTCATCAGAACACATCCTTCATCTGGACTTCACTACAGTTCTCCCTGATGTACTAGAATCACGCATGGCTTTCCAAACACTACGCTGTAACACAGTGGTATGAGTCAGGCTGTGACACGGCGGTATGAGTCAGGCTGTGACACGGCGGTATGAGTCAGGCTGTGACACGGCGGTATGTGTTAGGCTGTGACACGGCGGTATGAGTCAGGCTGTGACACGGCGGTATGAGTCAGGCTGTGACACGGCGGTATGAGTCAGGCTGTGACACGGCGGTATGTGTTAGGCTGTGACATAGCGGTATGAGTCAGGCTGTGACATAGCGGTATGAGTCAGGCTGTGACACGGCGGTATGAGTCAAGCTGTGACACGGCGGTATGAGTCAGGCTGTGACACGGCGGTATGAGTCAGGCTGTGACACGGCGGTATGAGTCAGGCTGTGACATGGCGGTATGAGTCAGGCTGTGACACGGCGGTATGAGTCAGGCTGTGACACGGCGGTATGAGTCAGGCTGTGACACGGCGGTATGAGTCAGGCTGTGACACGGCGGTATGTGTTAGGCTGTGACATAGCGGTATGAGTCAGGCTGTGACATTGCGGTATGAGTCAGGCTGTGACACGGCGGTATGAGTCAGGCTGTGACACGGCAGTATGAGTCAGGCTTTGACACGGCGGTATGAGTCAGGCTTTGACACGGCGGTATGAGTCAGGCTGTGACATGGTGGTATGAGTCAGGCTGTGACACGGTGATATGAGTCAGGCTGTGACATGGTGGTATGCGTGGGGCTTACCTTCTGCTCGGCGGTGACGGACAAGGACTGCAGCCGTGATGTCATGAGGGCCAGGCTCTGCTCGAATGCAGCCACCAGGTTGGCCTGTGCACAGAAGCAGGAGAGAGAGAGAGAGAGAGAGAGAGAGAGAGAGGAGTTTCTCAGTGTAGAAATAAAAAAGAAGAAACGTCAGGGCCACATCACTGCACGGCAAACACTCCCTTCCTTTCCAATCACCGTGCAAGCAACGGTAGAGAAGGTCAGGAGGAGGAAGGAGGGGAGAAATGAGCAGCGATGGATGGAAGAGCCCGTTGTGGAAAAGCAGAGGAGGGGGTGGAGAGATGAGGGCAGTTTGGGATGACCACTTTGATGCTGAAAGCAGAAGGTACATGAGGTTTGTTTTCAGACGTGGGGTCTGTCAAACGAGAGGAAGTAGAATGATCGATAGGGATGACGTCTCTCACACTGGGTCCACAGATGGCTACATGCAATCTGACGGAAACTAATGTTTTCACCTCACAGTGTAGGCTAGCGTGCTGTAATCCCTGATAATTTTACCATGTTAAAATACTGTGTTGGAGCTTATTGCAGAAAAAAAAACGTATAAACACACACACAAAGAAAAAAAAGATCCAATCCCGTACTACTGTGGCGTCTTCTGCATATTTGTTATGTGCATGTATGGGTGTAGTACGTGCGTGTGTGTGTGTGTGTGTGTGTGTGTGAGTTTATTCGACTGTTACCTGATCTAAGCCCAGCCCAGTGCGATACCTAATCTCAACGCAGTTAAAATGACTGTAACAGCCAGGTTCTCTCAGCCTACAGCACGTCGTCAGCGAGAGGGGCGGAGTCATGCGACAAACAGGGGGCGGGGCCTGAGTCCAACGAACCTGGCCTAACTGCTACACCCAACATCAGACGAAGGTGCATCAGCGGACGGCCAGCAGAGAGGCAGCGTGTTCCGGCAGTCATTTGAAACAACAGTGAGGAGGGGAGAGATGGACAGTGTTAGGGAGGGGTGGGGGTGGGAAGGGGGGGGGGGGGGGGGGGGGACACACACTCACAAAACTGTCAACAACCCCCACACCCCCCCCCTCCTTCAAACAGACCTGGGTCCTTTTAATGAACTTACACTGAATACATACAGCATATATCAGCTACATCAGACCAAAGATTGTAATTTCACACTTGCCAATTAAATTTCAGTCATAGCACGTTTCAGCAGCTTGCCATTATTCTATAAAGATATTTATCTAGTCAATGTTATGGGTATAAACAATTGAACCCAGGCCTGTCAACTCCAATTTCGTGGTCAGGTATCCACACAGCACACAGAGAAGACCCCCAAATTACTCAGACAGGGTGACAGGGAAAAAAGTGCAGAAGATAAGGTCAGTATCAGTGAATGGCTTTAATTAAAGGCACAATTTCAAAATCAGCATTAAACTTCACTTCACAGGTGGATGAAAAGAAATAAACTGAAAGTAAAGACAAGAATTCAGCTGGCTGCAGACCCTGAAATGGAATACCTCAGTAAGGTACACACTACATATTTAAGCATTCATCTGCCCGCACGCAAAGACATGCACACGTACGTATGCGCGCACGCACGGACATGCACACGTACGTATGCGCGCACGCACGGACACATGCGTACGTATGCACGCATGCAAAGACACACACACGTACGTATGCGCGCACGCACGGACACACGCGCGTACGTATGCACGCATGCAAAGACACACACACGTACGTATACACGCACGCACAGACACACACACGTACGTATGCACGCACGCAAAGACACACACACGTACGTATGCACGCATGCAAGACACACACACGTACGTATACACGCACGCACAGACACACACACGTACGTATGCATGCACGCAAAGACGCACACACACACGCGCACGCGCACGCACGCATGCTGGCAGGCACACACACACAGAGGTATGGAGAGGGAACAAAGGTCACGAATCTCACATCATACCACTTGCTGCTAAACTGATGAAGGAAACATGTCACCAATGTTATACGTCCATTGAGATGAAGGTGCTCTACAGTCACTCGCACCACGGCCGGTGAAAGCTGACTGCGCTGCGTCGGCAGACTTTCGATCGCTGCAAAGCCTGCTCTGGGGCCAACTGTCATTCCAAACGGCGCGCGCGTCGACGGCGGCTCGACCGCGACGCAGGACGGTCCTCACAGTCCACGCGCAACCGCCTTTCCCACGGATGGCTGACATTCCTCTGAGCTTTCGAGCTATTCGCCCCCCGTGTCGCCCTCCCAGGCATCCGAGAACAGGCCCTCTGGGCCGCGCGCTTGGCCGGATCGAATGCTCGGCATGTATAAAAAACATCCGAGCCAACTACTCCCTGCCAAAGTACAGACGCATCTCCGGGGAGAGTCTAACCTGGCGGACATAACTGCAAACGGTGAATGTTTATTTACACAACGGCCCTGCTGGTTAGAGAAGCAGCTGGCTGCAGTTTTGACCTCTAGGTAGGCCTTAACTGCTGTGCCACTGAGAAAGTTCCCTAACCTGAAGTCATTTAATATCAGACTACAAACATGGCTGCATCAGGAACTTAGCTCTTCACACACACAAATTTACACACATAGGCCACAAATCCTGCTTAGTCTGGCCTAAAACGTGGGTCACAGACATGTGACAAGTGTAAGATGATAAAACATAGGTGTCAGGACACACATATTCGCTTTGGTAAAACAGGACTAGTTGCGTGGGGCAGCAGTTAGGGAAGGGGGATTTTAAACAGGTTGCTGGGTTGTAGGTTTGATTCCCAGACACTGTTGGGTCCTTGAGTGAGCTGTCCAAGTAATATGCCTGCAGGAATTTCCCCATCTGCTATTCTATCAACATATCTCACACATCAGATTTATGAAAACAAATTTATGAAAATGCATCAGAAGGTGACCTCTATATTTATTTATTTTAAATTTTTTTACTGATTTAATTTGAATTACTCCATCAGAGCTACAGAGTTTTCAAAATCAAAGTTTATCAAGGTTAACTGACAAGAAGCCCTGCATGCATAACCTTTACAACACACTTTAGAGCCTGAACCTCTTCAGTACAGATGATACCTGAACGCAATACAGCAAGTCATGTAATTCACCAGAGTAAAGGACTCTGCTCAGCATATCAACAATGTAATATAATACAGGTACAAAATGGCTGCCTGGAGCCAGGCATACTGTAAACATAAGCTTTTGCCTCAACTGACCCAGTGATAGAGCTGTGTGAACTGTAGAGCATCTTATCCACCATACAGAACCAAACAATGAGACAGATACATCTGAGAAGCGGATTTGTTTGCGGATTAGTGATTAGGCACAGCTGCTGATCCACAACACCGTCGTTACCGCCATCCCTGATCTGAACCTCAAACACTGTTCTAATGCCGTTTGAGTCCCAATCACAGCTGAACTGCCTACCGCGTTTAATAGGCTTCTGATCACAAGGGCTGGATCAAATGTGACCGTCACACACAGGGACACCACCGGGGACTCTGGGCCCCATGGAAAGACCTCACATTGGGGCACCACCACCACCCCAGGAAAGCTCAAGTTCTAACATTTTTTTTAAGGGGGGCACAGATGCACTGCGGAGGACAACGAGGGCTACGTCGGGACACCTACATTTTCGGACAGCTGGCACGTCAGGGTGGCCACCTTCTCCTGGGATGTCTCCAGCTCCCTCCTCAGTTTTCGGATTTGCTGAAATGAGGAGGAGCAGATCAGTCAGTCACACTGAACACCCCCCCACCCCCTGAAAAAAAAAAGTGACCCGAATCCTGAGGACTTGTTTGTGTGGCCTACAGGTGAAGCGGAGTACTGGAGTCTGGCCTTTAGGCTCCTAATATTTAAATACCGGATGGGGAAACTCGTGCATTACAACGTGCCTGAGTGAGACGCTATAGCACTGACAGCGCTACAGATCACAAGATCATATACCTCAGTGACACATACGCGCCAAGAGTGAACACTGTTGGATAAGCTGACTATTCGACAGACAGACAGCTTTAATTAACCTAAGTAGCTGACCTGTTTTTGGCAACCGCAGAGTTTCTAAAAATGTTCTGCTTAGTAGAGGTAGTTCAGGAAATAAGTACACACGAAACTGTTTAGCACGCTGCTGCCAATCAAATTTTAGGGTGCCAATAACATTTCGACCATCACCTGTGCTTTTCAGGTACACCACGGACACCAGTGAACCTGGAGGGACATCCCCTACCTGACAACAGCTGAGGTAGCGACCAGCTACAGCAGGGGTGGGTAAGGAGGGCCAATGCCTGCTCCAAATTACTTAATTAGACCAATCATTTAGAAAATTATATTTTGGCAACATTTCTAGAAAAATTCACAAATGACAGCTGAAGACTGGGTCCTGTGTCCCAACAAGAAACACTTATCGTGCTCTAAACTAGGGTTAAAGAGGCACAAGTGCAATTCAGCTAATTGCTTAATGTGGCCAGTGTAAGTGGTGACAACGATACCCTGCACACACACACTGGCCCTGCGGGACTGGACTGGCCGACGCCCTGTGCTACAGTATAACTTCTCATGTCCGTACAACGTGAAGTAGTTCACATTTTGTACCCTTTCGTTTGTTGCATGTGAGACACTCGGTACTCTGACGGTGATATTGGGTGTTTCGAGGTACACGGAAAAGGTTACTTGGAGGTTATGAGCGATGGGGGGGGAGGGGTGAATACGACAAACTCTCAAGACTCTTTAGAGTAACAGGGTGAACCACCTTGGAGCAAAGGGATCAGAAACTGGATGAGACTGAGATGGGGGGGGAGGGGGTGGGTGGGAGACGGAATGAGCCAGAATGAATAAAGACCAGGGTTGGAATGTGGCGGGGGGGGGGGGGGGGTGTACAGGGGGCACTTACCTCTCCTTGCATTCGTTCTTCAGCCTGACAACGCATGAGGGACAGAGAGAGAAAGAGGATAAGAAAACCGGGGGGGGGGGGGGGGGGGGGCGAGCGAGGAGGGGAGGAGGGTGACGCAGCAGCTCCCGAATGAGAGGGGTTTGGGGGGGGGGTGGTGGAGCTCAGGCTAAAAGGAGTCACAGGTGGGAGCTATTCCGAGCACAGCCCAAGCTGGAGACACACACACTTGTTGCAGCTCGTACGGGTGCAGTCACGTAAAATGACCTTCCCCCACCCAAACCCAATCCGGGTTTACCCCGCGGGGCAGCTGGACGTTCTCAGGGGGCTATCAGAGTGACTGTTACTGTAAGTCACGCCCTGTTTTCGCACACCCTGTCCTTACAGACCTTTTTCCCCCACACCTCTGAACTATTCATCGCTGATCTTACTCTGATCGATTATGACCGTTTTGTGTGAGGATTTATTTGTGAATGACAGTTGGTTATGCCATGCCAGAAAGCAAAAAGTACAAACGATCAAATGAATGATTTAAGAAAACTGTGTGTGTGTGTCTGTGCGTACTTGGATATGTCTGGAGTTCAATGTAACTTCAGAAGCGTCTCAACAACTCAAGGACTATGTACACATCTACTGAAGGAGAGAGTTTATGGGATCTGGATGGCGTATGTACACATCTACTGGCTGTGTGCCTCAGGCTTGTGGTGCAGTAATCAGACAGGCAGTCAGGCACGTTAGAGACACACCCCCTGCACTCTCCCAGAGCGTGCAGCGGAACTTTCCGGACTCAGTTCTGCTACAGGCCGCAGCTCTCACTCACCGAGGAGTAGCTGGACGAAGCACTGGACGCCAGGGACAGGACTGAACCGTGGACTGCATCAGACAAAGAGGAAGACCGAGAGAGGGATGGAGAGATAGAAAGTGGTGGAACAAAAAGAGCACATGTTAATAATTTTTAAAATATTTTAAAGTGCCTACTCTGACTGTTGAGAGAAAGTGTGAACTTCTGTGCACACCGTTCCACTGCTATGCACCTATGCTTCTTCTCAATCCCAACACAAAGCAAAAAATGTTTTTCCACACAGTCAATTTTCTTCAATCTTCCAATTCCCCCACTGCACTTTAGATATTTTCCCTAACCAATTTCAGGCACAGTTTGCAATCGGTTGTTTTAACACTTTACTGAACAACTGCTACGTGTGTACGACCCCAGCAGCCCTGAGAATGTGTGAGCGAAGACAGAGATAATGTAAACTTAACTGATTCACATTATGTGTGTGCGCTTGTGTAAGGCTGATAATACATAACATGCCTCCTTTTCCCTTTGTTTTCATAGAAGATACACCCTCGGGTACTTGCACAAACACAGACCATGGAGAGACAGCAGATTATGTAAATTACAGTAATGCAGTAAACAATCAATGGGTCACGTGTGGGCTTCGCATTAACGACAACCCACAAAATGAATAGGCGCTGGCCAACACTAGGGGGCGAGCTTGCTGCGTTTCTTTATTTAGAACTCTGAGGTTTGAGTTGCACAGGGCTCTTCCAAGGGCAGTTCAACCCCATACCCCCACCGAAGGGGCTGCTGCGTTTGACCCGCACTGGGGGGGGGGGGATTTCCCAGGTTCACTCACCGTCCTCTCCGGGTTCGCGGAAGGATCCGGAGCGGATCATGCTCTTGGGCCGGTCGGCCAGCGAGAGGCTGCTGCCCAGGGGGGAGGCGCCATACAGCTCGAAGGCGGAGTCGTGGGTGGGGATGCTGTTGGAGCGGGTGATCCGGGGCGGGGTGCCGCCGTTTGGGGTGGGGGCCACTGCGCGCGACAGGCGAGATCACCGATCAGTCAATCGCTGGTGATGTGAATTACACCGCTACACCGTCAGCCACACACATCCAGACAGACTAGACGGGTTAATCTGGTGCTTATTCTTGCAGGGTTCCGCACCACACTGATAAGCAAGGGTTGCCAGATTTAGGATTTGTGAAAACCAGGCAACAGGCACAGCAGTTACTCAGACTGGACATTATATTGTCTGGTTAGCACCACAAACTGGTCCTGTACAAAAAAAAAAAAAATTCAAAAACTGAACATTCCAGTTGAAAACATATCTGGCATCTGGGCAACCAGTGATTATTGAGCTGAGGATTCTGGGAACTCACCCACGTTGGTAGGGGGGTTCTTGCCCACGGAGAGGGAGGCCGAGGGGGGGGAGGGCAGGCGCGGGGGGCTCTCTGAGTCGGTAATGCTGACGATGGTGTGCGAGTGTCTCCTCTCCTTGCCCTCCTTCTTTACCTCCTCCTCCGGCTGGCTGTAGCGGCTGCGGGTAGAGAAGGGCAGCGGGTGATATTAGCTACGCTTGTTAGCTACCCTCATGAGCCATTCTCTTAAGTTATCCTCTTTCGGTACCCTCTTTAGCTACCCACTTTAGGTACTGTCATTAGCTACCATCTTTAGCTACTGTCTTCAACTACCCTCTTTAGCGATCGTCTTTAGCAATTTTGTTTAGCTATTTATAGATATAATCTAATGGGGACACAGATAGGCTATCCGTGAAGCAGTACTTACTTTTGTTTACAATGCTAATTGTTGGTTTCTTTTGGGCAGCTTTTTAAACGTACTGTTTATAAATGGGCATTCAGTGCCTTCCTGGTGATATTGCACTTTTGCACTTCTGAGACTACTAGTGATGTTCCCCAATTTTTTTTTAGCTGCTCTGGATAAGAGCATCGGCTAAGAGAATGCAATGACGACAGTAGTGTGGAATCAATGCTAACCATACCATTATGTTGTCTTTGAAGGTAATGTTTACTGTACCATTAGACTGTCTTTGTCTGAGATGGAAAAAGAAAAGATTTACCTCAGTCCTTTCTTGGGAAGGGTGTTCCTATCCCTTTGCAAGCTAAGAGCAGGAGAACAAGATATTATTAAACAACTGACAGAACGGAAGAAAAAATAAGCCTGCCTTTTTTTTTTTTTTTTTTTTTTTTTTTAAACCCTGTGAGCAACACAGAAATAAAGCCATTTGCAGGAGACATGAGAAACAAAAAGGGTCATTTTTTATCAGGCCAACAGGGGGAGCCTTCGGCATTGTAGTGATGTCTCAGACGTGTCCCCATTAGAGCTCAGCACCATTATAAAATAAGAGCGCAACAGCAAAAAAAGGTTCAAGCTGCAGAACAGGAGAGCTAGATAAAAACGTGCCTGTGGACGTTCTTTTGGTGAAAAACAGGGGTGCTCACGCCCTAAAATGTAGGGGCAGGGGGGGGTTGGGGGAGGAGATTACCGTGTAATGACCTCATTTATTCGTCTGTTTTTTTTTTAACAGCAGTATGTTGCTGAAAGTTTTACACTCACTCACGAGTGACTAAACGTAAAATTCCTCTTTTCTGCTTCGGGACGCGCAGATTAAAAGCGCTGGTTTAAATCTTCAGCACGCAATCACCACGCAGGCATTTTCTTGTTCAATGGACTGCGGAATAATGTCTTCCAGCAGTGGGGCGGGGGGGGGGGGGAGGGTTTCCAGATCTTTTTTTGGAAGCCGTAAGTGTGTCAGGAGAGCTGGACCTCCCGCCCAGCTCAGCGAGGGGCGATGCTTCACCGCTGCAATGAATCATGGGAGCTGGCGCGTGAAGACTGGGGTGGATCGGGGGGGGGGGGGGGGGGGGGGATTTGGGAGTCATGACTCACTGGGACCCTGACTCCTGCAGCCCCCCCATGAGTCAAAATGAAATCAAATCTATGTAATTGTATAAGACTTCTTTTACAGAGAACTGTGAGACAAAGAAGGAAAACTGGGCAAAAGCCAAGCCTGAACCCCCACAAAAGGAAGTGAGGTTAAAAAAATAAAATAACATTAAAAAAATTCTTTTTTAAAACGTCTGGAGAGGGAAGAGTGCATGCATGTGTGCTCTGGCATGTTTCTAAGTGTTTGTGGATGCCTGTATGTGAGGATGCCCGTGCACGTTCGTGTGTGCACACGCACTTGTGCACATGCCCGTATGAGTGCATGTGTCCATGCATGTAGGTGTGGGTAAATGAGTTTGTGTGCATGCCTGCATTTGCGCATGTGCCCGTGCACGTTTGCGTGCGTACGCGCGCTCGTGCGCATGCTCGGCGAACGGCGCGGTTCCACACCTGTCGGGCAGAGTGATGGACGTCCTGCTGCCAGGCCCCCAGATGCCCGGGCCGCCGCCCCGCTCCTCCTGCTCCTCCTGGCGGTTGGCGGGGCTGGGGGGCACGCTCAGGTGCATGGGCAGGGACTCCAGGCTGCGGTGCATCCCGGAGAGCCGGGGGTAGAGCAGGGGCGAGCCGGAGAAGCAGCCGGGGGAGTCGATGTGCAGGACGGGTGCGCGGGGCTGGGGGTGAGGCGGGGCGTCCCGCACGACCCCGCCAGGTCCTGCAGTTTGGAGAACGGGGGCACCTTGGGCGGCAGGTCCTGCAGGCCCAAACAGGAGTCCAGGCTGTTCACCTTGTCGCCGTGAGCCAGGCTGGGCGGTCGCCCTAGCGACTTGCTGCCTAGCGCCCTGTGAATCAGACATCAGAGCGAACTGTCAAACGACACGACAGCGCAAAGACCAGGGCCAGCTGGGAATCTGAGTCTTATGAATAATAAACATCAGCAACAGAATGTCAGATACTGGTTATAACAAACAAAAAAAAAATTTCCACAGAGCCTTTATTTAAAAATAAATAAATAAATAAAAAATAAAAAAAACTTCTGAAGCATATTGAAGCCTCTTCAGTGGGTCTGGAAAGGTTTCAGAAGTATGATGCACTGCTTCAGTGAGCTCAGAGGTGTACTTTTGTTCGTGTTTCCTGACAGGAAATGGAGCTTAACACTCCCAGAGAAGCACAGCGCCACAGACAGACTCAGGAGAAGCAGAGCCTTTCCACTGAGATGCAAATGAAGTGCATCTTTCTGTCTCTTAACAGAGCAAGATGGCTGCTCTGCCCCAGGATGACAGACGTCACCTTGAGCCCGTCTGTGCACCCACAAGACAAACCCTTTTAAGCTACTTAAGCAGTTTCACTGCAGTTTTCAACAAATAATATGGCACAATTGAAAACTATGAAAGGCATTTAACCATTTGTAATTCTACTGTGGCTTCTCCCTTAAACTGCAGAATGCTCTCTTGTTCTCTCTGTCAATCGCTCTCTGTTTTTCTTCTCCTCTTCCTCCCTTCAATGTCTCTATCCTTCATTGCTTTCCCTTCATTGTCCTTGTCTATACCTCCCTCTCTCTCACTTTAATTCTGGGGTAGAACAACACTGAACGGGTGGACGGGGGGGGGTTGGGGGGTACCTGTGGGTGACAGGGGAGGACAGCTCGGAGTACTTGCTCCCGCTGGACTGCCGCAGCCCCTGCAGTTTGGCGCTGGCCTCCCCAGCAGCCAGGAGGCCCTTCAGCGACCCGCAGTCGGAGTCGGACGACGCCACCGCCTTGGCCTTGGCCTTCTCCTTCTCGCGGTCCGTCTGGTTGACCGGGCCCACGCTGGCGCGGTTGGCCTTGCCGCCGCTGCCTCCGCCGCCCAGCTCCTTCATCCTGGTGCTGCAGGAGGGGGTGGGGCTGAGGGCGGGGCTGTGGGCGGGGCTGAGGGAGGGGCCCGGGGAAGGGGCGGGCTTGAGGCCGAGCAGGGCGGAGTCGACGGTGCTGCTGACGGGCCGGGAGGCGGGGCGACCCGTCAGGCTCATGGCGCTGGACTTGGCGGGGCGGGGCAGGCTGCGGTACTGGATGCTCCCGCGCGCGCTGGGCGACAGGAAGCCCGGCTCCAGGTTGGACACGTCCAGGCTGCTCTTGCGGCTGTCCCCGCCCAGGCCGCCGCCCCCCCCCGCCCGCCCAGGGGCTTGATGGGAATGCCGGAGGACCTGGGCGTCTTGCCCACGGTGGCGGAGCCGCTGGAGATGGTGGCGCCGCTGGCGCTCATCACCGTCGCCGTGCCGGAGGCGGGCGGCGGCTTCTTGTAGCCGAAGGCGCCCGCGGCGGTGGGGCGCACCAGGCCCGAGGGGGGCTTCCCGCGATCCCGCCCGGCGTCCGAACAGGAGCGCTGCAGACCCCGAAGCCTTCACCGCCACCTTGGCCTTGTCCACGGGCTTCTGGTCAGGCTTCTGAGCTGGAAACAGAGCAGCGGTTCTGTTATGACGATACAGCTCATAGAGTCACAAAGAGAGACTAGAAGCGAGAGACTTTCACAAGGCCAGGGACTCTAGGACTGCCTGAAAAAAATCATTGTTTTTTTTTTGTATGTATTTTATGCAGTCCATTGTAGAGACAACTAGGAGCAGGTGTTGGTTCACTTCTTCCAGCTACATTGATGTGTGTGTTTTTGTGTATATTTGTGTGTGTGTAAGTGTGTATATGTGTGAATGTATAAATGTATACTGTATATCTATGAGAATATATTCTCTTTTTTGTTCTTCTGTGTAATCCTTAAGAACTGAAAATAACTGCACTTCTAATCACTGCACCCCAGTTCTATCGTAAAGCACTTTGAGATTACTGCGCAGTAAAAAGTGTGTGTGTGTGTCTGTAAAACGCAGCAGACTGCTTAAAAGGAAAGTGTGTGGGTTTTAAAAAAAAAAAAAAAAAACCCCTTATTTCTGTTCAAAGGCAGTGCACCACATCCTGCCACAGTGGTTCCGCATAAAGAACTGCTGTGTTTTGATTCACAAAGTGATAGAAACTGAGAAAGCCGCATTTGGACGGTGAACAAAGCGGCCGCCCCCTTTCCTGTGGTTAACCGAAACCGGGGAGGGGGTGTCGGGTAACCCACAGAGCGCATTTTAGCGTGTAGCGTGTGACGTGCGACAGGCACAGTCAAAACTCAACGGATTAACACTGCAGTGCGGTCGCATGAAAGCAGCCGCTCGTGATTTCGATTATGAGAGAGACCACATCTGAGTCTGCCACAGACCCACCTACATTCACTGAGAGATATTAAGGTTGTTCCTGGCTGTGCAGCAGGATGAACAAACAGTCACTGATCTCAGGGGAATGTTCATTCACTGACCTTCATATCCTGGAAACCTCATTCTGCGGACAATCCGCGCCATGAGGAATTTTTTACACCTTCAAACAGTCCTGCTCACTGAGAAAGCATTTTTCAATTTAGTCTATGCCGTATACAGTCGACTATAAAACAAAGTAACGTGAAGCCACTCTTTTTTTTTTTGTTGGGCTTCACACCAAAAACCCACCCCCGTGTTCTAGCATAAACATGCAGGGCCGGTGCGTATGCAGATGTGTATCCACCAATCAACTCGGCTAAATGAGTCAACAGGCTGTACACATCAGCACTGGTTCACTCTGACAACAGGTCACAGTGGAACGTCTCATATAGGAACACAAGAGCACAAGTCTTTGGCTGTCATTCATGCGCTTTCAAGAAATGTAGCCATAAACGAGTGCAAAAGTTAGGGCTGATTATGTAATTAAGGCCAGAAGTTGGCATGAAATCCAGAAACAGAAATGGCCCCCCTATTGCCCACCTCGGTGCTGGAACATCAGTGTTAAAAAATCTCTCTCGGAAACAACTGAAATTTCAGAAAATCACAGGCTGACACTCAATCTCAATCCGCTGTCCGTCATTCAGTGCATTTCAGCAAAAGCAGACACGGGCAGCACGGAGACAACGAGCCATAATGCTTAGATCAGGAGCTGGGCCAGACCCAGGTCTGCATGACCAAGAGAAGGGCAGCAGGGAGAGACTATTACTGCTGTCCCAAATCTGGGAGACTGGGAGGGATGGAGGGAACGAGGGAGGAGGAGGAGGAGGAGTAGGGACAGAGAGAGAGAGACTGGGCGGGAGAGAAAGGGAGAGAGAAAGAATGACACTGGGAGGGAGGAGGAGGAGGAGTAGGGACAGAAAGAGAGACTGAGAGGGAGGGACACACACGCTGGAGTCAGCCTCACACAACTCGCATACGGGCGCTGAATGTGTGTTTAATACAGTGGCTGAGTGAGAGACGCTCACAGATAAAAAACACACACACACACACACACACACACACACACACACACACACAAAACCAACCTTCTCACCCCAGCTCTTTTCCCATTATTCTCTGAAAAATATTATCATTCCGAGACTGCGTGGAGAATCTCTTCAAGGATAAGAGCACAGTCTGACAGAGTGGTAGACTGTATTGATCAAGCCAGATGGCGCTACATTTACAAGAACCCACTGCCATTTGCTTTGGCCCGGTTTGCATGGTTTTATTCTGACCTGTCCCATTGACTCCTAAAATGGCTCATTTGATTTTCATATTGCGAATGTAAAAAAAAAACAGTAATATGCTAATAAACCGCTCAATGTTGACATTGTTAAAAATGCTAAAATCATTTAATTTAACACTGGCAACGCTGTTCGGGAACGAAGCTGTGAATTAGTTCGTCTTAATTAACAGGTCAAGCAGATCCAGGTGGACTCTTGTTTTGAAAGCGTGGGACTCAAAATAAAAAAATAAAAAAATCTTGTCACAAAAACAAATAACTACCATCGCAGAAATCTCTCCCGACGGGCGTGTGCAATGCATCTCCTTTTAAAGCAGCCTCCAGCTCGGCTAATTGGACGTTCAGAGGCAGTTCTGCCTGCCTGCGGCATGTTAATGGCATAGCTGAGTGCAATATCTGACCCCAGAGGTTGACTAAAATTAGACTGAGAAACAGCAGAGTCATTAAAAGACCCAAAAGCCTCTCTCTTCTCTAACATCTCTGCACTTCCTGACAGCGAAATCAGACAGGGGGTCTGTAAGGTACCGAACGGTGTCATGGAGGTCACCCCCCCCCCCCCCCCCCCCCCCCCCCCCCCCCCCCCCCCCCCAGTAGGCAGAACCAGCTTTAATGCAGAATAACAGGTCAAGATGATGTGTTTTCTTCATCTTGAGTTCCATTTTAAAGAGCTCAGTGTCCATCTGCAGTGAAGCTACATGCACTGGTTCTGCCTCCATACATTTCACCTGATATCAAGAACATTTTTACCGAAGGACTGCACCTCCAAACACACAGCCATCATCCACGTGTTTTAGGGATGCCAAAGAAACCGCCACTGTGTCATACATTTTTCTCATGCGGCATATAAAATGACTCACGTGGTTAAGGACAATGCTGAAAGTCCAGGAAACTGACGAAGAGATGAGTGTTAGTGTGTTCATATGCATGTGTGTGTGCTTTGTGTGTGTATGTGGGCATGAGTATGTGTGTGTGCATACATGGACACATGCTTGTGTGTATGTGCGTGCGTGTGTGAATGTGTGCATGTGTGTGCATGCGTGTGCTCGTGCACCGCAGTTTTAACCCTTACCTGCCACCCTCAGCAGGCTGTGGGAGGTGTGTGTGTGAGTGTGTGTGCGTATGAGTGTGCGCGCGCACGTGTGTGTGTGTGTGTGTGCCGCAGTTTTAACCCTTAGCTGCCACCCTCAGCAGGCTGTGGGAGGTGTGTGTGTGTGTGTGTGTCTGTGTGTTTGCTGCAGTTTTAACCCTTACCTGCCACCCTCAGCAGGTTGTGGGAGGTGTGTGTGCGTGTGTGCGTGTGTGAATGTGTGTGTGAGTCGGAGTTTTAACCCTTACCTGCCACCCTCAGCAGGCTGTGGGAGGTGTGTGTGATGGGGGAGGTGACCCCCACGGGGGGGTTGCGGCTCTTTTTGAAGGTTCCGGGCTGTCCCAGGCTCTGGGGCTTCTTCGGCTCGGCCTTGCCCTCCGCATCCTCCCCGCCGCCCTCCAGGGGGCGACATTTCCTCCACTTGGCGGAGGACTCTGTCTTCAGGCTGCCCGTGTCGTAGCCGCCACCCCCCTCGCACTTTCGGGGGGGGCGGCCGTCCTCGCTGTACCAGGACAGGCCGCTCTCGGCCAGAGAGCGCTTCTCCGCGTCCGTGCGCAGCTGTGGACACAAGGGGGACACCGCCGTTAATGCCGTTGGCACATACCGCCACTAGCACATACTGCCGCTAACACATACAGCCGTTGGCACATACCGCCGCTAGGACAAACCGCCGTTAGCACATACCGCCACTAGCACATACTGCCGCTAACACATACAGCCGTTAGCACATACCACCGCTAGCACATACAGCCGTTAACACATACCGCCACTAGCACATACAGCCGTTAGCACATAACGCTGTTAGCGCAAAACGGCGTTAGCGCATACTGCCGTTAGCACATACCGCTGCTAGCACACACTGCCGTTAGCACATTCCGCCAGCCCTGGACACCTGCCAGCCATAACTCACTAACCCGCTCAGTCAGGCCTGGACCACAATCCCTTCAGTTCAGACTCAAAACTGAGGAAGTGTTGATAAGGCACTCCCGCTTATTCAAAAAAGGAAAACCCATTTTCTTCCTCTGTGATTACTGTAACAGCAACAAGAAACTGCGAAAATTCTCAAAAGCAAGACATCTAATTGTCACTGCAATATCTCATAAGGATGGGCAAAAAAAAAAAAATTGGGCCTAGACTTTCAACTTTAACTGCAACTGATAAAAAAATAAAAAATAAAAAAAACACCCCAGGGAGAAATGTAATAGAACAAGCTTTGTGAAAGTATGTGATATGGCCACTTTGAGCAGGTATGCTGAGCTGTGCGTAAAGGAGCACATCTGAGGCCCAGTTCTGTAGACTTTAATAAAACCAGAGAGATCCTCGCCAGAGATCCTCTCGCACTCCCCCTCCTCCCACTGAATGATCCGCAGAGCCTCAGAGCCAGACCCCCACATCACATGTAAAATGCTTTCTTTATTAAAATCAACAGCCCCACAGGACTGATGAATTTGTCTGAAGAATGCCTGCCAGTATCTGCAGATCAAAGGTTATTAAAACAATTTTTTTATCCTGTTCTTCTGCGCATGGGTTGTTTTTTTTTTTTTTTTTTTTTTCTTGGGGCATTATACCTGAGATTATTTTGGAAAGGTCTTTTTTCGGGACGGGCGGGACAGAACAGTGTGTAAAACACGACACAGGGAGCACAGCCGGGACCCCCATAAAGCCCTGTGTCAGCACAGCTCTACCCTGCGCTACAAATTAGCACAGCCATGCCCTGGGTCGTGCCCCCAGTGAATCAGAAAGTACACCTGGGCACAATGCCATGCCCATTGAACACATCCAGCCACCCGCCGTGCCCCTGTCAATCAGTACCCCACGGACACGCCCGCTCGCTGTCACCGGTGCACGTCACTGTTTTTAAAAAAGACAGCCGCCTCATGCGCCTCTTCGAAACGGTCTGGGCCATACATCCCCTGTCCCGTCATGGGCAGACCGATACTAATGAGAAGTGTCATTAGCAGATGGCACACACTTGGGCTCTCGGTAGGTAAGAGGAAGGGATGGCAAGTCTAATGTTGGGGGGAGGGGGGGGGGGTAAGGGGGGGGGTGGGCAGAAGGGGTACACAGTGGGGGAGACTGCTGGCAACGGGTCTATTTTCTCCAGGTAATATATGCAAATCTGCAGATGACAGTTTAAAGAACTGTCGCATCCTCAGCAGGGGTTGCCGTGACAGCACTGTGCCTTCTTTGCAGCTCTAACTGAGGACTACCGGGTCAGAGAGCGAACAGCCAATCAAAAGCCCGGTACCACATTCCCCGAAGGAAGTGCAATTGTCCCGGTCTTATTTACACAACAGAGAGAATGTATAAATTTGAACAGATGTCTCAATGTGTGCCGTGTAATTATACATGGAATTAAATCGTTGTTCGCTGAAGGTTGATGTTCATCTCGTCCGACCGAAAGACGACACAGACTTTATGCAGTTCAATGGCCTGCCAAGGCATGCTGCACAGGCCAACTCCATAATCAGAACTGAACAAACGGACGCGTTTTAATGGCTGTTTATTGGTTTGTTCGTTCGCGTCTTTGTGCTTCTGTATGCGTGGGTGTTTGTGCATGCGTGTGTGTGTGTGTGCGTGTGTGTGTGTGTGTGTGTGTGTGTATGTGTTTGTGTGTATGGGTGTGTGAAGGAGAGTGTGTGTAAGTGTGCCTGTGCCTGTGTGTGTGTGTGTGTGTGTGTGTGTGTGTGTGCGCGCGTGTGTGTGTGCACACGTGTGTGTGCGTGCGTGCTTGTTAAACCTATGTCGGCATGCTCTACCGAACTTGACTTTAAGAGGCCTGAGCACAAATGACACAGGGCTAAGAGCTAAGAGAGGTGGGGTGAGTCACACACACTCTCGGGGTGCGGGGGAGGGATTGGGATGGGCGAGCGTGGGGGTGTTCAATGTATGACCACAGAGCTTAAAAACCACAGGCCAGGGAACATTTAGATTCCACGTTTTAGCCAATTAGCCCGGCACTCTCATCCAGAGTGACGCACACAGATTACGTTATTGTACATGCATTCAGTTTACACAGCTGGGCATTTCACTGACGCGGTCCAGGCTAAATGCCCTTCTCCGTGGACCAATGGCAGCGCCCCACCTGGGAATCCAAACTACACCTGTGTGTGAAGCCCCAGTCCTCTCACCACAACACTATGCTGTCAGAACGATGGTGAGGATGATGATGAAGAAAATGAGGAAGTCCACATCTGGCCTCTAGAGTCGTTAGCAGGATCCAGGGACCAGATGCTAACTAGCATGGCTCTGGTCTATTTCCTAACCCCTTCCATGACTCACGGGTTCGGGTTGTCTAGTGTCAGGTTCTCATGAGCTGGATGACTACCCCAGTTAGCACCCTCAGAAAGGCCTATGAATAGACTGCACATACGCCATAAAACTCCTGACAGAATGACACAGTGCGTGAAGCGTAACAAGCAGACCTCTACAGAAGGGTTACTAACGAAGACCACCCAACAGTGCAAGAAGCAATACAGCAAAATACTGCTAACAAGGAACTTAAAATTACATGTACAGTCAGCACCACCACATGACACTGTATATGTGGCAGCTGATAATGATGATTACCTCTTGAATTAAGGGAGTAGTCTTGGTTATCGTGCCTAAACTCATTTAAAAAAGGAACCCGTTCTTTAAAATAACAATACTAGCACCACTGCTATTGCCACCACCACCATTATTATTATTATTATTAAAAATATAGAATCATTGAAGTAGCAAGAGCGATAATGTAGCAAAACAAAGTAAAGTGTGAACTGAATGCACCAACTAGTGCGCACACAGCAGATTAATCCATCTGTTACAGACATTCGGCTCTCCCTGTGGGTGGAAGAAATAATTTGTTTTTGATGGTCTGGCTGCTGTTTGACACTCAACTCATCTTCACTGCTTAGGTCAATACAGGGCACCAAGAGGGACAAAACTAGAAAAATAAAATAAAACTAAAACTTGACATCAGGAGGAATGAGGTCCAGAGGAATACTGTGACTGGACCAAGGCCAAAGATCCATCGTTATTAAGAAATCACAGCCAAGTGATATTGTGTGACAGAGCACAAGTACAGCATTTTCAAAATGTTCCAGACTTTACAAGTAGGCCTACAACCTGTTTGCATATATTATGGTAGTCAGCATGACCCAAAACAGTGAGTGAACATTAGGCAAATAGGCAGATAACGGCTATACGCTGTGTTTTGGTTAAAATCTGTGGTTAAATTTACAATTATAATGAAACACCAATGAAATTTACAACCTGAAATTTATAGGTATACAGGCATATAGGTATCTGTAAGATCTGTAATTGTACCTTCTTTTTTTTTTAACAATACAAATTGTTGTTTGTTAATATTACACGGACTGATTTTAAACTGGCCTCTGTGCCTTCTTGGTGATGCTGCAGTTTTGTATTCCTGAGTGTAACACTAATGCGCTCCACTACTGTTCATCACTCAAAAAAAGAGCGTCGGCCAAAATAATTTTCATGCAAAAAAAAAAAAACACCCTGCGTAAACACCCTTAAAACTGTGAGGTCTCAAATATGTGATCAGAATGTTGCTAAACTGAACATTCTAATGCTGATGTCACAATCACTACCGGGAACTGACAGCAATGTAGTTCTAGAACGCACTGACCTACAACTTTGAAATGCACTGCAGAACACCTCGCGCTGTTCCTAATGCCGTTAACGTTGCTGTCGTGAACAGCTGCATTTGTAATAAACACGGCCGTCGCTCACCACAACCGAGGAGTTGCGTCGCGACCCGACGGGCGTGGTGGGCAGGGAGTTGAGGGAGGAGCTGGCGTTGAAGTCCTCCGAGCTGAGGTTGTCCGATCCGTCGCTGAGCCCGCTACTGATGGAGCTGCTCTCGTCCCACCTGGGGCAACACAGGAGAGAGAGGGTCAGAGTGGTGCATTGTGGGAAACATAAACCATTAGAAGCTGGGCAGCGGGGAGGAAACAAGACCTCCACAATGTGATGCATACTCGCAGGAATTTTCCTATACAATAAAACTGCGCTCCACAAAAAGAAAAATACCAGCTTGGGCAACACATAAAACATCCAAAAAATACAATTCTTTACTCAGAAGACTTACGCTGAAAGCACCTACTACTTTTATGTCTCAAGCACCAGTTTTCAACTTTTACCTCTCTTAAATGTAGGTTCAATAGATTTAAGGGAAAATGTCATTAATCTTCTCCTTGCACATGTGTATTTGACATTCATTGAACATATACACCATCCACAGTGCTGCATGCCAAAAGGTACAGTTTCACCTCACAACCATTACCGGGTGAATGTTTATGTAAAAATCTTCTATTAGCATGGTGGTGTACAGTTAAGCTTGCAATGGATATGCAACTCACAGACAGGCTCATATTACAATGTGCATATGGCCACTAGTGCAGAAAGATGAACGGCCTGACACTGCTGGGGAACCATCTGGTCAACCTGCCAACGCATTGAGTTCTGAGTTCAGCTGTGTCCTGAGTTAATCTGTGTCCTGAGTTAATGTGCTTCCTAAATTAACCTGCACCCTGTGCAAATCTGTCCTAAATTAAGATGTTTCCTGAGTTAATCTGTGTACTGACCCAATCTGTGTCCTAAATTCATCTGGTTTTTGAGTTAATACGCGTACTGTTCATCTGCAATGCCGCCACCTGACACCTAACACAGCAATGGTGCCATCACGCTCACATACTAACCAAGCTTATGAACATACAGCAATATAATGTCCCAGGCCTCAAAGTATGTGGCTATAAATCTCTCTCTCTTCCCATGCTAAATGTCTTGTTTTAATTTAATTTCATGTAATATCGGGGCCCACACAAGAGATGCATTTATATGATAGCTGGAGCTCTGTAGGCGTCAGAAAGCTGAGAGGTAGTCCTGCTGTGAAACGGGCTCAGGTCTCGTCAGAGAGGTCAGCTTTTGATAGGCTACCTCATGATGTTCACCCATCTGTCTGAGCAAAAGGAGCCAGTCTGTTGCCGGTGACGATGGGAGTCAGACCTCCAGCGCACTGCGAGATGCAATTAAGCTTACGGTTGGCTTGCAACCTGCCAATAGGAAAGCACTTTGTAACCATGGTCACCGGGACCTTCAACTGGCAAGTTTTAGCTTTCAGACCTTTTTTCAGTTCAGACTCATTTTAACATTGCGTGCAATCAAATATTGTGGGACCCGAGAGGCTGACTGTGGTATATATAAAGTAGTATAATGGGTAAGGAGCTGGTCTTGTAAGCTAAAGGCCACAGGTTCGATTCCCAGGTTGGACACCGCCGTTGCATCCTTGAGCACAATACTTAACCTGCACTGCTTCAGTATATATTCAGCTGTATATATGCCATGTAAAAAGTTGTGTCACTCTGGATAAGAGCGTTTGCTAAATAGCTGTAATGCTTCAGGGAAGGGAAGTGCCTTATGTAAGTGACTTATGACTTATGTATGCCGAGTGAGCAGAACAGTAAAAACCATGGCGACAGCTGCCTTCAGTGGCCACAGAATGCCTTCGGGTTGGGCCAAATTTTCCTTGTGTTTCGGGCACCGAAAACCTTGTTACAGGTTCAGCTTTACAACACTGCACTGCCAACAGCCCCATTCCTCCAAAAGATTTAGACTAAAAACAGAAGAAAACTCAAGCACAGCGGCGACTAAAGGTTTTGTGTGCGATCAATACTTTATTGCTTATTTCAGGCAGGGCATCGCATTGCCTTTTTTTTTGTATATTCTGCAGGATGAAGAGTGAAAAGCCGTCTAATGATGTGAATCACAAAGTGCCAGACCCAGACTGAGAACACAGGCCTCATCAGTGCACAGTGAAGGCAGCTGTGTTTGTGACTTGGTCAGAGAGAAGTATGGGACCGATTTGGATCCAGACACTGCTTCATAGCTTTCTTCATCCAGAGCAATCTACACGGTTTATATTCTTTTACTGTATATACAATCACTTTACATATATGCTGGATATTTACTGAAGCAAATCAGGTTTAGCACTCTGCTCAAGCGCACAACTAGCCACAACACTACGAGATCCGCACGCTTAATTTTTACACAAACTCCTCTTCAGATGGCATTATAACACACATTCTGAACCCTACTCTTCAATGTAGAGCAAACAACAGTGACGTGAGTGTTTTATTTTCATATAGCAATGTGGCCAGGCATTCTGGCCTGTAAACACTGGTCAATCTCCATACATCTACTCTGTTAATTTTCCCACATACCTCCCACTTCTGGAATGACTGTGAAAGACATGGAACGACTTGTTGGAAAATAAAACAATTCACCCGGAGACATTTTTCTAAGATGCCAGAAAGGGAAGCCCTCAGACTCACAACCTCTGGAATATCATTAAGCCCTGCAGGTGTATATTAATTGCAGCATTAGAAAAACGATCTTTTTAGCATGAGTGCAAGGTCCACCAACGCATTCGCTTCAAAGGAAAGCTGATACGAGTTTCTGCAGAAAATTTCTTTTGATGTGCTTACTGGGCCAAAGGCACATAAAAAATCAGGTGCGGCCTTATCGCTTTGAAGTTGACCCATTAAGGGGTGACGACTCAGAGGTGGCGAGTTCAATTCCCAGCTGGGGCACTACCATTGTAGCCTTGAGCTTGCTACTTAACCTTAATTACTTCAGTAAAATTTCCAGACTATACTGAATGTTAAAGAATGCAATCTGTGCCTGCCTTTCTAGATAAGGGTGTCTACTAACCGCTGACACCGAAGTGGTCCTGTTGAGCCAGATACAACCACGCATAGCTAAATTAACTGGCTTTTAGCAGCTAATGAAAACCCTACAAACATGCCTAATCATAGTCTGAGTAACACAGAGGGAATCAAATTTGATTCAGATCGATACAGAAAACTACAACCGCGATGGAGAAATGTCGCTTGTTCAGCTTTGTGCCACTTCGGGAGACTTAAAAGTTCCATAAACTCAGCAGTGCTTATGCCACCGGTAGCTTCTAATGCAGCCAAGCACTCAAATGGCTACATAAAAATGCCATTACACCTTAATTAGGCTTTTCAGAACCTTCTGGTGCTCAAAGCCCCAGGCAGCTCATTAAACTCTCTAATTAGCCTGGATATAAAGCACGCTAATGCGGACCTCGTGGACAGGAGTTATCTCTGCATGCATATGGATTCGCTCCACATTGGTATGTGATTTTTTGAAAGTTAATAAACAAGTGAATTACTATGAAAAATGACTAGAAAAATTTTTTAGAATGTTGCGTAACAAAAAAAAAAAAAAGGTACATGGTGAAGCAATGCTCCTGTACGTTTTATGAGAAAACTGGGGACAATCAAGTTGAATCCAAACTTTGTAATGTAGAGACTGTGACATACATTTCATGAGATATCACCACAGACACCACGTTCTCCCCGTGTCCACGAGGGTTTTATCCGGGTACTCCGGTTCCCTCTCACAGTCCAAAGACATGCAGGTTAGGCTAACTGGACAGTCTAACTTGTCCTTGGGGTATGAGTGGGCGAGTGAATAGTGTGTGGGCCCTGCGATGGGTTGGTAACCTGTCCGGGGTGTATTCCTGCCTCTTGCCCAGTGCATGCTGGGACTGGCTCCAGCTGCCCCGTGATCCTGACCAGGAGTAAGCGGTTTAGAAAATGGACGGATTGCTCATGTTAACACTGTACAAAAAAGTCCCCGCGGTATTAACGGCATGTAGACAGCTTCGGCCCACTGTGATGCATGCGAGGGCTGGTATTGACATACGTGCCGCACGCATGCACAAGCCGTGCGAGTTCATTCAACGTAGCATGCAATGACCAGTGGGGCTCAATCGAGCGGCAAAAGCGCAATGGGGCATGCAATGCCCAGCAGGAGATGGGCACGCTGTGTGGTGACAGACTACATCACCAGCCGAGCCCCAGACAGCGGACCGGCCCCTGACATTAGACAAGTCAGCACGCCACAGCATGCTAGACACAAATGTTTACATAACATTCAGTCAGTACACCACAGCATGCTAAACACAACTGTTTAGCTAACATTCAGTGGTGCATGTGCTAACGCCAAACTTAATGCTACACCCCAAGAGACTCACAGCGATTAAGGTGGCTGCTTACGGACTGCTATAAGGCTGGTGAACACAAACATCCTTCTCGAGTTCCAACATAACTTAATTTTCACAGAGGAATATGTGCAGAAAATATCATTTACAGCGACCCAGCAGACAGTGCGGACGCTGCGTTAGAGGTAATTACTGGAAGGTTTCCACTGAGCGAAATGAAAGTCACTTATTTGTTTTCAGAACCGCTCACTCTCACAATGGACAAACAAAAAGCAAACAAAGTAATATATATATATACTTTTGGTGTCCAAGATTTATCAAACCAAGGTAATCTTCCTGCACAAAGGAAATTACCTGAGGATTTCTCATCAGGCTAGAATAATGGCTGTGTAATTACCAGCGACTGTTCATGTGTCTTTTTTTTGGCATCTACAATTCAACCCAAATTGAAATTTATGAACTATGTGCAAATGTGCTCAGATACGCCCCCTGCTGCCAGCTCGGGAGAGCAACCTCACGGTTCTCTGCCGAAAAATGTGGTGCCAGGCAGACCAGCTGCTTCTTTTCACACCGCAGCCACATGCCGCACACGCGCAGGCACGAGCGGGCAGAGAGCAAGCTACGGGTGCCCAGATGGCCAAAAGGGAGTCACTTGAGCAATGAACACCGCTATCCCCGCTGACCGAATCCCTCCCATAATCCCCTTGGGGGATGCAGAAAAGCTACCTGTGTGCCGTCCCCGCAGGGCTGCCGGTCACGGTCGGCACTGGCAGGGGTCAGCAGCCCACAGGACTACGCTGAAGGATCATGCTTCACCTGCGCAGACCCTACTCAAAGCAACGGGCCCTGTGGTAGTGAGGCGAGGAGGTCTTCAGCACTGAAGCCCTGTCTAAGCCAAGCCATTTCCTCACCTCTGCTATATACAGGAAGCAGGCCTTTTCATTTGCAAAGAATGTCTTTACCTCTGAGACGCATCATTAGGGAGTGTTCTTCATGGAAACTCTCGCTATGAAGGAAACAGCATCACACTCATGGTAAAGCACTGCCGCAATCGCTGATTTATGACCCTTTGAATTATGACAAACCACTTTTTTCCCCCCCATTTCCCCTCTCTCACCTGCAATAAATTCAATTTTCAGTTTGTTTTCTTTTACAGGGTAAAATAAGTCTGGGCTACAATTCCCTCACATGCTAAGTCAGCCAGAGGGGATTAGGACACACTGTTTCAGCTGTCATCACTAACTTTCTCAGAGAGAGGCGCTGTGAAAAACGTTTCCCACATTTTTATCGGGTTTCGCACACAAATCAGCGACAGAGGAGATCTGGGAGAGCGGGGTCACTAAAGTCAGTCTTCGGCCCAGTGACCCATGAATACACATGAATGATGACCTCTCAGAACATACTTTATATACTTCACATCTCGTTTAATTTTTACATATTTTACTTAAAGCACATTAAATGAAATGAATCTATTTCCTTTTGCTAAACTCGCCTGACTCCTAGTCTCTCTGCTGCAGTCTCTAGTTGTGTATTGTTTGACGTGATCTACAGTATGTGAGCCAAACCAACACAAAAATTCCTAGTATGTGCAAACTTACTTTACTTGGCCAATAAATGCGACTCGGATTCAGATTCAGTTCCAGAACACGGAGCAGCAGAGCAGTCTTGCCCCGGACAGGACTGCACAGCGTCCCATACGAGCGCAGACTCAGACAGACTCCTGGGGGTGACGGACCGCTCAGTAGTTCTGCTGTCGGATGTCTGCAGGTCTTTTATCCGTGTTCCCTGCGGTCTGTAAGTCTGGGTGGTACGCTGCCCAAGCCTCTCTGGCTGTTAAACCCATTCATTTGTGTTACGACTCACGATTCCTGCCTTTCCTCCTGCTCGCCCCCCCCCCCCCCCCCAGGGGTGTCTGTTAAATTAAGCGGAGCGTTTGAAACCACTGACCAGACACGGTTGACTCAATAAAAGCGAACTATTTTAGATTAGATTTTTTATTTTATTCAGGAAACAAAACCCAAAAAAAGAAAATAAATAAATAATGCTTTTTTGGGGGCAAATTACAGCTTTAAAAAGTTGTGAATAGCCTACAGCCCTTTAAGGTGTGAGATCAAAAACATGTAATTAGAATGTTCTGAACTGAACATTCTAATACTGATGCGACAGTCACAACTGGTAACTGAAAACAATGGACTAATTAGAACAGTGACTTAGAATTTTATTTTTTGGGGGGTAACCTACTCTTCAAAGGGTTAAAGAAACTCCTTGCTCGTGGGAAGGACTGCCTAAAATGTGGTCATCTAAAATCAAGAACAGCGGTGCCAGCAAATATTAATGTGATCATTTCTCCATGCTGTCGGCAGGTAAAGGTCTGCAAAGCGATGATCTGTGTTTCACTCAGCCCAATAGGTTCAGACAGGAGAGGCTGAAATCCTATACACTCCCCAGGGCTTCAAATATTTAGACAGGCCTTTCCAAACAAAACGTTCCCCGCAGGAGTGATGTTTAAATGGTGAAGGGAGGCGTAGTCTAACAGCGTCACAATGAAGTATGGAGAATCACACACAAGGAAGCGGGTGGCTGCGGGGGGGGGGACCCCGGTAAAACCCCCCCAGGGAATTTTCTTTTATGTTGGCCAGTGCTTCAAAAAACTAGGGAATACGGCATTTGGCAGAACCCGCCATAGGCCGGGACGTGGGGCCAACAGGAGGTTCTCGTTTTCTGTGTCGGCGTTCCACGTTCGGCAGTTAATTTAGGTGCGCCTGTTATTATTCGAATTTCCGATGCCGTGGAAACGTTGCAGTTCGAACATCTCATGCCCCCCCACCCCCCCCCCCCCCACCCCCCCACCCCCCAGCCAGGCACGGTGCAAACTAAAGCCAGCTGTGGTGGGACGGGTGCTGGCCTCCACCCCTGCTTGGGCCCGTGTCTCAATACAGCTGTTTCAAAACAGCTGGAAGACCGGCTCTCGCTAAACAGACATCTGGGAAAGAAACCGGTGAAATCAAGCAAGGAATGAGAAACATAGGAGGCAGACGCTTCAGGGGGAAAACGGGATCATTGTTTCATTATTAATACGCTTTGTGTGCTGAAAGGCCAATTTAACAGGCAGGGTATGCATTATATGCACGGTCCTGTACACCACTCTTTCTTCAGTTTCAGTGGAATGGACAGAGCGGACAGAATATGACATCACTGCACAGAAATGTGCAGAACTAGAAATCATATGCAGAGTCTTACATGATGCATGTATTTTATAATGGAAATAGAAAATGGCATGTTTCCAAAACACAGATGATCACAATGCACGCGTGACAAAGAACAAGGAAAACCGCTCGATTATAATGCATATATTTTAAAGAAAAGAAAAAGGTACGTTTCCAAAACACAGATCATCACAATTCAAGGGAATACAAAAAAGGAATAATGAAAATCTTTGTTCATTAATCGTTGTATGTCTTACAGTGTTGACTCAATAGGAATCTCATTGTTCTATTTCTAGAATTAATGTAAACTTAAGGATGGATTTAAATTTTAAACTCAAGTGTTTATAAAAATTCAGGAAAGTTCACTAAATGATTTAGAGCGAACAAATAAACTTAGACAGGACTCTTCTCAGGAGATATTTATTGAATCAAGGGGGTTAAGAAAGACTGATCTTTCTTCAGTCTACAGTCCCAATCAGTCTTGGAGACAAGCTCCTTCAACAGATGACTCCAAAACGTCAGTCTTCCCTTCCCTTCCCTCCCCCCCCACCCCCTTGAATCAATAAATACCTCCCAAGAAGAGTGCTGCATATTCCTTAAGTATATTTAACAGCTTTATGTTCATTTCCATGGACTAGGCACCTTCTCTGTATATTATAATAACTTTATTTTCCCCAAATAAGTGCTGACACTGCATTTCTTGCATTATTTTATGATTTAGAGGCACTTGAGTCGAAATCTGAGTGTCATTGACTAAACTATTGTAAAACAATTTTAAATGAAGGGGTAAAGAAAACTCACTGAGCAGTGCTTCTGTCTGTGAAGTCAGTCACCTGGCTGGTAAAGCAAGTTTAATAAGTCTGGAGCAGTCACCTAATAAAAACACAGGACTCACTCAAAGCCTTCTCAGTGGGGGACATCAATGTATTTTATTAGCTGCTAGCATTACATGTCGACTTTTTGTCCAACCTTGATGGGGCACGTGACCTTCTGCGACAGCCTAAACAAATTGTTCCCAACCCCACTCCGGGAGATCTACCGTCCTTGTAGGCTTTCATTTCAACCCAAAAAAAAGCACACCTCATTCAACAGCAAGAGATTCTCTTTGAGCTGCTAATAAGTAGAACCAGGAGTGCCAAATTAGGGTTGAAATGAAAACTTACAGGAGGGTAGATCTCCAGGAACAGGGTTGGGGAACCACTGGCCCAATCAAAAACACATTTTAAATACAACCTCTTAACTTACGATGGTTGTCCCTGGATCAGAAAAGGTTGAAAACCCCTGCTCCAAACTGAAGGGAATTGGTGACGCTGGCCTACCTCTAAGGCAGCTCTGGGCTGAGTCTGTGCGCTTTGAGAAAAATAAGCAGTGCAATGCTCCTCACCTCAGGCAGTAGTCATCCCGCTGTCCACGGGAAACTCATGACATCACCTGGTGATGTAAAAACACGCTTGTAGATCAATCAACGGGACCCAGAAAAGGATCACTCGAGATGGTCCAGTCCACCGAGAACAGAACAGATCCATCATGCGTGCCTCAAACAGAAGATGGTAATACTATAATGGCTGTATTCCATATAACAATGACCCTATTATTCCTTATCAATGCTCGGCAACTACTCTCGTGCACGAAAGCCCGACCCGAAAGCAGGACCTAAGAGCAAGCATGAGTCACCAGCTGATACAAGTCCAGTTAAAGTTTTACAAGTACTTAAAAAAACAGGAAACCAGACCCATTAAAGAACAGAGAGGCCATTTCTACTTTTACAATGTAAAAGATACCATGTATTGTAGGTATCTGGAATTTCTTCATGTAAAACAGGTATGCAGTTTTACCATGTGGGTGATGTTACTATTTAAATCATTATTACTCGACTAAAAAAAAAGAGGGGAAAAACAGGTGTGTAAGGAGGAACCAACACAACAGACTTAAGATGATGTGTCCCATACTCACTCTCCATCTGTGTGCTCGTTTTGCACGTTATACTTCACCATGACGAGCTGAGGGAATTGGCTCCTCTGTGATTCAGCCGTCCAATCAGAGCTCAGCATGGGCTTGGCTCGGGCCGTGGTATTAGCCGCACACTGAAACGCACTTTTAAACCCCCCCCCCCATAATGTGGGCGGAGTTACGTGCTTCTGTGTGCCTTGCTATATGCGCTGTCCCGTATGTGCTGTGCTGGGTTTTTTATTTAATTTTTTTTATAACACTGTGCAGTTACATGTTACTGTGAATTACATTTCCACAAAAAAATAAATAAAACGAAATTATGTTACATGTACACTGCGCAGCAGAGTGAAAGGGGAGTGTGCATCCAACCAGTCAGTCCTGAATGAGTCTCTGAATGATGCAGTCATTTAGTGATATATTCCAGAGGGGCAGCATCCTGGAACATGTATTTATTTTCTGAGCACGCATCACTAGGCTGAAGGACAGGTATACGCTAGGTGGAATAAATTAAACTATTGAACCAAAAAAAAAAAAAAAGAGGGAGGGGGCATGCGCAAAAATGCTCTCCAGCATTTAAAATAAATAAATAATCCCTTCAGTCACGTTTGCCGTTCAAAAAAATATTTCAGTTCCATGGGTCAGCGTGTAAACCAATTCATAAACACGGAGAGATTACAGGTATCTTATAACTACTCATTACCCTGTGGTAAATACGGCCCCATTACACCATTCGGGTCATTTAATTACATAATGATTCAATATTGCCCAGATTAATCTTGCAACTGTCAACACAAACAGGTACAAGTTTAAATGGGGAATACATGATTGGCAGGTCCATTTCCTTTTGGGAACAAACAGCAGCAAGATCTCAAAATCTGATATCAAGAAAGAGCCTATAACAATACTGTTCCTCTGCATACACAGTGAAATGTTCATTGTTCAATAGCCTCTTGCCGAATACATCCGGGCCCTAATGCACTCATATGTATTGTGTTATTGTTGAATTAAGACTGGAATTTTGCCTGTGCATCAACCACAGTCTTAAACCCAGTCACCGTAAATACGCGTGCGCGCGTGGCTACAGGTTCGAGGAGAACACAAACATAAATATTTTGCAGAAAGACTCTGGGGAGACGTTTCCTAGGCGGGACACTTGACTGGTACTCTCATTGCCAAACTGCCAGAATGGCTTTGTCACAATGCACAGTTTGTTCGAAGAGCCCCTGGGGATGAATCGACAAGAGTGATTGAATGCCCTTTTCCCTCGTCCCCCATTCATCATTTAGCCCTACTATTTTCTGCGAGTGCCAACATCCTGACCCTGGAGCACTTTCTCCGGCTCTTCAAGCCTGTCGCGTTTGTGTTTCCTTGCAGCGTGTAAGTTAAAGCAGCGTGTTACCTGAATCACATATAAAACTGTGCACACAATGAAGACGGTAAAGTAGAATCGTTTTGACGTTTCAAGCTAACTCCACTCAATGAACTTAACTAAGCTGAGCTAAATAGCCTACGGTATACTCTACCTGTAATGAATGTTCACCAGATATGTCAAATGTTCAAAATGAAAAAAGAGAGAAAGGACCGTGTCAAGCAATTCACTGTTAGTATAATAAATCAATTATCTTTTTATAAAACGACATGCATACATTCGTAAAAAACATAACGTAAACTCAAGTTTCGTTCTGAAAATTAAAGACAACTGATCGAAAATATTTCGTGAATAGCGATTGGATCCGTTCACCGTTTTAGCCCCCTGAATTCTGACTAGCCTATAAAAATAACACGCGAATGGGACGAGGGAAGCATCTATACAGAAATGATCGTTAATAAGCTACCAAAGGATGGAGAAAAAAGAAACCGTAGTATGCATTGCCAATGCTTTGTTAACAGGTAGCCTACTCTACCTAATTCTCCAACACGGCAAGCAATTTCATAGTCATGGAACGCTGAAGCATTAAACTTTTTACGGTAACGTATTTTATGTTTATGCCAGTTCGTTCGTTTAAACCTCACTAAGGCAGCCAAATACCGGTTAAGGTACGCCCTATGTTCGGTTGCGGAGAATATGCCTAGCCGCCGGTAGGAGCGCATGATGCCTGCTCTTACCTTGAAATAAAAAGCATTGTCTTTCCCACTCTCCGAGCGGGCAGCTGCAGCGGTTTACCATTGAGAACGCGTCCGCTCATCCTTGCGCCGCTTTGCACTACACAAATCCCATGATCATTTTCTGTACTCAAAACCATCCAAATAGGGGGTGGGCTTTATTCTGATTCAAAAAGCCTGAGTAAAAATCAGCAGCGTGCCCTCCTGGAGAAGACGGAGCCACGGATGGGCAACACCCCAAGTTCTGGCCGGCCACCCCCTTCCTGACCGCAAACAGATGGATTTGTTTTAAGGTGCCGCGAGCAAACCGCACCATGCACGCGCAGAGTCATCGTGTTTCACCACGGGCAAAATCCCAAATGGCTTTCAAATATTCGAAATCATAACAAAGGGCCGCCGGACTTATTCGTCCGGCTTGTCCGCAAATCCCAGTAATATTACACTGGATCTACTTTACATCCTGTTTCCATTTTATGTTTTGTACATTAAAATGAACTCTGATTCAGCAACAAATCTAATGAGCGCGTGACGAATCAAACCTATCCTCCACAGACGCAAACATCAAAAGTATTTGCAAAACTTAATTAACTCTGTCCGCCCATTTGCGGGACCAGTCAAGGACATCGCTGCTCAAATGAAAGACTTATTTGGAGATGTAAAGGCAAACGACGCACTGTGAACAAACTTTCCCTTTCAAGAGAAAAACAAGGGTCTAGCAGATGTCATTGTTGACACTGCCACAGTGACATACATTTATGTCCTATAATCCTTTCATCAATATGGGCAAAGACTCTATTTAGCATGGTTCACTACTGCTGTCTCAAATCAGTAAATTCACCCCTGCGTAAGGTAACTCTTGTTCATTTCCATGACTGTCGATATACTCAACCAACAAATGCACAGATTGGCAAGTACCTTAAGTACCTGTTAAACATACAATTTTGTAAAACTGTTTTTATTTTGTGTGTGTGTGTGTGTGTGCACAATAAGCTGCTTTAAGAAAACAGCGCTGACAGCTGTTTGCTCTTAAAGCTTTAGAAACACCACAGTAAACATAAACAACTCCATTCATTGGAGTTCAAACCCCCTACATCTCCTTAAAAACAACAATCACAATCCCCCGTGAAGTGGGAGATGGAACGAGAAGGAAGAAAAAAATGAGTTATCTGGCAGTAATTAGAGTACCAGCGTGGACCGGCACGCCTAGCGTCTGGGTCAATAGAAGTGCAGAGTGCTTGAGCCAATAATACGATCAGTGTTTGTCCACGGAGCGGTAGGCTAACTCTGCTGTCAACACACATTCGACTGAGGCCACGCTAAAGAATTCAGCAGACGCTGACAATCCTCTCTCGCCTGTCCTCTGGTCTAATACTGCATTAGTCTGCGCTGGACCGTGCGCCAGGGACAACCGTCCGAGACTGGATTCCATATTTGAAAGGCCATGACAAAGTACTGTACCCTCACATACTTTTGTACACAGTATAACTAGAGGGAGACATGTTGGTGTTTCCCAAACATAAATGATGGAAAGGAAAGTATAAAAATACAAACACAATACATACTTGGGTTTGTACACTGAACGTTTTTAGTACTGCGAACAACTGAAATGCAAAAAAAAAAAAAAATGACAAACCGTAAATGTGCATTTTAACTTCCTTTCTGAAGGTTCAAATGGATCTAACTGGAAAATGTCTGAGTGATAGTGATCTTACATTCAGAAATAGCAGTCTGACTTAAACTAATCTAGGGGTGCTGGTGTTGTACAAATAAAAATAATCAATGAAACTGAAGAGAGAGTGGTTGTTGGAATGAAATGTATATTTTTAATAAAGTCCAATTAATTTAAGATATTAAAATGTTCAGATAACATTTGATTCTTTATCAGGCTCACTTCATAAGGCCATTATTCAGCTTAGGAAAAAGGGACGGCTAAGGAATTATTTTATTATTATTGGCACATGAATGTTGAGTAAGGCTGTTTCTTTGTGAATAAAACCAGACTTCAGGCTGCAGTAATGCCAGACATTCTAAGTCATTAATAAAGAAAAAGTCGGCCATTCACAAAAAAAAAACAACAAATGTCCTGACCTCACAACCTTCTTAGAGAACACAATTATCTTTGCTTGCTGTTACACGGATGAACGGCTTACCAGCAACGTGACCCCTTGCATATCCCAGGGTGTCAAACAGGAAGACTGAGGTCACTTCCTGCTGTCATTCTAAAGCCCTGAACTAAAGAAACCGTTGGAGCATCTGCTAAACGGCAGAATGTAAATTAACCTTATCCAAACAGGAAAAAAAAAAAAAAAACAGTACTTCCCTCTTTCCTGCCTCACCCCGACTGTTTTGTTCAATGACAAACACATAAATGACAAGCAGACACTAGCTGACGTCTTCGGCCAGGTTCGACCAATTTCGCAATCAACTGGTTTACAGCTTGCTAAATGTTTGCCTAAATTGTGAACCCTATTTGGGGATGGAGAGTTAGCAGATATAGACTCAGCCATTTTGGATAATGTTTGACTTTGAGTTGGTAGGTTATCTAGCACAGGGACAAAGCAAACACAAGGCAGGCAAAGACACGTTAGAACGACCCTTTTCTGGGGGCCATTTCATAAATTTGAAACCCTCATGAGGTGAGGTTAATAGAGGTCAATCACATCTTCAACTGCTTTCATATATAAAAAAATTTCAATGAATTATTTTAATGATTGGAAAATGAATATGGAGATTAACATGGGGTTGCCATCAGGGTTTTTGAGCTTGATAATGGCCTCAAAAAAAATTCTGTTTTCACTTATGTGAGAAAGATAGAGAGAGAGATGGAGGGAGCAGGAGGAGAGAGAGACAAAGAGAGTGAGAGAGTCTGAGGGAGAAAGAGGGAGAGAAACTCTACAAAGCTCCAGCTAACCATTTCACCATTATGTATGACCAGGTAAGCCACAACTGACATTGCCATAGCTACAACCAATAGGACCTTCATTGCAAATGGCTTAAACCATGACTGTAAACTACCCAGTAGAGAAATCTAACAGATATACAACATGTATGAGAAATAGCAGTCTGACATTTCTCATTACACTAATAACTTTATCAAACCCAGATAAGACCATTAGATTAGAATTCACATCATGGGTGATTGTAACTATTTTCTGTGTGTGTGTGTGTGTGTGTGTGTGCATGTGAGAGAGAGAGTGAGCAAGTGCATGCCTTTCAGGACACAATGAAATTTAAAACAGGCAATTACATTCATATGGCTTTAAAGGATCTCTTATGCCAAAACATAATCACCTTCAGATTTACTGAGTTTTAACTTTAAGCCACACAAGCCAAAAACAAGCTATAAAGAGTAAGCAGTTATGTCTGCATGCGAGATAACTGGTATAGGCAGTCCCATTGATCACAGCTGTGCTGCACAAAGATTGTATGAGCAATTACAACTGGTGAAAAAGTGAATAAGCCATCCACACCATTTACACTTTTTTAAAAGTAGCATTAAGCTGTGTAAGTCACTCTTGATAAGAATGCAGTACTACGTTTGGCAGTCAATGTATGTGAGCGAGTGTGAGCGTGTGTCTGTAACAGAGAGAAGGTAAATGAGTGCTCAAGTGCGTGCGTGTCTGTGCGCACGTGAGCGTGTGCGTGTTCCTACAGAAGAGAGAGAGTAAATGAGCGCTCGAGTGCATGGGACCTTCCACTGAAATTTTCATCCACTTCATTATTCAAATTTTATGCAGTGGGTTCCTGATTGCGAGTTCAGGGGGAAAATTAAAAACCAAACCAAAAGGAAACGCAGCAGAGAAACAGGAGAAGAGCGACCCCGGGCCTCAAGAGACCCGATTTCCACAGAAACCAAAAGAGCCCGCATTACATTACATTACATTTATCTGGCAGACGCTTTTATCCAAAGCAACGTACAAAAAGTGCATTCCATGGTCATGGACAACTGCTAAACACGGGTTCAGTAAGGTACAATACTTATTTTGTGCAGCTATTTCTAGCCAAGAACACAGTTTAGCTCACACAGGCACGCTGCCTCCACCCTTTCTGTGCAGTAGCCGTCCGTTAGCGGCAGATAAAAATTTTTTTTTTTAAAAATCACCCACATAAAGCTAACAAGGAAAACTGCAATGGCGTCTTCCACAAGCTCATTATCCGTCTCATTATACACAAAAACATCACCGACGCTCTGCAAAGCGGCCTCTACCTACCCTAAATAAAGATATATAAGAAAGGGACGGGAGACCTTTAAGGGGAATGGAGATTGTTCAGTTCTATACCCCCTCATCCAAGCCTAAATGACCCTCTCCAGCACTGTGCGGTTTGATCGCGGCCCTGTCGCATACGAGGCCCCCTGCTGGCAGGACGAGGAAAAGACGCTTTATTAGAGGAGATGATCCGTGAGGAGCTGAACGCACAAGAGGAAATTAACTCTCGCGTTATTAAATGGGCCTTTTTAAATAAATGACCCTAACGCACAGCCATAAAAAAAGCCAGCTTTCATGTGGGAGTCTTACTGTGGGGTTCGTTCGGCGAGACACCGCACGGCGATCCATCGTCGGATCATTAAAAGCACATTCTCATAATAAATGATGCTAAGGATAAAACACTTCATTTTTCAGCGCGGTGGAACGACTGATAATAAAAAGTAACAGATGGCTCCTGACAGATTTACCACATACGAGGCGAAGTCAGCCTAGAGAAATCTCTCACCCCAGCGTTGGAAGACGGAAAGTCTTAAATGTATTTGTTTTTTTAAAACTCCTCCTCCTCAGGAGGTACAAGAGAAGGTGAGAGCACAAGAGTGATTTATTTACACAACCACTGCAACACAGCCGTACGAGGTGTGTGTTTGTGTGTGTGTGTGTGTGTGTGTGAGAGAGAGTGTCTGAGTGTGAGTGAGTTTGTATGTATGTGTGTGTATGAGTGCGTGTGTGTATGAGAGCGCGTCTGCGTGCGTGCGTGCGTTTGTGTGTGTCTGTGCATAAGGGCATATGCGCCTGTGCATGCATAGGCACATTTACATGTGTGAGTATTTGTGTGCGTGTTTGCATGTGCATGTGTGCAATTGTGTATGTGTGTGGGAGACTCTGTCAATGTACCTGTGATAGTGAAATGCGTGTGCTCTCTCTCGAACACACATTCACAAACAGCTGCAAACAGGACTCTGCAATATCTGGTGCTTACGTGATTATGGCTGTGCTGTACCAGACTATGTGCAATTAGGTCAGGCAAATAACTGAGTAAGCCACCCAACTGCACTCCATTAACACTTCTTTGTAAGTAAAAATATAAGCTGTGCAAGTGGCTCTGGATAAGAATGTCTGCCAGATGCTGCTGTAACACCATGTAATGTGATATCTGTCAATTCTCCTGAAGATGCATGGGTACCAACTGGCACGTGCAATTGCATTATTCCCCCAGCAGGTGGTGCAAGGAGTCTGCAGAGGCACAGAAAGGCACAGGCTGAGGGGAGTACGTTTGCTCTGTACACACCCCTCTCCAAGCTGGGCAGTTATGGAGTGGGGCAAAGGGGGGTGGTTCTTAGGTGCAAATCATTGCATGTGATGCCCTTTCACTGTGAACCGAGAAACCAGAAGTGCAAGGAAAGCAGCATTTCTGGCATGAAACCAGGAAGTGGGGGTTTTCAAGGGTGGGTCAACATTACCGTCATCATCATTATCATCTCCCCAGTTCTTTTTCATATCTTTTTCATCCTGAATGTGTTATTGGGTTTGCAGAGGCAGAAAAACCACACAGAACTGGACTCAGAGTTACAGAACCAGCCTAAAGCTACAGAACCATGATAGAGGGCAATAAGACCCCGGGAAAATTTGTCTTGCTTGCTGTGAGGGAACAGACAATATGGTGGCCGAAACCCAGGTGTGAGTCACATCTCTTTGGCGCGCGCACGCACACACACACACACACACACAGCTGGGAGGTTGTGTAAACATGCACTGGAGGTCCGTACGGACTGCCAGCATGCTTACACACTGCAGCTGTCTCTGGTCTTTGATAAAAAAGTCAGTGATGTCACTGTGGAACAGCACCCCAAACCATGGCTTGGGGTAGGATGAATTCCTTCTTGACCAATGGGAAGGCACGCTTAAAATGTCTGAGCCAATGAGAGATCCTGGCTGAGCCTTCAGCCAGAATGCTCCCTGTGAAGGCTTGATGTGAGCGGTAGGGCCTGATCGCATCACAGCTGGGCACTTGGGAGTCATGGAAACTGTGATGTGACAGTTAAAAAGGGACACCTGGGAACTGGAGTCCAGTGCAGCACTGGTTCCAAGTCAGAGATGTATCTAAACTCCCACCCTGACCCACTGCCTTAGTCAGTTATAAACTTCTCAACAAAATCTATTCTAACATAGAACATATTTTGACCGCAATACCAGGAATGTTCTCTCAATGGCCACAAGCGCATTTAGAAATGATTGCATGGGTGGTCCCTGCTTGCAAGAGAATTCCTTCACAACACCGCAAAAAAACCCCACTCCACAGACAATAATGTAGTCATGTAAGCATCAAGCCATGTTGCTGTAAGCTGAGGGCAAAAGCCTCTCTTTCACAAACAACTATCACCACATTCAGTTAAATATCCTCTCAGACTGTTGCCTGTACATTGGTAAAGGACTCCTTACCCAGACAACTTCACCGGGACTGACCCAGTCCTACCCGGACAACTTCACTGGGACAGACCCATAATAAAATAAGGAAAGCTGGAGCGCACTAAGCTTAGAGCAAAAGACACTGCTTAATGAACAGGGGAAACTGACTTTTTTTTTTTTTTGGCCTGTGCATTATCAGGCAAATTAACAGCCCAGAGCTCCTGCCCAATGAGGGTCGTCCCCCACACCGTCGTGTTCTGCCCCGGGGCAGCCTGCTGTGAGATGGGGGGGGGGGTCATTTGATGGGTTAATAATCGCTGAAAGGCTTCTGCTGATTGGGATTTACAGTCCTGAAGGGAGAGGGGAGAGCGAAACACAAGCCTCAGATCCGGCCAGTGTGCTGACATAGTGCACGAGCGTTAGCGAATCACAGCAGGGCTTTTAAATTTAAACAGCGGGGTCACTGGCGGGACCTGCTCATCTGACCCCCCCCCCCCCCCCCCCCCCTCACAATTAATATAGCGAGATGAGGAAAAAGTATTTCATGTAATAAAGATGGGGAGTTCATGTTGTGATTGGGATACAATGATCAGTAATCTGAAGTATTTTCCCTTTAGAATTAACCAGAAATGTTCACTTCATAGCTGTTATTAAAAAAAAAATGTTTTTTTAAATTTAAAAAAACTCTTCCGGGGTGTGGCGGGGGGGGGGGAGCAGGCATGTCCCCAGACCCGTTCTAGTGTAGGGGAAATTTTTTTGAGACGCCCCCTGATTGTGATGACCTCACTGTCAGGGTGGGGCCAGAGGTGTCCTCCAAAACTCTCGATGCGTCATGATAAGATAACACAAGTATAAACATCTACTCAGATAATCAAAACAATAGCCTTATCAGTGATTGTAGATAAGCACTTACGCCTGTGGTGACGCCTCTATGCGTCATGATAGGCATCAGATAATCAAAACAGTAGCCTTAGAAATCTTACTATCAGTAGTTGTAGATAAGCTTTTGAAACGCAAGAAACCACAGTATCCACTGTAGACAAAGAGCATGAACGCAGTAGCCTTAGAGATCTTACTATCAGTAGTTGTAGATAAGCTTTATGAAACGCAAGAAACCACAGTATCCACTGTAGACAAAGAGCATGAACGCAGTAGCTTTAGAAATCCTATTTACACATTTACTTAAACTGCTCACTACTGAGCAGAAGATATTAATCAAATACTAATCATATCCTATCTTTCTATCAGATTTACAACAGATGAACACAAACAAAACAACTAATCACATACTGCCAAAATATAGCAGAAACCCATAATCCAAGACTAACAAAAACGCTGATGCCAAAATGCTAGAAAACTAATAACTAATATTTACAGTGACCCATATGTAAACTTGTATGTGTAATGAAAAATTACAGAAAGCTGAGACTTATAGGCACACTGAAAAAGTACAGAACAAAGACCACTGGTTTTAAAAGAAAGTTGGTGTGGTGTGCCACACTGACGTAATCTCCTAGGCCCCAAGAAAGATCATCGGGTGCCGAACAAGGTCAGATAAGAGATGGTTATAATAACATCATGTAGTGCCAAGAAGAACAGGTGTCTGGGAGTGACGCAAATGCATAAGGGGTTATGGAGTTGGGGGAGTACATTTTGTGTATAAAAGGGTTGTAAAACTGACAGTCGTGGTTCAATTTGGCGGAATTGTTCCGGCTTTGTTGTGCACATGCACCGGTGCAAATAAAGTCTATCTTTTCTGAAGAGCTTGCTGCCGTGGTGTCTTTCCCTCGTGAAGTTGTTTTCTACAGATTGGCGATTGAAGATTGGACAGAGACTGCTGTCGTTTTTTCCTAGACCACGACACTAGCAGGCTGCAGATCTCTGAGTCTGTGCATTTCAACCACCCCCCCCCCCCCCCCCCCCCCCCCCCCCCCCCCCCCCCCCCCATTCTACTCATCAAGGTCTTGATTGAAGCCCATGATTAGTTAATTAGCTCACTGGGGTTTTGTAGCGCTGCGCTAAAACAAAAAAGAAGCTACACGCACATCGGCCCCTTTTGGGATAAGACCAGACAGCCTTAGGCTAATACTGTACGTTCCCGTCCGTGCAGCTCTTATGGGAAGGACAGCCACGGCCCTGATTTTGCGTTCGGAGTGATTTATAGCCTGTTTCTGCGCAGACGGTGTGACCGAGCGAACAGAGACACAGACGCCCTCGCTGTCGCGCTGAGAAGAGAAGACGAGCGATAAGAGATAAGAGGGCGCCGTTTCTTTTGGGCTGAAGGCTCCTTTGTGCCAAACACCATGATCCTTGATTCTTTGGCTAGCTGAAGAAATACAGCAAATCTGTAAAACTGAATTTACGGCACACTTCAGTTTCATCTTCGCAGCGCATGAACGTGTGCCAACCCATAAAGCAGAAACACTGACCAAGACCGGAAATAAAACGCTTTAAACAGCGGCATAATTTAGGTACATTCTCCTCTTTAGATGTATAAATTTTTCTGACTGAATGACTTCTCTCTTTTGAGTTATTTAAGATTTTAATTATGCTGAGAAATTTACATTCCAGACAATTACAGCTGTACTGTTAAGTTCAAAGGATCGGCTTAAATCATCTAAAAAAAAAGTTTAATAGCATAATGTTGGAAATGGATTCTATTCATCTTTGTATCCAGTTAGTATAGTGCAGTAATATTAATTCCTGTGACCCATCTTAGAAGTAGGCCTACTGAACAAGGAAATGGCAAGTGTTCACCTCATATCAAGAGACATATCGCGAAATCTTGCAAAATATTCACAATGATATTTTGTACATACGGCACAGCTTAGAGTCAGTAATGGGAAACAGACTCCCTGGACATCCTGTTGGGACGGGCGTACATTTTATACGATTTCCTCACGGGTTACGACGTCAGGATATCGGATTTAACGAGGTTCAGATTGTGACAACAGGTCGGATGATAGCATAGACTATACGAGGTCCCGACCAGATCCGATGATGTCACAGTCAGAAAGCACGGCGGGCAAAACGTCATACACGAAGCCACCTTCTGATTGGTCAACGGGAATTGAAACACAGAATCGGCTTGAATGACCTCTCGCACTTGACAACTTCAAGCCGATTATGCCCAAATCTGTTTGACAACAGGATTCTAAGCTTAACCCAACCTGTACAAACATTCAGGTGCCTGAAGAACAAGGAAATACTGCTCGCCTCCTGACCAACCTGCTAACCATGTTCTTCCTTCACAACTCCCAATTCACTCCTAGGGGGAGGGGTGGGGTTGCTATTCTGATTGCCCAGCATGCTTTGCCACCGTTGCCATGGAAACGCGCATGGTTAGAAATAGACTAATCTAGGCACTGAGACCAGAGTGGATGTTATTTTTATTTATTATTTTTTTTTTAAATATTTTATTTTAAAGATGTTATTACTCTCCAATTATGCAGTGAAATCGACGGCCGTTTTGCTTTCATATGCCATTAGATTTAGAAGCACGCTGGAGGTCATTGGGAATGGTATTATACTAGCAGAATGGACCATTATAGCGCACATCTGGTTCATGGTTCAACGCATTTCGCTGCTGATTGGGTCCTGTCTTGTCCTTGTCAAAATAACCAGCCATCTTGAATTGAATATCAATGGAATGCGCAATTGCAGACATTTTGTCATCGTGCCCTCAGTGCATTATTTTAAATTGGAAATACTATCAGGAATGGCATCAGGTTCATGCCAGTAGGAATCAATTACAGGGAGAAAAAAAAAAGATCAGAGGTAGAGCAGCACTCGATCGAAGGCCAAAAATAACATTAAGGATCAGACATGTTTCTGAAGGTCTTCCCGCTGTCTTTGAATGCAGTGGGGAGAGTAGGGGAATCGGGCCAAATCACCCCATCAAGCGCTAAAATGGAATTCAGTGGTATGCGTGTCACACGGAAAAGCTGGGACGTAACAGGATTCATGCACATGCATACAAACGTCCGTGCACACACACAAACACACCCACATGCACAAGCACATACACACACACACGCGCACACAAACACACCCACATGTACACACACACACACAGCTGCACCATGGCTCAGGAGAGGAGGTTGCCATGGCAACATCTCCAGGCACTGTGACAGTGTGAAGCGGCCCAAGCTATCTGCCCCACAGCTGGGCTCCCTCTGCATCACATGACCAACCTACAAACTGAAACAGGCCAGACTACTGCAGTCACATGACCCACCTACAGAGCCAAAACATGGCCAGACTACTGCAGTCACATGACCCACCTACAGAACCAAGAGGCCAGACTACTACAGTCACATGACCCACCTACAGAACCAAGAGGCCAGACTACTGCAGTCACATGACCCACCTACAGAACCAAGAGGCCAGACTACTGCAGTCACATGACCCACCTACGGAACCAAAAGAGGCCAGACTACTGCAGTCACATGACCCACCTACAGACCCAAGAGGCCAGACTACTGCAGTCACATGACCCACCTACAGAACCGAAACAGGCCAGACTACTGCAGTCACATGACCCACCTACAGAACTGAAACAGGCCAGACTACTGCAGTCACATAACCCACCTACAGACCCAAAAGAGGCCAGACTACTGCAGTCACATGACCCACCTACAGAACCGAAACCCCACCGACCAGACTCCCCACCGCACAGCAGCATTTACACCACAGGGCATCAGATTCAGTGGCACGCCTACGCTTGGCAACATGCACCAGCATTCACACCTCAGGAGATCAGACTCAGTGGTGCACCCGTGGGGGTCTTATACAACAGCGCACCTGGGAACGGAACGTACCACTCCCAAACGGGGGTGAACGAACACCACACCGCGTACGGGACACTGAACACCCCCCTCTACACGCAACAGGCTAGCGCAGACAGCGCACCGTACACAGGCAACGGCATATTTAGCTGAAACGCAGACGACCATAGAAACACACGGCTATAAATGAAAAGCAAATGCGAGCACGCATGTCACCCTGAATAAGTCAGTCTGTCAGCGAAAATGCACAACGTGCAACACAATCCGCAATCCCCCCAAATGCAAAGATGGCCTGCAGTGGAAAAGAGCCTTTCATACTGAGCAATGCGGTTTGACTACGGTTCTCCACAGTCTTCAGGAGTCATTTTACTGTCAGAACTGAAGGAGGGGGACATTAGCGCGAAACCGCTAAACACACCCTGACAGACCTGGTCCCGCTCGGCCTCATGGGAACTGGAACGATTGGGCGTCCGCCAGGGCGGCCCCACTGAAAACCTGCATTCAGAGACAACAGAGACGGGAAGAATAGGGCGGCAGTGTAGTAGCACAGTGGGTAAGGAACTGGGCTTGTAACTGAAAGGTCATGGGATCGATTCCCGGGTAGGACACCGCCGTTGTACCCTTGAGCAAGGTACTTAACCAGCATTGCTTCAGTCTATGAGCTGCTATGTAAAAAGATGTGTAAGCCGCTCTAGATAAGAGCACCTGCTAAATGCCTGTATTGTAATGTACGAATAGTAGAGCAGCTCTACTGAAAACCTCTATTCAGGGACAAAGAAAACAGTAAGAATCCGTGAGCAATAAGTGCAGAGCTGAATCAATAATAATTCGGCAGGATCTCTGGCTTGCGGTCGAGCTGCGGACGCACGCGAGGCCCTTATCCCAGATTTGCAGCTCGTTTTCCTATTTAATCAGCATTCCGCCTCTCATTTCTATTCAAGAGACCGTCTCTCCTAAGTGAAGCTCTGCGGCTTTCCTCTCTCTCTGCTGGTTCTGTTACAACCGTACCATTTGAAATGCTGTCAGGAAAAAAAAAAAACCAAACAAGCCTGAAGCATGAAGGTTAAAGGCACTGGAAAAAAAAATGGCACCCATTTCCTCCGTTACCCTCGCAGTGCGTTTCCATGGCGATGCAGAGCGAGAGCGAGGGGAGAGGGAGAGGGAGAGCTCACAGATTATCATCTCTCTGAAACGTCACTGTGCATCAGTAAGAATGAGGTGCACAGGGGTTTGTGTGGACTGCTCCCCGTTTCGTGGGTTAGCTCGTTATCATTGCGCACAACCGTCCAATCAAATGCGCAAATGAATAAGGAAACAGATTCTGCTGTGCGCATTTGTGGGACAGGGTTACTTAAATGCAATGCTGAGCCTATTGTTTTGCATGGTAAGCACTGGACTTCATTTTAATAACCAACCTTTGGTTTTTTAAAAGGCACCCAACGAAACAACGGGGGTGAGTTGCACACATGAAACTAGGTCAAGTTATTTCAGTAAAAAGATGACCCCCTTAACTTAATACACTTCATAAATTAATTCAGTTAATGCTAGTTACTGTACTAGACACATTGACACAGCTTTGCATAGACAAACAGGCACTGTTGCCTGCACAATAATAAAAATGTTGCACAATGACATTTTCAAGATGGGGGAAGTTGAAACGATCAAAAAAAAAATCAATTGTCTGATATTTTGAGAGAATGACATTTTGAATGGACTGATGTTCCAAGTGGGATCGGGATCAAAAATTCTTTTGACGAATGACCTGCAGTCAGGTGATGCACAGCAGGCTGTTCTGAGCTTCTGCTCTGGATGCTGTTGCCGTGACAACCCTGCCCTGCAGAACTGGACCACTGATGGAGGCCCCGCCCTTCTCTGGACACTACAAAATTCTAAACGATACAACCGGACGCAAAGTGGGCTTGATATCCCAGGCCGAGGTTTGACATGCAAGTGTTCATTCACCTTACACACACCCATACTAACCGTGTATGCCAGTGTTAACCAACCCTGTCCCAAGAGATCTACCGTACCGTAGGTTCTCACTCCATAACCATAACACAGTGCACCTCTTTCAATAGCAAGAGATCTCATTGAACGCCTAATTGGTAGAGCCAGGTGTGCCAAATTAGGGTTGAAATGAGAACCTACAGGATGGTAGATAACTGGGAATAGGGTTGGTTCTCACTGGTATAAGCTATAGTGTGAGGATCCTTGGGTCGCTGATTACTTTCTATCCTGGTAGGACAACAGGGCACATCATTGCTGCACAAAATAAAAAGGTGACTTCTCTTCTGTAGAACGGGTTATTTGTGGTAAAGTAAAGAATGGCGTGTGTTAGAGGTCACATTTCCAGTGACTCTGGAAATCTCTGCTGGCAGAGAGGTCTGTGTGTCAGAGCAGGCACGGTGGAGGTCTGTGTGTCAGAGCAGGCACGGTGGAGGTCTGTGTGTCAGAGCAGGCACAGTGGAGGTCTGTGTGTCAGAGCAGGCACGGTGGAGGTGTGTGTGTCAGAGCAGGCACGGTGGAGGTGTGTGTGTCAGAGCAGGCACGGTGGAGGTGTGTGTGTCAGAGCAGGCACGGTGGAGGTCTGTGTGTCAGAGCAGGCACGGTGGAGGTCTGTGTGTCAGAGCAGGCACGGTGGAAGACCGCGCATCGCGCTCGATTTAACCCGCTTTGGTGCATCTCAGCGGCCCATACTGCAGGGGTGTGAACGGCCTGGATCGGGACCAGCGCCACCGCTCGCCCCTCCTAATCCCGTAAGCAGCCCCCTGCAGGTCAGCCGAATGTGCTCTCTCGCTCTCTGCTTGTCTCTCTCTCTCTTGTACATGGCTTCTCTCTCTCTCTTGCACTCTGCTTCTCTCTCTCTCTCTCTGCTTTCCTCTCTCTCTCTCTCTCTCTCTCTCTCTCTCTCTATCCCCCCCACTCGCTCTCTCACACTCTGCTTCTCTTTCTCTCTCTGCTTTCCTCTCTCTCTGCACTCTCACTCTGCTCTCCTGTCACCTTTCTCAGTCCCTCCCTCTCTCTCTTTCACTCTCTCCCTACAGCTCATAGTTTGGCAGCCCTGCTACAGTAGATGGGGAGGGGAGGGCCTCCAGCTCAGGTACTCCGGCCTGGACTCAGCCCAGAACAGGGCCTGCTGGTCAGGGCTGTTATCGAGCATTGAAGGGCGGGGTCCACAAAGGTGTGAAGAGAGACAAAAATAGTGGCAGTCTTTCCAGAAAAAAAAAAAAAAAAAAAAAAAAAAAAAAAAAAAAAAAACCATTTCCCTCGTCTTGCCCAAGCTTCTGCAGTGCTGCATCAGTTTCAGGACTATTTCAGCATTAAGGCACTAATAAACGGCTACTGCAAAAGCATTCACAACTGATCATTGCCCGATATTACTGTTAATTGAGGTACTCCTCTCCCTCCCCCTTTAATGCAATGACCATGACTGCAAACTATGCCAGAAGCAGGAACTGAATAGGGGAATTAGGGGAGAAAATCTCAAAACTAATTGCAGTGGTGGCTAATAAGCCCTGTACACAGATAATTACCAGCAGTGGGGGGGGCTAAACAAGCCCTGTAGCACAGCTCCACAAGGGACCAGAAACGGAGCTCCACGAGGGGGGCTAACACGGCTCCACAAGGGACCAGAAACGGAGCTCCACGAGGGGGGCTAACACACAGCTCCACAAGGGACCAGAAATAGAGCTCCACCAGGGGACCTAATGCACAGCTCCACAAGGGACCAGAAACAGAGCTCCAGCAGGGGGCCTAACGCACAGCCACATGAGTTGACCAGAAACTCAGCTCCACGAGGCAGACTACAGCTGCCTCTGATCTTGTCAGCTCCACAGGGGACCTCATGAAACTTGCAATTAATACCACACTGTGATCAGTTATGCTTTAAAGTGTTTTTTTGTTTTTTTAATAGCTTTCAGTTTCACAGAGTATCACAGCTTGCCAGACAACTCTACCATTTGCAAGACAACTCTTACCAGTTCTCTAATGGGGAATTTGCAAAGGGGTGACACACCAATCAAATAAATTTTAAGGAACTTAGAAAAGTAATAAAAAGTGAGGCGATACCAACGTCATGTGGATGTTCATGAAACTGCCAAGAACCCTAAGATAAATACCGTCTCTCCAGATTTCTCTTTCGTCTACCTTATCCGGATCCTCAGCTGCAGAACAGCATGCTTTCGTGAGCCTTTAAACCCTGCATGCAGTTTAACAGCGATAAACATTCAGGTCCGGGCACTCAAAGTTCTCTCGGTCCCAACAGAGAGCTCCCATCAAACGCTTAAAACCTGCTGATCTGCACAGTCATCTCTCCCCCAGAACCCATTTCACAGGGATTTAAATGGGATTGAACGGGATGGTGCTGGCGCAGAGGACAGAGCTGATAGCATCAAAGCGAAGCGGCAGCGATTTACATGCCGCACTCTCCTGCAGAAGGAGAAAGCAGCTGAATCAGCTTTGCAGAAGAGCGAACAAATCCTGAACTCTGGACTCAAACCCCCAACCCCAATGCGCCAAAGCAGCGCTTAAGTCATTATCTTAACTGCTCTGAATTTTTTTTTTTTTTTTTTTTAATACACTGCAGGATAGGCTTCCATGCAACAACAAAAAAAGACGAGCACGGACAATGAATAATATGATACTCTTGTGATTTGATTGACATCTAATCAATATAAACACTGTGTGTAGAAAGGACTTGCTGGCACCAGATCAGTAGATTAGATTTACTTTACACACAATCACACAAAAACAGTCCCTGCAAGTCAGAAGTAATAAAATTCAAATTTGCGGTGCTTACTCAGAAGGGTAACATGTGACAATGCTTTACAGGAGGTCATGTGCACAGCATAAACTAAGCTTTTAGACAAATGATTTCAATGGCCGATCTCTTTTTTTGTTGACATCAATAAACGCTAGTCTGAAAGATGAAGGCAAGTTTAAGTTCTGCATGCACTTCACATGCAACCCCACGCTTCTTAATGAGCGGAGTTATATGACCTGTGTGAGGTGTCGGTAGTGGGGTGTGGGGGTGCTGTTTGCGGGGCATGGGGTGTTGCGTGCAGTACGTGGGGTGTTGCTTGCGGAATTTTAGGGAGGGGTCGGAGCGAGGTCCTCACCCGTTCCCCAGGTCGTCGTCCTCGTTCAGGCTCTTGCTGACGAGGTCGCTGTCGCTAAGGTAACCGGACTTGAGGTCGGGGTCGTCGGCGTCCGGGCCCTCGATGAGCTGGCCCCGGGAGGCGTGGCCGAGGCGGGAGGGGTTCCGGGCGGGCATGGTGCGGGACGCGTACTGGGCGGGGCCCTGGCCGCCGTGGTAACCGCCGCCGGTGGAGGAGGGGGCGTCGCCCGCCTGCAGGCGCGGACTGGATTGGCCGTAGCGCCAGGAGAGCGGCGACGAGCGATTGGACGTGCTGGAGACGCTGCGCGCGTTGGTCTCGTCGCTGTCGTAGCACACGCCCGTCTCCATGCAGCTGGGCGGGAAAAAGACATCACCACGGGCAACGAGAGAGAGAGAGAGGGTGAAAGAGGGAGAGAGAGGGGGGTGAGAGAGGGAGAGAGGCCTTACAGCAGACACTCTTATCCAGAGCAACTTACACAGCTGACATTGTTCACACAGAGCCCAGTCACACAGCGAGATCGTCACTCAAGCAGTTCAGTTTAAGCAGTTTCAGTTCAAAGATATAATGGCAGAGCCCTGCCTGGGAATCAAACCTGCAACCCCAGAGTTGCAGACCCAGCTCCCAAACCGCTAAAGGATGCTACGCACACACACAGGTGGACACACGCACGCACACACGCGCGCGCACACGCACGCATAGACACAAATCAGAGACACACACGCGCACACAGACACACGCACGCCTCTCACTGGTTGTTGTCCTCTTAACGTGTTTCCATCGTGACTAACGGCCACAGAGGACGATCGTGAACCTTTAACTGCACCAGCAGGAAGCTGCCGCTTGCCAGAGGCCAAGAATTATTACCACGAGCGCGGGGAATATTTACCCATGTGACCGTGCGGTCCGCGCATGTGACTCAAATAAAACGATGGACCAGACGGATCGCATGACTTCATACGACACCGCGGAACGGCTACTGAGCAAATACGGCGAACATTATCCGCCAAATCCACCGCTCCCGGCTAGGACAGAGTCACACATCTGAGCGTGCTCAGTAAAGGGCACTCTCTTCTGAGGGTGGGTGACAGGAGCGGTTCTTCAGGGAGGGAGGTTAACTAAACAGGGGGGACGAACGCACACACATCACAGAGCCCTTTTCGATTGAGCATACATCCCCTCCAGTAATGAGCAGGGGATGACCCAATTACAGCGGGCTTACTTTTCCGTCCTTGATGAGCCCTTGATCGAAGAGCGCGGCTGAATTCACGAAGACGTGCACGCGTACGCATAAAATGGCCACAATTCTACTTGCAGGACGCGATCCGATTCTATGCGCCTGCTCGACCACTCCGCTCTGCAGCAGCAGCAGGGCGCCTTGCACCCCCTCCCACCCGAGTAAAGGGATCACAGAGCTTCTCCACCCTAGCTCCCCAGTGGTGGAACGAACTCCCTGTCCCTCTTCGAACCTCTCCCTCACTACCCATCTTCCACCGTGGTCTGAAGACTCATCTCTTGAGACTATACCTGGACTAACTACCACCACTCTGTATATTTCACTTTAATCCCCCCCCCTTTCATGACCCTCATTAAATGCACCCCCATTCCAGCACTTTTTGGTAATTTGTATTTGTTCTAATATTGTAGCCTGTTCTTCTGCCTAGTTGGCTTGGCAGAGGCTAGGTCAGAATAGTGTTCACTGCGTGAACTAAACTGTGTTTTTGGCTAGAAATAGCTGTACAAAATAAGTATTGTATCTTATAGTACTGTGTTTTGTAGTTGTCTATGACCATGAAATGCACTTTTGCTTTGGAAAAAAAACGTCTGCCAAATGAATGTAATGTAGTCGTCTAATCTTATCCTGCATTCACTGTAGCCGACTGTTAAGTTAAAAAAAAAAAAAAAAAAAAAAAAATCATTGCAGTTCTTAAAAACATCATCACAGCATCTGGAGGCACAGACTAGTCTAGACTCATCTCTGCACAAGCTGCTGCTTCTAAGTCTGTTTTCCTGCTTTAGACCAGGAGTCCTCAAATGCCCCACTGCCAGCCATTAGAAAAGCCGCCAAAGTCATCAGAAACTTCTCTAAGCATCTCAAATGTGCTTCATTGCGCATTTAAAAGTCTGAGCCAATTTAAACATGTACTAAAACCAAAACGATACAAAAACAACCCAGGAAGTGAACTGTCCATGTGAGCAAATATCTAGCTGTATACCGTAAACTCATAGTTTACATTTCATATACTGTTATCAATGCTAAGTAACCGGGGTATTACAGGGAAAATAAATACAGCAACATAAAATCTTGTTGGTAATATTCAACGCAGGGTACGAGGATCTAGGGACTGAAGAGTGAATGTGGATTTGAAGTGGAAAGTTTTAGAGAAAGCAGGGCTGGCTGGTTAGAGAAAGCAGGGCATGCTGGCTGGTTTTGTGGTTTAGGGCTTGCTGCTCTGGCACCCCACGGCTGGGCTCTTCTGCTGAGTCTGGTGATTATATAAGCAGATGTGGCAACCCAAGCGAATAATGGAAGCCCAGCCCATGCGCATATACATGTGAGGAGGGAGAAGCCAATTTTACCATTAATAGATGGAGATTACGACTAATAGAATAATCCACGGGTGCCATATCTGTACTAGGCTAACACTGGGATAATAACCTTTCCCAATAAACAATGGCAAGTAAATTTTCCCAAAATGACTTCCTCATATTTTAGCAATTTCCTTAATTAGATTTTCTTTCCATTACAAGGACTGTAATTTTACAAAATGAAGATTTATTGTCTCACCCATTACACAGAGACAAAACATGGATACAGTACAAAAACGTGTCAAACTTGCAGTACAGAGAACATATCTGGGTCACATGACCCATTTTAAACCTGTACGAAACAGGAAATTCAAAGCTTGGAGACCCCTGCCACTTGCGACCCATTTATGTGCAAGCACAATCGATTTATAGATTCACAGCATTCTAATCTTGCTTCTTATTGACACACACACACTGTGCTCCTTCAACAGAGAGCACACCTGGATGGATTGAACTGGCTCAAATTTGGCACATGGACCGAAGCAAAAAGAGCTGCTCCGTGTTTTACCGAGTTATCCAGCTAACACTGCTTCATGATGCAGGCCCCGGGTTCCAAAGACCTCAAATAAATATTTGTTCTCCCTCCCTCCCTCCCCCCCCCCCCCCCCCCCCCCCCCCCCCCCGTCAATACCACAAGCGCAGCCAGATGCCGTCCTGTTGGTCTGGCTGCGGTTCTGTCGTTGTTACAGTTGCTCACATTTCTTGTCTATGTTTTCTGGTGTTTTTGCATCTCTGAGAAGCAGAGAAAACACTGTGTGTGTCTGAAGCCTGCCTGTCAGTAAGGGAGGGGCAGACAAACTTCTCACACGGGATTGGGGGGAGGCGGCGGGGAGAGATCTGTAGATCCTGCACTAATATTTAATACATTTATTTGTTATTGTGTGGAGAAACGCAGTAAAACTGATGTTTTATTGCGCGCCAAACAAATTGCTGTTGTCTAATTTTCCACTTAGTGTTCACTTTTCCCCACTTATCTCTGCTTGTGAATATCCTTGCGCCGTTTTGGAAAGAAAAAAATCTATATACACATTATCCACGCATTTTGAATAGGCTATTCAGACTCAGGTAAACCCCAGCTCTGAACACAAGCAGTACTATGGACTTCGAGTCAAAGCATTGGGAGGGTAAGGCTTCATGGGCCCCCAAATCTGTTGCACATTACTAACTCGCTGACTTCAACAAACCACAGATACACTGCAGGGGGGAAGAAGCCTTTTCATTGGTCCTGATGATTCAGCAACTGTGTCACATGGTAGCCAGCACCCAATCACATTCTTGGTGTTTCAGTGCTAAAAAATACAGAATTTTTTACATGCACTCACACCATGCATTAAACATACTAAATAAGTTTTAATATACTTTTGGGCTGTAATTTGACGGTGTAATGTATAGCTGCTCAATATTCCATTATGTAATTATATTAATATCAACCAAATTCATTAGTGAGAATTGAATGTACTCCTACATAGCGAGCTGCAAATAACAATAATTAACAGCAGCGATGTATGATTTTCAGAGATTTAGTCTCCTTATCCTCTCCCTATTTATTGCCGTTACCTGAATCAGGTCAAATCTACATGTTCAACAGCCCCGTGTTTTACAAAAACCCCAACAGTGACCTGATTTTCACAATGACCTTATTATTTTCCAGCACAACCGTTGAGATACAGTGACTTTAGCATTGCTGTGAAATGCACAGCATCATAAGGAGGACGGTGAGTGAATTCCACATGTTCGACAAGTCGCTGCAGGTGACAGACACTGTAATTCATTACATCCTTTTCTCACATAGCAGATGCTCCTAAATAGAACTTTCTAGATCGGTTGAATAGTTCCAGCTTCAGCAGTTGGATATGTACTACAGTGCGTCAGGGTCAGGGCATTTCCATAATGGCAGTGCCCTCGTGAAGGAGGACACCGGCAACCAGAGAGCTTCAAGCCCATTTCCGTATCCCTAAACCACTGATTTACCCAGACAAGCGCTCTTTTGAAACCTTCTGTCCAGAAAGACTCTGACTGTGGTTAGATTTTACCGGGGCCCTAACATCAGGATAAGGGCAGATACCGAAGTCACTATTGGCAGAGCTAAATATTCCACCTGCCAGCCTCCATCCACTGCAGGTGACTGCAGAGGCAGGAAATTGTCAAAAAATTTTAAACCTTTAAGGTGCGACATCACAAATATGTGATTAGAATGTAGTTTAACTGGACATTCTAATGCTGATGTAACAATTTCCACCACTGGTAATTGAAAACAATGGAGTTCTAGAACACTGAATTAGAAAACATTGGAAAAAACTACCCCTCAGAGGGTTAGTAATAATTCTACTATTTACCCAGCAGAACGACTGAAAGGATACACTATGTTCTTTTATGCGGACTACTGCTTGAGTGAAAATGAGCAGAGAACCAGAACAAGAGGTGGAAATGGTACCACAGCATAAACAATGGCTGGAAATCAAGCCCAAGTCGCACTCTGCATTTACTGCATAAAGCCTGCACTGTGTATACAGCAGACGCCTATAGCACGTCTCTGTGGGGACCCTGCAAAGAGGCCCATCAGTGCAACAAAAGCAGGGATGTGCAGCTGGCCTGGGGACACACACACACACACTCGCGCACACACACACACACACACACAGACACGCACACAGGCATGCACACGCACACACAAGCGCGCACGCACAAACACGCACACACGCTCGTGCAGACACACACACGCACGCGCACACACGGATGGACTCTCACACACACATACATGCACAAATACATGCGCGCAAACATGCATGCACACACACACATGCACACAGGGGGGGGAATCAAAAGCATTATGTCACAAAGAAAAGCTCAAAACACAAAGTAAATCTGTATCTGCCAGGAGCCTATCGTGAAAGCTGCAATCAGGTGTTTGTGCAGGGAAGAGCAACCAGCTGCCCCAGGCTAAGCAGCAAAACAACCCAGCTACAAATTTCAGTTACTACAGGCTGTAAACCAACCCCCTGGCCCTGTTCCAAAAACCCCCATTACATCAGGGAACTGTTAGGCATGGACACCCCTCCATTACATAAGGCCACAAAATTGGATTCAAAACGTAATGGGGGGGGGGGGGGAAGAAAATCTGGAATTTACAGCTTAACCAAAAACAAAAACAGGAACATTTCCTGTCATTGGTGTCCATGGCGCCAGCTGATCAGAAACCCAAGTGAACCTGGTACCTGAAACCGGGAGCGCATCACGCATCTCACCTGTGGCTGAGCTGCGCCCCCCGCAGACTGGACATGGTATCTTCCAGGTTCTGCCTGAGGTCCAGGACGTTCTGCACAGTGCGCTTCCTCTGGGACTCCGGGTCTGTGGGAGAGACCATTCAGGGGGGGGGGGGGGGGGGGGGGGTCATACACAGGGCTGCAGATAGCGGGGGACACATGGGACACTGAGACGCACCCAATATATTTTGTCATGAAATTCACAGCTGCGGCCCTGGATATGCATCCACTTATTTTCTTCTATTCATGCAATAACTGCAGAATGATAGCGATAACTGCTCATTTTATTATAATAATAAAATAATAATTCCACTTCAAGTAAAATTAAAGTGCACAACCAAAAATAAAGAAAGAAATAAATAGAGATTGTCATGGCCAGTAAGCATCAGTCATAAATCATGAGTGCACGGCACGTACAGTACAATGTGACCGAACATGTTTTACCTATCAGGCCACAAGGAACAAGGGATCTGACCCCAGAGTGTGAGTAATGGGCTGGGGAGGGTTTGGGCGTCTATGAATTAGGACTAAGAGGGGATGGGGGGGGGGTCTGTGTATGGGGTGTTGTCAAGGGAACAGATTGAATTATGGGCACAGCTGGAAAGAGGACTGGAGTCAATCATATAAATCATGTCCACTGCATTAACAACAAACGGCAGGAGCTGACTGTGTTCTCACGGTGTTCCTCAGATGTCGAAATCCATTAAGACTCACTCGGTTTCATGGTTGTTGTATTTACTGTACCTCGCTATGTTGTACTGCATGCTGTGTGCATTTCTATCTCAACGAGAATATCCCCGGTAAATCAAAGATGCATGCAAAAAACACTCAAATTTAATGGAGATACGAGATCATCATCTTTATAAAGCACACTGCGTTTTATGAACCATGCTCATTTGAAGCTAAAAATATTCATAACGCGCGCAGTATCCTGGTTTAATCGCTTGTAATATTTATCTCGTCATACTGAAAAAAGATTTTGAAACATCATGAATATTAATATAGAACAATGAATCCCTTTGATTACGATGGCAGTGCGTTTAAAGTTTATGATGAGAAAAGAACCTCAGCCCGTCCAATAATATTAAAATTAGAGTTAAGTACTGCACTGTACATAACAACAGTAACACAGCAGCATATTCCATCACATTTAACCATAACCCCATCAATAAACACTCATCTTCATCGGCAGTGGAACGGCTGTGTCTTAATTGGCCCTTTCCCGAGCCAATCACACAGCTCAGAGCTCACGGCCACACCGCGTCCGCAGCCCGGCGGGATCGATGGTGCGAACGAGCGAGCGAGCGAGCGGCCGTTAAAACAAAACAAACACGGCTGCGCGGAGATCGTGTGCGGAGCGTCACCATGGCAACGCCCCCCCCCCCCCCCCCCCCCTCGCCACCCTCCCCCTCGCGCTAGCTGCTGCAGCAGCGCGTACATCCTTCGCTCGTGCTTGTTAACACAGCCGCCGGTTGGTAGCTGCCGCGGTGCATGCGGCTTCCCAACAGAAGGAGGACATTTTTAATTCAACAGCTGGAATCCCTAAAATAAAAGGGGGGGGGGGTGTATTTATGTGTGTGGGGCGGGGTTGAGGATACAGCTCAGCATCTCTTTTTGTACAGCAAGATAGGAATCCATAACGTGGGGGGGCTATGTGAGCAGCTACAGCTCTGAACCTCTGGTTTGCACACAAAACTGCACCCATTTATTTAGTTATTCATTTTTTAGAGGGAAAAAAAAGCAGCCAAATTGAGGTCCGCTACGTTGCAGAACCAAGGTCAAGGGAAGATCACGTACAGCACACCATAATCACTGAAACCAAAGCTATATATGAAACTCTCCATCCAGCGTCCAGCTCACCAGACATGCTCGGCTTTTGGACGAAACAGAACAAAGCAAAAACACCACTTTGCTCATTTTAGACCCACAAGTCACAGTGGTGGTGAGGCAAAGACAAGAGGTGCTATTAAATATAATACAAAATTCTAGCTCAGAAATATCTTATTGACAGATCGACAAATCGCCCGCACAAGCAGCCCAGCATCACCTTAACCTGGTTTCACAGACAGCCCATCAATCACAATCACAATCTCCACTCCAGAGCAATAACCCCCCCCCCCATCTCATCCACACCGGCCTGTTTGTGTTCACAGCGGGGGACGCTGTTGCCATGGCGCCGTGAGCTGACGATGACGGCCGTGTCTGCAGGTTAAGCTCATTGGGCATGTCGGCACTGAGTGCCTAGGCTGCAGCTGAAGAAATGCACCGTTTTGGAGGTATGAGGGAGATCATGGGTGGATCTTCCCTCTACGGGCCCATGGCTATAAGGTTCGGGCTGCCAGAGGATCAGAGTGATCTCCACGTGGGGGGGCGCGCCAGGTGAGCTGCAGAACCTTCCCAGCCGATAAAAAAAAGCCCCACGAGAATGTGTCAGATCTCCAGCACTGACAATGTTCACTCACTCCCTCCCTCGCTCTCTCTCTCACTTTCCTTCTCTCTCTGTCCCTCTCTCGCACTCTCTCAATCAAACTTTATGAGATGAGAGAGAGGAGCTTAAGGGAAAGCAATGGTGAAAGAAATTAAATCACTGAAGACCAGGATTCTGCTCATTAGCCATCCAAAGTGTGTGAGACGCAGAGAGCACACATTTCCCAGATGCGCAGATACACTGGGTCTGATAATATCAGAGCGTCAATACCGTTTTTCATATCTTTCAAACTTCAACACGAAAGATGGTGCATGCAGCCATTTCCATTTTACCTTTCCTGAAGCTCCCATAGTCAACTGCAGTCTGACAGTAAAGTCTGTGAGATGTGGGTGAGATGCATGATGGGAATTGCATAGCAATGCCAAATTGGATGACCAGGTTTGCTGAGCACACCAGAACAAAAAAAAAAAAAAAAACATTACAGGCTTATGAAAAGGAATCAAGCTTGTTCTATAAACACCCAAGAAATAAACCAAATGAGAGCTGTCCTGTGAAGCAGGAAACAGCAGATATTGCACTGTGGGTGTTTTTATTACAAAGACCATCGCAGAAGAGTACAAAACCCCCCATTAACAGCATCACCATTCCACAAAGACCCCAAACATTAATGAGGCCGTTTATTAGATTTCGCAGAGGACTCCAGGAGAAACAAACAGATCCTGATAGGTCCTCACAGTGAGATAAAATGTTAGATACACACAGCTAACACTAGAAGGGATCCCTGTAGTGAACATGAGAACAGGAACAGGGTCAGGGCCCCACAGGAAGTGTTGATGATTAGATGAAGTGTTTGATATCCACGGTTAAACTCCAGGTGGGAGACGCATGGGGAGGTCCTAACAGCGAATATCAAAGGCTACATTTAGGACAGTATCTACGCTGTGACCGCAAGAGGAGTGTTGAGACTCTAATCCAAACAAGGCTAGAGAGAGAGAAACTGAACGAAAGACAGCAGTCTTACTGCTTCTGCCACGGTTCTTTCTATCAACAAGATTTCGACCAAGGGCCATAAGATGAAAATTGCCAACTGCCGAGCAACCATCTTCACAATCATCTGAGGTGCAACCTTCCACACCAGAAAGACATCCTACGTTCTAAAAAACATATGGACGTTCAACTCTAACGATGGTTAAATGCAGTGCATCAATGCAATAACTAAAAAAAAAAAAAAAAAACCATATTGGTCTTTGACTATACTGCATATCAGAGGTGGAGATTTGAGTCTGGAATCCTTGAGACTAGAGTCACACTTTTTAGGACCTGACCTCAAACAAACCTGAATTACAACTTGACCGCATCAACTTGGAAAAATCCTGTCACTAATGACAGAATCGGTCACAGAGGAATCTCACATATAGGGAGCGTGTAACCCGATAACCCCTCTGGAGAATCGCTCAAAAATTATCAAAAGATTCATTTTATTCAACATTACCACCACCATTAGCGTTCTGGAGTGTATACATTCACATACTGCAAATAAATACTTTCACAAATCCTTTCCTCAGACCAGCTGAGCTGTAATATATATATATATATAGCCTACATGGCATAGATGTTTGTGCTGGCCTTAAAACATCCCTGAGGCAAGAGCAGGTCTCACAGATCATAAATTTTGAAAAAAAAAAAGTTCTGCAGCGCTTGGCAGACAGCCCAGACCCACACCGCCATACAAACTCTCAAGGCTCGTTGCTTTTGTGACGAAGGCGCACGGATACTTCATTTTTATTCAGCATTTTTATAACCAGGATATCTCTAGAGGTCGAGAATCTTTTTTTTTTTTTTTTTTTTTTTTTTTTTTTTTTTTAAAGACAGAGACCTGGAAAGGAAGTCAGGTGACTCCAACTGAAGCCACAGATGTCTGATTGGGTTCAGGGTCTGGAGGCCGAGATGGCCACGGTAAAGCTGTAATTCTGTGGTTCACAGTTTTGAGATAACTCTCTTTTAAAGTTCATTTTGAAGAACGTTTGCAATGATCTCACTGAGAGATCCAATTGTGGCCAGGTTTGAGCAAGCGTATTTTTATAAAATAATATAATTTTCCAATCATTTGAGAACTCAATGTAGCTCACTATAGTTTTTTTATACAACATTCTTTGCTCATTTATTTTATTTATTTATTTTTTTAAACAGCTCTCAAAACAGTCATAACAATAGTCATATTTTAAGAGTAGTGACACACACAAAATACTTTCTAAGGGGTCTAAATAACGTCTAGTCGACCATTTACCCTTACCTCTAGCGTTGTCTCACAGCACATTTCATTCGTGACGTAAACCAGCTAACGTGTGCCGTCTGTCATAACTAATTAACTAAATTATCGCTGGTATTTACATTTATGATACAAGCCAGAATCCAAATACAAATATATCCAAAGACTCATGGAGACTCCTCAAATATCTTGACACTTGCAGACAGCTTAGACATCTGTATTTACCTAAACTTTTTTTTTTTTTTTTTTTTTTTTTTTTAAACTTCTGGGTGACTTTGAGGAAAAGATGGACAACTTAATGGTTTGCTGGCCTAGTTATGAGCAAAAGTTATACTGACAGCTTGTCTGGTCGACTTAAATAACATATCAGGAGGATATTCCAGTCTTCAGAGAAGAGCCCAGACTTCACAGTCTGTCAGCCTGATCATGATGTCTTCAGTCTGCCAGGGGAAAGCCTCTGGTGCAGGGGAAATATAGAGAAAATATATTTTAAAATATACATTTTAAAGGTGATAAAGTATATAGGATATATTTTATTTATTTAACACTTCTTCTCAGAATACAATATTATAGCGTTCTCAAGCTCTTATTGGCATCGTCGAGCAGGATACAATTATACATCCCATCACAACCAACCGCTGATGTGTCATTTTGGTTGTGTAGCACAGCACATAGTTGCATGCCACATAAACCAAACTATAATGGAGGGCAGGGTCAGTGAAAAGGGTTAGGGAACTCCATTTAAAAAGCACATTTTGGGTGCGCGTTCGCGATTTGTGAAACGGCTTCATCAGCACTGATGTCACGCACCAGGCACAGATGCGGACCAGTGTCAGTGAGTTAATTCCAGCAGAGCGAAGCGGGAGAGCTGCCAAAACGCACATCGGTCCCGCCTGCATCGCGCCAGTCGAAACAACAGAACAGTGCTCCCTGTTTAACCGATAACACACCACAAGGCACACAATAACTCATGTGGCCATGGAAACTGCGTGCTTCTATTTTGAGACACCTAGTTGCATCCAAAGCACAGCCAGTTCTGCTGAAAACAGACCTTCTGCTATCAAAGGCCACCGGCTGCAATGTGTTGGTGACGTGGCTGAGAAGGATCAAGAGTGTGATCAAGCGTGTGATCTCAGTTGCAATGCAGATGCATGTTAGACTCACACATGCCACCTCTGAAGAGGACGTGCAAACACAAACTGTCATTCCAGTGCCTTAACCCTTTAAGGTGTGAGGTCACAAACATGTGATCAGAACATTCTTAACTGAACATTCTAATGCTGATGTAATAATCACTGCTGGAAAAAGAAAACAACAGGGTTCTAGAACACCAACAGTCTAACTGACAGCTCATCGCCACGGTAAGCCTTCCTGCTTTCCGACCGCCATCCTCCTCCCCGCCCCTCTGCGGTTGCTAGGCAGTGCCCTGGAAACCTCGGCATTCTGTCAGACAGGAAGTGGAACACATGGCCGTCTCTTCCCCACATCTGGGTTAGAAATCGCCTCGGTGCAAATGCGTCCTATTGTGCCACTGGAGACCAAGGAGTGTGAGGAGCAAAGGATGTGAAATCTCTTCTTTTTTTAAATGAACTCAGGGGGAGCACAATTACCTTTTTTCCCCTAAATTAACCTGAAATGCAATCAGATCAAATATTCTGCAGCTATAAATTGATGCTTTGAACTGAAGTGCAGGATTATCGGTAAAGCACATCACCATTTCTAAATGTCCAGTTGGTTTTGGTGAAACAGCAGCAGTCTATATTCCCTTATTCCAGCAGAAATCCTTGTTACAGACACATATTTTTTATAAGACACCACATCTCTTTCTTCATTTACTCAGCTTCGAGATGCCAGAAATTTGCTGTATCTTTTCAACAATAATTCATGCATAACCAGTTATTATGAAGAATTAAAATAATCTTCAATATCTCTCTCTGTAATTGCAGAACGATATTCCAAGGCTATGTCATCAGCCAACCACGGCCAGATGTTTGCAGTGAAAGGAAACAGCCATGGTGGGTTTAGTTCAACCAGGGAAATCCAAGCTGAAGTCAGCCAGGGTAGCCCTAGTTACAGCTGCGGTTACCCTGGTTACTGCTATGGTTGCCTCTTCTGCCACTCGCTAGGTGTCTACAGGTTGCCAGTTGTTGTTGTTAGAGAGACATGCTCCCTCAGAAACGGCTCCTCTGTACTGGTGCCAAGTTGCTTGTAGTGTGACCTATTACTGGCCCATTGGTGAGTGTTTCGGTGTGTCGAGTACAATATAATTAAAACAGGGTGGGGGGAAAAAAAAGTCCAGAGACTTTAAGCTGTGAGAAAGCACCCAGCTCCCATCCACAATAACTGTCCAAAGCCTTGCCAAGATGCACAAAGCCAAAAATGGGAGACTGCAGCATCTGACTGCAGTGCAGTTCGCAAGCCTCAAAAAAATAAAATTCCACCCTTGCGTGAGGAAGGTTGTTCCACTCGTCCCAACCAATGGGAGATGGTTTCCTCCTGTCCTAAGCAGGGTACGGTCTGCCTTTTAAAAAATAAATTTGGTAAAGGCCTCAAGGTGTATTAATACACTCTCCCCCCCCACCACCCCCCACCCCCCAAACATCAGAAAGGCAGTAGTTAACTCATTGTCTATGAAGACACCCTATGAGAGGGTCTATCAGGACAAGGTCTTCTTGGAAAAGATGTCTGCTTTCCAAGGCCAACTGTTTCCGAACAGTACGTAATAAACTAGGAGACGCGGTGCTATTCAAGAGAGACATAAAACCGGTCGAGCACAGTTTTCCATATGTTCTACCTTTGTGTAAGAGACCACAGTTCACTGCAGCAAGCAGCAGGCGTCAGTCATCTCTGAAAGCAATTGAGTTCACTCCCGTCTCCTAGGAACCTCAGGGTCTGTTGATTTTCACCGTTATGATGGTTTGATCCATTAAAGCTGTTTTTCCTCTGACACTTCCTCTACAACCTTTTCCTTTGTGATCAGGTTGCAGAAAAGTTTCATACATCATACAAATCAAGAGAAATTCTGATATTGTGACATTTATATGGTCTTGTATGATGCTCTAGTTGGAGGTAAATTCTAATCTTAGTTTGGAGGTGCTGCTCATCAGAAACAGCACGTCATAAGAAAAATTTTTAAAATGAAAAAATTCTGCATAAAACTGTTTTCAATGTCTGTTGGAACAACGCAGATAAAAATACTACTCTTGCCGATGCGAACATCTTTTCTTTCCTAAGAATGTCCTGACTGATCTAGAAATTGGGCTTTTCTATCAATCAGACACCCATTTTCCAGCATCGGAAAAGTGCGGACAGTCCTCCCTTGAAAGTGTCCAAAGTGCTACAGTCGTTGAGACACACGCTACACAGCTTAGACAGCAAAAAATGCAATGGAAAAGCTGTCATGCGATATGAAGTTAGCCAGCATTGCTTGCCTGGTTCCAAGCTCAATGGTGGAGGGCTTTGCAAACAGGCTCGCCTGCCAATCCGCCCCGTATGGAAGAATCCGCCAGATAAGTGACCAGATAAACACATGAGCGTTAGCGTCTCCGTGTCCTGACTGGTTCTGAGCTGTGGTGTACTCATCAGCAGCGGCGCAGACTGGGTCTGACCACACGTGAGGTCAACCTGGACGGGAACCAACCGAAATTAGCAGTTCCGCAGAGAAGCGGCGTCTCTGTCCCGGGAAGCGTCGCGGTCCTGGGCCCCCGTGGGGGTGGGGGGGGGAGCTGAAGAGAAGGATTTCTACGGGACGTGATCTCCACGTGAACAGCAGAGGAACGTCCCGGTGCATTGGGTTCATGGGGATGACGTCACCAGGACAAACTCCTTCATTAATGCCAGTTCCCCACTGTCCCTCTGTCTACCATGTTGTTTCATTCCTGCACTTTACAGATACTTTCACCCAGCGCGACTTAATTTTATGTAAAAATAAAATAAAATCCGAATTAATTTTTACTGCTGAAATATTTCACTGAAGCAATTCAGGTCAAGCACTGTGTTCAGTGGATACAACAGCAGAGCCACATCGTTTGAGTTACAAACCCAGCTCCCTGGCCACCACACAACAGCGCTGCCCAAGACTCTGATGATAATCTCTGATGGTGTACAGCAAAATGGAAATGAAAGCAAAGTTGCACAAAGGAAAATGATTCATCAAGGGTCACCCACAGAGAAGAGCTTGTCAGTGGGACATCTGTTCCTTGGAAACAAATAATCTCTCTAAATATTTTTTTTGCCCACGTTCGAGTCCGCTGGTCTTCACAGGCATAGTTTCAGGCGGACACGAGCCCACTTAAAGCCACTGCAGGTTAAACAGAGCAAAGATCTGGAGCAAAAACATGGCCACAGACGGGGTTTACCCTCCTTCGCACGCGATGCTGTATCGCGGCTCAGGGAAACCGCGGCAGAGACGGACGTCTCATTACTGACCGCACTGGGCACGTGCAGTGGGCCGAGAGGCAGGACACTCACTCAGCTGAAGCCCGATGTGGGTCAGGGGCTTGTCATGAAGTAGAGCCTTCAGTTTCCCCGTCCCCCACCCCCACCCCTACCACACATCTCTAAAAAGTCATTATTTGCTATTATAATGGAGCATGAGGAGTGTAGATGGTATGCCAGGGATATGTGGATATGCCAGGGGATATAAGTCCAGCTTGCTTGAACAGAAGTCATACACAGCTACCCCCCCCCACCCCCCACCCACCCAGCATCAGGTAACATTAGCCACAATACGGGGCTTCCCTTTCTGTCCCCACAGGGATAGTATCTGAGTGGATCTCATTATATTCCCGTTCCGTGATTCACCTCATTGAACGGACTGACTGCATTTCATACGATGGTGTATTTGCGAGGGACATCATCGGAGACGGCGATGGGAGGGGTCGGCCATATTGGTTTGAGCTGCGTGACACAACAGGGTCTGTATGGAGGGAAACAGACGACTCCCTGTGTGGACACAGTGGGGCTATTTATTTAAAATGTTTTAATGAGAGTGGTGACAGTGAGCTTGTTGTTATGGGTAGTGGATACATTAAGTAAACTCCCGACGTGTATCCAAAAAAAAAAAAGCAGGACACCCCCCTCCCCGCCAACCACGAGGAAATCATATGGTGTCCTCAGTCCTTGAATGTTTTTTTTTTTAAATAAGGGAGCACCACAATGCTCTATTCAACGCCTATCAGCCACAGTGACAAGCCATAAGCCCATACAGAATAAAGGGAACGGGAGCATTGTTTGACAATCAAAATGCAAAACTGGATGAACAAAAAAAATCGAACGATTAAACTAATTTTGGCAATAGTGCAGGCTGTTACATGAAGTGGGTAACCAAACAAAGTACTGGAAAAACATGTCAACACAATAAGGGCAAGGTTTTTTGAACTGATCTTTTCTCAGGACTTGCTATACTACATACTTCATTAACTTTGGTAACTGTCAAACTCATAACACACTATGTAGCAAACAAATTAATTAGTTTAATAAGCAATTAGTTCAGTCAAGAGCATCTCCCAGGCTAATATGGGTCATGGAACCATCTACACAGTCCTGAGATTTACCGCTGGATGGTTGTTTGCCGTTCAGACGTGATTGACACATTTGACCTCTGACCCTCCTGTGTCTTCGGTTACCATGACGTCTTAAGGCAGAACACTGGGAGTCCTTTATTTTGTTTTTGTTTTTGTGTGTGTGCCACATCCCCAGGAGAGGTTTCTGTCAACACAATCAGAGACACTGTAGTCGTAACTAACCTAAAACACAAATCAAGTGGTGTCCAAACCTATTCCCCAAGGGCCAGCTATCCTTTCCCAACCACAGGCAAATTATTACTGCCTTAAGTGGACCAATTTAACTGCTCCGCCCACTTCTGAGATTGACAGGCCATAATTTAAAAGATAGCTGCCGGGCCAGCCATCGAGGCCGATGGCAGTTACGCCCACTTAAGACGATTTGACCTCCTGAGGTTAATTTGAAATTTAGGTGCCGCGCACACATCTCAAATTATGTAGACAGAGAAAGAGAAAAACAGAGCATGAGAAAGAGTGCGTTAGAGTGACAGACATAAAATATATCTCTCTCTCTCTAATTTATCCATCTCTCTAACGTATGCATATGCGGGTCGTATCATATTTTTGCATCATAATTTAAAGCAGGGGAGCTTGCATGCACATGTACACACCTGACAGAACTACTGGTACGTACAGTTCGATAAGAAAGCAACGCGTGAAGTGAAATCCGTTCAGAGACAGATCTTCGAGAGCAGAAACCAAATAAGCTACAGCACTGAATGACCTTCAGAGCAGTCTGAAGTGTTTCTGTTCAAAAAACACACCACTGAGGCTTGGGCTAGGCACTCGGGGGAAGCTAGAAAAACTCTGACACAGAAATAAATAAATAAATACACCACAATGAAGCAGACTTTTCTGTGGCAATATCCAGGAACTGAGGTCTTTTGTTGCCGTTTTAACAACACTCAAATGCAGTCTGCATTTAATACGCTTGCCTTACTCTATCCTGGAAGAAAACAGTATGATTTTACAAAAGGAACACATACAGTTGAACAGCGCTGCATTGTTCTGCACTGATAACAATTACAACATAAACCAAAAGATTCTTTACTGCCACAGATCATCACACAACTCCACATCATCAAGGGATGGATGCAGACTTTAGCACAGGGCTGCCCAAATCCTGTTCCAAAACCATTCTGTAGGTTTTCACTCCAACCCTAAATTGGCACACCTGATTCTACTAACGAGCAGCTCAATGAGATCTCTAGCTGTTGAATGAGGTAGGCTTTGTTAGGGTTGGAGTGAAAACCTACAGGACAGTAGATCTCCGGCTGTTGAATGCGGTGTGCTTTGTTAGGGTTGGAGTGAAAACCTACACGACAGTAGATCTCCGGCTGTTGAATGCGATGAGCTTTGTTAGGGTTGGAGTGAAAACCTACAGGACAGTAGATCTCTAGCTGTTGAGTGAGGTGAGCTTTGTTAGGGTTGGAGTGAAATCCTACAGGATGGTAGATCCCCAGGCACAGAGTTGGGCAGCCCTGTTGCAGGCCATGGGTTTCCTGTCTCCACCGTGAACAACAGAGCTCCGGCTTCTGCCGTAGTTTCGTCGGGCTCTTCCCTGAGCTCTGAGGGAAATTAGATTGAGGGGCTAATATTACATTAGCATTTTGCGCGCACGCTAAGTGACATTAGCCAGGCCCGTAACCGCATTACGCATTCAGCGACTGCAGAATGACAAACGGCAAGACAAAGCAGAGGCTTCATCGGTGCACATCAACGTCAGAGAACACAAATGGCATACATCTGGCTCTGTGAAAAACTATGAAATGTTGGTAACAAGACGCACGTCCATCCGTGCTTCAGCTACAATGCACACGCAAATGCATGTCTACACAGTAGAACGCTTAGTGTAAAATTTACTCCAATAAAATACCTTTTTGCACAGAAAGGGTGCATTTCTACCAGCTGTACACATGCATAAGAACTGTGAGAGTTCAGTCAACACAGTCCCCTTTTATTGTGTGTTGATATTTTCAAATACACACAACAAATGTTCTATATAAAACGCCAAGCATGTTTGTGAACGTTCGTGCTTATTGGGGCTGCTAACCTGATGCATGGTGAACAATAATAGGGGGGGTACAAACTAATCTTGCCCTAGCCAGGTTATGATCGGGTGCAGACCAGCCTCTCAGATACTTCAGGGATAGATTAAAACGATCTTTTAATGAGGTCAAATAAAATAATAATACAGCTAGCAGCCTTGAGCAATGGCATTTCAGAATCTTCCTGCAGCACCACTCAAATTTAATGATTAGACATTAAGTCCATCAATTAGAGGATGTGAGATACACAAACATATCATTATAAGCAGATAATAATATCAGAGTAAATCAGCTGTAGTGGGCAGACAGTTTGACATGACTTAGAAACCCCCAGCAGCAAACAATAAGGTCACATTAAACCACAAACGTAAAAGGTCGGCCAGCATTTCTTATCCGTGGGCCTTAATAACAAGGAAATTAAGTCAAATGAAGGCATTTTACAAAATATTCCTTGTGTGAGAACACACATTCAGCCTAACAGCTATGTCTCAGCCAATGGCTCTTCAGCTAAAAAAAAAAAAAAGGCTCTTTAAAGAATCTTCCCAGTTCGATCCATCATGAAACCAGCTGTTTTCCATGAAAGGCTGTTTAAAGGAACAAAATACTTTTCCGGTTTCAGTCGAAGGCACAGATCTTTCTCTTAGTATAATCTCATTCTTCGGTATATTGCCCAAGTACTCTTCAAAAAAAGTATATTCAATGTTATTTCTGGTTATTGTCCTATTGCACATGCAGCCTGACATCACCATGCTGAACAGAGGAAGCACCAGCCCAGTTCATAAACTCATAGTTATAACTGTGAATAAACATTATATTAATTAATAACTTCATATGTACAGCCTTATGAAATAAAACGCCACTCAGCAAGCAGCTCTGGAGTTACATGTAGTGCATTTTCTTTTTTCTTTCTTCAGACCACAAACCCCAAAGTGCTCTCATACCAGCCACGGTAAAGCCAGCAAGTCACCAGAAACTTGTGTAAATATCTCAAATTTCCTTCATCACACACACAAACTGTCTAGGTCCATCTAAAAACTGATTCAAAAACTGAAATAATAATTTTTTTTAAACCCAGAAAGTGATCTATCCACATAATAACATGCTGGTTCAAATCTGGATTCCCAGATCTCCAATAATTTATGCTCGAACCAGCCGCCTCTTCCAAGACGTGAAGAGAAGTAAATCTCAGTTACAGTATTCCGCTCGCAGGGAGTTCCAGAAATTCTGAGAGGGCATGCCAAAAACAGTCGGAAAACTAGCCCTCTGATACTGCAGTGGGGAAAGGGAGCTCATAATACCACTGACCGCTTCAACTGAAACGTGACAAGGCAAGCAATCCCCATCCACCCATCCACCCCCCCCTCCAAAAAAGAAAATGAATGGCTGAACTGGTCCAGATCGAGCACCTGTGCATTCCATTCATATCCAGATCACAATGTGGGTATGGAGCCGCATGGAATGTGGAACCAAGTATAACCTCATCCTTCGTCTTTGGAAGAAACATTCGCTACATACCAATACGTTTCAGGGTGTAGCGGATGCCCTCATCAAGAGCAAGTAACACAGATCGTTTTTCCTTTATTTATTTTGAACATTCAATCCAATTTCTAGCTAAATATTTTAATGAAGTTTCACTGCTTAGTTCATAAGATATAGCATTTCAGGTGAGGGGGCCTTCACCCAGCAACAGCTGAACACTCACTGGGATTCGAACCCGCAACCCTTTGAGTTACAAGCCCGGGTTCTCTAACCTTATTACCCGTCCAGCTGAGAAAGAAGCAGTGTTGCAGCAAGCCTGAGACCTAACAACAGCAAACGAGGCTAACCCAATATGTGACGTCATTACTGAATCAGGGAGCTGAGCAGGGCTGAATGGAAGCCATCTGGCTGAGATCATCCAGCACAGAAACAGAGAGAGAGAGAGAGAGCTGGGATTCATTAACCTGCTGACCCACAGACATACGGCCAGGCCAGGCAGGAGAGCCCGGAATTCAGGGCCCAGGCTCGGCCTACCGTTAGCGTCCTGCCTGTCGCGGTGCGTCGGCGACGGGGGAGATTGCGCTGCGGCGGGACGGGGGACGGGGACGAACCAAAACCGCACGGGCGCAGGAAACACGCGGAGTACAGAGAGAGAGCTGCACGGGAAAAACCCCGAGGGGGACAAAAACCCGGTAAAAGGTCAGAAACTAAACGAGATGACCCGAGATCAGCACGGACGTGTCAAATTAGTTTGGGACGTACAGTAAGTCAACTGAGCCGAATTTATGAATGGCACTATAATCCTCTCTATTCGCACCTGTCCTTCACTCAAAGGAGCTTATGGGGTTTTGCAAGGGAGCAAATGGATACAAACCCATGAGCGGTGGATTCTGTTATTAAACTGTGGAAATGCGGCAAAACAGGTCATCCGGCTTTACTACAGTAATGACTACACCACTGAGTCATCACTCCCCAGTCACAAGTATGCTACTGTCCGCGGACTGTAAACTGCGGACAGGAATTGATTTTGTCTTTAGCAGAATTTGCCTCCCAAATGTAAACCAGCAGCAGTTCATCAGAATCAAACCCACAACCTTTGATTTACAAGCCCGGTTTCCTAACCATTATATACTACCCAGCCTTACTATCCTTCCACTCGAGAAAGAAGGGCTATGGAGCAGCCAGTCCGAACCCCCATAACGAAAAACGAGGCTAACCCGTACGCTAACAAAAACAGCGGTGCAGCGGGATGCTGCCTGAGGTCCCTGCGAGACGGACAAGCCCACCACGGCCAGCTTTCTCTCCCACGATGCCCTGCAAAAAGCCAGGGGGGCGGGGCATCAGCTGCCAGCAGCCAGGGGAGGAATGCAATTATGAGGGGAGGCTAAATATGTCACCAACCGAAATTAAGCCAGAGCGCTCTCAGGGTCCTGTTTTTTCAGGGGGGAGGGTGCGTTTATTTATTTATTTATTTTAAATATCCATTGTTATGCCTCCCCGCTTCCTGGGAAACGATGCACTACATATCCTGCGCCCCCCTCTGCAGTCTGGTGCATGGAGCAAACGCATCGCATCAGCATGGCTGAACCTGGGGACGGATCGATGATCAAAAAATAATGATTAAAAAAAAAAAAAAAATGCACACGTAAAAATTATCACGTTTCACGGGCTATATATTAGGACACTGAATGCTTAATGCTTAATGCACAAATTACACGACAGCCACACTAGACTGACCGCTGCAGATCCGTTTCGGGTAAAGGGAGCAGCGGTCGAATCTCGAGAGCAGACGACGCCTCGGCGGTACGAGGGGGGGGGGCATTTCGCACGGCGTGAAATATTAACGGCTAGAAACGGCTATTTATAAACCGGGGGGGGGGGGGGGCTTCATCAATCACGGTGGCACAAGATCGGCTCCATTCAGAACAAAAGGCGCTGTGTTACCGCGACGACGTCTGCAGGAGGAGTGGGGGGGGGGGGGGGGGGGGGGGGGGCGTGGCAGCCGTGGCGACAGCCGACGGACAGAGAAGCGGGAGTCATGAGCGGACACCCTCCTGGCGGGAAGGGTTCGGGGATGGGGGGGCGTGGCACACAGGGGGGGGGGGTGTGTGGCGACAGTACTCACCCAGCATCTGGCTGAAGAGCAGCTGCTCCAGGTCGCCCAGCACCGTGACCACCAGCTCGGGGTCCACCTTCAGGAAGGGCTTGTCCCCCTCGCCGCCCTGCCCCTTGGCCCCACCCTCGCCGGCCCCCCCGCCCGGCGGCAGCTTCTTGTCCTCGGCCTTGGCCTTGCCGGACAGGATCTCGTCGTCGGACTTGCCGTCGTCGGGGGCCTTGCTGAGGGGCTTCACCTCGGCGTAGGGCCCGCGCGGGATGCGGCTCTGCTTGCCCAGCGCCGCGGGCGCCGCCAGCGGGCTGAAGGGGCGGGGCTTGCCCTGGAACAGCGAGTGCTCCGACTTGGACAGGTTCCGGGACAGCGGGGCGGGCCCCCCGCCCGCGCCCGCCTTGGCCTTGCCCGCCCGCAGCGAGCCGGTGCCGGCTTGCCCATGTCGTCGCGCCACTCGGGCTGGTACAGCTGCATCTTCTTCTCGGCGTCGGTGAGCACCGCCAGGTTGGTGAGCGACTTCTGCTTGCGCAGGCTCGACGGGACGGGCAGGCGCCCCTCCTGGCTGCCCGCGCGGAACACCCGCAGCTCCCCGCGCGGGGCGCCCCCCTGAGGCGCCCCCGGCTTGCCCCGCTTGGCCGCCATGGCGGGCGCTTTGCCCTCCGTCCTCGATCCGTCCGCGGAGTCCGTCTTCAGGTCCTGGTCTCGGCCTCGCGCGCTAGTCCTGAGCAGCAGCCCTGCGAGCGGCCATTTCACAGCATCAGCACAGAGACGGGGGGAAAAGACAACAGCAACAATCTCTCCCTCTCTCTCTCTCTCTCGCTCACCGTCTCTCCTTCTCCTCTACAGTTTCTCCCTCCCTCTCACTGTCTCCTTCTTGCTCTCTCTCTCTGTCTCTCACACCTACCCCACTGCCTCTCTGTCTCTCTCTCTCTCTCCCTCTCTCCTCCTCTTTGTCAGGAGGACAGCAGGCCAGTGACAGACCGCTGCAGACAGATGTAAATCGGTGGAGGAGCCAGACGTCGGTAATCAGCTCCGCTCAGCTCAGTTCCTCTTTTGTAAATCCCCCGTTTCTGGCTCCGCTCGTTCTGCAAGTCCAGCTCCCCCCCCTCTCTTCCTCTGCTCTGAGAGACGGCTACAGCTGCTGCTGCTGCTGCATCTGCACTGCCCTCTCTCTCCCTCCCTCTCTCGCTCTCTCTCTCTTTCTTTCTATCCCCCGCTCCGTTTCTCTCCTCCTTTCACTGGACCCTCCTTTCTGCTGAACTGCTCCGCAGCCAAATGACAGAGGAGAAAGAGACAGCAGTGTTCCCTCCCCTTTTCCACACCCCCTCCTCTCCTCTCCGCTCTCCCTCTCTCTGTATCGCATAAAGATGCTTCTCAGCGCCACAGTGTAAAGTGTGAAACCTAAGGGGCCGGTGATAAATTACAATCCTCCTGTAAAAACTGGAGACCTTCCAGTGTATTACTGCACCATCACATACCCCATTTTTTCCCCCCCACAGTTCTGTTTTTTCTCAGTAACTCCCTTTGTTCTGGTCCTCTCTCCCTCTCCCATCTTAGATGATGTACATGTACACATTCAGTGAATTCAGCTACAGATAAAGGCAGTTCTCTCATGATTTTCAGTCACTATATTTAACCTCAACCAATAAATTTTAGTGTAATCTTCCATAATAGCAGCATTAGTAACATAATATTTTTATTGACCGAGCAGGGAAGGCAATTTCAGATTTCAGTTCATTTTGGACTCCAATTTAGTGGGATCACTGTCTCACCCCGCTGTGATACGGCAACTATTAATTTTAAATAAAATTATTTTTTGATCGATTAACGAGTGGCTGAACAGAGATGCAGACACAGACCATGAGCCACAAGGCTAAAAAACCTCAACCTCTCTTTTCTTAGTGTCGTGAGAACGAGAGGAACTTGCAAGCTTTACTAAAGGAAGCAATACCATTTAAATCATCCAAATTAATCAAAATAGCCAGTTACGAAACAAAGCCAGACATCCATTCTTATCTCGAATGTTTGCACAAGGGTTCATAAAAATCAGACACGTTCCCAGAAAAACATGAAGTGTTATTGTTTAGGAAATCAGTATTTCCTGCCACATGGAACTGTTCTGTCTGCCAAGCTCTTGACATCCATTTCTTGTTCACACAAAGCACACGACCCAGTGACATTTTAGCAAAAACGACCTATAACCATTCTTTCTTCAGTCACATTGACAGTTAGGGCTGCCAGACGAAATGTCTGGTTTTTTCAAATTATTTGTACAGGCCTGGTTTATGGTCCTGAACGGACAATGTAAATGTCCAGTCTGACTAAGCAACTGAAATTTGACCGCTAGTTCGTAATGAATCTTCCACTGTTTTCACAAATTATAAATCTGGCAATCCTATTGATATTATTTAGGATTAATGTTTATTCGTTCAAGTTTATTCGTGTGTACTTCTGTTATTGGTTGGGGGGTGGGGGGTGGGGGGAAGTGAAATTACCTAGGGTGGTGGAAATGCATCACAAGACTTTAATAGCATTTGGCATTGCGACATTAATCAGCCTTAGAACAAGAAAGTAATGAGTCAAATTTCCTCTTTAGGTCAGTCCTAGTTAAACTAGCAATGCCCTACTGATAATGCAGTGTTTTCTAAAGCTAGACTCACATGGCAAAAACTCACAAGTATGTCAGCTATGGCTAACCGGCTAACTGCACCCTAACTGTACTGGGCAGAGCCAATGACGTTAGGCCCAATGAGAAGTGTGTGGTCATTTAACTAGGAGCAAACGGGACTGTGCAGTCCTTATAAACCAGGCACTTCAGCCTGTGGTGGTTTACTCCCCATCATGCTATACAAGCTGTGTGGTGACAAGGGCTCTGTAATTATGTTATCATGTTTTCAAATGAGGAAAAAAACCTTACTTTTAATCTTTTTTTATTCGTGAGATGTGAAGGGTGGTGGTTTATCCCTTTCACCACGATCCCTTATAACTGAGCCTATTTCTCCACACACACCTCACACTCCTCTCCCTGGAGTATCCCACAATGCCCCGCTGCAGCCGCACGCTCCATGGAAACCGCGCAGCCTGAATCTCTCCGCGCATTATAACGGTGAAGGGGCTGTCCACAGCATCCAGCGGGAGGAACGCACCGCACAACTGATCAAATTTTAATGGGGGTTATTTATTCTGGGAATTTCAGCATTCCAGCTACTGCTTATTTTAAATGGGCAACGGAAGCAGTTTGGGAGTGCAACCTGAACCTGGAGCCTGGCAACCTCTGACTAAGGGTTGCCAGATTGAGAATTTTGTGAAAACCGGACAACATGCAAAGCTGGAAGCTTAATCTCAGATGAGGCGGGAATGAGCTGTCGGAACTATTGGAGGAAAGGGAGGGGGGGCATTGTGGTGGTGCTGTCAGAACGGATCACTGACCAGGGGGGTGGTTACAATGCAAATTCATTACAAACCAACAATAATTTTTTTTTTTTTAAACAATTACTCAAACCAGACACTATAGTATCGCATGACCACCAACTTGGACCTGTGCAAAAATTATTTGAATTCCAGACATTCCAGTATTCTGGTCCAGGCATCAGGCAACTCAATATAACAGGCCTAGTTTTCCTTTTTTTTTTTTTTTTTTTTTTTTTTTAGAAAAAAAAAAAAACTACTACAGCCTGCTGAAATCCCTAAACGCATGACGAGTGTGATAGTTTAGTGCGGTGCCATGCCTGCTGGCGTGAGACTGATGACACTGCACCCGTCTGCAGTAGGACTGAATCAGATTCCCCATGGTATCCATGCCCTGTGGTATCCATGCTTTTTTGACACCTCCAACACCAGGCAACAGACACAACAGGAAGTAGTGCAGAGCGTGAACCCATCTACCGCTGCAGGCAGGATGGAATTAATAGCTATAGCTAGTTAGAAATCTGGCTATATGAGGGGAAAATAAGTAGTCAAGCCAGCTGAAGTGAACTTGGTTTGTCTAGCCAATAGCCATCGCCATAATCAGGAAAACTGAATTGCTTTATGCATTGTTTTCTTGCTGAACTGTGCATACTAGCAGTCCAATCAGATGTGTGTGCGCACATAGGTTCCTCTTCCTTAAAATTATAATACAGCGCTAATATATATAATCACGCCCTCCCTCCCTCTCCCTCACTCCTTCCTCCTCTCCCTCCCTCCCTCTCTCTCTCTCTGCGGCAAGGTGGCGCAGTGGGTAGCACTGTTGCCTCACAGAAGAAGGTCCTGGGTTCGAGCCCCCGCCCGGGCCTTCCTGTGTGGAGTTTGCATGGTCTCCTTGTGTTCGCGTGGGTTTCCTCCGGGTACTCCGGTTTCCTCCACAGTCCAAAGACATGCAGGTTAGGTTAATTGGAGAGTCTAAATTGCCCCTGGGTGTACTCCTGCAGTTGCCCTTGACCAAGGCACTGGCCTTGGAACTGGAGTTGGTCCCCGGACACTGCACTGTGGCTGCCCACTGCTCCTAAGTAATTAGCAGAGGACGAATTTTACTGTATATGCACTGACAAATAAAGCCGCCTTCTCCTCTTCTCCCTCCCTCTCTCCATCCCTCCCTCCGAGCTCTTGTGTGTGTTTCTGTGTATGAGTAAGAGTATGAAAGGACACACTTTTTGGAAAGGTTGCACATCTGTCAGGGCTGATTCTGAACAGCTATAAAAACCACTGCATCAAACTGACTGTGAGCAAACAGCCCCAGGATGAAAGAAAAAAAATTAATAGCAACATATTTTTCTCTGTCCCAAACATGAATGTTAGCGTAGTTCTCTGTCATCCTGTAATCTAGACCTGATGCTCAGCAATCCTCCCCTGCACTCATTTTAAAAAAAGCGATCTAATCGCACTCATGAGAAAATACAAGCTGAAGAGCACGTTTGTTTGGACACATCAAGAGAAACCTAATCAGTTCAAATTAAAGGGCACCTACGGCTGTTTTCTAAACATAATCATCAGAAGATAAATCATGCAATATGCAAACCCGATAAGAACTTAAAAATAAGTCGTCTGGAGAAACTCAGGAAGTATCTGAAGGTGAACTCGGCCTGTGGCTGGAAGCCAAACACACAGATTGCATCGCAAGTGTCACAGTACGCATTTCTTTCCTCCTAAAAAGAAAACCTTCACTGGGTCGATAACCAGATTCAGAAAAGATGCTCAGCAGCTTACGAAGACCATTTAGCAGAGACACAGCAATGGCCAAAACACTAAGTCAGAACTATACGCAGAATGCGTCCCTGAACAAAAAGCCAATGCTACAATTTTGCACCAAATACTCACATCCTCCAAGATGAACTAACTGGCCAACATACAACATCCAGCGGTTTAAACACGAAATGCATGAAAGCAGAATTTCAATCCCAAGGTACTGGGTCCCTACTGGACCCATCTGTATTTACACGACCACAAAACCATAAATCTGGGCAAAGACACAGGACAGTTCCCATAGGGAGCAGAGAACATGCCTGGGAGTGAAAACTGATCCATGCATCAATACCCTTTAACCCCACAGTACCACACCTGTCCACCGTAGGCCGTATTCCACTCAACACCGCAACGCACGTTCCCCGGTGGAGTTCCCATACGTTACTCCATTCAGGGGGGAAAGAAGGTGCAAATGGAGCGCCTCCAGGAGTTATGGGCCATGCCACCCGCCCTCGAAAAACAGCCGTCAAAATATGACAGTCTGTCCTTCAGGCTGCTGGACCCATTTCTGTTCCACTCCTGATTCCCGGCCTCATCAATCCCCCCCAGTCCCCCCCAGTCTCAGCCCATTTCCACTTCAGCCCTCTGCGTTTCAGCTCCTTAAGCGTCTCAAGCCCTCACCTCCCGATCCAGACACACAGACACACATCCGTGCTTCTGGGCCAGACTGCCATTCTTAGCCAACGTTCACAGAAGGAAAGCCAGCAGGAAACTACAGCGATGTGCAATGATTCAAATGCCGAGGACTTATAAATGGAAAATAAAAAGGGAACGGACTTATGTCATGCCTTTCAGAATAGTTTTCGCCACCGAATGTGCCAAAAACGCATTTTGACGGCGTATTTAAAAACCACAGTACGCCGATGTGACCCGTTTTGTCAGAGCGCACTTGAGTGTGACGCAGTAAACAAGCGGCTCGCAGAGCGGTTCAGCTGTGAAACACTGTGTTTAACTCCGAGCCACATCGCTTCGCACGGTACAAGCTGGGCGTGTCGCTGCGTCTAATTTAACTCCCTTTCCTGCAATTACTCCCGTCCCCGGGGGGGGCCTGTGACTCCGGAGCTGGAACGCCGGGGTCTGTAATTTGCCCGGAAATATCGGAATACCGTCGGATACGCCAGAGCTGAATTGCGGAATTCCGCGCCTTCCGGAACCGAACGGCTCCGCGGCGGCTGGGTCAGTCAATGGAGCGAGACGCAGAGGTAGGAGATCCCGAGCTCGGGTTCGACTGCTTCGCCAGGACTGGACCCCAGCAGGGAGATCCCGAGCTCGGGTTTGAGCTTCGGCAGGATTGGACCCCAGCAGGGAGATCTGGGCTTGAGTTTGAGGACTGGACCCCAGCAGGGAGATCTGGGCTTGAGTTTGAGGACTGGACCCCAGCAGCGAGATCTGGGCTTGAGTTTGAGGACTGGACCCCAGCAGGGAGATCCCGGCTTTGGTTTGAGGCCTGGACCCCAGCAGGGAGATCCCGGCTTGGGTTTGAGGCCTGGACCCCAGAAGGAAGATCCCAAGCTCGGGTTCTACTGCTTCGCCAGTACTGGAGCCCAGCAGGGAGATCCCAAGCTCGGGTTCGACTGCTTCGCCAGGACTGGAGCCCAGCAGGGAGATCCCAAGCTCGGGTTCGAGGACTGGACCCCAGCGGGAAGATTCTGGCTGGAGTTTGACTGCTTCGGCAGGACTGGACCCCAGCAGGGAGATCTGGGCTTGAGTTTGAGGACTGGACCCCAGCAGGGAGATCAGGGCTCGGGTTTGAGGACTGGACCCCAGCAGGGAGATCCCGGCTTGGGTTCAACTGCTTCGCCAGGACTGGACCCCAGCAGGGAGATCTGGGCTTGGGTTTGAGGACTGGACCCCAGCAGGGAGATCCGGGCTCGGGTTTGAGGACTGGACCCCAGCAGGGAGATCCCACGGCACCAGCCAGCTCTTCTCTCTCGCGTGCTCTTCTCAGCCGCTCTTATTTTCCCCCGTCTGAAAATGACTGTTATTAAAGCAGCTCGCGACCCACACAGCCTGGCAGCAGCAGCTTCAGAACCAGCTTCAGTGCTCATTCAGGCTCCTGGCGTCCAACAGCGTCGCCGGACAGGCCAGTCCAAGCTGCGGGCTCGCCTCCTGTCCTTGAAACCACTTCTTTATCCCTTATGATAATACTTTTATCCTCTTCCTTTGCACCCATTATCTCTCTAACCAAATGGATTATTTTGAGGCCTGTCCCATCACAGGGTGCAGACAGCACAGACTAACAGTGGTAAGGGGAATCAGAGGTTGCAGCTGCATATATATAAGCTGCATACATGGACTGTATATACAGAATGTGAGCTGGTTAATTCATTCCCAACAAGAGCATCAGCTAAATACCAAAATGCAATTTAATGGAAAAGAGTGCAATGTAATGGGGGTGTGCAGTGTCCAGAAAAAGGGGGGGGGGGGCAGTTAGAATTTGGGTGGGGGGGCCGACTGCCCTGGCCACAGTCAGCAGAGAGGGCACAGGAACAGTCATGATTCCCAGCCTCAGGGCCCATCACTGCAAGGACTCGAGCGTCGGCATGACGCCACTCCCCCCCCCCCCCCCGTGAGCTGCACACCTGAGTCCGCAATTCGAAAGGAAAAAAACAGACGGGAGCTATTTTTCCTCTTCCTCCTTTGCTACCGTTTCCAAGACTGGCTCTACATCGGCTCTGCGTCAGACATCGCAGGGAACCGAAAACACAGCAGGGGCAACCGTGCCACCAAACGCCCTGGGACCCTGTTACTCTGAATCACAGAGCAGAGAACTGCTGGCTTTCCACCCTCCCTTCACCTGGGAGTCAGGTGTGAAGATAGCCTGACCAATCAGCAGCACTGCCTACTTCGTTGCCTGGGAGAAAAGAAAACCAGGGCTGGATTTGAATTCAAGGGCCAGATTTGAGTATCCGTGCCCAAGGACAGGGCTGCCCAATCCTGTTCCCCGAGATCTACCGTCCAGTAATTTTTCACTCCAACCCTAACAAAGCACACCTCATTCAAGAGCCAGAGATCATTCCGTCCTGTAGGTTTTCACTCCAACCCTAAAAACACTCACCTCATTCAACAGCAAGAGATCTCATTGAGCTGCTAATTAGTAGAATTCCTGTGTGTCAAATTAGGGTTGAAATGAAAACATACAGGACGGCAGATCTCCAGGAGCAGGGTTTTTGCCAGCCCAGCCCTAGGACAGTGTGCTGTGAGAGTCTTGTTATTATCAGACCATAAAATAACATCAGAACTGACTGGTGTGTGAGAAGAGCTCGCTGGAACTGCAGCTCTGAATTCCACAGTTTCCTCATGCTGCGAAGCGACGCCCTGATGCCAGATCCAGCTGAGGCTGGGACAGGTGCATAAATTTGGCCCGCAATGGGCCCGTGCACGAGCGGGAGGAAGCAGTTGGGGAGAAAGAGGCCCCGTTCCAGGCACCGGGGCCTGCAGACGGACACCGTGAGTCTCTCCAGAGGCGAGGGCTGTGTGATTCATAGCCCAAAAACGAGCGAATCGAAGAAAAAAAAAAAAAAAAAAAAAAGAAAGAAACAGCCGTGACTGGAGGTTCTCAAATGCGCCAAACAGGCGGAATGGAATAAAAATTTCACCGTTGATTTCCCGGGGAGAGATAAATCTCGGGGCGGGTGAAATGGAGAGGACAGGCATGTGGAGTTTCCTCTCCAGAGTGAATTATTTATACGAGACTGTGTGTAAACTCTGTAAGCATTATATTAGGACATCTCTGTCTCGGATCAAGAACAACATTTTGCTGCCAAGGAATCGATGCTAATTCTTGAAGTCACTGTAATTTTAATTTGTTGAAGGTAATGCAACTCCTTGATGCGCTCTCTGACAGTTCTCCACTGAATAGTAGAGAACATTGCTCCCGACTGACTCACTGGTTTGGCATTAAAGCAGAAATTGCCATTAAAGAAAATTTCAATCATAATTGTCGTTTGAATGTCAAGTTCTCAAATATCCCCTCAATAAGCAGGTTATGAAACACAAGTGTCCCAGTAGACTGTAGTTCTACTCTAATTTTACACATTCATCAGATGTTCTCACACACAGCTTAAATTATTCACATACAGTCCATTAACTCTTTAATGTTTAAGATCACAAATGTGTGATTAGAATGTTCTTAACTGAACATCCTAATGCTGCTGGTAACTTGAATGCTATTCTAGAACACTGCCTGGGAATTTTTTTTAAACATTCCAGAACAACAACTATTCAAAGGGTTAACACAGCAGGATATTGACTGAAGCCATACAGTTAGATTACCTTGCACAACGATACAACAGCAATGTCCCAGCTGGGAATTGAACCGAAAATCTTTTAAGTAGAAATCCCGGTTCCCTAACCACTATACGACCCGGCCCTGTCACCCATCCCCCCAACATGACATCACTTTCTTTGGCAATACAGAGTAAGGCTAAAGTTGGATTATACTTCATATATTATATCAGCGAAGCTCCAAAGATGGATAACATCTCGCTGCAGTTGCTCAGAGAAATCTCCCCTGTCAGTTTGTCATATTGTGAGATAAGCACGGGATTTCTTGGACGAGATCCACATGTTTAAGTTTAAGCTTTTTTCCCATTTCTTTCCGCACGCAGATCCTAGGCAAATCAGCAGCCTAAATCCAAAATCCAGAACAGGAAAGCTGGATTTTCCGGGATGGTCACAACAACTAAGGAACAGGTAACTCCCCGTAAATATTCCAAAATCCTTATGAATCCTTATAAATGCTGCAGCCTAGCCTGGACCTGTCTGTAGGCTATCAGTGTGTTTCTAGGTACGACTTCTGCCAAAAAAAAAAAAAGCAATTATAATGTGTTTTACATGAATGCGACCTCAGGCTATTACACAGAGTACATTTATGGCAGTTTCTGAAAACTAGAATTTAACACAATTTAGTGTCTGCAGTTTTGTGTGAGCAAATTTCCAGAGCATAAGCAGAATATTAAACCTAAGTTATAATTTTAGATAATCGCACCAAAAAGCCTGTAGCACACCCATGGGAAATGAAGAATTAAATAAGAATATGCTACTGTATGATACAGGAATGGACAAGACCAAACTCCATAATAGAGTAACAACTCGGCAGGACTGTTAATGCGGTTGTGGATTCTTCCAAAGAGCTTTCACTGAATTGAAAGCTCTTTATTTTATAAATGTGTAAATGCAAGTGTGCGTTTGCTTTCCTATGTATATTTTATGCATCTTTTTTTTACACTTAATTTTGTATATGTATATCGCAAGAGTGCATTTTTTTTGTATGAAGCACATTGGATTTCCATGTGTATGAAAGAGAAATAAAGTAGAAATAAACTTGAATGTCACTGTCACTCACAGACATGGATAAACTCAGAATGGGAAAGAGGAAGACAGAGAGTTCAGTTTGACACACCCAAAACACATAGGCTATGTACTCAGTGGCTCCATACAAAGTTGACTTAAGCCATGTCAGAATCAGTGCACTTGCCTACTATTCAGCATATTTGTTGAGTACAAAAAAAGTTGTTAAGTGGGTTAACTAAATGTAGCATGCCTAAAATCCCAGGGTGATATACTTATTTTTGGAGATTCGCGGAGCGTACTATTCAGGAAGTAAATGGCCATTTTGGTCACATAGTATATAAAATGCAGCTTCGTTTTTAAAATGAGGGGTCACTTCACTGACGTCTTCCTTCAGCAACGACCACGACACACACGCATGGCCGAGCAAGGGTGGAACATCTCAACGCTTTCACGGAACGGTTAGGAAATGAGTACGCAGGAAATTTCTAGCATACTGCTCATCGAAGTATGTACGCACTCAAACAGTACACAGTATGACAGTGCATACTTAGAGGACACCATAGTAAGGAGGCTGATTCAGACAAGGCCTTAAGAAATGCTAAAGGCATCGGACTCAACATTTTTACCTGGGTTTACTGTGCCCTTTGAGATTGAAATGAAGTGTGACTCACCCAGGTCCTTACAGGAGGTCTCCATGGCAACAGAGGAGGGCTCAGTGAGCTCCTTCAGGGTTGAAAGGTCACCGGTCCCTCGAACCTGCAACCTGAGACAGCACACACACATTCAACCCGAGTCTCACTGTACTTGAAGCCAAAGCTGCCAACGCGACTTTGATGTCATCCCATTTTCCACGTGTTAGCCTCACGTACAGGTAAATACAGAAGTACTGGGACAGTGACAATTTTTTGTCGTTGTTTTGGATCTGTACTCCAGCACATTAGGATTTGAAATAAAACAATGAATGTGAGATTGTCCCCCCCCCATTTTAGAGAAGCGGTTTATGATTTAAGATTTGGCAAAAATCTGCAATTTGAGAAAATAGAACAACTCTTTCAGGCCAATTAGCCTACAAATCAAGGAGCACTCTTCTCATCTGAACGGGGAAAATTTGAAATATGGGCTGGCAGAACCCAGCTGGCAGTTGTTTTGTGGAACAAAGGGGTTTTTATTTTGCTGGAAAGCAACGGCCTAGAGCAGCTATATAAAAAAAAGTTTAAATACGTCCTCTTGGCTTAATGTTTGAGAGATTCAGGGTGGGAAACAGGGCCAGTGAGTACAGAGTAAAATAGAAAGTAGAAAATCAGAACTGAACGCTGATGAAAGAGTATTCTCCAGATTTATTTTTATCTTGACTGAGGGAAAACTGAAATGAAAACATTTTCTTGGACTGCGCAATGGGGGGGAAAAATAGAAGCAATATTCACAATATGCTCTTCAGATTTCAGACATTCATAAGCTCTTTCATTTAGAGTGCCATGATAAACAGCGGATCAATAAATAAGCAGTTTTTCAAATACACTACTTAATAACTACTCTGTGTATTCTTGTTGTCTGCATGCTAATTGCTGTTAAGCAGTGACAGGCTGAATATCAGGACGGCGGTGGGTAAGTACACAGTGACGACAGCACTCACCTGTGCCGGAAAGGTGCCACAGCCGCCATATTTAACCGGGGTGGGGGCGCGGCTCTGTGCCCGCCGGTGAGGAAACCTTCACCCGCCGGGCCGGCGGAAAGGGGCGCGGCCGGGGGCGGGCGGAATTCGGGGGACGCGTCTCCAGGGCTGCCCATCTCCTCGTCCGAGAAGCAGCCGGGCTCCTCGCGGGACTCCAGACGGGCTTCCCGGTTTTGACCGCCGCTCGGACGGGACGAGGCGGGCTCGGTGGACGGCCGGTTCCGGTTGCCGAGCCCGGAGGGACGGGTCTCCCCGAATCCGATCACGCCGGAGGGGGGTGCTCCCCCCGTGCCGAGTCCGTCGGACCCCCAGGGGGCAGCGTTGTCCACCCCTCCGTGCCCGTAGCAGCCCGACGGGCAGTTTTCATTGACGTCTCTCCTCAGCTCGCCCACGGCACCACGGTAGAGGGGGGCCTGGTGGGTCTCGCTGGGTACCTCCTTCCTGAAGGCCGGGTGGGTTTGGCTCCCATTTTCTGACCCACTGGCAGCTCTGTAGGAGGGGACACCTAGGAAGGGGCCACTCTTTTGCTGGTTGGGCTTGGCTGGGCCTCGGGAGAAGGAGGAAGAGGAGGAGACCCTGGCGAAGGCAGGAAGATGCGTGGTGTCCGGACGTAGGCCGCCGTCCGGGTGTTTGAGGCTGAGTTTTGAGGATCTGAGCAGACTCTGTGGGGCTGGAATGCCAGATCCAGGTAAAGGTCGTACCGTGGTGTTCCCGTTCACACCACCGTCCATGATTCACGAGCTTCACCCGCACCCTTCCTGGAAGAGAAATCACCAACGCCGCCAACGTGAGCAATGAGCAGCTCTGCTCTCTCCCATAACCGCATAACAGGACAAAAAAAAACTCACTTTTAAAGTCACGAGTGCTAAATGATAACCCCAACTTCACACAGAAGTAGCTCCAGCAATCAGAGCCTTGAAATCAGTTCTAAACTTAGCATGCCGCGGGTCACGCTGTGCCAAAAAAAAAAAAAAAAAAAAAAAAAAAGTCTGAATATGGTCTACACTGCAGCAAATCTTCATACATATAATCATTTTGTACTCGTTCTCCTGGTACATCTAATATGGTTTTATGATCTCATATCCGTTCCCTCTGAACAATGAGTTGGCTCACTGTGAAGAAGGTCAGTTCAAGCAGGGACAGGGTCAGATTTTATCAATGTCCAAACACTGAGGCTACGATAGCATAGTGACAGTCCGCACCTGGTCTCCGAGTCACTTTGGGGGGTATGGTGTGGGTGTGTGTGTGTGTGTGTGTGTGTGTGTGTGTGTGTGTGCGAACATCAATGTGACATTAATTCCCATTGCACGCACTGACATTCATTACTTTGTCCATTAATTAATGGACAAAGCAATGACACCATTATGACGTCATACACTGGTCATCAAAGAGATGACACACGGCCCAAAATTTCAGTCTGCACCTGGTCTCCGAGCCCCTTGGGGGGGGGGGGGGGGGGGGGGGGTGGGGTGTTTGCACGTGTTTGTGTGTGTGTGCGTGCGTGTAGGTGTATGTGTGTGTGTGTGTGTGTGTGTGTGTGTGCGTGTGTGTGTCTGCGTCGGTGCACACACTCACATGCTTTGCTACGTCCGTCAAACGAGCGCAAAGTAATGAGGTATCACTGCATCTGAGGGAAGTATGCGGTGGTGTGGAGGGCCAACACCATTATGATGTCATACAGCAGTCATCAAAGAGATGACACACGCCCCAAAGTTCCACACTCGGGGACCATGGCAATGCCGCCCGTCATTCTCTCTTGAGCATACCGCTGTTGGCAGAGCTAACAGAGCAGTGGGCATCTGCCACTCAGGGCATGTGATTGGCCGCCAGTAACTACACACACTAGGCCTGCATGTGAGGTCTCTGCATGGGGAACGACTGCAAGACTGGACAGCCACCCTGAAACGGGAACCCTGAATACAAAATGTGATGGTATAAGTCATATCAGTGCGTTCTTCACTTGCTTTTGAGATGCGTACAAGCAGTTACTAGAAAAAAAAAAAAGTTTATTTTCTTAATGCAATTCACAAGTGCTCCACAGAATGTTAAAATGAAGTTACAAAGAATATGGATTGCACCGAACCATTATTTTGGCATCCAAAAAAACAGCTTGGAATATTTTCGTTACCTTCTGTGAAATATCTGAAGATAAGCTGAGGAAACTTCAGCGAGACTGAGCATTACCCAATTCAGCATGCAAGGTCAGCATTTTCCCGGCTTTTGGGTTTATTTGCTTCATGAAAGCAAATGTTGTTCAGTTTCCCCTGAAATTGCATTAAGCCGTTAACTGGACGCCATTTTGGCTTCCCAGAAATAGCAATGCAATTTACTTGCATATAATTTTATTTACTGCTGCATAGAATCCACAGCAAGGCTGCAGAACACCTTCCACACATCTAGTGTTTTTATTTATTAGCTGAACATCATTAAAATAATATGAAATTCAGATGAATAACTCTGAAATATACCATCACACATGCAGCACTGGGCAATCAATGCGCCCTTTTGGGTCCCCACCATCTCCATGCCAACCACACAAGTTTTAGGAAAGATGGGTAAACAACAGCTGAATAGCATTTAACTGCAAAGATATCTGACGTTGTTCAAATGGCTGCAATGTTTGAATGGTGTTCTTTAGACTACAATGACAGTTTTAGAACGAACACCTAAACAGATGCACATCCACATGCACACATGCATACGTGCACGTGCGCATTTCTCTGCATGTGCAGAAATGCATGCTCACACACCTGCATGCATGTGCAGAAATGCATGCTCACACACCTGCATGCATGTGCAGAAGTGCACGCACACAGACATGGACGCATGTGCATGCTCAAAAAACAAAAGCAACAGATTAGCAGGACCTACTCACAGCTAAAATGGGCCTAACTGGTGGGGTGTCGAAATGCTCTCAGACAAAATGCATGATGTTACCTGAACAAGGAGAAATTCGAAAAAGACATTCACATGATGACATGAAAGCTGTCCGGACAGTCTGTAAAAATACAGTTAATGTTCTGAAAATGCTACATTAAATACTTTATAAAACATATCCAGTGCTTTACAGTATAAACAGAAATTTACTGCAATCACCGAGAGCTATTTCTACAAGTGTAGGAGGCCAGGGGTTACTATAAGCCATAGGAGATGACCTACACCGGTTCTAATGGAAACCTCCTTTTCACACATTTTTTAAGTCCTCATAATACCCTTTATCACCAAGCAATAATTAGTCACCCAGTTTCCCACGGCATTACACCATATACAGGTTAATTATGTTAATTATTAGGTTTGGTTATTTATGCCATTTTTCAGTGATAAATAGTGATTGAGTAATGTTAATTCAGATTTTGAATACCTTCCATTGCATCACAATAGTTTCAAAATGTGCATTTCCCAAGGTTTAAAAAACATTTCCTCATAAACAGGACTGGGGTGCATATCATTCACAAACCCAGACTTCAACATTAGCACGTTCTGTATAAAATGGCTCCAAGAAATATGAACGCACAGAGAAAGCGCACAGGGCATTCATTAAAATGACCCGTGGGCACATTTTACATTTGGAATGACGACACAAAACAAGAATTTGAAAAAAAAGAATTACTGAAACATTACAGATTTAATCCCCGCAGATTTCTCCCCTCTCTCTCCCTCCCTCTCTCTCTCCTCCCTGCTTCACTCCTCCCTCTGAACAGCAGTGGCGAGTCCCCATGTCCTTCCTGAGAGAGCGGCCAATCTGGGGGACAGAGAGCGGCCGATGTGGGAGAGAGAGAGAGCGGGCGGCCGATGTGGGAGAGAGAGAGCGGCGATGTGGGGGACAGAGAGCGGGCGATCTGGGAGAGGGAGAGAGCGGGCGATCTGGGAGAGAGAGAGAGCGGGCGATCTGGGAGAGGGAGAGAGCGGGCGATCTGGGAGAGGGAGAGAGCGGGCGATCTGGGAGAGGGAGAGAGCGGCCGATCTGGGAGAGAGAGAGAGAACGGGCGATCTGGGAGAGGGAGAGAGAACGGGCGATCTGGGAGAGGGAGAGCGGCCGATCTGGGAGAGGGAGAGCGGCCGATCTGGGGGAGAGAGAGAGAGAACGGGCGATCTGGGAGAGGGAGAGAGCGAGAGCGGCCGATCTGGGAGAGGGAGAGAGCGGGCGATCTGGGAGAGAGAGCAGCCGATGTGGGGGACAGAGAGCGGCCGATGTGGGAGAGAGAGAGCGGCCGATCTGGGAGAGAGAGAGAGCGGCCGATCTGGGAGAGAGAGAGAGCGGCCGATCTGGGAGAGGGAGAGAGCGGCCGATCTGGGAGAGGGAGAGAGCGGCCGATCTGGGAGAGGGAGAGAGCGGCCGATCTGGGAGAGGGAGAGAGCGGCCGATCTGGGAGAGGGAGAGAGCGGCCGATCTGGGAGAGGGAGAGAGCGGCGATCTGGGAGAGGGAGAGAGCGGCGATCTGGGAGAGGGAGAGAGCGGCGATCTGGGAGAGGGAGAGAGCGGGCGATCTGGGAGAGGGAGAGAGCGGGCGATCTGGGAGAGAGAGAGAGCGGGCGATCTGGGAGAGAGAGAGAGCGGGCGATCTGGGAGAGAGAGAGCAGGCGATCTGGGAGAGAGCCCGAGAACGCAGCTGCGTCCTCCAGCACCAGGTGCTGCTTTGAGACGCCCGCCTCACGCCGCGGTCGAGCTCCTCAGCGGGCTTTCCTCAGTGGGAGCACAGCGGAGCGTAAAGAACGCGCGGGTCACCCGCCCTTCGCGGCTTTCAGAGGCTCTGCGAGGGGCAATAAATAAATAAATAAAAATTTTTAAAGAAGCGACGGGAGGAGATTGTTCTGCTGCCCTGTAAACAGCTGCTTTTAGTTTAAGCTGTGAGATCCGTGCTGGAAATCACATCGCACGCCAGCTGCCTGACTCCGGGACAAAAACAAAACATTTCGAAGCGAAATTTATTGCCGTTCGCGCAAGAGCTGCGTGCTCATTTATGAGGCAGAGAAAGAATGGAGATGCAGCACGCACGCACGCCCATCCGACTCTTCATGCGCCATGATTCTGCTACTTAATTTTTTACAATCTTGTATGAACGGGGTGGGTTACGCATTTACATACATACTGTGGCTTGTTGTTTCTATTGGATTTGATGAAGCACAACAGTAAGGCCTCATCTGCCAATCAAAACTACCCCAATACCCGAAGCCCACTTACAGAACTAAGGAACAGAACCATATGATAAATCAGACCGAGGGTGTAACTTTAGTTTTAATATTGCCAGGGTTGAAATGCATAAACCCTGAGAGCTGCAACCTGCTAGGTGGGCTATATTATTGGAGAGGGGGGGCTAGAGGGAGGGTGTTGTAACTCCCTACCTTCCCCCCAGGGGGCACCACTGAGGTAGAATCATATGCCAAGCACACCAATAGTGGGGCTGGGTACAGGAAACAAGGTGGAGGGGGGTCACCTACCACCTCGGTGAAGGCCTCCTGCCAATCAATATAAAACTTTAACATGGCCATTTGTTATAAAATCGCTATAGAGCGAAGTCTAGAAAGCGGAGACTTATTTTCTACGTTTCTCGTCAGTTTCTCAGAGTGCTGACGTTTAAACACAACTAGCTCTCTTGTGGTTCAAACCTCTCTTTATTTCTTCAAAGGCTAAAAAAAAAAATAAATAAATAAAATTAAAAAAAAAAAAACTTTATATTGAGAACATATTTTACATCTCCGTGGAGACATCGTGAGATGAAAGCTCTTTGCGGGAGGACAGCCAGAGAAGCATAAAACAGCCCAGGCTGTGATAGAGGACAGAAGCACCACACGAAGGCGACACCCTGCCAGCTTCTGACATCATCACCGCGAAAGCACTGGAGGACCCCTCCTGTCATCGGGTTACGCAACCGACACACTTCCTCTCTCCTCTCTCTCTCTCTGCATGCGGAAGGCGTGGGGGGGGGGGGGGGCTGCGTTCCAGCATGCGCCGGCGCTGAGAGGCGTAGGAGCTGCAGCCGCTGCGGACGTGGGCAGATATGTAGGTCAACGGAGCGAGATCAGATTCGGCGCAGCGCCCCCGCGGCGAGGCAAGCAAGCCACAGATCGGCACGTTCAATCACATCATCTCTCTGGAGTCACGCCGCTGTGCCCTAAACTGGCGGAGTCTTTATTGACAGACAGACAGACAGACTGATTGATTGATTGACTGAGGGGTGGAGAGGCGGGTACTTTCATTTGACTGACGGGAATTACACGGCCGTGTCGTTTGACGGGAGGTCAAAGGTTTATTTTGAGCAGACTCTTGCGAGGCGCAGCGCTGCCTTCAGAATCGGAGAAGAAAAGACTTGCACACTCGCTCGAATGCTCCAAAAAAAAAAAAAAAAAAAAAAAAAAAAAAAAAAAAACTATTTATTTAGCCAATTTCGACCACATCGGTCTTCGTCATCCGGTTCTCAATCCAATTATCAGGTTCTCGGTCCAATCAATGTATCAATGCATAGCTAAACACCCCTAGAAGCAGTGTCACTAGGTTATACAGCTCAGGTTATACCCCTAGGTTATACAGTTCATCTCCGATATCTCAGATCAGATCAGTGAGATGGAGTTGGTAGCCAATCTCCAGCCCTTTGCTGGAACACTATGGAATAAGCTTGGCTGAGAGAGCCAATGGGCAGATGCATTTGATTGGTCCATCAGCTGGGCCTGTCTGTTGGCCAAGCAGAGGCATGATGCATTTGATTGGTCAATCGGCTGGGTCTGTCCAATGACCAAGCAGAGGCATGATGTATTTGACTGGTCTGTCAGCTGGGTCTGTCTGATGCCCAAGCAAAGGTATAATGTACCCGATTGGTCCGTCAGATGGCCAAGCAGAGGTATATTGTATCTGATTGGTCTGTCAAATGGCCAAGCGGCAGTGTTTGTCTTCTGCATTTTCGTTTTATATTCCCTGGCTCTTATATCGCATCTGTAGTTTGAAAGTCTGTAATCTCCTCCCGCACTGGCTGGTCATAAGACGGCCATGGGAAAATATAGCATTTCAGAGCTGGTGCTGCCTTAAGCCAAGATGCTATTCTCCTTCAACACGAGCCAAAGTCAGTTTGAGCACAGAGCCCTTTCCACCACTAAATACACTGTCGTATGCATTAGCATCCTCTTCACTGTCCAAAAGAATATTCCAGAAAAGGCCAAAAATAATAACCTCAGCAGACCCATCCTGAAAAGGAAAAAAAATACCAAATATAATAAAAAATACAATGGCCAAGACAAATCAGAGCTCAGCATGTAAGATCCACAATCTGTGTGGAGCCAAACAGTTTTAGAAGCTTGTCTTCTTGATAAAAGACTTGCTTGTTGTGGAATTGCTAGTGTTTCTTCCAAACACAGTACCAGCTGGACTGAGTTTACCCTGCGTGTCCACAACTGAACTCGGTGCACACAGGCCGACTTCCCAGCATCCCTCCCACACATTCTAACAGTATCGCATTTCCATAACGCCACGGACGTTATGAGGATACCATTTAATCACTCGGCAAGAAAAACCTGTGTACGTAGCCAAGGCACAGGATCAAAAACGCTGTGTGTGACAAAGACGCAATCAAAATCCAAAGACTCATTAACAACTGGAAATTAAAATCTAAAAATGTGCCCGAGCACGGCTATCTGTTTGGACTAGTCCCGTGTGCTACGCAGTCAAAATCTGGAGCGACAACATACTAAATGACCTCATTACTGTGCGTTAATGTGGTCTAACCGCATCCATCTCCAACCTCCATTAACCCCAAAACCAACAATTCTGCAGCCATTAATCAAACATTCTAACAAAGTGTCCTTTAAGAACAGCCATGGAGAAAAGTACACGCATTTTAACCAAATCAAGTTGATTTCACAAACTAAAAGGAAATGACCTTTTAGCACACAGCATCACTGTGTACAAATAAGTTTGAATACCTCAGAAATTCACACAGCTGCTCCACTAATGACCGAGTTGTGCCCCATGGGATTCGCTGTCGTCAGGCCAATAAAGGACTTGTCAGTGTGAACGCGTGCGTATCAGTCTGACCGGGACCCCTGCTGAAGAGGCCTAATTATGAGGGCTGAGCTAGACCCTCCGAGGCTAACGGACAGGTCCACTTCCTCGGCTCTCCACGCGGAAATTTCCACCCAAAAAAAAAAACCACCAATACCAGCCGCCCCGAAGGGGGGGGGGGGGCGCAGGTCCCACACCGACCAGGAAACGGAGGTGGTGGGGTGACTGGTGACGAGTGCAGGAAGAGGAGAGGCGCCTCATTACAAAGTTACTTTGTCAAAGAAATTCGGGAGCGCCAGTTTCAATCTCGGCAACGTTTTTCCCGCAGAACACCGACTGTGCAATAAACGGAACGGTATTTAAGACTAACATTAGAATAAATTACACTGCTGGTGCGTATATATGAGCCTGCTAAACTGCTCTCCGGGAGATTACAGTGTGTTTAGCGGGTGCCCGCAAACCTATCACTACTTTCCAAACTACAGGCTATGCAGCTTCTGCCGTTGCATTGGTCTCCCCTCTCATGTCATTACAGGAGGGATAAACAGCATAAAGACTGAAGAATAATGTTCTTAAATCACATCCAACACCATGTCATATAAGACGTAATAAAATCTGCTGAAACAAAGTATTTCTCTTAGGATCGGCTCATAAAACCCCATATGCAGCCGGCACTGCGTGCTACAGTGTCTACATTACATATACATTTAGCAGACGCTCTTATTCAGAGTGACTTACACAGCATTTTACATTGCATCCAGTTACACAGCTGGATATATACTGAAGCAATGCTTAACGTTACAATGGCGGTGTCCTACCTGAGAATCAAACCTGTGACCTTTAGGTTATAACATACTATATATATATACACATATATATATATATATATAAATATATATTTATGAATATATATATTTATTTTAGGGTTAGGGTTAGGTTAGGGCCATGCTTACATATGATCAAGGTATGAATTAAGTATGAATTACTGAACAAATAAACAAAAATTTAAGTTTTCACTTTAATGATTAAATGGCTATTACGGAACCGAAATGCTTGCCGTGTTAACATTATGGGGGTAAGACAATGCTGCAGATAAGAGTGAAGGATTACACAGCTAATTGTTATTAAAAAGGAATGTAAGCAAGGTTGAGAGCAGAGATCAGTCTAAAGATAGGATTTCAGTCCCTTATGGGCTCAGCTCACACCCCCCCGATGGACCCAACCTCTAACGGGACAGACCCAAATCGATTATCCCCCCCCCCCCCCCCCCCCCCAAAGTGATTAATCAGAACAACGGCAGCCATTTTACACTCAGGACTAAACCAGCCAGCAGGACACAATCACAGAGCCGCCTGGATGCACAGATTTGCTGTACTTGATAGCAGCAAATTCTTGTGAAAACCCCATATTCTACCCTGGGATGGGTAGCTGAATCCAGCCTGTCGGCTGGAGAAAATGTCAGTTCCAGTTTCACGTCGAGCACGAAATGCTAACTCTGTTAGCTCGGCTGCCGCAGGGTGGAGAAGCCAGTTCCAGTTTTCGTTCAGCTTCATTATAAGATGTTGATCTCAGAAGAAAAGGAAAGAAAACGTCTCTGTCCATGCAATTCCAACACGGTCTAAAGGACAGAAGTACACTGCCCTCTGATGCTTTCGAGATTTTCTCTCGGCTCTACACTGCCACCTGCTGCTGGCCAAGAGCAACTACCGATCACGCTACATTACATTCCCTCTCCACAGCCAGTGAAAATCAATATGACAGAACTGCTTAGCAGCGTGATGTGATCTCGACTGGTACTGTAAATAGCGGTACTTCCTTTCTGATTGATGGCACGGGGATTCACCTCGTGTGTGTGTCTGTGTGAGAGTGTGTGCACGTGCATGTGTGCAAGTGTGTTCAAGTTAGTGTGTGTATGTCAAAGTAAGTGTCCGTGTGTGTGTGTCTGTGCGTGCACGTTTGTGTGTGTGTCTGCGCGCCCTGCGCGTGCGTGCGTGCGTGTTGCTTACCCCCACTTTAAAGATGGATATAATATGATCTTCCTGCTTCCTCTGCAGTACATACTTATTCTCCATCATCATATTTTTTAAATCCTGTCCCAAGATCTCTTTACCATACCTTTAAAAAGCTAAATCTTTATCCTCTTTTCTGAATCAGTTCTGCTAGCCGTCAGCAGTATCGTTTTGTGCATTTTTTTTTTCCTCCAAACTACTACAGCAAGTCTACACCAACGTGAGGAGATACAGGGTTCTTTTCAAAGGCAAAGAAAACAAAAGAACTATGAAGCAGAACTCAGAGACAATATTTTTTAAAAAGAAGAGTTAACAGAAAAACAGGAACACAGAAAGTGATTGATGATCCAGAAGTATATCAGATACAGACAGAGCATAATTCAATCCACAATCATAAACCTGTCATCTTCTAATTTCTGCTGAGCATCTCCTCAGATTCATACGGCCCGATATGGCCGGTGTCACTGCAGTTCTTTACCAAGATACACAAGTGACGACTAAGAACCAGTGCTCCTTCTGTGAGCAGAACAGCAGTCAGTCCCTTATGATATTCTACCACAGAAATGAAACACGCGTACACAAACTGCACCAGGCCCCTTGACCTTAGTTTTAACAACATTAGTTAAATACATCTACTGCAGTCAAACCTCTTCGACTTATTCAACATCCTCAGAAAGTGATAAGAACTCCTGCTGATGCAATTTTAACTTATTGAGAGAAACAAAGAAATTCAGGCCAACTCTGCCTCTTAACTCCTGAATTTGGGCCGAGTCTGGGACCCAGCTGTTTCTTTGGCCGTGTCAGAGGAAACGGAGAACCTGCCTTAAGTAGCCAATCAAAAGTGAGCATTAAAAAAATAATAAAATTTGACCTCATTAAACAATAACAGACTTACGCCACGCAATCATAGTTTTTAAAAGCATCAGGGTATCGCTAATATACACTGATATATACATCATATTCATAGTAAAAACATACACAAGTATAAAATAAATCAATAAATAAATCTCATTATTTCCACAAAAGTAGCTATATCAACGCCTTAATTGAACAGAGTCAAGTTTTTTTTTTTTAAATAAAAAAAAAAAAAAAAAAAAAAAAAAACAGGAACCCACTTACCGGGGGGGGGGGGGGGTGAAGTTGGCAAAACTGAGCCCCCAGACTTTTGGAAGAGGACGGCTGATTGGCAACACACTCGGGACCTTCAGAGGATCCGCGCTGAGTCACTGATATTCGATATCACACGAGCCGGAGCGATCAAACCGACGATTACGAACGCAGACCTCGCCCTGCGGCCAGCTCGTCGAGAGCACCTGCTCGCTAACGACCGCGAGACGAACTAGCCAGCGGCGACCATCGCCGCGGCTCGATGCTACATCCAGCGAGGGGAGTATTCCCCCCCCCGCCCACCGTTCGCTGCCTGTCGGTTGGATCGACAGGAGCCCCCCCCCACCCCACCCGACGCTGTGTGTCAATCTTCCTACAGCAGCCCTCAAGCAGCACCGCCGCAGTCGAACTGCAACCGGCCGCCTTCCGCTCGCAAATGGACGCGCTGGCTCCCGTCCAGCGCAAGGCTGAAAAACCAGGCTGCGCCGGGCCGAAGCTACCTGCACCATTAGCGCCGTTGGCAGCGCGCAGAGCTCTCAGCTCGTCTGCACTAAAAAGCACTTAAGCTGGCTCCTGCTGCTCTTCTCCTGCGGATTATTAGCTTACAGGACAGTCAAATTGCACATCCGACTGCCACTAGTAAAATTATGTTCATATTTCTGGAAACTATCGATACATATTTTGGACAGTGAATATCCAAAGGGACAGAGTTTAGTTTCCCCAGCTAGCAGGCGGTGTTCGAGCGGATTGTTAATTCACGGGGCAAACTGACATACTCTACAATTTGAGTTCTATATTTAAGATTACCCCCCAGCATGCCTGGGCCCTCTCATTCTTCTGTCACGTGGTCACTGAAACGTTTATTCCCCTCCTACGAGTCGAGGTGAATCCAGGGGCAATGAATTTGGGCCAAAACACGGTCTGCAAACCACAGCAAAGAATCGAAAAAGCAAGCACCGTGATAGTGGCACTAATGTGATCGTAACTCTGCCTCTCCCCACCTCTAGTGCCCCTTGCTTACGAAGCGAAATGCACATTTGTAAGTGCCTTTAGCCAAGAGCATCTGCCAAATGACTAAATTATATCCGCAATGAATCTCTGTGATAAACACTGTGAACACGTGCGGCAATGCCCAAACCACCCACCCACACCACACACACACACACACACACACACACAGCTACTCTAGCAAATGAATGCCTTGACCTTGAGTTCTGCTTTATCCTGTACCAGGTGAGGAAGGGGTGGGCTCATTAAAGTGAGGTGGGGAGAGAACACAATCGAGAACCCTGGAGGGAACCCAAAGGAACCCTAAAGAACCCTAAGAAAGCTGGAGTACTTGTAGGCTGGCCAGATCAAAGCAGGACAGCAATACACAAAACATACTTCTAAGAGCTTCCACTGGGCTAGCTGCACAAAGGTTTCGATCTACAGCCCAGCTGCCATGGCCATGAGAATGTGAGCGAGTTCCAGACCTACACCCCCCCTTCCCTCGCCACCACCCCCCCACCGGAAGGCTATCGATTATGGCTCTCTCCGCACTTCCTCTCGGCCTCAGTCAGTCAGTCAGGAGAAATAGATCCTCTTTGCTCACAGTAATTACAATTTAAAGGAAGAGGGGGGGAGAGAGAGAGAGAGAGAGAGAAAATCGCTGCAGTTTCTACAGTGTGCAGGTGCTGTTATGCAGTGCTACTGTGCTCCCCCTGCTGGTCAATCAAGAGAATCACTGCTCTGCACCATTGAGACAAAAATCAGACCAATCACAGAGCTGCCAAACTCTTACTCTTCGGGTGCGAAACATACGCCAATCAAACGCCAAATGAAACTATGTCTGAATTCCAGCCCCCTGCTCAAAAATCTTGGTCGCAACTCAGTCCCGCGATCTCACTTGCCTCCCACAACCTGCAAACGGAGTAAGTCCCAGAACTCACCAAAATTTGGCAACTCAGCCAATCAGCTTTCACACGCATGAAACCTGAAGTGCAGTTGTGTCTGTGTGGAGCTGTGGGTACAAACCCAGAGCTCAGGCTCTGCTGTACCGAGAAGAGCGTTATAGATTTTAGCTTATTTTAGCTTTCTGGACAAAGCCGCAGGGCCGTCGCCACCCACCCAGTGGGGAGGGGCGGACGGAACGTCCACACGATGAGTCACCCAGATGCGGGCCGTCATTACGCTAATGGCAGCTCATCGGCAGAAAATGGAGGAAGTGCCAAGCCCACCGCCACGCATCCTGCAACAGGGCCATCTTTAGCAAGAGAGATTTATCTGAGACATCTTTCACTGACTCTACCACACACAGACATCTTTCACTGAGTCTACCACACACACACACACACACCTTTCACTGACTCTACCGCACACAGAAATCTTTCACTGAGTCTACCACACACACCTTTCACTGACTCTACTGCAGACATCTTTCACGGACTCCACCACACAAACATCTTTCACCGACTCTACCGCACACAGAAATCTTTCACTGACTCTACCGCACACAGAAATCGTTCACTGAGTCTACCACAAACACACACACACACACACACCTTTCACTGACTCTACCGCACAGACATCTTTCACTATCTGTACCGCACACAGACATCTTTCACGGACTCTACCACACGCAGTAATCCTTCACTGACTCCATCACTCACAGCTCAGACAGGACGCATTTCCTTGGTGGAATTAAGGCTTTTGCATCAACCCTTCTACTCAACACTGCACAAGCACATAAAAGCCTACAGCATAATTTATTCAGCAAAGGAAACACCAGTATGCCAGTAAAGTATAGTGGTGTCATGCAATGCAAAGTAGAGTAATTAGTGAAAGAACTGAACTTCTGTCTCCAGGATAAGGTAAGTAGCTGTTTTCCACTTGTCCTGGGTTTATTCTTCGTAATTTAGAATTATTCTTTCCTCTGTAGATTCCCCCCCCTTCCAAAAACAAAACCCCTCTACCTTCCATTCCACATGTTAATTCTAGTGACAAAGGACTACCTCTCACCAGGTGAGTTATGACCAACCATTGCGCTCTCATTAACTGCTACTTGAGATGCAGGTGATTTACAAACAGAGACCTGTTCTATGTGCACTAACTGCAATTCTCTCTAAATAACAGTATCAGCTAAATGCCTAAAATGTGAAATGACGATTCAGATCTACTCACTTTATTCCATGCGTAAATAACTAGTGCAAACACACCTGCTTAAAACACTCTGTGCGTGGAATGGAATAAATATTTAATATGACGATTTAAATAAAGCACAAAGTAGGGTGTCAACTGCTGCAGCATGTGCTACCATTGTTTATCAAAAGAATGATAAAACGTAATAAATAGCAACAATAAAAGCAGTAATGAAATATAAAGCCTAAAAGTAACATTTTAGCCGTTAAAATCTGACCAAAGGCATTCATCACACCAGACAAACGTAAAACATAAAAGGAACAAGGGCATTGGCCATTAGTAACAACGTAAAAAAAAAAAATATATATGATGGATCTTCCACGTCTACAAACAGGGTTCAGAATTCCACAATTTATTTCTTCCATGATATTGGAAACATCAGTCATATTATTGAAAAAGTGACACTGAGGGTCACACAGTCAAATTATTACTATTAATATTTTCTCAAGAGACCCGGCGTGAGATGAAGTTAACAAATGAAACGTCACAGTATACATCATGAACAGGAAAAGAACGATACACTCCAAATTATGTTAAAGTAAAATTGGACACCATGTAATGACACACAGTGAGAGTCAGTGCGGCATCTCTTTACTTAAGGATACACTTGTTCTGTTGATGATGTCATCAAGGAACACACTGAGCTAACAGCACCATACCGCTGACACCAAAACCCCCGTTCCATAGAGGTGGGGTGTCCAGTCTTAGCCGAAAAGGGCCAATGTGGGTCCAGGTTTTGTGTTTTAGCCCAGCACTACAACACCTCATTCTACTTACCAAGGTCTTTATTGAAGACGACGGTTAGTTATTTAGTTCAGTCAGGTGGGTTAAAACAAAAAACCTGCGCCAACACCAGCCCTTTTCGGAACATGACTGGACACCTCTGCCATGGACACGCACCTTCCAAGGTCACAAGGGGCTGGAAAGTCACATTCACAGGCCCCCTTGAGCAGAGACACCCCCTTAAACCCTTTAAAAGTGTAAGATCACAAATACATGATTAGATTGTTGCTGACTGAACATTCTAAATGCTGATGTAACAATCACTATGGTAGTTTGAAAGCAACGGAGTTCTAGAACACTGAACGCAACATTTTTTTTAAAAAAAGCGACAGTTCAAAATCCCCCACTACCAAGCAACAGCGGAGGCCAGGGTTCCCCATCCTCCCCAGAACCTCTGGCCTCCTCTCCTGCAGCCAGACGATTTGGGGAAAAAAAATTTAAATAAAATACGGCACCTGCGGGTAGACTTTAAAGGTCGAGTTTGGCAGCGCTTACAGACGGCATGCAGCCAGAACAAGAGACTTACCCCAGACTGCCAACCGCAGGCCGAGTCTCACTCACATCCACTTAGAGAGAGAGAGGGAGAGACACAGGAAGAGAAAATTCTGCGACTGCCACAGAATTCGTGCCTGCAGTGTAAACAAGGGAACGCCTCTGGGAAGGAAGGTGGTGGAAAGAAAGAGGGGGAAAAAGAAGCGGCCGTTTCTTCTCGTCTCCTGGCCAAATTCAAATCGATCAATCGCTCGCATGCAAACACAGCTAGCAAGCCGCACAGCCCGGAGAGAGAAAGGGGAGGGGAAGAGAATGTGTGTCACCGCTCTATAGGGGCTGTAAATAAGCTACTTCAGCATAGCATGTCTCCAGTTATATGTGCGGGAGGGGAGGGAGGGATGAAGGGAGGAGAGAGAGAGAGAGAGAGGTTGCCGTTTGACTAGCCAGGCTAAAGGTTCCTAATCACTCCACAGTAATGTCTCTCAGACACAGGAGGCCGGGGGGCGCTGGTGTAGATGTTTTTTGATACTGTGCAGTTATAATGACACTGGACCTTTTTAGTCTGATCCCATCCATTCCCACACTGTGCTATAAGTGCCATCAGTCACCATAAATTCGCTCAATATTGCAGCATTTCCTGCCTATTATAGAGTAATAAAATTATTTGCGAGCAGCCACAGTAGAGGGCACTGCAGAGGGAAAAAATATCAATTGTTTATTCCCCACCCATCCAAAGACGAACTTCCACATTTACTGTTTAGCTCTGTGTACTTATGGAAGGGGGGGGGGTTCTGTACACACGACCCCCTTAAACGCAGTGGGTATTCAGAGCTCTTGAGTGGGTCATTGAAAATGATTTAATTAACCATTCCAGCCATCCTGGCAGCTGGTCCCCAGGGGCTCTGATTCATTGGCAGGGAACACTCCTTACGATTGGCTATTGATCAGACGGCAATAAATCCCCACTTGATTCTTAAACAATTGCAAAAAGGATGACATGCCTCGACATTTCCTGTAAACACTGATCATTGGATAGACTAGAAAGATGAAGAAACCATTGCTTGCTCCGACACCAGATTTTATTATTATTGTTTTTAAATAACGATACTAAACTTTGTGGAGAACACTTTTCAGGATATAGATCTAATCCAATTTATTTCTAGTGTGTAATTTTACATTTCCCTTAAAGGCTGGGCAAATAATAGCCAAAACTCTGCTTATAACTTCTGTCAAATTTACAAAACACAACAAAAGACAATAACAGCAAAAACTAGTTCACAAAAATTAAGGACATAAATACTAAATGAATGTTTAAAAAGACTTGTGTTTAAAATACACATTTTGAAAGGACTGTAATATTTGTAAACACTATACATACCGCTGAGGCAGTTATGAACACAAATACCGTCGAGAAATGAAGACGTTTCGTAAATGACGACATTAAGACAGCACCCTCTTCTGGTGAAGAGCTAGAACTGCAAGCGACTCCTCTCAGTAACGCATTGAATTGTCCTTGGTACTCAGCGCACGGGCTGTGAGGAAACAGTGTTCATTATTTATCAACAAGAGCCACAGAGCAGCAGTGTGTACAAGCTAGGCCTTAAGGACCCTAGGAATTCATGAAAACGTCTCGGGAGACGAGTATTCAGGCTTCATTTGGCCCTTTGAGTTTTAAATTGCAATTGTCGCTATATTTCTTAGAAAGTAGCTCACACGGTAAAAAAGGTTGGGTATCTGTATATCTTATGTAATATAGAGGCTGACTTTGTCAATTATTCCCCCAGTTGTACATTTCAAAAGTTTCGTTTTAGCTAATGGTTGTTCTGTGCTGCGGCAGTTTCTTAAATTCCAGACACCGTGTTCACTCTCCTGGGCCCACCATTGTGTTTATGTGGAGCTTGAATCACAAAAGAAGCTCGACTTAGTTAAGCCAAACCCAAGTTACCCGGCTCAATAAATCCTAACCATGGCAACCAGGGATAATGGCATCGCAACACAGGTTATAAACTCACTCTGTCAACCCAGGATTTCCCTCTCAAGCCATGTGTGTTCACATAAGACTGTGTTGGTAACGAGCCAATCGCACCGAATCAGAGAGAGAACAAGAGCCACATATTTCACCACCGCGGGCCAAGTCATTGTCATATGAAGACATGAAAAGTATAGAGGCGTCAATCAAAAATGCAACGCAACTTGCTGCTGTCAATCCTGTCTTCAGTCTTATTAATGTAGGCGGCATAATCTCCATCAGAAATTATTTATGGGCTAAGCGATAATTCTGTCCATCCCACCTAACTGCAACCCCACCGGTGCCAAGAGGTCTTGGCACCAGCTCAGGAATAAACAAGGACATAATTCAAAATGGTAAATGGCTCAAAAGCGTCGTCAACAATAGAGAGTAAAACTTTGCCATGGCTCCATGACAAATGGCACCAACCTTGATGCAATAAAATAGCTCACAATAAATCACCTCATATGCCTTTCAGCATTGGTCCAAAATTTGTGGTTTCACTGGATGCACTGAAGCAGCTATAGTGTATGACCCAATGACAACTGTTATGGTAACTAGCAGTGATCAAACACAAATGGCTTTGCTTTTTTTGGTAAACAATATATAAAATTTATAAAACTCCATGCTACAGTCCAGTGCACAACCTGAATTTTAGACTTGGTATGTTTTGCAGCTAACAGGGGAAAACCAGAGAGGAACAAGCCCCTCCTCCTCCCCCCCAGACTACACCCCTGCAGCAGAGCCAGCCCTCTCCGAAAACAAGAGGCAGACAAAAATGGAGGAGGCCCATAATGGGGAGTGCCCAAGGGGGGGTAGGGGGCTGGTGCTCTGACCCTGGTGCTGGCAGCTCCAAATAGGAGCCCTTCCCACAGGGTGTGTGTGAGTGAGATGATGCTTAATAACTGAGATACTGAAGCATATTTAACCTCATTTATTCCTCCCACATTTACAGACCTGGGGACTACTGATGTGGTGCTTCTGGAGCCACCAGCACCAACTGCCATCAAATCTACAGACAGAGGCACCCATTAAAGGAGACGGACATGTGCTCAGGAATCACCTGTGTATTCTGGCCATATAATGAATTTACTTTATGCTGTAGTGCTCAAATCAGTAGGTAGGGTAATGTTGAGTGGCATAGTGTTCCAGGCAACACCACAAACACAAGCAGCTCTCTAAGGCCAAGAGCTACCATGCAACTAGCACGGAAGACTGTACGTTTGCTGAACTTCTCTGCATCACCAACAGCACACAACCGACATTTTCATTTGGAAAAGGCTAAAGGCCAACACATACTTATCTTAGTGTCTACTTTCAAAAAAACTACACCCAAGTCAGAACACACCGAGTAGTTCTATGACATCATCAGACGCCCATCCTCTCGCTCTCCGTGGTCCACGCATGTAAACTAGATCGGTCACCCGGCCGTTGAACGATGCTTCCCAGGAGAGAGGGCGAGTAATCCTTTGTGGAAACACAGACGCAGCTCATCGTAACAAACACCTTGTAAGGAAGAGAAGCCGTCCCCAACGCTCAGCACACCGAGGCAGCATTCCAACAGAATTTACAGCCTTATGGATCAGAGGCAGTGAATTCGACCAAAACGCTATCCCGGGAGAGGAAGAGTGGAAACATTCACTGTTTTTGTATTCTTAGTTAAACTAATGTCTTCTTTTTTTCTTCTTCTTCTGGTTTTCTTCTTTTAGAGGCAACCAGAAAAACTACTTCAACGTGTACTTTTTTTGATCACGTCACAGGCGTATGGAGTAAGAGAATGACGAGACAAGTACTACATCTGTATTACAGCGAACAGTGGGATTTTTCCCCTTAAAAAATGTATTACCCAGCAGGCACTGCCCCTGCAGAATATTCAGTTAAAATCATTCATGTTTTTGAGAAAAGCTTTTGGGAAGATTCTCAGAAAAAGCATCACAGCAGTTGAATGTATTCATTTTTTTAATTTAACCTTTATTTAACCCAGGGTAGGTTCACTGCAAAAGAGCATCCGTTCTCATAGCTGAAGTAACCGGATCAGTCGTTTTACGATCGGTCATTTAAACAGGCCTCACATCTGTGCAAATACGATAATGGCTATGAAATCAGCGGTTCAGCCATTTTGGGCAAGACGATGTTGTTTGGTCTTCTGTTTCTCGAGCTAGTCAAGGTCTAAGAGACACGGGCAAATGTTTTTACTGCTCCTGAATCACGTTTTCATACCTTACCCACAACGGGGTACAATTACTAAGAGAGATTATTTAATGACCAAAATGGTTATGGGGACGGGCAGGAAAGTAAGCCATTCCACAGCACAGGGACGGAACTACGGGAGGTGGAAATGGATGTGTCTGATCTGGAGCCATTCAAGCCCTCAGTGGTGACTAGGGGGGGGGGGGGGGGGGGGGGGGGTGTTCAGCAGTGTCTCTGACACGCTTCATTTAGCAGTAACTGCCCTGTGAAACGCCTCATTGCGAACATACGGGCGCAGAAGGAATCTCATTTGAGGCTCAGCAGGTCTGCGCGATGCCATGCCATTGGACAGCCGTCAGATGTACAGGTAGAAAATGACCAATCACGAGCAAGAGACCTTTTATAACCACTGCCAGGTTATCTTTCTGCATTTGTCCATGATTTGCCTGCACAATGATGTCACTAACTCCATAAACACCTTCGCAGTGTGTACTCAGTGCCTGCTTTACGCCTGGCTGTACTGACCCGGTCGTAAAACTGGGTGTTTTGTACTTTAAATAATTTTGGAGGAAAAGAGCCGGAACTACAGCCTTTCCCTCTAAGGGGATGTTTGTGACGGGAAGCAGGTGCTGAACACAGTGACACGTTACTGCAGCTGACAGCTGGAAATGCTTTTCTTCACTTATGGAGAAGTCTGGCTCCGCACACATGCATGCACACACACACACACACACACACACACACACACTCCAGCAGCCTCCTCCTAAACCCAACCTGTGTCAGATTCTCACACACACACACACACACACTCTCCAACCCTCTAAATCCAATCGGTGTTGGACTCAAATATGAAAAAAAAGTCTGTTGACAAAAAAGGAAAGTTATGTTGATGTGATGTTCAAGGCCACTCCCTCACACCCATCTCCCTCTCTTCTACTCTCCCTCCCTCCCTCTCCCAACCCCTCCCTCCCTGTATCTCAGTATTAAACAGAGATCTGCAGTAGCTGTGTGCTGCCATTCTCCATCACATCTGCACTCAACTGAGACCAAGCTCACAGAACACTAAAGACCACAGCCTCAGACAGGTAAGAGGGCAAAATTACCCACAATCCCTCACTTTCACGCACCTGTGAATGACAGCTAACTGCAGCTGCACACATGTAGTTCACAGTACTAAAATAATTGTACTAATATTTGTAATCATAAAAATTAATCAAATAAAAGTTTCTAACAACTATTTTTCAACTCCAATACTACAGATGTGTTGTGTAGGTGTGAATTCAAACATAATTCAGTCTATGATCATCACCACAAGGTATTATTTTTAAGACAACAAGTGCTCTTATTTTAAAGTCAGAATTCACCACATGAACACTGAGCTTCCACAGTGATTACATATAAATGTATATGAATGGCAAGAGGAGAGGATTTAACGCTTAAAGCATTTTGACAGGTTACGATGAGCTGAACGGACACGGTCTTGAATTTTGTAAATATTGGTGCCCCTCTCAGCCTCAGCAACAGACAGAACAGCCTCCCAGAGACACAGAGCCTTTCTGTGTGAGAGAGTCTGATGACGGGCCGTGCTCAGGATCAAGAATTGTTGGCAGAACGGGGGGCACAGATGACTGTAAAAGACGAAAATAAGCAGCTCGGCTCAAAAGTTAAAGCTCAAAATTAATCTTCCGCAGAATAAACGCTCCTTACTAGCAATCGGCGTCATCACTCGGCTCAGGAATCCTCCAATGGTCTCGACGACAAAACAAAAGCCATGTTGTTCCAAGCAGCTCATAAAAGAATCCATTTGACTACCGTACCAATCAATCAAATGATAAAAATGCAGCTTTATTGCCGTTGTGAGGAGTCCCAGACTGCAGAATACAATGTTTGATTCATTCTTTCGTGCAGGGAGATGAAAATACCTTCCCTTTTATAGCAGTTTTCCGCAGGGCTCAGCAGTATCTGCGCAAGGCCTTTAAGGACAGGGAGTCATCACGCCAGACCAAAGCGGGAGGGTAGTTTCCTGAACACACAGAGGAAACGCACTAAAGCAACAGCCTTTATCACATTCAAACATTCGAAGGAAAGTAGGCTCTCTTAATTTCATTCGAGAGTTTCACAGCTTACAGATACTCCATGGCAATGGTGCATCCCACGTGAGATCTGGAAATAGTTCCCTAAAGGCCCGCGTTTCACTTCACTAGGCTGAAATGTTCTTTTACAGCCACTGGCGTCTGCGACGGACAGAAAAATAGCCGTTAATAAATGATCAATGCTAATGGAAATATGGTTTAAAGAGTAGCCATTTTACTAAAGAACTGAGCCAGGTTACAACTGCATTCTATAGGCAGTGGATACAAATCATATCCATTCTGTATATACACACAACGTACGTTTATGAAGATGTTTGTAAATAGAGCACATTTCATTCGGTTCTCACAGAACTTCAAATTTTACTGTGTGGGAGGATAGCAGGCTCCCTTTGGCAAAGCAATGGCTATAACCTCCATATAAGGGCATATCAGGGATGTTTGATATAGCCTACCTCCCTAAAGAGAGGGCGCAGTGGGACGGGGAGAGGGAGTACAGCTGGGAGGCGCTAGTGTAGTGGATACTGAGCTGCACTGCAGTACCGCCCGGGCACCACTAGGGGCACCAGTGACAGCTGTACAGCCATCAGGAACAGCCACAGCTGAACACAGACAGAACACCGCCTAATTCAATTTTCAACATGCCCTTGATTCTGGAAATTAGAGGACAGCAAAAGTTGGAGCATTGGCTGTAAGAAAACTGGCTTTACCCTGAACTTACTTTTATCCTTATTTAAACTGTAGGCAAATTTAAATCAGTTAGGCTATCAAATAAAATTAAAATAAAAAAACATTTCAGGAAATTGCACACAAGGAGGCTTTTTTTCCCCCACCCAAAAGGAAAGTATTCATAAGATGCCCTTCTAAACGCCATCTTGAGGTTGTTGGCATGGTACTCTATTGGCCAATAAAGCCCTTTCCCAGGGTTTGCATGTTTCAAAGAGGAACCCCTGGAAGCTGTAAAAAACACCCTTCCTGAAAAATTACAAATAAAATCTAATGGGGAATCGGTGTGACAGACCTTATTCTGGTGCTCTGTGATTGGATTGGCGCTTGGAGCTTGGTGATTGGCGCTTGGAGCGATTGGCAGTTTCGGCCCTTGTCTCCACAGGATGCCGTTTGGGGGAGGAAACAAGTGTGGGTGCTGCCAGAAGACGGTGTACTTCGCCGAGGAAGTTCAGTGTGAGGGGAAGAGCTTCCACAAGTCCTGCTTCCTCTGCAGTAAGTGTGCTTCCATTATGGATGGGGAACGAGCAGGAAATGTAATGATTTGACTGCTGTCTGTATTTTTTTTTTTTTTTTTTTAACGTTTACAGGTTATTAAATATCCCACAGCACTAAACACAAAGGAAGAAAGTGTGGGGGTGGGGTTTCCCCGATAGCCATGCTAAACTCCCAACCTGGATATCTTAATCCAGTCATCTAAACATGCTTCAGTTTACCTGGCTCATTATTCCCCTGCCTTCCCCCTCCTGGGCAGTGAGCTGGTTATGTCTGGCTACTGCACATCACTGAAGTGAGCATTGCTGGAGACGCAGATCCTGCCCTCTCACATTAAAGTTCTCTGCAACATAAAAATGTACAAACGCGATCCATTACCATCCACGTAGGAGGTACTTTGTGTCGGGAAGAAATTATCTGGACACTGAGCGGAAACAGAAACCAAGGGAACGGCATTAATCAAACCGATTCATATTTTAAGGTCACCTCGAGACATGGCTAATGGGATACTGAAATATCTGCGCTCAGCATTTTTTTTTTTTTAGAGTCACTGAGTATTTCCATGAGCAAGCCTGAGGAAAAAATGTTACATCTGGACGTGCCAAGCAAACGGACCTGGTACAGCTTGTTTATAAATATCTGATAGGTCCAACTGCCTTGTGTTCTCAAATAGCAAATCCAGCTGCTTTCTTTCAGAACATCATACAAAGGAAGACGCTACAGGTCAAAAGCTTTAGTACACTTTACTCTGGTTTTTACTGTTCTAAGTGAATTTTAAGGTGTTTAATTTCTGCAAATAACCTAAAATGGCATATGGTATGAAGTGAAATAGTCAGTTAAAGAATCTTTTACTTCACATATAGTATGATAGTGAACTCTAATTTTTGAGTTAATAAAAACGGCATATTTGGCAAAATAAACAGATGAACAAATTATTTCCATTTTCCAACAAGTGAAGCATAATCAAGCTAGTCTGGGATGAATTGGACAGGAAAGTCAAGGAGCAGCCACCCACAAGTACAGCACATCTTATTTCGATTAATCTAAGATGTAGATAGTTTTTTTTTTTTTTTTTTTTTTAAATCTTAAGAGAACAGCAATTTTGATGGATCCTTTTGGCCAGAGTCTCTAAACAGCTCCAGGGAGGTACTGTAACTAACAGACACTGTGATATCTGCCACTGGTAAACGCTGTTCTCCGATAAACACACAGCGGTCTGTTGGCTTTCAGTGGTGTGCAAGAAGAACCTGGACAGCACCACCGTGGCAGTGCACATGGACGAGATCTTCTGCAAGTCCTGCTACGGCAAGAAGTACGGGCCAAAAGGCTACGGGTTCGGGGGAGGAGCCGGCACCCTCAGCATGGACAAGGGCGAATCGCTCGGAATCAAACATGACGAGTAATTCCCTCAATTCCTTCTTTTTTTTTTTTTTTTGGGTAAATGCTTTTTGCCCCATCTCCCGATACGGCATGTAGCTTCTCGAGGTCAGTGGCTCCCAACCTGCTTCCTGGAGATCTGCTGTCCTGTAGGGTTTCATTTCAATCCTAAATTGGCACACCTGATTCTACTCAAAAAGATCTCTAGCTGTTGAATGAGGTGTGCTTTGTTAGGTTGGAGTGAAAACCTACAGGACGGTAGATCTAGCTGTTGAATGAGGTGTGTTTGCTAGGGTTGGAGTGAAAACCTACAGGATGGGAGATCTCTAGCTTGTTGAATGAGGTGTGCTTTGATCGGGTTGGAGTGAAAACCTACCGGACGTCAGGACGGTCGGGCTTGAAAGGCAGATCTCCAGGAACAGGTTTGGGAGCCACTGCTCTAGACTTCACAGGACCGTTTCTCATTCTTTTTCCCTCTCCTCCCCAGGCCGGCCGCACACCGCCCCACCAACAACCCCAACCCCAACGCCTCCAAGTTCGCGCCCCAGGGCTCCGACGTGTGCCCCCGCTGCGGGAAGGCCGTCTACGCCGCCGAGAAGGTGGTGGGGGGCGGAAACGTAAGCGGGAGAGGCGCGGCCAGCTACACTGGGCGTTGCCGTAGCAACAAGCCCGCTACCGCTAGTCACCCAGTAGGGCTGTATGCGGGTGGCAGTAGTGCAGTGTTCAGTATGCTGCATTTCAGCATTCAGCATTCAGCACATGCTCTCACACGGGATGTCTTACACTGCCTATATTTTACAGACAAACCATTCGCACACCCGGACATTTTACTGACAAACCATTCGCACACCCGGACGTTTTACTGAAGCAATTAATCTTTCACTGGGGTACAATAGCAGCACCCCAGCTGGGCATCAAACCCGCAACCTTTGAGCTACAAGCCCAGGTCCCTACCCAATATACCGCACTGCCAAAAAGACACTAGTTTTGTAACTAGGTACAAGTTACCATTGCTGACTATTGAGTGCTTAAATGTACGTATGCAGCCGATTACCAATTTATGAAACCCCATGCCCCCCCGCCCTGCTCCCCCACTCTGATGATGTCACTGCTTCTACCCGCAGTCCTGGCACAAGGCCTGTTTCCGCTGTGCTAACTGCGGTAAGGGCCTGGAGTCCACCACGCTGGCCGACAGAGACGGAGAAATCTACTGCAAAGGTCTGCCACAGTGCCGCCACACACCCCACTTCCTCTTCCTGTCTCCCACAGCGCCGCCACACACCCCACTTCCTCTTTCGGTCTGCCACAGTGCCGCCACACACCCCACTTCCTCTTCCTGTCTGCCACAGCGCCGCCACATACCCCACTTCCTCTTCCTGTCACAGAACCTCGCATTGTTTTAGACCAGGAACAAACACGACACGTAGAGCATGTAAAATAAGCCATATATATCCAACTCTACTGCTGTGTGCTCTATACACTGCCTGTAATTGTTTAAAAAAAATAAAGTCTAAGACAAAGACACACCGGGGTTTCTGTATAAACCCCAGGACAGCGTTTGCTTGGTAACACCTAATACTTTCCCCAAAGCCAATTTCTGTAGGCTCGTTAACTTATTTTGTCTGCATGAAAATGCAATTAGATGTACATTTTATGATTGTGTCAACCACAGCATGTATCTGACATTGCTTTCCCCTTGCCTCTCCATCTATAGCATGCTATGCCAAGAACTTCGGCCCCAAAGGGTTTGGATTCGGTCAGGGCGCAGGGGCGTTGGCACACGCCCAGTAGGTGCCGGACCTACAGAACGCGACGGACGCCTGGCCCGCGTGGATTTTACTGCTCCCAGCATCCTTCACTCACTCCCAGCATTCCTCTGCGAACATGACGTCACACCAGCACACAAGGCGCAAGAGCTCAGACTCACTGTAGCGGATGGTGAACCAAACCAACCAACCAATCAGCAGTAAGAGAATGTTAGTCTTGAGGTCAAAGGGGATACAGTCTCCTCCTATGAGGGAGGGAGGGACCTTCAACCATATTTTACCATCCGCTCAATTCAATATCTAATACTTTTCATAACTACCGTGCTCGTACTACATACTGTGTAAGCATTTTAATAAAAAAAAAAAATTGACACTCCCCATGTTACCACTAATGGGCGGTCTGTTCAACAGGAGAGCAATAGCAGTATGTAAAGCGAACGTCATTTCGTGGACAGTTAATCTTAAGTTTAACACAGGACTGCTGTTCTGCACCACTGAGCTTGTCCGGAGGCCACTGCTCTTATCGAAACAGCCTTACAGATAATGTACACCACACATTTCCATAACCCCCCTTCTGTTTTAGCTGCAGCTCAGTAGAGCTACTGTGTCCCTGTCCATTCCTTAACTTTAGACGTGCCCATCATCGCACCCCCTTCGATAACTATATTTATTATGTCTGTTCCTTCTCCAAATTTTTCAGGCATGCAGAAACTTTCAAATGTCATACACAGCCAAATAAAACTGAACAATGTGTTAATATTTCCAGGAGATTTTTTTCTCATTGCCCAGTGTAACCGTCTTATTGTCTTTGTATATAGAACAGTTACTGCACTATCACAGCATAAACATACATCGTGAGATGCCGGTATGAATTGTTTCGAGGTAACTGCAGCAAAAGTTCAAGGCGTAATATTATAATCCTGAACCAATTAATACTCAGTCCTAATACAGAAGGCTACAGAATGATCAAACTGCAAGTGAAGGTTATTAAAATACAACTAGTCCTGCTAATCGTTTAGCTGAGTATGGCCATTGAGAAAGATTAACTAAGTGTGAAAATATCAGAAAATGGCAATGCCCTTCATCAAGCCATTATGACCGGTCAGTTTCCATGATCGTTCAACAACAACAACAACAACAACAAATGCACCACTCAATCAGACAATGGGTTGTTGTCCTTGAAGCAGTGAGATAGTACTGTTTGGAGTGGGGGGTGGGGGTGCACTGGTGATAAAAGGAAACCACTGACGGGAGGAGGGGCAGGGGGGTGGGGGGTTGGTGGCTGAACATCTCTCTCTAGCCGGCACTGAAAACAATGGAGCAGACACATCGAAGACCAGTGAGACATCTGGATTAACCGATTCATCACCGCCTGGAACAATCCTCCCTTCTCTCCTTCCATCCTTCCTACCTTCCTTCCCTCCTTCCTTCATGCACGCACGCACGCACACACAAACAAACAAACACAGGGTGTCGGAGCATCTCAGAAAGCATGTGAGACACTAAGACACAGATGATTGGACCTACGATACACATCAGGCAGCAGTGTGAGGAGAAGGAGACAAAACGCACAGCAGAGCCAAATGTCAAAGCTGTCAAAGGAAGGATTAAAGCAGTTACATCAGAGTACTGTACAGAGGAAAACTGATATAGAGCTTTGGGCAGGAGAGATACCTGTGTGTAGGGTTGCTAGGATACAGGAGAGATACCTGTGTGTAGGGCTGCTAGGATACAGGAGGGACTACACTGCCACCCCAAACAATTCTGTTAAATTAAAGGATTTTGATAATAGTCAGTGTTGCTCACAAACGTAAACAAATCCAAAGAAATCCTAATCCATAGTTTCCACAAACTTTAAGGAAATTCTTTGCGTGAAGATCACAATTCTGTGCACTTTCCTGTTAATTCAGTCGAAACTGGAAGACAGGAAACTAACAGCCGTGCGCCCTCTAGTGGACACAACTTGGCATGGCTTTCATTCACTGACAGGTGTAAGAACCGGAAATACCTGCACTAAATCAGCACAAATAAGCGTATAATTACACAAAATGCCCTTTCGGCGTGTCAAGACCATGTTAGATTACAAAAGAATGTCATTCTTTTGTTTATAAAATGAACGCCCTGATCCATGATGACATGTTTGCAGAAGTAGGCTCTCATCCCTAGCCTACTTTGGTACAACGGTTAAATGAAGTCCGTTTTAAAAAACCTGATTAAATACTAAATGTACCGCTTTTTAACGAAAGCCCAGTGTGGTCCCCACTGTTTTGATGCACACCACCATAGGACGCACAGAACACATCACAGGCATGTGTGAATTAATTGCGCATTATCAAACTCATAATTAAAAATGCCATTTTGTGACAGTTCAAATACTGTATAATTATACAATTTTGTATTTGCAAACCGTGCACAGAAAATCTAAATAAACAACCCGGAATCAAAAAAATACAATAGACTACAGAAGTGAATGTGCATACCAATCAGCCTTTCCTGTTCTTTCCTTTTTCTTTTTGATGAGTTTTTCCATCACGTTCTAGGGTTGGGCTGACATCGGGAAAACCTGTTCCGAACAGTCATGTACAAACACATCCTTGTGAAAAGGCCATTAGCGGATCAAATAAACTGGGCCTTAGCCAGAAAAACGAGTACCGCATAAAAAGTTGATTTGGCTCGCTGCTGAAAGTTTTTAAACGGTTTATCGTCTAACAAAAAAAGTACAAAGAACAGTGTTCGTTATATCCATTATAAAAATGGATCAGGTGTCTTCGTTCCAAATCATTTATATAGCCTATTTTAAAAAAAGTATGCCGAGTGAAGTAACAACTAAAATGTCAGCAGTAGGCCTATATGCTTCACAGAAACTAAACAGGCCATAATTTTTATTCCACAGCAGTGATGCTCATGTTCCCTATGTTTCCCTACGAATATTCGTACAAGCATCTGGCCCTTTACAGAAGACCACCAAACTAATGCTAAACTGCTAGGCTTATACATACCAAAATAAAATACAATAGCATATACTAGGCCTACTATATGTAGGTGTATCGTTTGGATGGAATTACCTGGCATCACAAAATACTTTATTTTTTCCCGATGGGGCCTAAATTTCAGGTAGCAAACAACCAAACTACCATTAAAGGGCAAATCCGATCCCCCAAATTACCCTCTTCGTTAACCATCTAGTTCGGCGTCCAAGGATGGTTGTTGATCAACGATGCATCGATTACTGCTTCAATTTGTGAGCGATGTTCTGAGGTCAGAGATGGAGTCTGAAGAGGGTTTGGTTGCACATAAAGCAAGCTGTAATTCTGCAAAAGTTTGTGTTTTTATATTTCTATTAAACGTGCACCACCACTTACCTTAGTTTGTCTCTGGAGTAGGCCATCAGATGCCTCCATTGAAAACATTGGTTCAGCCGCTTGTGGACCCCTGTAAACGTCCCAATGTCTTCCTAGTTCTGTTGTTTAAACACATTACCCAACAATTGTTTTGAACTCTAAAATATAATACATATATCACGTTATTTGACATTGTTTGCCACTGAGATTCTCAATTCCGTGACAAAGGTCTCTAGCGGTAGATCGACGCCGCCGATCTTTTCTAAAACTCTCTAATGAGCGCGTCCTGCACGTGCGTTTATAAATGCACTTTGACCCAATAAAAATGCAATAGTGATGATCGCTAATGATCAATATCTAACATGAACCTAAAATGAATGCAACTATTCATTAAGTCAAATAGTTTAGAAACGGTTGTTATCTGCACGGAACTTTGCCGTGCACATTAGTTGGATTAGACAAATCGACAATCTCTCGAGGAAATAATAATTAAATTGCCTGAATGGATCCGTTCAAATCACCCCCCTTTTCTGACCAAAATGCGCTATCTAGTTCCCTCAATTGGTCCCAGCTCTCCTGTGTTTCCAAGGCAAAATTAACTGCGCCTTCGTCACTATGCAATGATTATTGAAATGACTGGACAGGATTAACTGACAATGTAGGCGTGATCATTATGTTTAATAAGCAGAGATCATGTATTCTAGTAACGGTTTGATTTAAGTAGACACTGAAAATAAGCTTATGGTCTTTTACATTACATTAAATACTCTGTTCATTAAATAGGAATAATGAGAGGGATCCATCTAGGAATTTAACCAAGAACTTTAGAATTGTAAACCCAGTTCCTTAACCACTGTTGACCCACATACTGTAGAACTTCAGCATACTTTATTTATTTATTTATTTATTTATTGTTTGTTTGTTTATTTATTTATTTATTTATTTGTTTGTTTATTTATTTGTTTATTTATTTAAACTTCAAGACTTCTGTTTTTCGGTCTTGTTTCTTGTCTGTACTAATCTCATTAGCGATCATGTGATGGGTGGGAATATGGGTTATTTTATGACTTCGTAAATCACGTTCATTTACACTGACTAAGATAGATATTTTGAATAAACAGTGGGAAGTTCGTCCTTGTAAAGAACCAAAGAATAATCTGTGATGATTGCTTCCTGAACATTGTTAAAGAAACTGGGCCACAATAAAGGAAACCGCCAGTATTAATAGTGGGTGGAGTGGGTGTGTCACTGATAGGTGCGGTCGGGTTGAACTGAAACCCAAGAGTTTCTGTGAATTTCAGAAAAAAAATGGATCCTCTCGGTATATGAACTGAAGAGCTTTACTCAGTCAGAACAGAAATAGCAATGTGCTGAATTGTAATCGGCTGAAATGGGAGAAGCTCTACTGTTGAAAGTGAAATGAACTGAAAGGAGTTGACCTGAGCAGCAGAAAAACTTTTGAAGGAACAAACATATGTAGGCTATTTGTCATATATTGATGTCATAATAATAATAATAATAATAATAATAATAATAATAATAATAATAATAATAATAATAATAAGGAAAAATATCATGTATAAACACTTTTGCTGTGAAAAGCATGGTTTGCATTGCACTTTATTAGCGCAATGTTTTCCCCAAAAAATTTGAATTTGAAGTCTCGTGGTTTCTGTGGATATTTATGCTTGTCCTACAATATGTATGCATGTATGCACAATGCACACACACACACACACACACACACACACATTCAGGGCATAAACTGAAATTCAATTCATCGTAAAATCAATTCGTGAATTCAATTTTAATTTAATGCATTTTCTGAATTGGCTGAATTGAAATGCAACTGCTTGACCGGGTGTGCGCGGACGAAGGAAAGCCTCATTTATATTTTCACTCTCTTATAAGCAGGGAGTGGGGGTGACACAGCTCAGGAGGTAAGAGCGGTTGTCTGGCAGTCGGAGGGTTGCTGGTTCGATCCCCGCCCTGAGCGTGTGTCGAAGTGTCCCTGAGCCAAGACACCTAATCCCCGATTGCTCTGGTGAATGAGAGGCATCAACTGTAAAGCGCTTTGGAAAAAAAGTGCTATATAAATGCAGCCCATTTACGTTTGTGGTGGTGCAGAATTCACCTGGACTGACATTGCGTTCGCTAAATAATGCACGCAGTGAAACTTATTTTCGGTGGATGGTGTCTTGTGCAATACTGTGCATTGAGCACTGCAGCCGCACTGAACTGCATGAAAGGAGTCTATTGCGGTTTTACATTACCATAAACTCATTAATTATCCATATCAACCATACAAGCCGGGTCTCATGTAAATAAAGACATTCATGAGGAGAAGCCTATGAACATGAGTACTTTTCCCACGGCGCGCGGGAACTGCCGCCGAACTGCCAAAGCCACTTAGAGGGGGCGTTCTGTGAAAAAGGCCCTTAGGACCGCAGGGTCTGGATTTAGGCAGACCCATGCAGTCTCTCAGAATAGCCCGGTCACGGACGGGACGGCCAAGCCCACGCTAATCCCCGAGAATCCACACGTCGCAGCGGCCTCTCTCCACAACGTCGTCGGGACTGACAGAAGCGACGCGCGATTGACAGACACGCGCTTGATCAGTCATCGCAGTGGGATTGGGGCTGTGTGTGGGGGGGGGGGTGGGTGGGGAATCATGTTTTGAAGCCCCCTCTGGGTGATTCTCAGAGGTGCATGAATATGCATATTTTATTTTTTTGGCCCGTCATTTTCTCCTCGGCTTAAAAAATGTTATGACCCAGACGACTGGACTTATCGGCTATTATGACTGAGCCTGTGAGAATTCAAAACGTCTGGAGCGGCTGACAGGGCAGCATTCACATCTAACGCAGGCATGATGTTAATCTGCACCACGTTCAGGATGATGCCAGCTAGCAAAGAAAGCGCCTCTTATAAAGAACAGGACTCTTACTACAATGGAACAATGAGAGAAGACTCGATGGCTTGTGTTATGGCCAGCTTTTAACTGCTCTATCTCGACTCCAGACCAGTGTTGGTTCATTCTATTTGACATTTGCCCTTTGACCTCTGGCCAGACCCTCCAGACCTTTGGCCAGGAACCCTCCAAGGTGTCCTACACCTGAGGTGTACATCCCACAACTGGCCTTTTCAAATTCCAAATGGTTATGGATGTTTTTTTTTTTACCCTTTCTTTCTGAATATGGAGGAAAATACTTTTGGAGGAAATTTGGAGTCAGTTTAACTTCCTGCATAATTAATACCTTTCAGTATTCAGTTCCCTGGTCAGTACTATTAATTGGATAAGGGCTACGATGTAATGGATGGATGAATGGAAGGAGTAATGGGTTCACAAAAAAATATGTAGACTATATAACAGATACATTACCCAGCTTTCACATAAAAAAACAGGGCTTCTAGTTTCCATGCAATAAACTGAATTTGGTGGACCAGGCTGCCGTTTATGCGTGAGAAATGTAAGCAGCTGTAAGAGGTCAGCCGTACTGTACAGCCACTGTGAGAATTCAGTCACGTGTACTGCACAGCAAACACGGGCTGGATCAATTCCATTTCCATTCAGCAAATTCGGGAGGTAGGTGAAATTCACCTAATGTAAATGCAGATTAGTGACTCACACTCACACACACACACACACACACTCATGGTTGCACACACACAAGCACGCACATGCACGTACACTCACACACACACACACACACCCACACACATAGTTGCACACACACGCACACACACCCAGAATACTCACTGAATGACAAGAACACACTGGCCTTGGAATAAAACCTGACATTTTCCTTAAACGACACACAACCTGCTTTAACCTTTTTCCTGTAATGGAAATGAAAAATGAAAAGATTTTTAAAAAATGCTTCCTCCACATAGATACAGCAGATGGTGACAGAACACCCCCCCCCCCCCCCCCCCCACCTCCCCGCCTTACTGGCAGGTGTGCTGAAAGGACCTTTCTCTCCTCTTCTGTTCTTCAGACCCTCCTCTGGTACTGATCCGGGGTCAGTGAAACCTTGCCTGAGAAGGGTGCCTGTCTTCCTTATCTCCTCTCCAATCCCTCTCAACAAGCAACCAGTACCAACACGAGGTCATGGAGCCGTCATCTCCACTGGTATTTTAAGTGTTAGATCACAAAGGATGTGTGTGTGTGTGCGCGCGCGTGTGTGTGTGTGTCTTTGTGTGTGTTCTATTAATATCTCCCAGTGGTGGACAGAGGGGACGATGGCCGGCGGGTTATATATCTGGACACATTCTTTCCCTTCATCTTCATTCTTTCCATCTTCCGCACCAGCAGCAGCAGCAGCAGCAGAGAATCAGAGCCAGAAAGGTAGGACATGCATGCCGTCTCTCTCTGCTCAGGGGTGAGGGGGGATTCAGCTGGAACCCTCAAACCCATCTTTAGGGGGGATTCATCTGGAACCCACAAATCCACCTTTTGGGGGGATTCATCTGGAACCCACAAATCCACTTTTTGGGGGGATTCATCTGGAACCCACAAACCCATCTTTAGGGGTGATTCATCTTGAGCCCCCAAACCCACCTTTAAGGGGGATTCATCTGGAACCCCCAAGCACATCTTTGGGTGGGATTCATCAGGAGTCCCCAAATCACTGTTAGTCACTGATTTAGCTGGAACAACAGGAATATTAAAATCCTGGAGTGCGATAATGATTATTTAAACAAATGAATACAAGTTTATATGCCTTTATTAGGAAATTCTATTTCATAAGCTGATTTACATTGCACTCCTATAACAATTTGGCATTCCAAGAGCATATTTGTCAATAATTATTTAATTAAAATTATGGCAAAATTTAAATGAAAAATAAATTTGAAAAATGTATTAACTGAGAAGGTCAGTTGAGAACCAGTTTTTTTTGCAATGATGTCCCACCCAAGAGGCTTATAATCACCCACCAATATTTGCTACCTGACATCTTGAATCGGTACTTCAATACAGCTATATCTAACGAATCATGTCTGAAGAAACGGAAATTTATTCAGTTACTGTTAATCTATATTATTTTCCCATAGTTTTAAAACTGCAGCGCCAGATTCAGGCATCGTTTTCTTAAATGAAGTATGCTTAACGCTGACTCAAAATGAAGTATGCTTAACGTTGACTCAAAATGAAGTATGCTTAACGTTGACTCAAAATTAACAGTAATACTTAATATATTTCTTGTAACTTTGATTTCCTCCGACACGTTTTTAGAAATTTGTCAGCCAAAATTTATAGACTCAAGAGTAGTCTGCTGCATCTACAGCCCAGCACTCCGACACCCGATTCAGCTAATTAACTAATCACGAATTAACTAATTAACTAAACCTTCAAAAGTAGCCCTTAATAAATAGTCAGGTGTCTAAATATTTAAATTTCTGATGTGTGCTTTTTGATAAAATACTGCGCCAGTTCAGGCTTTTGTTAAATTGCTACACGGAATCAGACGAGCGCTCCTGACCTTTTTTTTTTTTTTTTTTTAAAATGATTTTTTAATTAGCGAGGTTCTATTTCGGGAGACGAGCCCTCCGTGCCTCTCAGAGCTCTCTCCGGAATCTGGCGGGAGGAAGCCGTTGCCGCAGACGGTGCGACATTCCCGGGCGGGCCGCGTCATCCCCTTCGCCGCGTTCCGTCCGCCGTCACCCGTCTTATTTCGGCCGCGTGCCTGTCAGCGCCGGGAAGTGGCGCGCGGACAAAGACCGGGTGGGGGGGGGCTCTGTCCCCCGCCCCCCGTCCCGTAGGAGATGTGGGAAAACATGGCGCATGGCTCCAAAGCTTTGAAGGAGCTGATTGATTACAGAGGTGATATGGTAGCACAATCCTCAGGTAGCACAATCCTCAGGTAGCACAATCCTCAGGTAGCACAATTCTTCAGGTAGCACAGTTATCCAAGTAGCGCAATCCTTAGGTAGTACAGCTATCCAGGTAGCACAGTTATCCAGGTAGCACAATTCTTCAGCCTGGAGGTAGAACTAACTGGTGAAATCATTTGGCTGATTTCATGAGTGGAAGAAACACATGGCAGGATTTCTACTTTCTCAACTTTTTCTTGAGAAATTCTACTTCTGCTTGATTACAGCTGCGGTGTGGGCAGTGTATGCTTTTACACGTCACATCACCTGGACTGCTCTGTGTGCGCAGGCAGAGTAGAACTGCGCATTGTTCACGAGAACGCCGGCGTACTTCTCATTATTATTAAGAGGCTCAGAGACGGAAAATCCGGGGGTCAAGTCCTGCCGTGTGTTCCTTCCAACCGCAAACTCAGCCAGCTGATTCCACTAATCAGCTCTACCTCCTGGCTGAAGAATAGCGCTAATTAGCAAATCCAGGTGACTGGAACAAAACACTGGGGAGGACTTTTGACTTACTGGACCTGGATTTTTTTCACATCTGGCTCAGAAGCATAAGCACTTTTTTTTTGTCTTTCAGATCAAGCCTGACCAGCCAAGATGCCCGAGCAAGTGTAAGTGCACCATGTCACTCTCCCCTGTCTAAAACAGTCTGGCGTGATAGCTGTCACAGGAGTAGATACTACGTGCATGCATTAAAACAGGGGTCCTCAGTCTTATCCAGAAAGGGCCGGTGTCAATGCAGGATTTTGTTTAAAACCAAGCAGAAACACACATGATTCTACTAAACAGATTGCTTAGCAAAGACTCTTGGGGTTGATTAGTGGAATCAGGGGTGTAACTGCTTGGTTGGAATGGAAGCCTGCACCCTCTCTGGACTGAGGACTGAGGACTACTGCATTAAAAAGATAATCTAATACGGATATGTATTTTTATAAAACAGTGCTTATCTATTTACTTAAAACTTAACTGCTGATTGCTCTAATATTACTGTCATGTTTTTTTCTTCTCCCTTTTCATCTTCAGACAAGAGGTAAGATTTAAATGTATTTAAATGTACCCATCATAACCAATGTATAAGATCTGACTGCGCCAGATGTGTTCAAATATGTGTGAAGCATCAAAAGAACGGTCATTTGTTGCAAAAAATGTAACATTTGTATCAAACAATACTGTAAAGCACATTTTCAAATGTGAAGGGGCAGTCTAAATTAGCATGGATAACATGAACATGTGGATTTTTACCACATGTAAAACAAGTAAATTAAAATCTTTCTTTCTTTCAGCGAAAGTCCAAGATCTCAGCCTCTCGCAAGCTGATGCTAAAGGTGCGTCTGTCTGAAATATCCTGTACCGAATCTCACGTCACCATGGAAACCGCGCACTACACCTGGGGAAAACCTGAAAATGCTGTAGGCATGCAGGGGTACATTCAATGGGGAAATGACTGTCACATCTCACACTGCAGAATACTTAAGCAAATACAAATATTTGGCTTCCTTCTGACATCGTAAGAGTATGGATAATATCTTGAATGACAAGTCACTTGGTGTGCGTGTGTGTGTGTTTGTGCATGTGTGTGCGTGTGTGAGTGTGTGTGTGTGTGAGTAAAGCGACTAGCAAAATATTGCTCAGTTTCCTCCATTATAGGCAGTTGCGGTGTATGGAGGAGAAGATGTTTCTTGTACCCATAAGGTTTCCTGTCGGTGCAATTGAGATGCAAATGTCTAACCTGCATTTTGTTTGCTTTATCGCTATTGCTATGCTTTCTGTTACTCAAGTGAAAGACATCAGACACCAACTGAAATATATTTGGGCCCTTATGATGTATTTTATAAATGTGGACCTAAATAAAGAATTAAAATATGTGTGTGTGCGTGTGTGTGCGTATGTGTGTGTGTGTGTGTGTGCGTGTGTGTGTGTGTGGGTGTGTGCTTGTGTGTGTGTGCATGTGTGTGCGTATGTGTTTGCGTGTGTGTGTGTGTGCGTGTGCGTGTGTATGTGTGTGTGTGTGCGTGTGTGTGTGGTGTGTGCTGTGTGTGTGTGTGTGCGTGTGTGTGCGTGTGCGTATGTGTGTGTGTGTGTGTGGGTGTGTGCTTGTGTGTGTGTGCGTGTGTGTGCGTGTGCGTATGTGTGTGTGTGTGCGTGTGTGTGTGTGTGTGTGGGTGTGTGCTTGTGTGTGTGTGCGTGTGTGTGTGTGTGTGTGTGTGTGTGTGTGTGTGTGTGTGTGTGTGTGTGTGTGTGTGTGTGTATGTGTGTGCGTATGTGTGTGTGTGTGTGTGTGTGTGTGCGTGTGTGTGTGTGTGTGTGTGTGTGCGTATGTGTGTGTGTGTGTGCGTGTGTGTGTGTGTGTGTGTGTGTGTATGTGTGTGTGCGTATGTGTGTGTGTGTGTGTGTGTGTGCGTTTGTGTGTTCAGAGCTTGATGGTGGCTAAAGCTAAAGAGGAGCTGGAGCAGGAGTACGAGGACAAGCAGGAGGAGAAGCAGAGGTACCTGGCAGAGAAAGCGCCTCCCGTCAGCACCAGCGGCATGTCGTTTGCAGAGCTACAGGTAACTCTGCCCCCTACAGTAAACCTACCTCCTACAGGTACACTTGTCTCCAGGTAACCCTGCCTCCTACAGGTACTCCTGTCTCCAGGTAACCATACACCCTACGGGTAGTCCTGTCTCCAGGTAACTTTCCCTTTTACAGGTAGTCCTGTCCCCAGATAAACTTACACCCTGCAGGTAGTCCTGCCCCCAGGTAACCTTCTCTCCTACAGGTTGTCCTGTCCCCAGATAACCATACACTCTGCAGGTAGTCCTGCCCTATCCATTTTGCTGCCAAATCAACACATAGGGTTGTTTCACGGAAACCCCTATCCAAACTGCAACCGTGACGTGACAGACACTGGCAGTGAAAAAAGGCTCCTTCATTTTAATCTTCCCACAGTACGGCCTGTCTCTTGGGTAAAAATAGGACATGAATGACTTGTGTTATCTTCTACAGTTCACCAAAACGTTCTCACCCAACACAAATATGATGATTCATTCTGTCTGTTCGCCTGCGTTGTTTTTTCTTTCGTTCAAGCGTTGCCGTCTGCCCATCAAAACAAATTCATTCTTGCCCTTGCAGACCGAAACTGACACCTCTCGTTTAGAGATTTCCTAGAATACCTTAAGAGCGCTTATGAAAACATATGAGTGAAGACATGGCTAGCGTACTCTCTAAGCTATTTTGGCTTTATTTATTTATGTATTTATTTTTTGCAGTGTTGAATCAAGAAGGCTCTCGTATTTAATCTGTCTGTACGAGGTGATTTCCTCTTACTACCGTGAGAAAAATCTAAAAAAGTTTTGACTTACAGGGCCCTTTCAGGACTCCTGTGTGTTTAAATAAGACAGAGCCTGTGTTTAAACGGCTCTGTGACCTTTGACCCCGCGCAGGACCTGTGCCGGGAGCTGCACGCCAAGATCGACGTGGTGGACGAAGAGCGATATGACATCGAGGCGAAAGTCCTTCACAACACCAGAGAGGTAGCACGCACAAATCCCCCATTTCTAGCATGTTCCCTCACATCATTACGATCACCCCACATAATTACGATCCCCCATCACCAGCGTGTTCCCCACATTGTTCTGTAGATTCGCCCAACGTCCCTCAACAGAGAGAGGCAGGACTGTAAGGATGATTAGGTTTCGAGATTATACCCAACTTTGGTTATGATTGGGTTGCCAGATTATGTGCAACGCAGTGATGATTGGACTGCAAGATTGTATGCAACTGCGGTGAAGATTTGGTTGACATCTGCAATTGTAAAAATGATTGGGTTTCCAGTTAACATATCAATAAATCAAATAAAAAGTCCTACACAATCATAAACAGGTTTGGGATGATTAGCAGATAAAAGTATGTTCTGTACTCACATATCTGATGTGGTCTGGCACTCAGCATTGGAGCAGGGTGTCCTACGGGTGCACTGAACATTGTGAGCCTTTTGTGTTCTCCCAATGCCAGATCAAGGACCTGAACATCAAAGTTCTGGACCTGCGGGGGAAGTTCAAGCGCCCCACCCTGCGGAGGGTGAGGGTGTCGGCCGACGCCATCCTGCGGTCGCTGCTGGGCTCCAAGCACAAGGTGTCCATGGACCTGCGCGCCAACCTCAAGTCCGTCAAGAAGGAGGACACGGAGAAGGTGCGCGCCCGCCCGTGCTGTGATCGCTAACCCGCGGGCCGCCCCCGCCCAGCCTGGGTTACACTGCTTCCTTTTTATTTTTCATTCCTTCATACAGCCCCATGTGCGCAGGAACCTTTAAAGGTCACTGTAGATTCCTTTGCTTGAGAATGCCTGACCTCCATCTTGGAATCAAACCTTATATTGCAAAATACAGAATATTCTATCGCTGATGCATAACGTAAGAAGGATAAGAGGCATTGCGCAAGTGTTGCTTAACCTTTTGAAAAGTAGGCTTGGAATGTTTTTTTTTTTCTAATTCTAATTCTAAGTTCTGTATTCTAGAACTCCATTGCTTTTAGTTACCAGTAGTAATTGTTACAGTACATCAGCATTAGAATGTTCAGTTAAACTACATTCTAATCACATTTATGTGACCTCACACCTTAAAGGGTCAAGCGGAAACATACTACGGAGACACCTTGTTCCAACGAGCATGTTCCAAAGCACATTCCATGTCCTTTCTTTGTTTTTATTGTTAGTCCTTGCTACGTGCATTTTCAGCCAGGGGGATTTGGATGCATAGCTAAGTTTTGGAGCGGTGTACTGGGCAGTCTGCCTTCTGTCCCTCATCCACATCCCTTCTGCACACCTCAGGAGAGGCCAGTGGAGGTCAGCGACTGGAGGAAGAACGTGGAGGCCATGTCCGGCATGGAGGGCAGGAAGAAGATGTTCGATGCTGCCAAAGGCCCCGTGCAGTGAGGAATCAACGGGGGCCCCAAACAGAGAGGAGGTGAGAATGCACAGGGGCCCCAAACAGAGAGGAGGTGAGAGTCCACAGGGGCCCCAAACAGAGAGGAGGCGAGAGTGCACAGGGGCCCCAAACAGAGAAGAGGTGAGAGTGCACAGGGGCCCCAAAAATAGAGAGAGTGAGAATCAACAGTGCCCCAAACATTACAGTACAAACATTCATGGTGCCAAAGGTGAGAAAGTGAGAATCTATTTAGAGTGCAAGCAGTGAAGAAGTAAAAGTAATACTCAACAGGGCCCCTGTACAGTGATGAGAGAATCTACAGGAGCCCCACTGTGATCATATAAGTGATATAAGCACTTTACAGACGTTTGAGGATTCATCACATATAGAGAGGCTAAACAACACAAGATTCGCCTCAAACAGTGTGAAGTCAAATAGGATTCACATGAATCTGAACAAATTCAGATGCGCTTTCTCCTACATTGTAAAATCAGTCAGTTAGGAAAAATAATTTTAAAAGGCAGAAAAATTCTTTTTTTTCTTTCTCCTCTTTAAATTGTTTCACAGGATATAATGGAAGCACAGAAGTGGCCTGTGACATCACAGAAGTGGCCGTTGACATCACAGATATGACACCTACTTGATTTCTCTTTCAGTGAAAATTAAAGACATCTTATCACTGCTTTTGTTGTCCTCTGTATTTTTATCAGACTCCTAATGACTGCATTTTCATAATTGATTATACTGAATTAAAGAATGACTGACTAATAAATGAAATGCAATTTTCTTGCATTTGAATGAAATTTTCTGCTGATTTCACACTTTAGAGTGGTTATACTATCAATAACTGTAGCATATGACCTGGTAGAGCAATCAATTTGTTCTCTGGTGGACATTTTCTGATTTCTGATTCTGGTTATATTTAGACTAATTATTAAACGGTCTAGTATCTCTGATGCTGATATGTTAAAAAATCACACACTTTAATTGACCTGTAAAAAAATGTACTTTCTTTAAAGTAGTATTAAAAATTTAATAGATATTATCATAGCAAATATGATAGTTTGATAGTTGATAGTTGTTAAAAACTTGATTACCCTCCTCAAATCTCATTTTTTGATAACAAAATATTCCTCTCACACCAATAAATTGTTCAAAATTCAACGTCTTATATATTTTCCACATCTTATAGAAACACTAGATTTGAAAGTGTGTTGAAACAAAATAATAAAACAAAAACCATGAAAAAAATTATTAATTAAAAAAGCAGCTAAGATTCTGGATCAAAATACATTAATGACTTCATTAAAATAAACAGAACTGTGTGGTTGTGGTCAAAGCACTGCTTTTGGCTCTCAAAATTTGCTGAATATAGGCCAAAAATGACAACTGTTGCCTATATGGCTATTTTATTATTATTATTGGCTAATTATAATCCCCCACCCCTATACTGAAATCAGAAGGGAAAAAAATGTTTCCAATCTACTAAAAGGCCTAGTTACTCACACATTCAAAACACTGCCTATAAGCCATTAATTCAAACGTGCAAAATCTAGACCTTGCCATTAAAAGTACTGATATCAAAATTGTGCCAGGTTACAAGAAACAATATTGGCTCGCTCAGCTCACCCAAATTAAACAAGCTGTATTCCAAAGCAGTGCAACCCAATATTTCCTAAATTATTTCAAAGTAACTTGGCCTGTGTTTTTTCATCTCACCATCTGAAGAGAATGTGGTCATTCAGGGTGTGTGTGACAGAAGGTACGGAAGTTAATGTTTTTAAGGGCTGAGAGCCTGTGCTCATTGCAGTTGTTTCTCTCTGTGCCGTATAGGTATGGTGCACGCCACTCCACCAAGCCATAACTTGGCGGGACGGCATACCTGCCATCCAAATAGGGAAGAGGAAAAAAAGTCCTTTGGCTTGTAGTGCTCTGTGGCCTTGGAACATGTCGCTGGACAAATTTAATCTTGTCTGTCTTGTTTCTGTGAATGAATTAAAAGCTAGGATTACTGTACACTAAGGTGTGTCAATACTTTTAATCCCTCTGTTTATTTTGCGGCAATTTAGCAGACACTTTTCTCCACACCGATGGATACAATGCAAGCACAATGTTTATTCAGATTGTGACACTTCGCTGCTATGTTTTCTTAATGTCTGTAATAGTATTGAGTAATGTCTTAACAATGTCCGTTACCACCCTAAAATCACAACTAAATAAACTGAAGTGATTGGCAGCTTTTTGACTCTTAAAGTCTGCATGTTGAGATCAATGAGAGGTTTCAAGTAGAAGGAGCAAAATAAATAGGTCAGAGGAGTAAAATGATCGGGAAGTAATCGTTTGTAGCTGAAAGAATGCCAGCGTCAGTGTTTATTTGAGGATTAGCGAATGCAGGAAATTTAAGCATTGTAACTTAAGGCTGTTTTATTGGCGGCCACAGTCGATTGAGTCGCTCGTCTCGCAGATCACTGTGTAAATATAATACTACAGGAGCGACTTATGACCACTAGATGGCAGCTTGTCGTCATGTTAGGCCTTAACGGCTTTAAGACTTCGGTTCAGATTCGATTCACGTTGCAGATTGCCTTCGCCCATTTCCTAAAATCAATTAAAAATACCATCTTTAGTTTTATTCTTAAATATGAGTGACATTTTTATGAAAGATAAAACATGTTTGCCTATAACTCAAAAATACATATAGCAACTATTTAAAAGTTGAAGGGGTTAATCACCATTTGACAAACAAGCATAGTTTAAGGGTTTTTTTTTTTTTGTTGTTTTTTTTTGCCCTACTGCCTCTGATATGGACATCAGTTGCCTATCTCAGTTCAGCAGAATTACAACAACTAGCAGAACTATTGCAATACTTCTTTTGATCAATTAAGTTCTGTATATCACTTTCATGAGAGTGTACATCATGTTTTTTTTTTTATCATATTGTTCACTTATTAGAACAATATGCACAGAAAGCTTATGCATTTTGGTGTAAGTGGATGGCTCAAAATTCATACGTATTTTCAACTCATTGGTTAAGATTAGAAAATACATAATATGGGTCAGGAGAACAGGGAGTGTGCTAAATTAATAATTTATAACATATACGTATTTACACTTAAAGTGCAACAACACCAAAAAGGCTTATTTGTGTGTTAAATCGCACTGTGTTCAGTTAGCTCACGCTTTTATCCAGGGCGTCTGACAATGACATGGGAAACAGAAGAGCTTTCACCTGATTGATATGAGTAATAGAGCCAGACCAGGCGGACAGCATTCCCAGTCCGGTGAGTAAAGATGCATCATCGCTAAAGAAACTGTGAACTATGGGAACCACCTATGTCAGGTCTGCAAACGATACAATACTCGGATCCAAAGTGACAGGAATAACAAGTTAATGACAAATTAAAAGTCTGAAGAAAAAGTCACGTTAACATGCGTCAAGTTCCAGTTAGTTTCCGGGAATAACTGTGTCAAAGACAGAAAGTTTATTCAATGTGCTCAAAACTGGAGCGTACTTGATTAGTTGAAAATAAGTCTTTAAATGAAACAGTGCCACACTGAGTTAAATTAACCACTGATAAAGCACGTTGGGATCCATCGCGCTGAAGACAGGCCTGCCCAGGTGTACTGGCACAAGGTCCCTTCCTGCCTCTCTAAGAATGTTTGGGAAACCCCCCCCCCCCCCTCCTAACCTGAGCCACGTCTTTGGAGACATGACCATCTGTGCCCACATATTTATAACAGCCAGATTAACCCCCCCCACCCCCCCTACCCCGCCCGCATCCCCACCCCATCTCCTCACCCCACCCCGCCCCATCTCCTGGCAAGACAAAGAACCAGCTTTTCCAAGGGGGGGCATAAATAGAGAAGGGGGCACGGTCTGACCTCCCCCCCTGGAGCTAAAAATAGGAACCACAGGAGGCGTTTGTGCTTCTTGTCTGGGCCCCCGCCATCCCATGGTCACTGGTAAAACAGTACCCCAGCCACAGCCCCGGGGAGTGGTCATGTGACCCCCGGGCTGTTTAAAAATGATGTGCACCTGATGGAGAGAAGGGTTTGCTAATCCGCCGTCCAGGACGTCCCATCAGCCATCGGAAACAGCTCTCTCTATCCCTGAGGTAAGCCTGACCCCTGCATGGACAAAAAAATCCCATAAACCAAGTGGCCATTTTAGTGAGGATCATTCGATGTTTAAATACATCACAATCATTAGACTTGCGTCTTTGGAGTAACGGAGTGCAGCTGCATGTTAAGCAATCCATTTGGAAATGGATATGATGATGTACTGTATAGAGTGTGCATTTTTTTAAAGATTTTAATAGAAGAGAATTGTTTGAAATTCAGCATTGCTGACCTCAGCTCCCCTTTCTGTTTGTAGTCTGTTTGAATATGTCAGACACAGAGGATGTGGAATATGAGTAAGTTTCGTTCAAAATCCTTCCTGTCTACTTTTCCACGTGACTGTATTTTATGTGAACAGTGAATGCAGAAAATGGGTCAGCACACCTCAAAATATATCTTCATTTTTTTTAGGGAAATTTTCTATTATGTCAAGCATATGGTTTTATAAAATATGATATGTTAGTATATATTTGGATTTGGGTTAATATTCTACCAGTTAGTGAGAGAGGTAGAAATTTGAGCATATGAGACCAAAATTATGCAATTGCAAAACTATATTAAATATATTTTCCAAAATAACTATATATATTTCTCTTTTTTTCAGGGAACCAGAAGGTAAGACATTGCATTGGGTATAGTTGAAGAGATGCAAATGTCCTTGTTTTTACATGGTCATATATGCTATTTAAATGTAGGCCTATGTGAATGCAGGGTCTCCGTGGACATTTTGTTCTGCCAAAAATACAAATTATGCTTCCTACATTGGCAAATTGGCATTAAAACAATATAACTACAGTTAATAAACACTCAGGCGTGGCGTTATGACTCACGGGTCGTAAATAGCGATGTAATAACAATGGTTTCTGTAATGATTTACTGCGTTGACATTATTATTATTATTATTATTATTATTACCTGCCTTACCTTAACCTTACAAAGCAAGAAGTTGTTGTGGGTGTGTGATCAATACTGTTGGGATAAACACGAAACGGTCTCGCTGCCAGCTCGTGGCTTCATTGCAGACGTTTGCCGTTTTCCTGCGAGGCTTCGCAGAACTGCTCTTCTCGTCGCTTGCATTAATTTACAGTAGACAACATTTTGGTTTGGTTATGGTAAGCTAGTTGTACACGCTAACACGGGAGTATCTTTTTTGCATTGCAATTATCTGACTGAGCCAATAACCCAGTTAGAGGGTGACCTTCTTGTGACTATTTAGAGCGTGGAGTCTGCCTAGGAGAGTGTGTATTTGAGTTATCGCTGTCTGGGGGTTTTAGGGTATTTTAGTACCCATTCCAGAGTGTTCCCAAACGGTTTATCACGGTCGGCGGAAACACCGGCGCTCAAGCACATTCCCGCTGCCCAAGGGTACTGCGTGTCGGGCACTGGCAGTTCGAGCGTCCGCGTGCGCCGCTACCGAAAGAGTGCGATGCGTTACTCTCACAAATTTAAGCTCCAATTAAGGAAGGCCAGCTCTCTCTCCCGAGGCTTATACGGTTTTGTGATACTTTTTTTCCACTAGCGGCAGGCCGATGCTCCAGCGCAATGCTTTTGTGGTTTTGGATTACCCGAATGGCATGCGCGTCGTGCCCCCTCTCTCTCTCGTGTTTGCCTGCCGGGATGTCATTCAAGTGCTCCACACGGAGGATGAAAGGCTCGTGCAGCGTCGTTTGTCTGTCTTTTAACAGTGACCTTCTGCCTACACTATCTTCTGCTGTTAAGCGCCCAGGGACAACAGATGAAATTTAGCGTGATGACTAATTCTGGGACAGCCAGGTGGCTGCCCACTGCCCCTGTCAAATAAACAAATAAATAAATAATAGCCGTGTAGTCTCTGATTGGGTTGGCCTGCCAAAGTGATACTTTAACAAACCTCTATTTTTTCAAATAAATAAATAAGAATAATAATAATAAAATAATAATAAAATAATAATAATAATAATAATAATAATAATAATAATAATAATAATAATAATAATAATAATAAATACATAAACAACAGCGTATTTATCATATTTTTGGCGATCACAGTACAGAAAGTACCATTGAGGGGAACCCAGCCCTTGGCTGCATGGAGGGGATGAACATTTGGGTGGGGAATCAGCCTCCCTATGACTGTGCTGAAGAGTTTTCAGCTGGTGTGTTTCATTTGTATTTTTAAACTCCAGCAGCCTTCCATAAAGCAGGAAGTAGTCTTAACTGAAGAACTGACGCAGAATATGAATTCAGTGACTCACACACGAGCAAACACACTCACGTACGCAGACACACTCACTCACTCACACACACACACACACACACATGCATGCACACACACACACACACACACACAAACCCACGCACACACATACACACACACACACACACACACACACACACATCTGTCTCTGATGAGAGGAGTCCCTGGGGCGTCCTTCTCACATCAGTTTACCATTTTAGAATCTTGTCTCGTTACCTTGGAGATGACTTTTGACATGAATGCTCTTTTCAAACTGTCCCTTTCTGCCCAGGCACTGAAGAGGAACATGAAGGTGAAGGTAATAAGTGTGTGTGTGCATGTGTTTGTGCGCATGGTGTGTGTGTGTGTGTGTGTGCGTGTGTGTGTGTGTATATGTGTGTGTGTGCGTGTGTGCATGTGTGTGTGTGTGTGTGTATGTGTGTGTGTATGCATGTATGTGCATGTTGATTTTATCACTGGCTTAATTTTTGGTCTTTGCTAAATGTTCTGAACACTTCTTATTTCTCGTTTGAAATGTATTAATACAGAAGAAGCTAAGCCCAAGACAAAGTGAGTACTTCTGTTATTAATTCCCTTAAAAACGACTAACAAAATATAGATGTCATGAGACTGAAAGTTTACCATTAAACTGCAAATTGCCTTAAATGTATTAACCAAGTAAACATGCATTTAATAAAACCTGTCTATATGATTAGCAGCATGCAGCAGATTTGATTTTAATTCTGTTTGCGTAATGTGGCCACATTACTTCTGTTTGCGTTTCATTGTGTCAGCAGTAGCAAAAATTGGAAAATGGAAATTCATTCTCAGAAAGTCATTGGGGAACAGTATCATCTTAACAGTGTGCAAACAACTGTTTGTTTTTTCACCTTAGTAGAAAGTTCCACATAGGTGCACTTTCTTTGACTCGTGTAATTAAAGGGTGCAGGTGATGATGGGACAGGTAATGGATGAGGTGTCAAGCTGGTGACGATATGAGCGAAACGTTGCACATGTCATCCCCAGGCCTACGATCTTCGTGCCCGGCCTTGTAGCCCCAAAGATCCCTGACGGAGAGAAAGTTGACTTTGACGTGAGTAGGCGTCTCGGGGTTTGGCTCAGACGTAGCCTGAGGGTCAGGGGCCACAGGTGACTGGTGCTGACGCAAACCGCACTCACCTCAGCCACCTGTGTGGTCTAGACTGGTGACGGATGGTGACCGGGCTGTAGCTCCTGCTCGGTTCACCCGATGTATGGCTGTAAACACAAATTAAAAATGCTGACAGTCTGCACTTTAATCTCAGGTTTGTTCTTTTATTTCAAATCCAGTGTGCTGGAGTACAGAGCCAAAACAACAAAAACTGTGCCACTGTCCCAATACTTCGCCATTTAACTATATATATATATATATATATATAGAGAGAGAGAGAGATCTATTGTATGTTGATATTACATCAGCTGGTCGTACAGCATAATTATATGTGCTATACTAAATGCCATATTCTAAAATATGACATATACATTGTCAGTCAGTATCTGGCAGTATGCTGTTCTCATGACGCACTGTGTAGTACGTGTGTGAAACAGGGTCCCCTCTTCCTCTGCAGGACATCCATCGCAAGCGCATGGAGAAGGACCTGAATGAGCTGAAGACGTTGATTGATGCCCACTTCGAGAGCCGCCAGAAGGAGGAAGAGGAGCTGGTGAACCTCAAGGACAGGATCGTGAGTCTCGTGCTTCATCGGCACAGTGCACTTGGTTAGGGAAACGTACATGCAACCAGTGGACTGCTACTTTTATGATGATGATGATGATGAGGAGGAGGAGGATGATGATGATGATGTGGATGATGATGATGATGATGAGGAAGAGGATAACGAGGAGGATGATGCTGTGGACGATGATGATTATGATGATGATAATTATGTTTTTCAGTGAAAAACTGAAAAATGTCTGTGGCATTATTTACTGTATCATATTTTAAAATAATTTCTATAACTACAATGCCCATAATTATTCATCCCCACCCATAGGTCTTTATCAACTTCATCACAAAATTGCAATGAATGACTTTTGGGTTTTTACACGTGTGCAAAAATTTGCTTCGATCATACGGATAACGATATCCTTGCACGAGTTCAAAAAGTTTTCCCCTGAAAGTAGTCTCAAAGGTGACATTATACCTGTCACAACCAAGGACAGGACAGTGATGAAATGGAAAACCGGAAAGAAAGTTGAACTCTTCCCCTGACCAGGTCACCCATGACACAAATCAACTATGTGATATTTGGATGGACCAACTTTCCGACAATTAACAATGGGGGCAAGCGCAGACTGTAACGTTCAAACTCAAGATACTGCGTCTGTTTTTGTTTGTCTCCTGTCTGCAAAGGGTCATTTAATTAAAAAAATTTCACTGCCACTTTAACTCCCATACTTGCTCCGCAATGTAAACAGGTAGCTAAAATCAGAATTTTGTGGACGACTGGAATTTAAACATCGCAAAGACATCAATGACAGGACGGGTGGATTAAACGCAATTACTTAACAAAGGTGTCTTAGGCACTATCGTTGGGAGCAGGGAGTCATTTAAGAGTGAGTTTTTAAGGGTTGAGTGTTTAAGGGTGAGTGTATAAGGGTTGAGTGTTTAAGGGTTGAGTGTTTAAGGTTGAGTGTTTAAGGGTGAGTGTTTAAGGGTTGAGTGTTTAAGGGTGAGTGTTTAAGGGTTGAGTGTTTAAAGGTGAGTGTATAAGGGTTGAGTGTTTAAGAGTGAGTGTATAAGGGTTGAGTGTTTAAGAGTGAGTGTTTAAGGGTTGAGTGTTTAAGGGTGAGTGTATAAGGGTTGAGTGTTTAAGAGTGAGTGTATAAGGGTTGAGTGTTTAAGAGTGAGTGTTTAAGGGTTGAGTGTTTAAGGGTGAGTGTATAAGGGTTGAGTGTTTAAGGGTGAGTGTTTAAGGGTGAGTGTATAAGGGTTGAGTGTTTAAGGGAGAGTGTTTAAGGGTTGAGTGTTTAAGGGTTGAGTGTTTAAGGGTGAGTGTTTAAGGGTTGAGTGTTTAAGGTTGAGTGTTTAAGGGTTGAGTGTTTAAGGGTGAGTGTTTAAGGGTTGAGTGTTTAAGGTTGAGTGTATAAGGGTTGAGTGTTTAAGGGAGAGTGTTTAAGGGTCGCCTGGTTTGCTTTAATGCTGTTTATGGTTCTGAACTCCAGGAGCAGCGACGATCTGAACGTGCGGAGCAGCTTCGCATCCGGGCCGAGAGAGAGAAGGAGCGCCAGCAAAAGTTGGCGGTAAGTCGCCCAGTTGCGCTGCATCAGTTTATTATAATGTCCCTATGACACTGCATACGTCTGTAATAATGCCCCTATGAGCACTGCAGAGGTCTATAATAATGCCCTTATGAGCACTGCAGAGGTCTATAATAATGCCCCTATGAGCACTGCATAGGCCTATAATAATGCCGCTATGAGCACTGCATAGGCCTGTAATAATACCCCTATGAGCACTGCATCAGTTTGTTATAATGTCCCTATGACACTGCATAGGACTGTAATAACACCCCTACAAGCACTGCATAGGTCTATATTAATGCCCTTATGAGCACTGCATAGGTCTATAATAATGCCCCAATGAGCACTGCATAGGCCTGTAATAATGCCCCTATGAGCACTGTGAAGGCCTATGATAACACCTCACTGCATAGGCCTATAATAATGCCCCAATGAGCACTGAATAGGCCTATAATAATTCCTTAATGAGCACTGCATAGGCCTATAATAATGCCTCAGTAAGCAATGTTTATACTGAGTGGTTCTCAAAATATCACCCAAAAACATCCCTTTGGTCATTTTTTCATGTTTTTGATGGGTATGAGAGCAGCCAAGCATTCCCCTTGCCTTACTGACTGTTGCACATGACTGACAGGAGGAGAGGGCTCGGAAAGAGGAAGAGGAGGCAAAGAAGAGGGCCGAAGATGACGCAAAGAAGAAGAAGGCTCTCACCAACTTGAGCGGCTATGCACAGCTGGTGCGAAAACGGGGCAAGCACGGGGGGGGGGGGGGGTTGGGGGGGGGGAATTCAGCACGATAAAGCAAACTGTAAGCGTACGCCAAACAAACGTCGTCACGCCGAGTTCTTCTCATCCGACAGGCAGACAAGCGCGGCGGAAAGAAGCTGACGGAGAGAGAGAAGAAGAGGAAGATCCTGAGCGAGAGGCGTAAAGAGCTGAACATCACCCACCTGAGCGATGAAAAGCTCAAGTGAGCATCAGCTAGGCAGGGCCGCCGTCCGGGGGGGGGGGGGGGGGGGGGGGGGGCAGTTGGGTATGTTGTCGTCCTGGGCAGTGGAGGGAGGTGGGGGGCCGGGAGTGTTTCAGTGAGTATACGCTGGGTACTGTGAGGTCACAGGGAGGCTGGGGAGTGTTTCAGTGAGTATACGCTGGGTACTGTGAGGTCACAGGGAGGCTGGGGAGTGTTTCAGTGAGTATACGCTGGGTACTGTGAGGTCACAGGGAGGCTGGGGACTGTTTCAGTGAGTATACGCTGGGTACTGTGAGGTCACAGGGAGGCTGGGAGTGTTTCAGTGAGTATACGCTGGGTACTGTGAGGTCACAGGGAGGCCGGGGAGTGTTTCAGTGAGTATACGCTGGGTACTGTGAGGTCACAGGGAGGCTGGGGACTGTTTCAGTGAGTATACGCTGGGTACTGTGAGGTCACAGGGAGGCTGGGGACTGTTTCAGTGAGTATACGCTGGGTACTGTGAGGTCACAGGGAGGCTGGGGAGTGTTTCAGTGAGTATACGCTGGGTACTGTGAGGTCACAGGGCGGCTGGGGAGTGTTTCAGTGTGTATACGCTGGGTACTGTGAGGTCACAGGGAGGCTGGGGAGTGTTTCAGTGAGTATACGCTGGGTAGTGTGAGGTCACAGGAAGGCTGGGGAGTGTTTCAGTGAGTATACGCTGGGTACTGTGAGGTCACAGGGAGGCTGGGGAGTGCTTCAGTGAGTATACGCTGGGTACTGTGAGGTCACAGGGAGGCTGGGGAGTGTTTCAGTGAGTATACGCTGGGTACTGTGAGGTCACAGGGAGGCCAGGAGTGTTTCAGTGAGTATACCCTGGGTACTGTGAGGTCACAGGGAGGCTGGGGACTGTTTCAGTGAGTATACGCTGGGTACTGTGAGGTCACAGGGCGGCTGGGGACTGTTTCAGTGAGTATACGCTGGGTACTGTGAGGTCACAGGGAGGCCAGGAGTGTTTCAATGAGTATACGCTGGGTACTGTGAGGTCACAAGGAGGCTGGGGAGTGTTTCAGTGAGTATACGCTGGGTACTGTGAGGTCACAGGAAGGCTGGGGACTGTTTCAGTGAGTATACGCTGGGTACTGTGAGGTCACAGGGAGGCTGGGGAGTGCTTCAGTGAGTATACGCTGGGTACTGTGAGGTCACAGGGAGGCTGGGGAGTGTTTCAGTGAGTATACGCTGGGTACTGTGAGGTCACAGGGAGGCCAGGAGTGTTTCAGTGAGTATACGCTGGGTACTGTGAGGTCACAGGGAGGGTGGGGAGTGTTTCAGTGAGTATATGCTGGGTACTGTGAGGTCACAGGGAGGCTGGGGAGTGTTTCAGTGAGTGTATGATGGGTACTGTGAGGTCACAGGGAGGCCGGGGAGTGTTTCAGTGAGTATACGCTGGGTACTGTGAGGTCACAGGGAGGCTGGGGACTGTTTCAGTGAGTACACGCTGGGTACTGTGAGGTCACAGGGAGGCTGGGGAGTGTTTCAGTGAGTACACGCTGGGTACTGTGAGGTCACAGGGAGGCTGGGGACTGTTTCAGTGAGTATACGCTGGGTACTGTGAGGTCACAGGGAGGCTGGGGAGTGTTTCAGTGAGTATACGCTGGGTACTGTGAGGTCACAGGGAGGCCGGGGAGTGTTTCAGTGAGTACACGCTGGGTACTGTGAGGTCACAGGGAGGCTGGGGAGTGTTTCAGTGAGTATACGCTGGGTACTGTGAGGTCACAAGGAGGCTGGGGAGTGTTTCAGTGAGTATACGCTGGGTACTGTGAGGTCACAGGGAGGCCGGGGAGTGTTTCAGTGAGTATACGCTGGGTACTGTGAGGTCACAGGGAGGCCGGGGAGTGTTTCAGTGAGTAAACGAGACATTTCTCACTCCGCAGGGAGAAGGCCAACGAGCTCTGGCAGCGGATGTACCAGCTGGAGGCCGAGAAGTTTGACCTGCAGCGGCAGGTCGCTCGGCAGAAGTATGAGGTAACGGGGGTGTGTGGGGCGGGCGTGTTCTTCGCCCCGCTCAAATGGGAGAAAAGAAGAAAGTCGCTCACTCAGATTCCTCCTCGCTGTGTTTATTAAACCAACGTTCCGGCAAAAAAAATGCCTTTGCCAGGGTGATAGGGCTGTCACCGTTCAAATAGGGCCATCACATGAACATTGGACTGTCTGAATCGACTAAAATAAAAAGATAGACAAATAAATAAATAAATAAATATATACAAACAGAATGATGGAATATATAAAAGATAAAAATAAAATGAGAGAAATAGGCAGGTCAACTTCTAATCACTAATGCATTCCATATAGTTTACTTAATTTGTCTGTAAATTTTTGTTTAATAGAAAGTACTGTATGACAAATTATAAGTTCACAGTTGTTGAAAGTGGTGTTGAGTTAAACGTACTGTAAAGATAAGGCACACTGTAGAACAGTCTTGTGCTTTTAATGATCAGATTAAAACATGATCATTACACTGAACTTAAAAACCGTGACGAAAGGTGATTAATGAATTACACTCTCTTGAAAAATGAATTACACTCTCTTGAGCTCTGTTTTATTTTTACTGCAGAACACTTCAAGCGCTAACAATCATATCACAGGCCTGTCAAACGAATGATTAATGCATTATAGGGCGTGTGCAGGAAGCCGCTAAAATCCATTCTCCGAAGTTAGCTTATAAAATAATAATGCACAGAAATCGTTATGCCATAGTAGTGTTCAGCAATGTTCAGCAGGGAAACTAAAGCTGGGCTGATGAGACAGCATGTCACACCAGTGGCAGTATCTGATAAATAGATAAATAAATAGATAAATAAATAAATAAATGCTGCTGTGTGCACCCAAGAATGACAATCATTTAAAATTTTGTTTATGATACTTTTCATTTTCATTTTGCTTCAGCTGACTAATTGTTTTGAATATCAACATAACAAAAGCATATGATTATGAGTCACATGTATTTGCCACAGATAACCTAATTTATTTCACTGTATGCCTGTTTGAGATCAGTCATGGCCAAGACTGGGGACTCAGTTAGCATTTGTCCTTAGTTTTAATGAAGCGCTAAAACCAATACATTTTTTTCTCTTCTCAAACAGTTTTTCCTCACACTGTTTGGCGAGTTCAAGTGATCAAAACTAAAACTAACTCACGTAGAAAAGGTGTAATTCTAGCATTTATTGTCAGGGTTAGTGACAAATGTTGATTGAATACAGGTCCAAGTGTTAGATGTTATAATGATAATAAACTGAGTAAATCCCTGTATGTAAAGAAGCCATGATTTTTTAAAATCAGACCAGAATTCAGAATGGGAATTTGTTTTTTTTTTCTTCCTGGGCCTTTCTTGGCTGAAAAAATGCCTGCAGCATTTAACAAATGAAATTATTAAACTTTTCAATTTGTTCATGCGCTGACTTGCCTATAAAAAAAAACACAAATTACCAGAACCAGACTGAAACCAACCACACCCTTCTGAGCACCTGGTGAAATTCTAATGCACTGAATTAACCCACATGAGTCATGTGATCGCACAGGGTTACATAGCCAATCATAACTCACGTGAATGCCTCCATTATCTTCTACAAACAAGGCACAGTTCTGCAGCTTTGGCCTTTTTGTGTGTGCCTAAGCATTGTAGCATTGTAGATATGGCCCTTTTTTCAGAAAGATTGAATGAAAAGCCTCAATGTAATTCCCTGCTGGCCTAAAGCGAATGGAGACTGACTGAAATGAGTTATAATTGGGCTCCTGGGTAGTGGATATCATTTTTGAATGACATGCCATGGGTTATCAGAACAGATTAATTATTATAAAACAAGCAAGTCAGTTACATGGAGAAATTTATCACAAATTCTTAGATTTATGTAGCAGGGTTACTATTGTTTTCTCACAAGCAAAGCAAATCCATATTAATCATATTCATTCCGTGGATCAGTCACCATAGGAACCAATCACTGACAGCAAAATGGTGGATGGGTCACTATTTACCCAGAATGCCCCTCTTGTAGTAAGCAGATTTATTTCCCTCATTTCTCTGTCTGAATTTAGGTCGTCGTCCTGAGAAACCGGGTCAGTGATCATCAGAAGATGTGAGTATGCTTTTCAGTTTGTTTTGTCTCTGAAAGCCTTACAATGCCCCTTCTCGTAGCCCACAGTGACCTTGCGAGGCCTTAAAAAGCTGGCCTTAGTCACACAGGTGTCAAACTCCAGTCCTGGCGCCCTGGAGGACTGCGGTGTCTGAGGTGTCAGCTGGTGATTGGCTGAGGAATCCACACGCCCTGTGCTCCAGGCCTTAATTGGCAGTCGACTGAAAGGAAAAACACAAAAAAAACCCCGCAGACACTGCGGCCCCCGCGGGATTCAGTTTGACACCCCGGCCTCAGACTTTCTGTAATCCTGAGCTGTTGACGAGATTTACTGGGTGCTGTCGTATGCGCTGTGCTTCACCACACATCAGTCCGAGTGTGCTGTGTGCTCACTCTTAAAGGCTACTGTCCCAGTAGACTTCTTTTTTTTTTTTAGACTTTAGACTTCATTGTCCCCAAGGGGAAATTCCTTTCCACAGCACTGTACCCATCACACAACAGTACATACAACAGCACACAGTGACAGCACACAATGACAGACAGCAGTACGCACTCAGGCCTGTTCAGCGAGGTCCGTTGTTCAAGGCTGTGGGGATCAGGCTTTTCCCAAAGTGACAGTACAGTCATTTCAAGGGACGACGGATGAGAGATTTTTACCATACACAGTAATTAAAGGACATTTTATCACGAACAGTCGTACAAACACCTTGTGCTGTTGTCTGTACAACTTTAGCTCGAAGGTATAGTTCACTTTCTGGGTTTCTTAAAATATTATCTCACTTTTGCAATGAAACACATTAACAGCTGTTTCTGATGACCTGCCAAGTTTACAATGGCTTGCGTAGAGCATCGGTGAATCTGTGGTCGAAAGAAAAAATAAATAAAATGCACAGTAGGTTGTGCAGTGATGTTACGTTTCCAGAGGCTGTACAAATTTACTGGTTAATTTCATAGTGTTAAATCACAATTATAAACATAAATATTATTTCCTTGAGAGCAGCAAGTTGCATGTGCCATAGAAAATATTTTTAACTGAATAATAATAATAATAATAATAATAATAAATAATAATAATAATAATAATAATAATAATAATAATAATAACAACATTTTTTGTAGGTTAGACATGAACTGACAAACAAACAAAAATATTAAAAACTGAATTATCTCTTTCCTGTTCAACATGGCAGTGTTTTCATGTTTGTATAGCCTAGTTTAGCATGTGAACTGAGTCTGCATTGCTTGCATGTGTTGTTCTCTGTATATAAACCTTCCAGCTCGGGGCTAAATGCTCCCAATCCAGGGACTTACTGCACTTCCATTTGTGTTTGCACTCTTAAGTCGCTCTGGATAAGAGCTTCGACAAAATGGCAGTAAAGTACAGTCGATATTATCAGCTCGACTGATGGTCATTTTCCCAAACGAAACGAAAGGCATTGCAGTTTCACGATAATCCTCAGATGCCTCAAATGCTCAAAGTATACTGTACCGTTTCTTTTTTTTTTTTCAATTGTTGCTGCTTTATATCAAGATTTTCCGCATAGAGAAGCTGCCACTGATAATGCCCCGGCTCGCAGTGATATCCCCTCGCCCTGCGAGCTGGCCGTGTCCCTAAGCCCCCAGAAACCTCCTGTTCTATATCAGTCAGGAGCTGATTGAAGTGGTTTGGCGCACAGCTGTTGGACGGCCTTCAGGGGATCTGTGTTTGTGCAAACCTGACCCCTCAGAAGAGGGGAAAAACAAAAGGTCAGAGTTGAGAGTAAAGGCGTCTCCGAGCGTCCCCTGGATACTCCTGCAGGCCCCCCCCCCCCTCCCGTAACTCCTGAAAGCCCCCCCCCCCCCCCCCCCCTCCCTGCACATCCCCCCCAAACAGCTGCAGCTTGTCTGGGCCAAGTTCGTCAGTTAGGACCAAGTCCATCATCCAGGGTCAATTTTGTCAGTCAGAGTCAACTCTGTCAGTTAGAGTCAACTCTGTCAGTTAAAGTCAACTCTGCCAGTCAGAATCAACTCTGTCAGTTAGAGTCAACTCTGTCAGTCAGAATCAACTCTGTCAGTTAGGGTCAACTCTGTTAGTCAGAATCAACTCTGTCAGTTAAAGTCAACTCTGTTAGTCAGAGTCAACTTTGTTATTCAGGGTCAACTCTGCCAATCAGAGCCAACGTCATCCAGGGTCAACTCTGTTATTCAGGGTCAACTCTGCCAATCAGAGCCAACGCCAACGTCATCCAGGGTCAAGCTGTGTCAGTCTGGACCTCTTGTGCTGTCCAGTGGCCCTGTCATGTTTTGATTTACCTCCTTTTTTTCCATTTTTATTTTTAGACATTTTTAGACACCATATTCACACTTTTCCACAGCATCTCTGTACACACTCAGAAATAAAGGTACAGTGAAGATACTTTTTTTTTTTTTGCGGAATAAATTTCCCAAATGTACACTGACAGTACAGTAATGATCTATTTGATTCATGATTCAAGATGCAATAGTTTATTACCATATCAATTCAGCTGAGAGGAATTTACTATAGTGGAACTCATTAAAAACACACACATACATCACAGGTAAACACATCAAGTTGATTTATAGAACACTGCAGCTTCTTGAATAAATACTGCGGCTTGTTTAATACACACTATGTAGAATTTTCTTGCAACTACATTCTCTTTCCAAGTTTTCAGACTTGCATAACTGCCTGAAACCTGGAAGAAATATCATTTGCATTTTTAAGTTAATTTCATGCCTTGAATAACAAAAAACATATTGCAGTGAAAATATTTGCAAAAGCACTGTTTATTACATTTTTATTGAATGTCTCTTGCCATGTATGTTTCAGCAGAGTAGAATATATGGCTCTTGAGATTAAGACCAGAGACTCATGTCCCCTCACAGGAGACAAAAATGAACTACTGGGGCTTAGGAGGACATGCACCTAAAATTCATCACATGACAATTGGATCACCTTTGTGGTGAGGTCATTACCTTTACTTGTCCCCTTGGCTTTGCACAAAAAAAAAAAAACCTGAGCTTTACCACGGTGCACCTCTGCAGGCGCTGCTCAGGTGTCTGATATGGGGACAGCACGTGGGTGCTTCTAGAACATGCATCTCCCTGTTTCTAGAACATGCTTCCACAACATGCATCGCCCTGTTTCTAGAACATGCTTCTAGAGCATGCATCGCCATGTTTCTAGAATGTGCTTCTAGAACATGCATCGCCCTGTTTCTAGAACATTGCTTCTAGAACATGCATCGCCCTGATTCTAGAACATGCTTCCAGAACATGCATCGCCCTGTTTCTAGAACAAGCTTCCAGAACATGCATCTCCCTGTTTCTAGAACATGCTTCCACAAGATGCATCGCCCTGTTTCTAGAACATGCTTCCACAACATGCATCGCCCTGTTTCTAGAACATGCTTCTAGAGCATGCATCGCCATGTTTCTAGAACGTGCTTCTAGAACATGCATCGCCCTGTTTCTAGAACATTGCTTCTAGAACATGCATCACCCTGATTCTAGAACATGCTTCCAGAACATGCATCGCCCTGTTTCTAGAACATGCTTCCAGAACATGCATCGTCCATGTTTCTAGAACGTGCTTCCAGAACATGCATTCGTTTGCCACCCTGTCACTTCCCGCTCATATCGAATGTTGGTTTTAGGGTTTAATTGAGGCACGTCGAACCTCCGGTAAGTAAAACGATCCTTTTTCCACGGAGGGTCTCAGAGATGCGTCGCATGTGTGTGCGGGGGTGTGTTGGCTGGCCCATCCTTTTTTCCACCGGCGGGATATCTTCCATTCGCGGATTTTGGGTCACAACCCTCGCTGGACTTCCCGCTAAGGCCTCCTCCTCCTCCCTCTCCCGCGAATGCTTTTTTCCCCCTTGGCTCAGAGCCAGCGCAGGCACCCACGCCGTTGGCGCACGGGACGAAGAACAAGCCTGGCACCGGAGGGACAGGCTCTCTCTCTCTCTCTCTCTCTCTCTCTCTCTCTCTCTGCGGGCAGGCAGGCGGGCGGGCGAGGCGTGGCTGTGAGTCACAGCAGCTGTCGCTCCCCTCCAAAGGCGTGAGTCACGGGGTATCAGTGAGGGCAAGGGTGGCACACAGCAGCACTGGCGCATGCTGGCACACGCTGGCACACGCTGGCACTGGCTGATCTCTGCGTATCGGCGAATTCAGCTTAACGTAAACCAGCTGAGAAAGTCCCCTTAACAACAGCAGATGGTTTCATTTTTTATTTTATTTCATCGTAAACTGTCAATATAAAATGCCGAAATATTCCAAACAAGACAGTTCACTTATTTGTGGAGCGCAATGTTTTTCTCTAGCCACAGAAACAAAAAGCAGGGAAGCTGCTTTGCTTCACGTAGCAACTGCACGCTCACTAAAATGGACTTTGAAATGTGATCTTTTCCTACGTTTACCTCTTGGTGCCAAGGAAAGGCAAAGCACCGTTGAAAAAGGCGGTGGAATATCTCTTACTGGCCTGGATTATTTCCAGGGATCTGTTGGAGACTAGGGAGTGACAGTGATGGTTTCAGTGCTGATTCATGTTATTAAACTCAAGCATAATCACACAGGTGTGCTATGCAATAAAGGCCTCTGCATGCTATATATCTCAGGAGAAAAATATACATTACATTTTATATTTGCATTTTAGGCATTTAGCTGAAGGAAAGGCAGAGATTCATGTATCACCAATATTCAAAGCACCTGTAGCAATTAACAAGCAGCACAATTGACTGGCATTTGGTAATTCTTTGCCACTACAATTAACATTTGGCAGGGAAGGTAGAGGGTTTTTTTAGGTAGGGAAATATAAGATAGATTGGAGAAGATGTAATTCTTCCTTCCTACAACGCTTCACCTGATACGTATGTAAATACACTCAGATTAAACTGACAGTCTGCACTTTAACCTCCACCCTCATTACTTCATTTCAAATCCAACGTGCTGGAGCACAGAGCCAAAACAGGAACAGCAAAAAAAGAAAGAAAAGAAATTGCATCACCGTCCAAATGCTAACGGTGACTGCGCTATACATGTGCTTATTAAGTTATTAACGGATGATGGTTTTCCAGGTTCTGACTTTGTTCCTCTGCTTTGTTTCTCACAGCACAAAGGGAATCAGAAGCAAGCGAGGCCTGCGGCAGTAGTCAGATCGGCTACGCCGGCATTAAAAAACCGGCGGAGAAGACGCCTCGACCAGCCGTACCCTGATCTCCCTGCCAGACCGCCGGAGCAGAACCCTGGGAAAATGGGGCTGAAATCGTCCGCGCGCCAAACGCAGCATGTTTCATAACGTCGCACTCTCATCACCACGTTCTGAAGTTTCCTTGTTACTTACGATCGAAATTAGGCAGGAAATACTTTCAAGACGCACCGAACACCACGATGTAACTGCATCTTTTATTTATTGCTATTGTTTTAATTTTATGTTATAACGGTTGATACAAAAAAAAAATGTGTAAAAAGAATGCTACGTTACATCATACTTTTGTGCTTCAATTAAACGCTGTTCCTCTCAAGCGTGCATGTCGAGAGATGAGTTTTGCGTTACAAAAAAAAAAAAAAAAACGCATCATAGAAGTCATCACAGAAAACATAAGCTTGCAGACCATATACTACCAAGACCCACCAGTGACAATGCCAAACGTACAACCAGAAAAATCCACCACTGCAGATTTTACTTGCATTTTGATGCAGTGCAAAGCAAGACAAGCATTGGCAACTTTAAGGTGCCATTTATAGGTAGGCTACGGTAAACAGGTAGGCTATGCTTATTCTTCTGAGACCTGGCGGAAAATAACTGTTTAATTATTTGGATTGTTTTCTTGACGTAATACTAGGATGTGTCTTAGATGACAAACATAAATAAATATTTTCGTGGCAGTGAAAATATTTTTAAAAGTATTACTTATGTAAAATATATTTTCTTGATTAAGACTGGAGATCCCCCTTGTGTGTAAATGGACTGGACTGCATTTTATATAGCGCTTTTATCCAAAGCGCTTTACAATTGATGCCTCTCATTCGCCAGAGCAGTTAGAGGTTAGGGTTAGGTGTCTGCTCAGATTAAGACATGCCCAGGGCGGGGTTTGAACCAGCAACCCTCCGACTGCCAGACAATCGGTCTTACCTCCTGAGCTATATCGCCCTGTGTGTGTGTGTGTGTGTGTGTGTGTGTGTGTGTGTGTGTGTGTGTGTGTGTGTGTGTGTGTGTGTGTGTGTGTGTGTGTGTGTGTGTGTGTGTGTGTGTGTGTGTGTGTGTGTGTGTGTGTGTGTGTGTGTGTGTGTGTGTGTGTGTGTGTGTGTGTGTGTGTGTGTGTGTGTGTGTGTGTGTGTGTGTGTGTGTGTGTGTGTGTGCGCGCGCGTGTGTGTGTGTTACAGCGCAATCATTTATAATGATACTCTTTCGAAGGAGGCTGTCCTGAACCAGGAATGAGGAATTTGACGGATAACTGTTGCTTGGTTTATTAGGCACTACTGGCAGCGTTTCTTCAGTCAGGATATCAGAGCATATTTTTTTTAAATCTCATAATCAGTCGCCATTATTCAGAGCCATCCTGATCGTTTTTAATCAGGCGTAACGTGCACAGCCTTGTGCGACACTAAGATGAGATAATTTATATGGTGGCCCAATCAAGGCGCCACACCAGAGTGCCAAAAAATACCCGCATTTTACCACGTCAACCCAAAATCTAAAAATACTGCCAATAATGCTGTCACACCCTAACGGTCACTAGAAAATGGCGGATGGGGTGGGGATCTGGCAACCTTGAATCTTTTCAGTAGCGGCTTTGTCCGACTTGCAGAACTTTTTTGCACACATTGGGCCTCATCCACAAAACTTCTCTTAAACGAATCTTACTTTTGTTTTTTTTTAAATGTTCCTGTGAAAAACCAATACGCGATTAATGACTCATGTGCAAACCTTTTGTTTTTGCGTATATCCCAGGTGTACGTGATGATAAAAGCTGACTGTAAATTTTATGTGGTGCAATACCGTTCATGTTAGTAGCATATGGACACAGCCATGAAAACAAGTAAAGATAAATTTTAAAAGCATGAATGCAGAAACGTTCTTTGAAACGTTCTTACACATAGTTTACGATCAAATGTGATTGTATGCATGTTTCGTGACTGAGGACCATTGATTGTGCGTCTCCTTTGTGTGGGACCCCAAAAGCAACTATTTCTGCAGCACCTTTCATCAGTGCCATTATAACAACACCTTCAAGGTCTTATATAGCCTTAGTGAGATTGGATTCAGGTGAGTCCATTTAATTGGTTAATTATAGGAAACTGGCAAAGAGCAATCTCAATGAATCCACACACCTGCGGTAGGAATTTCAAAACACTTCCTGGCTGAGTGCAACGTGCCGTCTGTCTTGTAATTTTGATTATCTTAGAGATAAAAATCTTTAAAATCATTTAAACCATGGTTTAAAGTTGAACGTTTGAATTTTCAAAAGTAAACAAAGATTGCGATCGTAAAAGAATCTGTCTGTCAGTAGGTGTTTCCCTTTTGTGTTGACTTAATTGTATAGGAACAGGTAACAACTTGAAAATTGCGCAACTTTACTCACCAGACAACTTACTCTGAAACATCTTTCAAAAATATCTTGAGCTAGGCTTGTTAAAGTCTATGAGATAATGTAGAAATTAACTAAATGTTTTGCACCCAACCCACAGATGACTGCTCGCAATTAGTTTGAAAGGACATCAATGTAACTTCACATCACTGTCATTTCACTGTAACAATGAAACAAAGAATAAAGGTGCAGTATGTACGTTTTTTTAAACTCTTTTGTTCATATTTAGTTAAATTTCCTTCACGTTTTGACAGATATCCATAAATTATAAGCTCTAAGAAAAAAACTGGTCTCTCTGACTGCCCCAGGCTCTGAAATCAGACACTTTAAATTTTGACTGACATTTTGCTCGTAGCTTTGTCTGGGTCCTCATACTAGCAGAAACGCCAGCGTCCGGATTTATTGACTGTCATTAACCCATTGCTGCAAATAAAAACTATAGCTGTGTTCATTATTTACCTTCATTATGATGACTGGCGTTTCTGGCTTTTCTGCTTCTGTGTTTTATTTTTTACTTGTGAATGAGGCATGATGTGCTACACTATCCCTAATATACTCTCCCTACTATACTTGTCAAAACTCTTGATAGTAATGTTACTCAGACGACAGGCAGCGCATGTGCACATATTTGGAGGGCAGGGTTTTTGATGGAGTGCTAAGAAGAGTGGGTGTAACCTTTTTTTCCCAGAATCTAGCTCTCTCTTACTCATTTCTTCAAACTTAGAAACTGTAAGTTTGGGTTCACTTCATAATGAATAATAATATGTTTTATTTATATAGCGCCTTTTTTCAGACCCAAGGTTGCTTTATATGAACAAAAAAAAAAAAAAAAACAAGTAAAATGCATAGATATACAGAGAATTAAAAACATAAAACCAAGAATATAACAATATAAAAACTGATAAAATAAGCTACATGTACAGATGCTAAGATATCATGGAATGCATTTTCATTCAGGGCATTTGAATGACTGGATTCGAACCTGCAACCTGCCTGCCCATGCTGCACTGCCACCTTCATTTACCTTACAACGGGACCTTAACGCTGCTGTTCATCCATGTAAAGCTTTGTTCTGAACACCACATGAAGATGACAATGATCTTACTTTCATAAGGTGGTTCTCTCATTCAATAACACTTTCAGTAGCAGCTCCAAATCACAGCAGCCTAACTGGACCGAAACTGTAGACGTCTCCAGCCCGTCTCAGAGAAGAGATTTTGCGTGCACATGACCGTACAGGTCGCACGGAGGGGTTCAGCGGGGGGGGGGGGGGGGGGGGGGGGGGGCGTTATAAAGGCCTTAAGCGGCCCTGGGGGACCACACGCATGGAAATGACTGGGCGAGGCCTTCTAGCAACGGAGGGAGGCAGCGCTGGGTGTTCTCGCTCGTTGCGGCGAAGGGACGGCGCAGGAGCAGAGCTCTGGGCCAGATCCCGGGGCTTTTCAGCACAAACGGTGGGAATCCGTCAGGAGGGATGATTTAAACGCCGACCGCGCCCTCCCTCGTTGGCGAGGCCACCTCCGCGCCACGGGGCGGTTCCAGTCGCCTCTTGGCTCAGGAAAGATCGACGGGACGGCCGCCAGGTCGAATACCCCTGGGTGGCTTCGAGCCCGGGTGCGATAGTGCACGATCAGTGGAACTGGGTTTCCTACTAAAACCTGGAAATTCGTTTGTGTCCCCTGTAGGGGACGTGGGTCTTGATCTCAAGAACAACGTATTAGAGACTATGCTGAAACCTACACTGCAAGGGGCATTCAATAAAATTAATATATGTACTGTAATATTTTTGAAAATATTTTGCACTACATGTTTTTGTCTGTTTTTGTCATCCAAGACACTTGTATTGTGCCAAATATATTTTAATACTTTAAATGTTTTTTTGTTTTTTTTCCCAGCTCTGAAGAGGTTATGAGTGTGACAAAAGAACACCTATTTGTATGGGAGGGGGGTAAAAACAGAATGGGAATTTTGGAAGTGGTAAGTTGTGGTATAAATGCACCTTAAAATGATAGCGTGTAAGAATGCCATGAAAAATCATGACAGTTGAAAAAAAAATGTACTATGGTAACCTATTACCATGTGCTAGAGGATCATGGGAAAACTGAAAAAGGCTGAGCCAATGGCCACATCAGAGCCAAGAGATTTATTAAAATTGTCACAACAAACTGAGATGGAAATGTATGCTAATGGAAATACCTGGAACATGCATGTGATCTGTGCTATTTCAGAGCCAGTTTAGTATTCAAATGCTAGGCTATGATCTTCTGGTGTGCGCCTCTGACTGTGAGAAATGTGTTTGGTTTCACAGTGCTGGTTGTTGCCATGGGAATGCTTTTGCATACTTTCCATTTTGAAGTATAGTTCCCACAATTCCTGTTACTGTTTTTTTTTTTTTGTTGTTGAAAAAAATGAAGACACCAAAAAAAAGTCTGCCTGTTTTGTACATGATGTTTTGAATGTCTGGATCACAATAATCACTTCCACAGCCACACACCTTCCTGATATTAGTTCATTCTGTCAAATTTTCTTTTTCCATTTTAATTAATTACTGCAAAAAGTGAGCAAAACCATTAATATGTTTTTAAAAGAAAATTAAAATATAAATATATAAATTTAAAAATTATATTTTAATGACTTAAAATATCATAAATATTAACAGTAACACATATGCTTTGGGGGAAAAGAGTGAAAAATATAGTATCATATTTTATAGTATAGTATATAGTACATATATCAGTATTGCCTAGTATGATATTACATATTTATTTATTTGTTTTTGCATTTGGCAGACGCTCTTCTCAAGATCGATTTAAACAGACTACTGTTTTGAAAGCAGCCTATTTATAGAACTTGGATATCTTCACTGACTGGTCTTGCAACTCTTCATTGCAATTTTTATGTTTGACTCTCAGGTGGGGTACTGCTATTGTACTATTAAGGAAGGTACCTAAGCTGCTTCGGTACAACACCCAGCTGCATAAGTTTATCATGTTTGAATAAAATGCAATCTGTAACAAATAACTTACGTTACGTTTTGAAATTTTTAAACCGCTCAGCCTTCAGTTTTGTTACTTGATAGTTATGGAATCGTCAACGATCCACAACGAGAACCGTGTCCATACTTGTGATATGAGAAGTCTCACACAATAGAGCAGTACATTTGCAATCAACACCAACCCTTTGTGGTCCCATGATGATACTTTGAGGTGTTCGAAAACTATTCAAGTTATTTGTTGACGCATAGTGCGCCCTGTGCATTTGTGAGAGTCTTATGATTGTTAGCAACAAATGTATTCAGACCGTGATTCTAAAATTTTCTGTATTCAAACACTTGTTTTTTTTTTTTTTTTTTGGTGGGACTCTCTCTGAAATCACTGCCATGGTGCAACAGGATAAAACATATTGTTTAAACGATCGAGACATTTAATTTAATTGTCTTTTATTTAATCAATAAAAAAGTCATAAGGTGCTTACATACGAAAATGCATTTATAAAGCAAGAGTGTACAAGTTGGCTAAGGAGGACCAAGAATCAGTTTGTATTGGCTTTGCCAGTTCTGCTTACCAAACCCATAAGGAATGAAAAAAGAAAGAAAAACACATAATGAATTCTTGAGCAAAAGAATACTTAATTAATAATGCATTCATGATCAAAGTCATAAAGCACTGATAATTAATGTTTAATACAAAAGATGATGGGCTTTTCCAAGTCTTCAATCTGCAATCTACATTGAATCATTTGCCATTGGTGGAACTCCTACGATACAGTATTTTTGACAAATTCAGCCCAACAACTGAACAAACAAGCACTATATTCTGTGCATGGGCAAAAAAAACCATTATGCTGAGTATATTCCATTGAACAGGAATTATCTTGCAATTTAAAATAGAAAAATGTGATATAAATTGTAAAATTAAAAAGAGAGAAAATGCACTGGAAAAATTAAAAGCAAAAACAATGTTTGATGAACAATGTCCCAAATCCCTGTAATATGATGTCAAAATGAAAACCAATATTGTACTTGATCTGAGTTCTAAACTGTCTCTGTAAAATGTAATCCATAGAAAGATGTCCAAAGTACTGTTCTGCCTCATGTTTTTAAGCCACAACATATTTGAACACAAAGTCAGATTCGATGGAAATTGCACCCCCCCTCCCCTGCCAAATAACAGTGAAATCACAATGAAAAACAGAGTAGTAAGTTTTGCATATACGGTAAAAAAAAGCCACTCAGCCAGTCTGTCCTTTTCATACTGTCCCATCACATCATTAAAAAAATAAAATAAAATTAGTGCAACAGCCCAACCAGAGCAGCAGACATTAATCCCAACATCAACAGAATATTATTACATGAAATTAAATGAAAGCATGACCTTTTTTTTTTTTTTTTACACATCAACGTGGCAAGCAGCTGGAGGTTCATAAGAGAGCAAGCGTGTGCATGTTTATGCTCTCGGGAATCACTGAAAGGATGTTGCAACAATGAGACAGGCCCATAAATTAAAGACAAAATCTGGCTTTCCAAACTGGAACAAGAAAAAAGGGGGAATATTTCCAGGTCCAAATTTCCACCGATGTGGGAACAGACACTTGCAGTTTCATGGAGAGAGCTTCTAATTGGCTGTGTTAACGGAGGAGAGTGAACTGAGGTGGCACGAAAAAAATCAAAACATACGAAAGAAAGACGTCTTATCATTCCGTTATCATTCAGCAATTTACACTCCAGGACATGGAAGCCACGATCTCTTGCTGTTGAAGAATCACATCACTCACTCAGTTCTTCATTTTGTCGCCTGTAAAACTACCCAGGAGACGCCCACCCACTCTCAGTTCACCCACTCTCCAGGCCTCCCTTATCCCTGACAACCTTAACTTCAGCTCATTCATAAATTTTGAAAAAATCTATCAATTCATTACATGCAAAATCAACGAGGGAAATTAAAAAAACAATTAAAAAAACAGATTGTCGATGAACGAAGTGCCATACCACAGAAAATACATTCATATTTCAACGGCCATTCCTCATAGCCTGTTCCCCTCTCTCAACATGCAAGCTCCCATCTGCAACAGAAGGACAGGGTCATTTGTGAAGAGCACGCCAAACGGGAGCTTCATTCAGACCGTAATTAAAGGTGAACGCACACACAAACTCCCCGTCTTATATGAAAAGCCTTTAGTGCGGCAAAAAGATATCGCAAAAACAGGATTTGTTTAAAAAAAAAAAACACAGTAAAGATTTGAGGGTGAGGAGTTCAGGACTTACCTTTAGGTGTTCTTTCAGACATTTTTTTTCTTTAATTATAACACTTGCACTGACTTGTGGGCAGATGTAGTGATGTCATTCACAAAGGAACTCTTGTTCATTCCTTGCTGTAAGAATAAAGGGGAAATTCCATTATCAGACCTTATCTGACATGGTCGGCACATCCAGCATCCCAATTCTACGGCAACAGTAAAGTGTGGTGTAATGGTTAAGGAAAAGGCCTTGTAACCTTAAGGTCAGGGGTTAGATTCCCGGGCAGGACACTGCTGTTGTACCCCAGGGCAAGGCACTTAACCTGCATTGCTCCATTATATATCCAGCTGTATATACGATACTACTTTTTTTTTTTAAACAGCAAAACCAAGTGTGTGCAAGTCACTCTGAAGCATCTGCTAAACCATGGTAATGCTGTTAAACTGCACACTGCACACCTGGATTTGTGGAGCAGTATTCTCAGGGACATGGGAGAGAGAGAGTATAGTCGATATCCTCAGAAGTGCTAGTCAAGTCTTTACTTTACTTATAAAGCACATCTAAAAGCAACGGACATTGACCAAAGTGCATTACAACTTCAATAAATAAAACCAGACACAAGGGATAACAAAGTATTACACAAAGACAATGCACCCTGATGAAGAGGATCCGAACTGGGTTCAAAGGTCAAGGAAAAAGGATGAGATTTAGAAGTGGCAATAGAGGGGGCGGGGCAAACACAAGGAGCTAAACCATGCCGCAGCTTTGGAGCAGCTAACAGTATGCGCTAACACGTTTCCATGGAAACCAGTTTCGAGTATTCTGATTTTTTTCTTGTCTCTCTATTTTAAGGGCTCTGAAAAGACAGCACTCAGGGACAGACAGGCCTCCGTGGGTAAAAGGCTTGTGAGAAAGTGGCTAAGACGCTTCGCAAGTCAGGGATGACATGCCGACAGTTGCACGGTAAACGAGTTTCACCGCATTCCTGGCCGATTCGGTTTCTCCGGCTCTGCAGCAACCACACACCACAAATGCAACGCGCACCTCGCACAAACAGACGCAGGATTGAATGTTCAGAGGTAAACATTAATAAACACGCTCCAGCCTGATCCCCATGCTTCTGCATATTTCCCAGCTCAGAATGGAATGAACCAAGATGCGTAAAAAACTCTCTGAAGCTCAGCCTGTGACAGAGTACTACAGCTGGCATGATTTTAAATGTTCAAAAAAATCTAAATTAGAATATGCAATATGTTCTTAATGAAGCTCGTGGGAAAGATGCCATGTCTATTTTTGTGTCTTTGTGAATATGATCAACATTAGCACAGCTGTGGAAAGGAGCTCTCTGTTAAAATGGCCGTAAAATGGAGACCTCTCCGTCAGATCTGAGACAGGAAATGCTATCGTTTCTGTTTCTGATGCTGTTTCTAACATAGCCCCTTTCCTTTTTTAATAAAACTGTGATTAACCTAACCACCATGAAAAAAACACATGATTCCAAGCCTACGGAAATGGATGCGCGCTCACACTGCACACCTGTAACCTAACCCTGCTTTCATTCTTGCCAAGTGTATATTTTTTTCTGAGGTGTGGCCCGAGACACCTAACAACACCCTTCTCAGCATGGCTCCAGTCTAATCCCAAAGGATCCATTTTGTTGCCGGAGAGAAGGAAGAGATTAAGATGAAACGTGACGTGGCCCTTTTATGTCCTGAGCTTGAAAAAACAGCCACTGAACGGGTAAACATCCTGAGACGCTTCAACTCGGATTTTAATAACAACACAGCAACCTGCCACCTGCACTTAAAATCTGGAGTTTCATTTTACAGACACCGCAAGTCAATCCGCCCTGTAATTCAAGACCTGCTCTTGTAGCAAAAGTATCGTTTTTCGTTCGGATGTGGGTCAAAACTCAGATTTAGTCCACAAACAAACAATACGTCTTTCATGCCGGTTTGGTTTTGGTTCAGTCGTGTGTTTAGTCTTCACAAGGTCATTCTTTGGTCTGGTTCAAAAATCAATTCCACACACTTTAAGTGCAGAAATGTATGAAAATACTGGAAAGGAAATGTGTACCTTTTTAAGAAATGTGTACCTTTTTATGGAAACCCTGGAAAACACTGGAAAAGAAATGTGTACCTTTTTAAGGAACCCCTGAAAGTTCTTCTCCGCCCAGAGACCATACAGAAGAAGAGCCGAAGCTTTGCTCGATTTCGGGAAGTAGCTAAACGGAGAACGATTACATTAATGACCCCATTCAATTACAGCTATTACAGCACCACAGAGAGGCAGCATATTACACAGACATGTACACATGCACAAACACACAGACACACACACAAATTCACTCTGTCATCTTAAAATACCACAAGAGAATCAACATACACACTCTGAAAAGTTCTTGCTGTAAGGTCAAAAAGTCACATAGAGGAAATACAAAATGAAAAGCTCATGCATGCACTTGTATGCTCTAAAGACTGAATAATTCATTATTTCATTTTATTTAACCATTTGAGGGCTAACACTTCAACTCATAGGCCTTCATCAGAGGTTTGTAAAAGGTAACAGACACATGGTCAAATGGAATTGTCACTTATAAAATAAGAGCAAAAGTAAATGCATGTGGTGTCTAAAAATAATTTTTTAAAAAGGACTTAAAATGTTTCCATGTAATCAGTGCAAGCCTATATTACACGTATTGCAATATCTTGTCAAACCAGTATGGATTTCATATTGTCTAGCCATCAAGCAACTATATGAGAATAACTTTGCTGGAATTTGCGGAAAAGGTGCAGCAGTAGCGTCACGGGTGATTTTTAAAGGTGGACCCCGTGGGCCGGACCGCCCGACCCCGGCCCCGCGGGTCTCACCTGTTTCTGCTGAGGTCGTTAAGCGAGTTGATGAAGGTGTTGTTCAGCTGTCTCTTCCCCGTCTCGGGGTCCGCCACCAGGAGGCTGCCCACGGCCTGGCAGGCCGTCGCCAAGGTTTCGTCGGAGTCCGTCCCGTTCTGAGTCGCCGAGCCGAGGATGCTGACCAGCTGCGGGAGGGTCTGCCGGGCTAACCCCCCAAAAATACAACGACAAACAAACAAACTGAGCCTTTTCCTCTATGGGAAATAAATCCGAAACACAGTCAGTCACGCGCGCGCACACACACACACACATACGCACACACACACCCACGCCCAGGCACACACGCACCCATACACACACACACACACACACATAGCTAGGAGGTAAGAGCGGTTGTCTGGCAGTCGGAGGGTTGCCGGTTCGATCCCCGCCCTGGGCGTGTGTCGAAGTGTCCCTGAGCAAGACACCTAACCCCTAGATGCTCTGGTGAATAAGAGGCATCAATTGTAAAGCGCATTGGATAAAAGCGCTATATAAATGCAGTCCATTTACCATCCATTTACACACATACACCCACACACACTCCCACACACACACACACACATCACACATCCACACACACACTCCCACCCGCACACACATCCACACACACACACACACACACGCACACACACACACACACACACACACACACACACACACACACACCACACACACACACACACACACCTCCCACCCGCACACACATCCACACACACACACACACACTCCCACACTCCCACACACACACACACACGCACCCATGGGTCTCTGGAGCCGCGGGTTCCTGGACAGGTTCCCCACCAGCGCCACGGCCGTCCTCTGGATGCCGGGGTTGGAGGACTGGAGGAGCGGGGCGATGTGCTGCAGGCCGTTCAGCTTCTGCACAATGGCCTGGCTCATCACGCTGGACACCTGTGACATCAGAGGTGAGGTCAGAGGCTGGAAACAGCCAATCAGAGAACTAATAAGAGACAGGGGAAACAGCCAATCAGAGAACTTATAAGAGACATGGGAAACAGCCAATCAGAGAACTTATGAGAGACATGGGAAATAACTGATTGCTGCAAGCTTACAAGAGACATGGGAAATAGCCAATCACGGTGAGCTTTTCAAGAGACATGGGAAATAACCAATCACAGCGAGCTTTCAAATGACATGGGAAATACCCAATCAGAGAACTTACAAGAGACATGGACAATAACTGATCGCCGTGAGCTTAAAGAGAAATGGGAAATAGCCTATCATGGCAAACTTACAAGAGACATGGGAAATAGCCTATCGTGGCAAGCTTATAAGAGACATGGGAAATAGCCTATCATGGCAAGCTTACAAGAGACATGGGAAATAGCCTATGGGAAAGAGACATGGGAAATAGCCTATCATGACAAGCTTACAAGAGACATGGGAAATAGCCTATCATGACAAGCTTACAAGAGACATGGGAAATAGCCTATCATGACAAGCTTACAAGAGACATGGGAAATAGCCTATCATGGTGAGCTTACAGCAGACATGGGAAATAGTAAAGTTCTTTGACAAAAAAATTAATAAGACTATTAATAAAAAAATATCGTTAAATTGCCCATTATCTTCACGGCCGTGGTGTGGTGGTGCAGGGCGGGGAGGGAGGCGGGGCTTGCTTGCTTGCTTACTATGCCCTTATTGGCCGTGAGGTTCTGCAGCGTCCCCACGCAGGCCTCCTTGGTGGCCTCACTCTGGCTGTCACTCAGGAGAGACAGGTAGGCCTGCATGGCCTTGGAGTGGAAGAGCCAGCCCGCCCCTTTCGGGTTGCTGTCCTCGATCGTCGGGTAGTCAAAGGTGGTCTGCAACGGGACATGAGAAAATCATTACATTACATTACATTACAGGCATTTAGCAGACGCTCTTATCCAGAGCGACGTACAACAAGTGCATTAGTTCAAGGTGCAGAGGTGCAAAAGAAACACACTAGAGTGAAGTAAAGATCGTAGTGCCAGAAGTGACCACATAGATCAGGACTCCAACCCTGTAGAGTAACCTGTTCAGCAAACAAACAACAATCCTGCCAAGTACAAACTAGCACTGAAATCACATTTTCCTAATCAGAACTGAATCAAATCAAATCAAAAACAACGACCGAAACGGACCCAAGCGGAAGCATCGCCGTGTTGCCGCAGTAGCTGGGATTCATGTGTAAACACACCACCGTTAAAGGGCTGCTCTCTGAAAAGCGACCATCAGCGCCGTTACCTACAGGTAAAGGCAACAGTATTGGGACGGAGACACAATTTTTTGTTGTTTTGGCTCTGGACTTCAGCACATTGAAGTTGAAGTAGAACAATGAACATGAGGTTAAAGCACAGAATGTCAGCATTAATTTTTTGCGTTTTTACGTCCACATTGGGTGATCCGTGCAGGAATTACAGCCCTCGCTATACATAGTCAGAAATACAGTCACCATTTTGAATACTTAGTTGCAAATCCTTTGCATTTGAGGACTGCCTGAAGCCTGTGACCCATGGACAACAGACACTGGGTATTTTTCCCTGGTGATGCTCTGCCAGGCCTGTACTGCAGCCATTGTCAGATCATGCTTGTTTCTGGGGCATTTTGCCTTCAGCCTTGGCTTCAACACATGTGCATGTTCAATCGGGTTCAGGACGAGTGATTGACTTGGCCAGTCAAGAACATTCCATTTTTTTTGGCTCTGAAGAACTCCTTGCTTACTTTAGCAGTGTGCTCGGGGTCGTTGTCCTGCTGCAAGGTGAAGCACCATCCACTGAGTTTTGGGGCATTTGGTTGGATCAGAGCAGATAAGCAGATGTTGTTTCTGTACCCTTCAGAATTCATCCTGCTGCGTTCACATCATCAATTAAGACCGGTGTGCCAGTTCCAGTGGCGGCCACACATGCCCAAGCCATAACACTACCTCCACCATGTTTCACTGATGAGGTGGCGATCTTTGGATCATGAGCAGTTCCATTCTTTCTCCACACTTTCCTCTTTCCAGGGCTTTGCTGCAGTTTAATAGTCTTCTCATCTGTCCACAAGGCTTTTCTAATGTACTTTTTTAGCTAACACTAAGCCGACCGCTGTGTATTTGGGGCTTTCCAGTGGTTTGCATATTGCAGTGAACCCACTGAGATTACGCTGATGTGGTCTTCTCTTTGTGATAGTCCTTTACACGTCTATGCCCACGTCCTGCTGAGCGTTGTTCATCTGTTGAAAAGTGGTTTTCCTCACAACTGAAAGTAGTCTTTGGCCAACCACTACAGAGGCCCGTTGTTTGCTATTGCTTAGCTCACAAGTGCATTATTCCTTTATAACAAAGTATGAAACAGTTGCTTTTGATACACCCAAAGTTGTGGCTGTGTCCCTGATAAATTTATTCTGAATTTTCATTCCGCATGGATGGGGATGTAACTCCTGCATGGATAACCTGATATGGATGCAATTACCCTCAAAGCCTCAATTACCCTTAAAGCTGGCAGTCTGCACTTTCACCACAAATTCAATGTTGTTATTTCAAATTCAATGTGCTGGAGTGCAGAGCCTCAACAACAAAAATTGTGCCATGGTCCCAATACTTTTACTGAATATGCACTTTATTTGGTGGCAGCAAGGTATCATGGTTAAGAAAATGGGATTATAAATTTGTAGTTGCAGGTTTGATTTTAAAGTGCTGCGAATGTACCCTTAAGCAAAGCACCAAACCTGAATTTCTTCAGTAAATATCCAGCAGTATCATGGTACTGTATGTAAAGAATGTGAGCTCTGCACAACACTGCTGGCTAAATGCTGAAATGTGAGGAATGGTTGCTAGCCCAGCCTAGCAATTTGACGCCTGGATGCGTTCGGGGCTGCATGAAATTGCTATGCAAAGCTAGCTAACCATTCCGTACATTTCGGTAATGTACAAAATGTACGGAATGGTTGTTAGCCTAGCCTAGCCTAGCCTAGCCTAGCCTAGCAAATCGATTCGTGAATGTGTTTTTTTGGGGGCCTGGCCTTCTATGTGGTGTGAGGCCACCCTTTTGGAGAGTTCACCTCCTGCGGAATCTTGCTGCTCTGCTGACTGAAGCAGCCAATGGGGGAGGTGGCGGCCTGCTGGGCGGAGGCTCTGCTGGGCGCGCCCGCCAGGGCGGTAATCTTGCTGAAGTGGCTGGGCACCTCGGTCTCCAGCTGGTAGGTGAGGTTGTGCAGGACACACACGCAGTTCTCCACCGACTGGGAGAGGGAAAAACAGGGGGGGGGGGGTCATTCAAAAATGGGGGGTAACAGAGAGAAGTTTAAGACCCTGCAGACACAATCCTTCAAGGTAAAAAATTTGTTTGGTTCTCAGAATATTAGAAGATGAATATCAAATTTGAAGAGTCTGACAGACAAACAAATTGAAAATTTCCTTTTTTTACATTTTACATTACATTGATTTGGCAGACGCTTTTATCCAAAGCGACGTACAAAAAGTGCTTTTTAGCAGACCGAGAACAGGTTACATCCCTGCGGACACAATCGTTGACGGTAAAAAAAAAAATTTTTTTTTTAAGTTACAAAATTCTGGCTGCCATCTTCATTGGAAGATGAATGTAAAATTGGAAGGGTGTCTGACTGGAGAGCAGCTCTCTTGTCCAGTGCAGGGCCGAGGCTCATCGGACCCCCTACCTTGTCGTCAGGACGATCGGCAGCCACACAGTCCTGGACATAACCGACCAGCGAGTCGATCAGCCCACGGGAGTTCCGAATCGCCTTCCGGTTCCCCTTCTTTCCACAGCACAGGTTACTGCGGAGGACAGGAAAACAAGAACAGCCAGACTGCTTAGCTTCCATCGTTACCAGAGTAAAAACAAGGACAGCCAGCATGCTTAGCTTCCATCCTTGCCATAGTAAAAACAAGAACAGCCAGCTTGCTTAGCTTCCATCGTTACCAGAGTAAAAACAAGGACAGCCGGATTGCTTAGCATCCATCGTTACCAGAGTAAAAACAAGGACTGCCAGCTTGCTTAGCTTCCATCCTTGCCATAGTAAAAACAAGGAGAGCCAGCTTGCTTAGCTTCCATCGTTACCAGAGTAAAAACAAGGACAGCCAGCATGCTTAGCTTCCATCCTTGCCATAGTAAAAACAAGGAGAGCCAGCTTGCTTAGCTTCCATCCTTGCCATAGTAAAAACAAGGAGAGCCAGCTTGTTTAGCTTCCATCGTTACCACAGTAAAAACAAGGACAGCCAGCATGCTTAGCTTCCATCCTTGCCATAGTAAAAACAAGGACAGCCAGCATGCTTAGCTTCCATCCTTGCCATAGTAAAAACAAGGAGAGCCAGCTTGCTTAGCTTCCATCGTTACCACAGAGAGAGCCAGCTTGCTTAGCCAGCTTGCTTAGCTTCCATCCATCAAGGAGAGCCAGCTTGCTTAGCTTCCATCGTTACCACAGTAAAAAAACAAGCCATAGTAAAAACAAGGAGAGCCAGCTTGCTTAGCTTCCATCGTTACCACAGTAAAAACAAGGACAGCCAGCTTGCTCAAATTCTGATAAATGAGTTCTGAATAAGTGTTAGGTAGGGTAGGGAGTAGTAGGGTTAGGGAGCTGGGCTTGCAACTCTCAGGTTGCAGGTTCAGTTCCGAGGTGGGGCACAGCCGTTGTACCCTTGAGCAAGGAGCTTAACTTGAAGTGCTTCTGCAGAACACCCAGGAGTATAAATCCATTGTTTTTTTTTTGTTTTTAAAAAGTAAGTTGTTTTGGGGAAGAGCTTCTACTAATTGCCAAAATGTAAATAGTGGAAACTTGGAAAGGGAATGTACTGCTTCATTAAAATGCTTTTCAAATGCCACATAAATAAACACCTGAGCCTCACTAAATGCCAGAAATTAAACTGTAAAGGTCTGTGGTTTCTAGTAGGTACATGTAGAGAAAAACAGGTAAGAGCACAGCTGTGCAAATGAATAAAAGCCTAGTTTTTTATGAGTTGACTTGTATAAGATGGCACTGGTTCATTCCCATTTGAAAGGGTAAATTCTTCAATGCAGCTCTGTGGGTGGTACTAAGAACCACATGTGCCAATCGTTATGAATCATCAGAGACTCATTCATTTGCACAGTCCACTGAAATGAGTTTGTTTTCAGGGTTTACTTCATGAAATCAATGCAAGACATGCATGGGGAATTTCCCCAGTAAAGACAGAATATTACAGCTGATAACATGAACCTGCCCAGCACTCTCTTTCTCAGGTTTCCTGGAGTTTAACAAATGGGGGGGAAAAAAAAAAAAAAAACATTTGTATGTTGAACGGTGTCGAACATCTTTTCATTACCGAGTTAGCATAATGCTAGCCTTAGCATAGCATCTTAGCATGACACGTTTGAGCACGGCGCTCAAGACAGAAGCCAAGCGAGCGCATGAACTCGGCTCGCGCCGAACGCCGGTCGGTGCGCTGTGTGTAAGGAGCGGTTTTGGACGGCGGTTTGGCCGGCTGTGCGGCGGCTCACCGCAGACAGCCGGTGGCGTTGTAGAAGACATCCGGGTCCATGTTATTGTTGGGGCTCTGCTCTCCAGAGCCAGTGAACGGCACCAGGACACTTTCGGTCAGCACGGGCAGGGCGGTCTTGATCAACTCCGGCTTCAGGTTCTCAGCCGAGGACAGGTTCCACAGGAGGCCTGAAGGAGGGAGGGAGATAGAGCGAGATAGAGAGAGAGAGAGGGAGAGGGAGAGAGAGAAACCATGTTGGTGACAATTCTGCACAAGTAACTAAACTTAGTCAATGTCAATGTTTGGCAAGATAACCCTTTAAGGTGAGAGATCACAGATACGTGATTAGAATGTTCTTAACGGAGCATTCTAATGCTGATGTAACAATGACTTCTGGTAACTGAAAGCAATGGAGTTCTAGAACACTGTCTTTTAATTAAAAAAAAAAATTAAAAAACGTTCCACAAAACCTATTATTCAAAGGGTTCATTTAGATGACAGGTGAAATCACCAAGCTATGTTCATGGAAAAAAAGAACAATAAATAGTAACAGGAAAAAAAGAGATTTAACACAACAAAGAGAAAAAGTTAAAGAATAACTGATTCCAGGTCGAGCCTATGATTGTATACCTTGTAACCAAGGTAACAAAGACAGCATCTCTTTTGCACTGAGCGTTCTGTGCGCATTTGCTGTGAGTCTTGCTGGAATCACTTGCTTGTGACGTTTCATTAACAGAAGAACCAGGTGGGTGTAGTTTTGACGCTGATCCCAACAGACAAGGCTTCTGTAAATACTGAGCTCACTTGACATTTCTGGGCCTTGGAGCGTGCTGTCACGGCAATACATTCCTATCTGAATGACAGCAATCTGCTAATCTTGGTGAGAAAACTTCACGAGCCCTCGGCAAGCCCAAGTTAATCATCTAGGCACATGCTTATCATAGTGTAGACTGGATGCCATGCCACTGCAGCTCTCTGTTGTTATTTTGTTTCAGAGCTAATATAAAACCATTTCATAAATAGAGTGCTCACACCTGAAAAATCTGACAGAACCAAAGTCACTTCCTGTTTACATGACATCACATTTTCCACATTTCTCGGATTATCCTATCCAGAGCAATCTACACAGTTTACATCATTTTCACATTGTATGTTACAAGCTGGATATTTTACTGAAGCGATTCCTGGTTCCGTACCTTGCTGAAAGGTACAATGGCTGTGCCCCGCCTGGATTCAAGCCTACAGTCACAGCGGAGTTGCAAACCCAGCCCTCTAACCACCACCGCCACCACCGCGACACGCCCGCACGTAGCGTTCCAGACTCTAAAGCCGTCGGCCGCCGGACCCACCTGTCAGCTGCTTCTGCGTCTCGGAGACGTTGGTGTCCCTGAGGAGGGCGGAGGCCTCCGAAATCCCGCCACACCGCTGCACCTCCTCCTTGTTCTGGTCGTTCTTGAACACCAGGTTGCGCAGCGCGGCCGACGCCGTCAGCTGCACCTGCGTGCTGGAGCTGCGCAGGAGGCCCACCAGCGGCTGGACCCCCTTCAGCTGGAGCACCTGAGGGACGCACCCACCCAAAAAAAAAACGGGAGGAGTATTACGCGGGAGAATCCTCCCTGGAAAGCCTTCAACGAAGTCAGGGGTCCTCAGTCTCATCAAGGAAGGGCCAGTGCGGGTGCAGGCTTTTGTACCAACCAAGCAGTTTCTGCTAATCAATGTGCTTAGCAAAGACTCTAGGGGTCGATTAGTAGGGTGGTTAACTGCTTGAATCGACTGAAAGCCTGCACCCACACCGGCCCTTTCTGGGGCATATTGAGGAACCCTGCCTTAAATAGAGAGATAATGGGGGTTGCATGAGGATGCTGACCAAGGGCAATATAAAGACACACCTATGCAGACTGACATTAAATCAATCAGTTAATCTTTCCCTGTACGGTGCTTCCATTGACTCTATAATGACCATGACATGACCACCAAGGAACACGTGAGGGACCAAAAGAAAGCTCAGTGAGAGGAGTCTCACCTCCTGCTGGATTGAGCAGTGAGTGGAGTCTCACCTCCTGCTCTATTGGGTTGAGCAGGGTGAGCAGCCTCACCTCCTGCTCTATTGGGTTGAGCAGAGTGAGCAGTCTCACCTCCTGCTCAATTGGGTTGAGCAGAGTGATCAGTCTCACCTCCTGCTCTATTGGGTTGAGCAGAGTGATCAGTCTCACCTCCTGCTCTATTGGGTTGAGCAGAGGGAGCAGCCTCACCTCCTGCTCTATTGGGTTGAGCAGAGTGATCAGTCTCACCTCCTGCTCTATTGGGTTGAGCAGAGGGAGCAGCCTCACCTCCTGCTCTATTGGGTTGAGCAGAGTGATCAGTCTCACCTCCTGCTCTATTGGGTTGAGCAGAGGGAGCAGCCTAACCTCCTGCTCTATTGGGTTGAGCAGAGTGAGCAGCCTCACCTCCTGCTTGGCTTTGTCGTCCGTGAAGGTGCTGTGCTGGATGAAGGAGGCTCCGCAGTGCTGGTAGTTCTCGTCCAGGGTCATCAGATACTCCACGGCCTCCTTCATGGTGATGTCCGCCGCGTTTCCTTCCACACTGATCAAACGACCAAATGATCACACGGTCAAGAACCACACAAATAAGTTTTAATTAAACTAAATTAATGGGGAAGATGGTGGGGGGGATGGGCCACTTCCTGGACCAGCAGCCTGCCGGCCTCACTCACCCAGTGACCTTGGGCATTGACATCTTGGACTCGGTGTTGGAGATGTTGGAGGGCGCCGCAGCGAACTGAAACTGGCTGTTGTCCTGGTAGACAACGCTGTTCCGAAGCTGGCTTTGGCTGGAGCCCCGGGCCGGCGCGGAGTACTGGCACATGTACTGGGCGGAGCCGCTGTTGACTCCCGAGCCGTTGGCGTTGCTCATGGAGTAGAGGCTGGGCTGGGTGGCCAGCGACCGCGAGTTGGAGACGCTCCGCCTGGTCAGCGTGCCGCTGGGGGCCAGCTCCGGGTCGCTGCGGTAAGTCTTCAGGCCGTTGCCGTATATCGACGGACGGGTGACGGGCCGGGAGTTGGCGTGACCCATGGACAGGAAGCGCTTCTCCCACTGGCTGGAGGTGCTGACGGTCCTCCGGGTGCTGCCGGCGCCCTTCAGGTAGTCAACGTTAGGGTGGAAGCCCTGCTGCGAGTTGACCTTGGAAGGAGAGCAGAGCACGAGTCAGTCCACTGCTCCCACCTAAAACCCCCCAAAGACCCCCCAGCCCCCCCGCCCCCCACCCCCCAGCCCAGAATCAGGCACTGAGGAGCCTGACAACTGAAAAACAGCTCTGCTCAGACACACCCACTGAGGTAAAGTTCTCTAGGCTGTATCCATGAATTAAACATTTGCACCAGTGGGAAACGACTCTGTGTTCAAAACAAACCCGTAAAAAAAAAAGAAAAAAAGTGTTCGGCTCCACAGATCAAACGCAGTATCAGTGGCACTGCTGTAATCGGATTTTGGCGGAGTCAGCCGGTTCTCTCTGAAGTTGAGAGAGATTAGAAAAGGCTTTGCATTCTGGGAGTGTGGAGGAGGGCACCCGGGCACAGAGAAATCCTACCGGCCTGTAGCAGGAAAGTGATTTCACAAACATGCCGACACTGCTGGACATACTGATCTAATGTACTTTAAGACAAGGGCATTGCACTCAATTCTGTTGTTGTTGTAGGTGTTGCTTCTGCTACCTTGCTGAGCGAAACATGTATAAAGTATAAAGTTTCTATATTATAATTCATCAGAGGTGAGGATCCTCCAGATCCACAAAGTGGAAGTCCTCCCAGTGCTTTGTTCCAGTCACCTGGATTTACTAATTAGCACAATTCTTCAGTCAGGAGGAAGAACTAATTAGTGAGTTCATGGGTTCATGGGTGTAAGAAACACACGGCGGGACTTTTACTTTCTGACCCCTGGGATTTGCACCTCTGGAATTGAGACAGCTGGACATTAATTGAAACTGCTTAGGATAAGTACATCACCATATCCATCCATCCATTATCTATACCCGCTTATTCCTGGGCAGGGCTGCGGGTCGCTGGAGCCTGTCCTAGCGTGCATTTGGCAAGAGGCAGGAATTTCCCCCCGAACAGGATGCCAATCTATCGCAGGGCCCACACACTATTCACCATTCACTCACACACTCATGCCTATGAGCAATTTAGAGTCTCCAGTTAGCCTAACCTGCATGTCTTTGGACTGGGGGAGGAAACCGGAGCACCCGGAGGAAACCCACACGGACACGGGGAGAACATGCAAACTCCACACAGAGAGGCCCAGGCCGAGATACCAGGTCCTTCTTGCTGTGAGTCGACAGTGCTACCCACCGCGCCACCGCGCCGCCCCACATCACCATATCACCAGCGTTCGAAAACCGGCACAGTTCCGGTGGCGGGACAGATTCGCTGCACAGCTGCTTACCCTGTCCCACTGAACGCGCTCCCTTTTGAAATTCGGAACGGAGAGTGGGGTCAATCGGACAGCCAGGGTGTGACGGCCGAAAAAAAAGCGCAAGAACCAGTTTGTCCGGTGCTTTGTAATTCCCTCAGTGAGGGCCCGCCCCCCCGCCCCGCCCCAGCCCAGCCCAGCCCAGCCAGGGTGACTCAGCTTCAGCGAGGCGAGCTTCAGCTGCACCTCCTGGGCATCTGGAACCGCAGCTTCATAGCACAGTCAGACTCCCGACGAATCAAAACCGCCCGTTTGAAATGGAGGAAGGTGCGCGTGACGAGGACAAGACGGAACAGCTCCGAAGGCGAAAAACGCGAACGTTCGATGAGTCAACGTGAGCGGGAGGCGGCGGGAAGCGTCGGCCAGTCGATGCTCCCAGAAGGTGACCGTATCGAAAAGGTCTGCATTCGAGTGTGTGTGTGTGTGTGTGTGTGTGTGTGAACGTGTGTGTGTGTGTGTGTGTCAGAGAGATTACGGTAACTGTTTTTGCACAGCTGACTCACTGGTTGATCTTATTAGTTCCCTGGTGTTTTGCACCAGAGTTATTGCTGGGTAATGTTCACCCCTGCGAGCTCAAGGTCACTCTGGATATAAGTTTTCCACTCGAACGATGAGACAGGGGCTGTTTCTGGTTGAGCACTCACACCTGTCTCTGTCTCAGCTCTGTGTTAGACCCCATCAACTGTATCTGGCAAAATCAGCCACCTAATTACATGCCACATGAGTACAATTCAGCCTAAATCAGCAACCTAATTACGCGTTATATAAGCGAATTTCAGCTAAAATCAGCAATCTAATTACGTGCTACATGAATAAAATTCAGCTGTGAGGACACTTCCATCCTTTCTATTTTCAGGTTTTTTTCCACGTACAGTAGCAGTGAATTCATACATCATTTGCCATTAATTTCAGCTCAGACCAAATGCACAGAAAGTATACAACATTCACAGTCCATTCAAAATGATCAGATGATCGACAGTTTGGTACCGTCTTCTTGAAGTTAGTCCCTCCATTTGCATTGCCCTTTAAGAAGGCAGATCCATCGCCTGTGGATGCAGAGTATTTCAGCCACCGGAATTCATTGAACTGAGGGGTTGAGGGACCTGTGGAAAGCAAAGTGGGAGTAGTCAATATCAGTTCAATTCAATTCAACTTTATTAGTATAGTGCTTTTTTACAGAGACAATATAGCAAATAAGAAAAATTTGGTGAGACTGAACCTGAACCTGCAAAAAATTCAGGAAGTGAGGTAAAAAAAAAAAAAAAAAAAAAAACTCCCCAATTTTCATTACCTTTGGAATGACAGAGAATAGGACATGCAACAACACCCTGCTGGCTTACCGAGCAACGTCAAGCAAAAAAATATTACATTATCATTGAGCTTAGTCAGACAAACTACAATCTCAGATGTTAAAAAAAAAAAAAAAAAAAAAAAAAAAAAAAAAAAAAAAACTCCCTTTATCTCAAAAGTTCTGGAGACGTGCGTTGTCAGTGACACTCAGATGATCAAAATTTTCCCCTATCTCTAGCTCTAGTGGTGTTTGCTCTCCGTGTGAAATGGTTTTGTAAGTCACTTTGACTGAAAGCATCTACCAAATGGCTGAACTGCAAATTGTAGAGGTGTGTTTCTTTCCTGATCCCATATGTGCTACTACAGCATGGCCTTGGTTAGCCAGTTACGTATGTGTGAACACGGACTGTAATACTGTATTACCAGTGTTAATAAAACGCCACTGACATTGCTCTGTGTACGACAACTTGACTTTATATTTTGCAGTCGTCTGTTTTGAATCCGTGTGATGGGGCATACTTGGAATGTGAGTTAAGATCTTCTTTCCCCCTCCATACACATCACTTTTAAAGATGATTTATTTTTTAATTACGAACCCTTTCTGGGGCCAAACCGAAATTCCTTGGCAGGCCACGTGTAACCCCAGGCCACAGCCAGGGCTTCGGCGACAGGAACGGAGAGGGAAACGCATACCGGAGCGACTTGGCGCACGGGGATATCGCACGCTGTTATTCACCACATCAGACGAAGTCCACACATATTTGTGAGGAACACAGAGAGGACTCCACAGTTCTGGCCACACACATTCATTTAGCAACACAGAGAGGACCTCAAGGTTCTGGCCACACACATTCATTTAGCAACACAGAGAGGAACTAAAGGTTCTGGCCACACACATTCATTTAGCAACACAGAGAGGAACTCAAGGTTCTGGCCACACACATTCATTTAGCAACACAGAGAGGAACTCAAGGTTCTGGCCACACACATTCCTTTAGCAACACAGAGAGGAACTCAAGGTTCTGGCCACACACATTCATTTAGCAACACAGAGAGGAACTCAAGGTTCTGTCCATGTCACACCTGATCCACATCACTGAGGAGCACGTCCGTTCTGATGAGGTTCACAACACCCCTCCCACTCCTTTTGAGTGAATGAATGAATGAATGAATGAGTGAGTGACTGAGCAAGAAAGTGACTAGCAAGCAAGTGAATGAACGAATGAATTAATTAATTGATCAATCTTTTATTGCACTGAAGGGAATTTGTTTTGCACAAGAACCTGAGCATAAACAAAAACAAACACGAAACAAGACTGCCAATTCAACATTCAATATTAGCATACCCTATTTCTAAAAAAAAAAATACACATATAGTTTCCATGCTTCTCAGATGATACAGCCCCAAACACTCATTCATTCATTCACTGTCAAAAGAGGAATCCTGACTGCATCTGAACAATACTGCCCTATGCAAGGATCTGAATCACATAGATAGGATGCAGTTTATTTCAGTTTAATTAAGCTCAACGTCACCTCCTATAATGGCCAGTCAGCCACTGTACAGACAAACAAACCAGCTGAATCAATCTGCATTAGGCATGGTGACCTTTGCCCTTTACTTTGAGCAATGAACTTACGTGAGTATTCATTTTCCATTATTCAGGTGGAGGGTAACCATATCGTATCAGAGACTGTTTTACACAAGCAAGCAGAACTGCTGAGAGGTATGTGAAATCTGAAACCCTCAAACTGATATCGTAAAAATAAAAATGACATAATAAACGCAAATCTGGGGCTGTAATTATAACCCATAAACTGTGCTGGCCTATCAAGACTCAGTGAACACACCGTGGTACACACCCATTACCTCATACAAGCAAGCGCCCTAAGCAAGCTTATACAGTTCATATATATTTCTGCTACTGCCTTAGGTTTCAAACTCAGAATAATGAGAAAAACTCTCTTCCACATAGGCCCTATATGCAATGAATCTATAGGCCTACTGCATTAAGACACTTACTAAGTGAAGGCAGGAGACATTTACAGGTCATTCTACAACAACAACAACAACAACAACAACAACAATAATAATAATAATAATAATATATTTTATTTATAAACTGCTTTTTCCCATGCTTAAAGCACCATACAACACTGCAAATGCAGTAAAATAAACATAAATAAACATGGATAAAACAAAAACTGACATGGAAGAAGAAGAATTATACATACATATACTACACAAGTGACACGTGTTAGCCTACTTCAGAGGCAATGAAAGGTGATTCACAGAAAGATCGGACAGAGCAGGTGATCCCCGTAATATCGGAGGTAAAGTAGATATTGCTGTTTATTTAGGATAGGGCGTCGGATGACAGAGAGGCATGCCAGCTCACGCCCACCTTTCTACCGGGGGCACAGCAGAAGCGCTCTCACTCAGGTCAAAACACCGTAGCGGGAACTTTTATCAGTAGCTAGCGCTGTGCTCGCACACTTTGAAATGCAGATGAGTGTTCGGAGTGTGCAGATTACTGTCACAAAGCCTATGACTTCAGAACTTTATTGAGTGACAGGGCACATCAAAGAGAGATCTCCTGTGCGAGCCTGCAGCGTCTCCTCTACCAGACACGGGACTTGGCATCGATGCCTCGTACAAGCATCACTAATTGGGAAAAATTTCCCCATGATTATTTATATATCAGCAAATTTCAAATGAAAATACTGGCGATAGACCAGCTGATGAACTTGTAGATTAGCCCGTAATAAAGATAATAATACGATCGTAATTAGAGTGGCAACAAAAAGTCAGATATTGCAAGCGTTTTATTCAAATAAATTAGTCAGCCTACATTTGGCCCAACAAGCGCTCCTTTGTCTTATTTTTGCATATTTAGGCAAAAAACTTACTCATACTTACGCATACAGAAAAGATGAACATAACGTCCCTGTTACATTCCAACATGCATTTTCGCGAATGAATATCATCGCAACAGGATACAGAAAGAGTAAAAACAAAAAACACTTGAATCAAACTGAATTCAAAATGGCGACAACTTTCATAAGGCCCACTGCCCATGATAGGTGACTGCTGTACAAGTCAAGAAAGATGTTTTACAGTCTTCAGGCACAAACTTCTGCATTGCACCTATCAAACTCTGTCAAAACTAAAATAAATTCTGACAACTAAAACGGGGTGGAGGAGGTCAGAGGGGTGACCAGGGTGTGTGAAGGAGAGTGAGAGTCATCTCTGTGTGGTCCTCCACTGTATGACATCACAAAAGCAGACGAACAGAAAAAAACGAAACGACAAAAAATTAGGTTTTACTGTCATTTCAATCCACCGACACCTCAAAAAGTACAACAGCCATGTGCTGAACGCTACTCGATATACAGGATCAACGTTTTACGATATCCCTACCAGACAGTAAAGTGCTGTTCTTCATTGTTTTTCCTGCGTTCTCCATTCTTATCATTTCTTCTCACGGTTTTGTCAAGCAGCAATAAATACTGCAATGAATCACCATTTTTTTCTACACTGACACAGACAAGCAGTGCATTCTGAATCTTTGACAATAAATCCAACGTGTCACTCAAATTCAACCCTCACGCGTCAGAGAGTGCAACTGGGAAACGGGGGGGAGTGTATCACAGAAACAGCACACAAGCTTTGGATCTACTATGATTAATGACTGCAGTTATTTATTTATTTTTTTATTTTTTTAAAAAATGCAATTTCGCTATTTTAAATCCCCCCACTGCTTTGATGAGGGGAATAAACCACCATTCCACGAGGAGCAGCGCTTCAGGCACAGCTTGATTACAAAAGTGAGGAAGTCCGTGCCGTGTTCCATGCCTCGCCAAGGCAAGCAGCTGAGGGTCGCCATGACGACGCCGTTAATTCTCACAGAACAAAAAAAGAACACATTTGTCAATGCAAATTTGGCTCGCCATTGTTTTTGACGAGTACTTTGCAAATTTCTGAAGTTTCCCATCGTTGCAGGTCGCCTGTCGTTAATTGCTCTGAAAAGCTGTTCATACTCAGGTTTATGTAAAGCATAGCTTAAAAAAAAAAAAAAAACCACTGGAAACGATATCCTCAGTGTGCACACCAACCAGAATTATAACACAAAGAATACAAATAAATAAGTAAGTAAATAAATACATAAATAAATAAATAAGGAAATAAATAAATAAATAAATAAATTACTGTATTAGCTACTGGTGAATTTGAGATTCTAAGATGTAGCTGTTATACTCCTATCTTTGTAAAAACAAAGCTGCAGGTGTGCAGACTGCGTAAATTCCTTAAATGTATTCAGACGGCGAAGGAAGCAGAGAGGGTGAGAGAGGCGGGATGGGACCCCAGGAGGGGCTGTGGCAGGGATCGCACCCGAGCCCACGGAGGGATTCGCACGCACGGTCAGAGAGCTGACGGCCTTACGGACAGCGTCTCACGCCTCAACTGCATTCCTTTCTTCTCCCCCCATATTTTTAAAATTTTTAATACAGTCACAACGTAAAAATATACACCCCGTGATTGACTGTTATACGATACTTTCAAGTGCCTAAGAACCTCATTTTAACCTCCCTCACACCCTCAAGGCCGTCTGAGGTGTTCCCTGTGTGGCCGAGACCAGTTGTGGATGTCAAGGGGGTAACTCTAGAGCCGCTTTCACACAGCGAATACCGCATCTGAGCCGCCTCTGATGCGGTAACAGGTTCCCTTTCCCACAGAAGTTGTAATGCGGTATTCGAGCCGTCTTCACCTTTCACACCCAGCAGAACTCGACTCTCGTCAATGAATTGTTTACGTTCCCTTACCATAGTAACACACTTGATGTAGGCCCAAAGCTATAACGTTACTTTTTATTTATTTTCGTTGCAATCTTCTTGTAATTTCCGGCAGAACAATCAGATAAAACATGTTACGCTTTGAAGTGGAAGTGGTCACATGTTTTATGTTATTAGTTTTCGCGATCTCGATGCATTTAAAACGTAACTATCTGCTACGTCTGTGTGCGCTACAAAGCGCTTCTTTGTGGGTCCAGGTATTTCCTCTGTACGCCATTTTTTCGGTTGAGAGATAGGTGCGCGTGAACGCAGACCTGTAACGTAATTCGAACGCCGCCCAGAAAGCAGTCGTCGATGCTGCTTTCCGTTCCCACAGGAGAAATGCGGCAGTCGAGGCGCCTCGAAAACGCCGGGAGAGGCGCTTTCGATGCAGCATTTTGTATGTATGTATGCAACAATAATAATACATTATTATTTTTGTTGTTATTATACATATATAATATGCATTACGTTGATGTTTTAAGGATGATGCAAGCTTTGGAAATGCTAAAACCTGTCTATTTGAGAGTTAAAACCAGGCGCCCGATCCTGAGCACACTGGAACACTACAGGGAGCGCCTAATGTCACTGAGTCCTACAGGCCTCTGCATGCCAGCACTCTGAACAGGTGATTCATATTCCATCCCAGGCACACAGGCACACTTCGGTTTAAATCAAAGCTCTGACATTATTTTCCTGCAGAAATCTCACCTTATATAGCCCTCCTTTTTTGGCAGGACCGCAACAGCGGGGCCGGACAGCCATACAAACGGGAATGTCTGTGACTGAGTGACTGAGAGAGTGATGAAGTTACACCATTGGTCGGCCAAGTTATGAAGTCGCACCATTAGTCGGCCGGTCCAGCCATATGCTAGGTTTTGACCTGGTCTTGTTCCATGTGCTGTGTGCTTTCAAACAGCTGAGTGACTTTGGAAAAAAGACATTTGCACTGCTCCGTTAAAGCTCAACAGCATGTGGAAAACCCCCCAGGTCCTGGAGAGCTGTGTGGCCAACTTCTCTGATCACGTCTTTGATCAATTAAGTGTCGAGTAGCGACAAAATACAGCAGACCCTGCGCCTCTCCAGACCTGAGCCTCAAAATTTAAACTTGTAAAAACTGTCTAAATTCAGCGGCTTCATGCACTTCTACGACACCAACCGTTCCCCACTGTACTGGTAATGGAATCACAATCATCAGACCACCAAATCACTGTTCTGCGATGCCCATCAATGCCCCAGTCTCCAGACTTTAACTGATCTGAACTGTGTGGTTTGAAAAAGCTTGAGAAATTCTGTATGGAGAAATGGTCGATGATTTACCCCAATGGGTCAACTTTAAACATGGGGGTTAAACCTCTAGACCACAGAATGGCGATTCAACTGGAACACCTAATCCTAATTCCACAGCTCTAGATTGCTGCTCCAGTTGTCATGCAAGTCTGTGGTCTACAGATTTATAAACCTGAGGTTTAAACTCCCGCTAAGCACACAGCAATTCACCCTGTAGGCTGTAGTCTATAAGCAACGCATGGGACAATCAGTGACAATTAAAGGTTGTTTGACATCATGATTCCGGGATCCGCATAGAACCGTAAACGGGAAATGAATATTGTCACACGCCGGTGTGACACCCCTGGGAGGGAGATGCGGAAGTTTCGGGAAACACCGTCGTTTGTCGCATGGAGAGAAAGAGAGAGCGCACCCACACCAACACGAAATTAAATTAATAAAACACCCTCGACTTTCCCCCTCGCGGGTTCTGGGGGGAAAAAACAATTAACCAAAACAACACAGGCAAACGAAAGCTAAACTGAGCAGCAACTTCTACTTCCTTGTCGTGCTCATGACAAACACGTAAACAAAAACTAAATAAAGAAACGCTCTCTCGGCGTTTCGAACTCGGGTGAGGAACACACCTATAAGCACCTGGGCTGATTAATTAACGCAACCCAGGTGCGTGCGCTCTCTCCACCAGCCGGCGTTGCTGAGACCAATCCGCTTCTCCAGCCGACCGAATGCTCACAAATATATAAAAAGATAAATCATTGATGACATCACACGGATTAGGCCTACAATACCTGTATTTCATAATTATTTGTTTACACAAGATTAAAACAAAATTTTACGAAAACAACCTGAAGCTCCGATGCAATGGGTCTATAATTCTACTTTCAACGCCGTCAGCTGTCATTGATAATGAATACGGCTAACAAAATAGCAATACGCCACTTTCAAACAGAAACACATTTATACTCCAAGACACCAACCAATCAACACAGGCACAAAAGCTATTAGGTTTTTACAAAATAACTCTAATATTGGGCCTTTACCGTCATCGATATGCAGGCTAACCACCACCTCATTAAACACGCCGTGCACGAGATTTTTTCTCTTTTTTCACGAACACGGGCACGCGCTCTCAGATAAACACTGGGAAAATATCGCACTTTAAAGCCATTCACGATTGAAGGCATTCAAATGAATTTGCAATTTCTATAAATCTAAATGTTTTATTATTATTTTAAATATAGGAGTATAATTTTATCGTAAATTCGCTACTACAAACTAATTTTCAAGAAATAATTTTTCCAGTTAAATATAGGCATACAATTTCATCGTAAAATCGCTACAAGCTAATTATCCCATTAGTTCCTCAATTTTGTAAGAGAAGTGTCTTCATCGACAGACAGGCATAGGCCATAGGATATTCTGCAACCCAAATGTTAAAATCTGAATTTTTGACCTTGAGTACCAAAACCGCAAAACAAATCTGCAAATCCCTTTATTTACATATACCGTATATATCTAGGTAAATGTAACGCACTAGACATGTAAAATGGTCAATAACTTTTTGTCCACTGTTTTGGATTTGTATACACGCAATTCAGTCCCCTACGGAGCAATTCGGCAACCTTCCTGGGAAATATTTCAAAGACGTAACTTTCGGATATAATGCATTATTTTTATTTACAATAAATCAAATCATACATCATTCCAAGCAGTCATCTATACTTGAAAAGTTTGTATGGTTTTCTGAGGTAATTTTAGTGGGAATTGTTTACTAGATGATCAAAAAAAAAAAAATTTAAAGAAGAAAAAAGAAAAGAAAACATGATGTCTGAATAAATGTAACAGTTGATAAAATTAGGTCGCCTTTGAGTTTCTAGGACAAACAACGCGCTATTCCTGTTACATGTTTGCAGAATGTCATCTAATGAGAAAACGAGAGGGTAGATACCCAGGAAGGTCATGGAGAGGGCTTCAGATTTGGAGATTAGGGACACTATGGTGTTGAAAACCATCTACAATGCGCTTTTGTGGAGACCTCAGCCACTTTAAATGGTGTTTAATATTTGTTAAAATAAATTAATTGTTCTCATCAACGTGTTTGACTTTCTAAGTTAGTTCAGTGTTAAATGCTAAATGTGTTCCGCTAATTTGCTTGCTGCGTTGACACAGCATCATCTTGTGGAAGTGATTCAGGGGAAAAAAGAGCCACCACAATCACAGGCATTTTTGGCCACACCAGATTGGTCCGTATATTAGGCAGTTTGCTTAAAAAAGCTTACCTGGGTGTTAAGAAACAAACAAAATCTACACATATACACTATATTTCACCTGATTTAGACTTAAGTGTAGACGCTGGCTTTACAGTTAGGCTAGAGAGTTCATATTACACAGAACAAGTGTAATCATTCCTACGTCTTAATGACACGAAAGGGAAATTATTATTAGCTTCCAAATATTCAAAAACCTTAAGCCTAACCAACGACTGACTCTAAACTTTAACAATCAGCATTTACATAATAAATAAATAAATAAATAAATAAATAAATAAATAAATAAATAATATTTATTTATATAGCCTATTTATTTATTTATAATAAAAAATCCTACATATTGCAACATTAAAAAAGTAGACTGTGCTTAAATTATTTACACAGCCGCAAAATGACACGCAAGGGAAGACAGTTATCTTACTTGTAGGTGAAGCTGATGGGGATCCAGTTTTGACGTACTTAGATTTACCCCTCTTGATGGAGTGAACTTGATCCAAGACGCGCTGCTGTCCGGATTTCAGCTTGGTATCCGACGGGACGGCGAGAGACGTTTCATCCACATGCTTGATGGACAGAGCCGACCGCAACGGCTCAGTCGTCATCTTGAAAAGTTAGATTCCCCTGTTTTCGTTGTGTTTGTATATCAGCGTCTTCAAGGCAGCGGTTGAAATCCCGAGACTGTCAATAGCAAAGCTGTTCGCAGGCCGTTTAGACTTTACTTTCTCACAGCAGCGGAGAAAATACGCTCAGCTAGGCTACACCTTGCCCAACCCTGCCCAGTACACCACACCCATGCTGCAGCATGCCCTAGGGAGATTATTAGCCTACAAGACACTCCCTGTATCACCGCAAAAGCGAGGTAGGCGAGGCCTCAACGGAAAGTTGTCTAACATTTTCTGCTTTAAAAAGCAAACATACAAGCACAAAAATAACAATAAACCGCATCAACAAACAAACAAATAAATAAATAGCCTAACGCGAGTAAACCTATGTAATAATCCGAGATGGACATATAGGCTAGACAGCAAATCTACATAGAGACCGTCTAAATGTAGGCCTAAACACACAATCCCAAACGCCAAAACTTGGATATAATTCTGGCAACGCATTTTTTATTTTTTTCGAAAAATATGTAGCCTGCTTTTAACAAATGTAAATTCGATAAAATAGCTTTTCAATCCCTAAACACGTAAACAAAATGGATGTTCGCGTCGTCACAGAACCTACTGAACTGTGAATTCGCAACAGCTGAGGGCAAGATCATTCTGAATTGGCTGTGTTGAACTGAACATCGCGATAATATATGGTCATTGATTCTCACAAAATGCAAATCCACGGCTGAGATTTAAGCAAACTATTGGGCATGAACGGTAGACTAAGAAAAACTTTAAAAAGTCTTACATAACAAGGCTCGCGGGCCGCATGACCGGTACTATGAGTGGCGTCCTGTTTGAAAAATTCCAGCACATGCGGGCCTCGAGGCTGTTCTCAAAAAAATCGAAAATCTTGAATACAAGATTGACAGTTCGCTTTTTGTCTGTGGGGGCCTGCAAAAACTGCGTTGTGAATCATTCGCAAGATAGACATCCGCTTCCATATCTATTTTAGTGCTTTTAGTCATTTATAACTGTCACTAACCTAGCCTATATTTCAGTGTTACATCTGTTCTGAAGATAAAGCTGCAGAGATCACTTATTATGTGTTTCACGTTTTCTGCAATAACAATGTAGGCTATATGAATAAATCACAAATAAAACACACTCCTTGTCTGAAACATGACTGTAGACACTTCCTTTCTGTCTTTTTTCATTTTGTGTGTGACTGATTGTGTGCTGGCATTGTGGTTCACAAGGTCAAATGTGTGTAGCAACAGTTGTTATTTTCTTGATATGTGCTGGGTCTGATGGAAGCCTCCACGGATATCTCACTGAAAGCAACCAAGATGAAGATTAAGATGAAGATGCACAAGCCCGCGATACACTCACACATTCATATGGACACGTGCCGAGAAGGTATGTACACACATCCACACATGCAGGTCTGTCTGGAAAAGCATTACAACAAGTAATACACTTTGTACTACAGCAAAATTACCGAAGGCTGGTAAATGCCACATAAGTATGTCACATGCACAGTGGAAAAAAATTATGTTTGGGTTGCAATTAATATGAATACAGACTATGCAACCTGGGTGCCATGGGGCGGCAGTGTAGCATAATGGGTAAGGAGCTGGTCACAGGTCACAGGTTCGATTCCTGGGTCGGGCACTGCCGTTGTACCCTTGAGCAAGGTACTTAACCTGCATTGCTTCAGTATATGTCCTGCTGTGTAAATGGATGCAGTGTAAAAATGCTATGTAAAAAGTTGTGTAAGTTGCCCTGGGTAAGAGCGTCTGCTAAATGCCTGTAATGTAATGTAATGGGTGCCAGAACACTCAACTCTGTTGCCCTTACAGCAGTTCCATTTGGCATGTATGTGGTCTTCTTCCATCATTCAGGCCTAATGGGTATTGCCACTGAGATTCAGCGGCCAATGTTATATCCTGTCGAAATGTCACCATTGGGGTGGAGCTAAGGGATTGCAAGCTGCTGTGTGCAGTTCTGAGGAAACGGTGGGTTTCCACCTTCACGGCAGTGCTGGGCTTTACACCAAGTGTACACCTCTGTAGGCGCACAAAAGGCGTGTTAAAGTGTTGGGACTTGCAGTAACGTGATGAGCCAAAACGCTGTCATTCCCTGAGCTTGGCTAACAGAAATTCACAAAAAGATTCCTCTCCTCCCTTTTTCCAGTTTACATGCCTGTTTCATGTTAACACACTGGCACTAATACCAGACTAATACCCCGCCTTTAAAGGGTAACGGATTCTTATTTCCCGTGTATAATCGCACTGCAGTAGTCAGTTTAGCCAGATGATTATGCTGTATGTTCTATTTAAATCTTGGATTACCTGGAGAAAAAAAAAACATTTGAAATATTTGTGAGCTGTGAACGTGGGCATGCCTCTTTAATAACAAGAACTTGATGACAAAAGAAATTGCGATCACACCAAGTACTATCTGAACTATCACTGAACGTGCCAACAGCACAATAAAGCTTGTAAAGGAATAGTGCCTAAATCAAAACTGCAGGAAGCATAAAATTATGGAAACTCACAAGTCTTCCACAACTGACTTGCAAATTCACCTACACTGTAGTGTGCTGCAAGGGTAACACCTTGTGGTGTGTATTGGGGTTACATTTCTAAAGTGGGAAACCCAATATTGATTGCTAGATCACCTGTTTTACGTGCTTATGTTTCCCAAGCAATCATTATAATTATTGTCCAATTTGTAAATTATTATGCTTGGAGAAATTTTTTGAATCAACAGCTCAGTGCTTTCCTTGCTAGACACCGTTTTAAACACCAACCAATCTGGCTTTAGGGCTGAACATAGTACCGTCTCTGCTGCCTCTCTGATTGTGAAAAACCTTGTGTCTGCACTGATCTAATCATCAACACTGTACCTCTCTTTTTGTAGACCTTTCCAAAGCCTTTGACATGGTTGATCATTCAATGCTGGTAACAGGGACTCTTGATTATTGGTTTTTATTCTGCTGCCTGTAGATACTTTATAAATTACCTCCCAGATAGATCTCAAAGTGTTGTATTTGGTGCTTCATAATCAGAGTTTCTTGGCATAAATAAAGAGGTTCCCCAAGGTTCAATTTTAGGGCCGTTCTTGTTCACCATTTACATTAATGACATTGTTTCATCCATAGGTACTGGTAATATTCACCTGTATGCTGATGGCACAGTTGTCTGTTGTTCTGCTGAAAACCTGCAGATTGTCTTAATTAGCCTGCAAAATACATTCATCAATCTAAAACTGACTAAATATATGCTGTTTACCAAAGAAATATTGATCATAGCGACTTTAAAATGAACAAGTTAAATGATTTTCATATTGAGAGAGTAAATAAATACAAATATCTTGGAATTTGGATTGATAATGAATTTACTTTTAAGGTACTCTTGAAAAAAGAGGGCTTACTTATTTAAAATGTAACTTTTATTTTACCATGTAAAAGTGATTGAGAACCAAGTCAAGACGGTATGTGTCAAAAATGTTTTTTCATACAATACATACAAAGGTGTTTTAAAACTAGCATTAGCAAGGATAATACATAGGACGAAACAAGGGACACATAGAAAAAAATTGTCAGAATTTTAGCCATTAATGGTCTTTAGTTCAAAGGGTGAAATGTAGTATGAAGCACACACAGGCAATACCCACAAAGGAAGGCCTACAAAGACCTTCACCTACAGCAATACCTGAGAAACCGACACCTTCGGAATTTGGAATGTTTGCATCATTAAACTTGTTTTGAAGATTTAAATACAGTGTGTGCATATATCTTACCCCATGTGATATAATTTCTATAAGCTAATGACTTTATATAAACAAATAACGATTACTGATACATCAATGAAATGCACAAAGAAGGCTGTAAAAATATGGGGATGGAAAATTGGCTCAACAGATGAGACGGAATAGAAGGCCATACGTGTTCAGGAGGTTAAGCCCAACAGGAGATTCTCAGATTTGGTCCTGAAGACAAACTGGTTTTCGAGCTCATTTACGCAGCAACACTCCCAGACCAGGAAGATTAATGATTCAGTTGTGACAGTAAGTAGAAGTTGAGTCATAAGGTTCAGTGCCAGCTCGAATGAATACTTTCAGACATTGTGGCACTAGGACTAAACCACCCTGAACAACGTTAAGAAACAGTGAAAGAGTGAAAATTTCGCTAAAACATTTGTATCAAAATATATTTGACCAAACGTTGGAATCCATCACCTTTTCACCCAGGACAGTACTATAAAAAATCCAGGGAACAAAATTTATATTGGATGTACAATGCCCCTTAAAAATCCATAAAAAATGTATTTGTGTAAGCTTAGAAAAATATAAATATTTTCTAGATTTACTTACAAGCACATACAAGCATTCATTTTTTAAAATTACAATAAATTTCCAGATGAAAGTACAAACATTTATTGCAAGCTACACAGTAAAAGTTACAGTGTTAATTCAACTCTTACTGTGTTAATTTAACTCTTAACAGATAACATTTGGTCCCACTCTGGAATGTCAAATGTTATCTGTTAAGAGTTGAGTTAACACTGGAACTTATACTATGTACAAATAATTTCTCTGAGAGTATTTCTGGGTGCTCTTTTAAAATAATCTCTGCACAATAACTGGCTAATTTGCAGTTTTGCAGTCAAGTTTTTTTTCTCCATGACAGGGACAATCGTTGGCTCAAATGCAGCACCTCTTCATCTTCCTCGCCCTCCTCCAAAAGCCTTCGTTCACAATGACGGACAGGAAGAGCAAGATGGCCGCCCCCACAGCGACCCGTGCTAGATTCTCCACTGTGCAAGAAACTGGGGGGAAATTTAAAAAAAACCCACAGAGGTGAGACTCAGAGTTAAGGGACTTTCTAAGACTTGCAGCCTGTTATGCTGTAGCCACCACCAGCCACTGTTAACGGCAACCCGTTGGCTTTTAGTTTAGTTTAGTTTAGTTTATTTGACAATTATTAAAATATTATAAACAGACTTATTTCCACTGTGGTCCTTCCTCTCAGCACATAATAGATACATAAACATTATTATCATTAGCCTACATCATTAAAAGTAAAACTAAACAAAATACAACATTGTTAATAAAATATCTTACAAAATGTACAGATCTTATATACACTGAAACAGGAACCCTCCCTCCACTGTCAGTCTCCTGAATTTAGCTAACTGAGATTGGGGGAGGGGGGTGGTGTGTTTGAGGACCCCTTTGGTGCCTGCCTGCCTGCCTGCCTGCCTGCCTCCCTCCCCACCCCCTCATGGATGGAACCCTAGACATCCACCTACATCACCTACACCTGTTGGAGATTGTGGACCGTGCAGTGCTGGTGCTTGTGGGCATAACCGTGGAAATTGCAAATGTAACCAAAACCAACCGTCCCTGGATGGTTTCATTTGATATGAATCACCTCACGTGAGCCCTGGCTACAGTCATCGCTTTTCTGTTTTTCCGTTTTGGTTTTTCCCCTGGTGTCTGTTTGTCTATTAGCATGGTATGTGGTAACCATGGAGATGAGGGTGTGTCAGTCGATTGGCCCGATCAGAACTACATTACATTGCCAGCAGACAATATTCAAGGCTTCAACTTGGTCACAAAGGACAGTCGCAACAATCGAACACACAATGCTTGTGCTCTCATTTTTATGCTTTCAATTATTTGGATACTCCAACTCTGTATGTGGGGGGAGGGGGGGGCAAAGCGGGGGGGAAGGGGGGGCTCAAAAGTCCTGGACTAAAAACAGTTTGCTTTCATCCACACAGAGACTGCATATGCACAAGAATTGTGTGCATCACCCCTGCCAGCGTGTCATTGCAGACGTGCAAACATACTTCCACACGAAGCATCAGCGTTATCCTGAGAAACTTACAAAACTTTTGCATTTTACATTGAATTCATACAGCAGGATAAGTACCTTGCTCAAAGGGTACAACAGCTTTGGACAACCCGGGTATCAAACCTGCAACTTTTAAATCACAGTCCCTATTCCCTTACCCAATATGCTACACTGCTACCTTTGGAATGTGTGCAGCAACTCACTGGTGTTAAAAAAGCCCCTATACCTCGCCCCTGGAGGAGGACACTAAGACATATGCACTTCCACCCATAGACTCAGCCAGCTGATTTCACTTAGTTCTACCTCCTGGCTGAAGAATTATCCTAATGATCAAATCCAGGTGATTGGGGAGGAAGTTTACTTTCTAAACCTGGATTTTACACCTGTGATGATTTGTTGACAACTTTTAGTTCAGCCTTTTGGTTTCACTGTTTTTGAAATTGTTACTACGATATTTTGTTTCATTACATTATCTTTGATTACATTGTATTTCATAATCTATCATTATCTACAGACCTGGGTCAAATATGTATTTTTTTTTTGATTCAAATACTATTTTTCTACACTTTACTGATTTTGCCTGGTGTATTGGAACCAATAAAATACTCTCAAAAAGTGCAAACCCCGCTTTCTGGTCATATTGGCAAGATCAATAGAGCACAGAAAAGTATCCAAAACAAGTACGTATTTGACCCAGGTGTGATTATCTACCATCACACATTTCCTTTTATCACATTATCTCATTACCTCTGGGGTGAGTTGAGTATGTGGGTGTAGTTTCTGTCAGTGTAGCTGTGTAGGATGTGGTTGGTAAAAAAAAAAAAAGCTTCACAGCATAGTGCAGACCTAGCTAGGTCTTTCATATCTGCCCTGACCCAGAAGTTTCCTTGTTGTGTAGATGTTGTGTATTTTTTTTATTAAATGTTTAGATTAATTAATTTATTTTGTGTGATGTGGCATTTATATGCTGTTATTTTTGCTTCCTGGTTGTAATAATTCAGGGGTATTGTTGATTGTTGATACATCCAGAGGATCATCAGACCCTACACACCAGCCAGACCTCTGCGTTCTACAACCTCTGGACGCTTGGCACCTCCCCCTCTTCGTGTCTGTATTTCCCGCTCCCGTCTGCTGTCTGTCCTGGCCCCTCGCTGGTGGAATGACCTCCCCGTGGGGGTCAGAACAGCAGAGAATCTGGCTACCTTCAAACGCAGACTAAAGACCCATCTCTTCAGGCTGCACCTCTCCCCACCCCTCCCTAGCCTATAGTTTAGCTCAATGTACCTAGTTAGGCTAATACAATCACATTAGTTTTTATTTGGCAGGATTGTTTTTGTCTGATTCTGATTAGGCAAATGTGATTTCAGTGCTAGTTTATACTTGGCAGGATTGATTGTTTGTTTGCTGAACAGGTTACTCTACAGGGTTGGAGTCCTGATCTATGTGGTCACTTCTGGCACTATGATCTTTACTTCACTCTAGTGTGTTTCTTTTGCACCTCTGCACCTTGAACTAATGCACTTGTTGTACGTCACTCTGGATAAGAGCGTCTGCTAAATGCCTGTAATGTAATGTAATGTAATGTTGCTATTGGCTGTAACAACACCACTAAACCTTTCCTCAGCCAAACACACCACTCAAGAGCCTTTAGCGTAGTGTGCCGTTTTTAGCAAGGATGTGTTGTGAAATCACTTACTTTTGCGTGTGGGCTGCATTAGCTGCATGGATTGGCTTCGACTGCTTATCCTTAAGCTCAAAATACCATGGTGCACTGTGGAGTACTGACTGAGTCCATTGCAAACAAGATAGTGTGACTTCCTGCCACACGCTGTGCTCACCACGAGCGCTTGAAGGGTGGTGGTGGAAGTGGTCTTGGGTGAGGCACATTTCATTAATAGCCTGACAAAAGGAGTGGAACTCACCAACGTCGTGTGCTCTAAATCCTTCGCTGAACTCTGTGTAAGACGGTTGGCCTGTTCGGTTTCCTCTGCATTTATATTCACTGCTGTAAGAGTCGTTTCCAGAGGAGAGTGTGAGTCTGTCCCCCCTGGGGTCCAGTGGAAGATGCCGTCCGTCTCTGTACCACGTGTAGTTCCACTCAGCAGAGCTCCCCTCAACCTGACACCTCAGAGTCAGACTGTCTGACCTGAAGATCTCTGTCCATGCAGTCTCCAAAGTCAGCACAGCCTGAGGACGAGTTAAAATGCTAGACACCTGGGGTCCTAAAAATAAAATAATAATAAAATAAAAAAATTAAAGAATGCAGTGAAAGTAAACATTAGGTTAAATTAACAAGCAAAAGCGATAAGTAATAAAAGTAAAATCTGAATTATCATTTTGATGGAATCGACATCTTAAAAACTCCAAACTCCATGAAACTATTTGAACTAAATTCAAATAGTTCAAATAAATTTTTACATTTTTTGCCAGATTTGACTGCATTAATTATCAAAAGTAATAACGAGTAATTACCAGAAATCATGAGTATGACAGAGTTGCTGCTGGCTGTGTACATTGGTTTGATTTTATTTATTCCCCTGCAGATATATGTTCCGGAGTCTGACTGAGCAACAGACTGAATGGTGTACGTGTCTCTAGCCTGGTCCAGAGGAAGTTCCTGTCCGTCTTTGTACCATAGATATCTCCAGCCGGTCCGGTTGCTGCGAATCCCACAGCTCAGAGTCACTTGTTCTGTGGTGTAGAATGTCCTCCTGCCACCAGGCTCCATGGTTAGCACCACTAATGCATGAACTGCAGAAAGTCCAAATCAAACAGAATCGCTCTGAGAGGAATTCATTAAAGTGATTTCACTTTCACTTTCATTTCAAAAGAACAAAACAAATAAGTGGTCCAGTAAACTGTTAGACTAAAGACTGTGAAGTGTGTTACCATTATGAAAACATTGAAATTGACCTGGGTGACCCTCTGTAAGCAAATGAAACAGCTATTGGCCAAATTCTGTAACCAATAGTTACTGTAATCTCTGAAGCATTAGGAATTTGATTTCTAATGTTCATCAATTATTCTTAAATGTCTTTGTGCTTTAATTTAAATCCCTCGTTTACCTGGAGCTTACAATTTTCATCTTCGTGAATGCAACATAAATGTTATACATACTGTATATGCTGCATATATGTAACTGTTTAACAAATATCTGATTATTAATTATGTGTTTGTTATGATATTGTTCCTATAGTAGCACCCGTGTGCAGAAATATCTCTGATATATTCAATTGAGGGCTGAAAGGAAACTAAATAAAACATTTTTGGAGTGTCCCGGTGAAAGTCCCGACTTGACTTCAAAGGAAATGCTGTGGCAGCACCTGAAATGAGCAGCTCATGCTCGAAAATGTTTTTTTTCTCAAAGCAGTTGTACAGAGCAGAGTGGGCCACAATTACTCAGCAGCAATGTGAAAGACTGATATCAGATTATAGGATGCGTGTGGCTTCTGCTGCTTCAGGTGGTGCAACCAGTTAAGTTAAAGGGGCCGTTCTCACACGTTGTGATAAAGGTGATAACTTCTCCATTATATAAATGAAGTAATAATCTAAAAAAAAAAAAAAGTGTTTTATGCTTACTCAGGTTCCCTTTGACTTATATTACATTTTATCTATAGATCTGAAATAATTTGATGTGACAAACATGCAATACTAGAGGAAAGCAGGAAGAGGGCAAATGCTCATTCACGGCACTGTTCTACTGTGCTTCCACCAGTCCTCCAATGTCTAATGTGCCTCTTGCTACATGTACAAAAAAAAAAAAAAAAAAACAACAAAAAAAAAACGAATAAACTAAAAACAATCCTTGATACAAATGCCATTTTGTGCCCCAAAACACTGATACCTCTGCCATCCTTTAAGCCTCAGCTTTTACCTGTGCATTAAACTGCCTATGGCTCGGGCATGAAGAATGAAACGATGTGCATGCGTAAATACTGGATATGCACTCTTCAAAGAATTGTGAATCTGGAACACACTACAGCGAAGCTTAATAAAGCGAGACTGTCCACTGTGCAGGCATGGACAAACCCGTGTTCTGCCATCTCAGACTATTTTAAAATAGCTTATTTTAATTGTTTACTATATACTGTACTTTATATATTATTTTGTCCCGAGTGTGAAACATGTATTTCAATGTGTGCTGGCCGTGCCCCTCCCCCCAACATTGTTTGTTGTAGTTATTTTTGAAAAAAGACAAAACAATATACATATATATATATATCATAATAAAAAGAGTGGAGCAGAGCTTCGTGCTGACATACCGATGACCATGTGTGTTGCGCTGACAGCTGAGTGGTTTCCAGCCTTGGCTTTGCACCGGTACTGGGCGCTGTCATCCTCCCGCACATGGCTCAGGGTGTAAGCAGACGACCCTTCTCCCGGAGAGGAGGACAGCGTGGTTCCTTCTGTTCCTCTCAGCTTCTTCCAGGTGTATTCCCATCGGACGGACGGCTCGGAATCCTTCACCTCACAGGTGAGATGCACGGTCTCTTCGGCCAGCACGTGTGACCAGGGGGGGTCCGCGGTCAGCACCACCCGGACCCCTGACGCTGGAGCAGAAACACCGAAATCGGTTACCGTGAAAAAAGCACAGCAGGGATTAACAATCAATCTTGTGAAACAGAAACCAAAAGTATGAAAAAGTATTTTAGGATTACCGGCGTTTTGTGTGAGGCTAAACAGCGTGGGTAGAACTGTGAAGTAAAATGATAAATATAAAGATTAAGCAATCTTTCTTTCAAAATAACGTCCAAAGAGAGCTAAACTGTCACCACAGATCAAAACAACTATACAATCCAGATAAAAGTATCCATATGGTATCCATCGTAAAATTTGATACCTCTGTACTAGTTGCAGAAGTAGTACTACTACTAATACTACTGCTACTACTACTGCTACCGCTGCTACTACTACTACTACTACTGCTGCTACTGCTGCTACTACTACTACTGCTACTACTACTACTAATAATAATAATAATAAATTCATAACCATAATAAAAAAAATAATGCACATAAATGTATTATTTATTTGTTACTTACGGACTGTGTAGAAAAATTTCCACTTGTCCATTGCATTTTTGGTGAACATCTCTCTCAAAGGAAGGCTTGCATATTGTGGTCATCAGTGCTGAGCAGCACTTTATTTTTAAAACCCTCATTGTGAAATCATTGTTTCCGAATTGTGTATTCATAAACTCTCCATAGGCGACAGTGACCTCTTATGCCCACACAGAGCATACATGATGTGGGGATTTTGTGCTGCATTTTGATTCAATTCAGTTCAATTCAATTTTATTTGTATTGTGCTTTTTACAGAGAAAAACCAGACATGAACCCCCAAAACCAGACATGAACCCCCAAAAAGCAAGCAAATGAGGTAAATAAATAAATAAAAACTCCCCAGTGGGAAGAAAAACACTGAAACGGCTGTGTAAAAAAAACTCTGCAATGGAAAGAAATCTCCGGAAGAACCCAGCTGTAGAGGGGGAGCCCATCCTCTGCAGGCCAGCCTGGTGTAATGGCAAATATTCTATGAATAGTAACAGCCAGGCAGGTGTTCATTATAAGCTGCACTTGTTGCAAGGTATTTTGAACAAGTGATTTTTCCCATTGATCACAGATCAGCGACTACAGGCGTTGCTGATTTGCTTACAAACATTCACTCTCACACATTCCTCTACATTCATATTTCCGACATGGATCTGGGAGGTTGTGTCATTTCTGTGAGATGAAAGCCTGTCTTCAGTCATTAAAAATTAATATTTTTAAAAATGTTTTTATAGTCTTAATTTAGTGTTTATCTTAGTTGACTTAGTTATTGCACTTGTGCCTACTCAACTATTGCTTGTTTTATTTGCATAGACTGCTTTGTTGCTGTTTTTTTTTTGTGTTAATCAGATTAACCTACAGGGTCGAAGTTTAACTACGCGGTCGTTCCCTGCACTTGGTACTGTACTTCCCTCTAGGGTTTTCAACACACTTGTTCCTGGTTTTGGTTATACACTTTGTTGTACGTCGCTCTGGGTAAGAGCGTCTGCTAAATGCCTGTAATGTAATGTAATTTACTAAAGGCATCTACTGCATGGACGGCGTCCACCCGAAGGACACAGGCAATGGAAGGAAAGGGAGATTAGAGAAGTTAGTCATGCTCTGGATAATTATAAACACGGGAAACCACACAGGAAGTGCTGCTGCCAACAGCCCTGGAGTTCCTGCAAAAAACCGTTTTGACCTGAAGATCAAATGTCCTAATACAAGGTACAAGCATCAAAGTCGTGCGACAGTTAAATTAACCTCTGCAGATTCCAGCTAAATAAAGAAAATATAGGCAATAAGTGCCAATAGAGATAAAGAGGGAGAAACGACGAACTGTTACTTGTATACTCAACAGGAAATTAAAATTCACGGATGAAAACTTGTTCTTCTGTGGCAAAGGACTGGTTCTACGGAGATTCACAGGCTAAATATTTATTTTATCATTCCACTGAAGATTTCAATCACTCCAAGCAGTAAAGGCTAGTCCTACACAGTTTTTGGACTGATGCAAATGGAGACATGACAAAAAGTAACAATACCGACTTGGAAGAAGTGAAATTGGGTCCAGTGCACTTAACTTGATCATCATTTTACACTTGAGTCAAAGAAGTGTAAGACTACCCAAACGGGCAAAACCAAAGGAGATCATTATCTGCTATATACTGTATACAGTCTGCTGCTATACACTTTTAAAACAGACAAGGAAGCTTTGATAAAACCATACCATTTTAAAAAAAAACACAAACATGAAAACTCTGACCATTGCTTTCCAAACCAAACAAACAGGTTTTGAAACAACTGAGACAGAATCTTATACATTAAGACAAAAAAGTAAAAAAGAAAAAAGAACAGGAAAAACGAAGGAAGGGCTGGCAGAACCGTTGTGTGACTTCATTTCTAAAGAAACTCAAAAACACGCCCAAAGTCCCGTCAAATTGGCACTGTGCCAAAGCTGATCACACCTGCTTTAAGAGAAACATTTAAAAGTTTATTAGACTGGACTCTAATCAACTGTACTTGGTGAAGATGAGGCCCCCCATCTTCAAACAGAATAAAAATAAATATCAGATATCAGCACCTGTGCCTTCAGTCCTCGGGGCTGTATAATACAGAATAAATATTTTACAAATATAAAAAATACATTTGAAAGATCACATCACTTTTTTTTTCTTACAGCAAATAAAGGTTATATACATTTTTTAAATGCCACACATTTATGCTTGAAGAACATCACTCCCTCTTTTAGAGAAAATGAAGCATCTTTTCAGCGCTGGAGAAGATTATTCCAGATTCTCTTGCGCTCTTCCTCTTCCACATATACCGGAGATTCTTCAGCGTTTCACCGCAGCGTACTCAACACTGCCTTCTGGTGACCGATCTTCAGCAATTGTGTGAAAATCCAAATTGCCATATGTGACGAAGTCACTCAGGGGCTGACTTCTCGTATTGACAGTTACCTCAGCGTACTGTATCTCGGTGGCCTCGGCAAATGACTACAGGAGAGGGAAAAATTAGTTGGGAAATGTAGTCTTTGCATCCATTTCCTTAGTAATGTCAAATGTGGTGTCTCATGGGGGCTATTGTTGGCGTCGTCTGCTAAAGTTCCCATAGATTGGCATAAACTCTGGCTTTATACTCTTATTATTATTGTTATTGTTATTATTATTCATAATAATAATAATAATAATTAAGTAATTGTGGGAAAAATCTGTATTTCCAGGTTTGACAAGCAAACCTGGATTCATAAGCACTCAGCCTTAATCCAGTCAACAGTCAGTCAGTTAATTCAATAAGTTTTGGCAGCTCAGACAGCAGTTGGACTGAGGAGGGCAGAGAGTGCTTACCTTTGAACTGTCCCCTTTCCCCTCCAGCTCGCCTCTGCCTGTGTTTAGAACAAACGACACTAATAAATAAATATCCCCTTCTCTTTTGCACTTTTACTTTTTTCAGTGCATTTTTAGTGGTGTTCTCACTGGCGTCGCCCGATTGGACATCGGACATACTTAATAAAGGATAAAACAGTGCGTAATAGCAATAATAATATCAACATAAATAAATAAATTAATAAATGAATAAATTAATAAATGAATGTAATTATGCCACTCAGATTGTTCAAAAAGACAGTGATTGAGGAACAGAAAAATCCCATGTTTTTACAAAACCAATGGCACAGTACATGCTGGTTGCTCAAACAGAAGAACACATGCTCTGCGAGACGGCATAAAGACAAACTGCAACTCAATAGTTTGAACAGAGCTTTGGTGCTTTGGTACATTTCCTTCTTCTGAGGCTATTGCAGACACCAAGCACACTTGTGCAAGAACACACTTTCCGAACACACTCACTTCCAGTACGTCTCCAGACGGTGGCCATGACGCAGGCCAGACACAGGAAGAGGAGCAGGAGACCCGCAGAAATGCCCAGGATGGTTAATGTGCCGATCTCCTCTGGCCTCTTTGAGCTGAAACACAAGCAGTGTGGTTCCGGTCAGCAAACGTCCAGTACCACAGCTCAAACACAGTGTGGTTCTGGTGAGCAAACATCCAGTACCAGAGCTCAAACACAGTGTGGTTCCAGTCAGCAAACATCCAGTACCAGAGCTCAAACACAGTGTGGTTTCAGTCAGTGACCGTCCACCACAGCTCAAACACACTGTGGTTTCAGTCAGTGACCGTCCACCACAGCTCAAACACACTGTGGTTTCAGTCAGTGACCATCCAGCACTTCAGCTCAAACACAGTGTGGTTTCAGTCAGTGACCGTCCACCACAGCTCAAACACAGTGTGGTGTTCCATAAATCACCCCGTATTAGACAGACTGATCCCTGTGCGATGATTGGCTGGTTTTGCCCTGAGCGTAAACCAGAGACTGTAAAAAAAATATGGTTGCCAGGGCAAAGGGCACGTTTTTTTTCCAGGGAGGAAACAAAGCATGGTCAGCGCCATGGAAACCAGTGACCACAAAACCACAGAGCAGAGTGAAAGTTTTAAAGATGGCGGTGCTGAGCCAAATGCGGTCAATCCGGATCGCCGAAGATTAAGCGGTAGCCATCGAGCCTGAGGTAGTGTACAGTTATGAGTAACAGTTCAGTAATTAGGCACATGCTTTTCGATTTACCAAAGGTGTGTTTCACAAAGATGCCAAAACATTTCTCATTTTTATTGTTTTGCTGAAACCTGACAAATTATGCCATACCTGAAACACTGAGGAAGAATCTGGGATCGGTAAAGCAATTAATGAATTAAAAGAAATCAGGCGATCATTGTCATGTTGTTTCTCTCATCAGAACATGGTGTTTTATGAATCATCTAACACAATCAAATTTCTTAGCAGAACATGCCTATCTATTCAAGGCTTGAATCTGGAAAGTACATTTAATCCCTCCTTTGTTGTGAAGTGAACGTTACACTTTCACCCTGAGGAACGGCGTAGGGAACTGGGCTGGCACCTCCAAGGTTGCGTCTTCAGTTCCCAGGTGGGGCCCTGCTGATGCATCTCATATTCAAAGAAACATCCAGCCGCACTAATGAACTGTAAACGTAAACTAAAAACCCATCTATTCAGTCTGGCTTTTATGTAGTGTTTTATAATTTTATGGTCTTAGTATTTACACTTATTTTATTTATTTAAAAACCCAGGTACTTATAAGTTGTCACCCTTTCAATTGGTTTATTCTGTGTGGTAATGATACAAGGTAATGTCTGGGGCTCTATCTTTGACCTAGTGAAGAGCATCAACTTGGTTTTAGCAACATTTAAAATAAGCTTCAGCTGATAAAGCTGAGCCTGCATGGAATTAAAAGCAGACTGTAGGTGTTCAAAAGCCTTTTTTACTGTTTCTGCATAAGAGTAGATGACTGTGTCATCTGCATAAAAATGAAAACTGGCATTTGCCATGTGTTTGCCAATATTGTTTAAATAAATTGTAAATAAAAGAGGTCCTAGGACTGAGCCCTGTGGCACCCCATTCTGTACAGTTAAAACACCAGATGTCTTTCCATGGAACTGGATGCACTGTGTTCAATCTAAGAGGTAGCTTCTGAACCAGGAAACTGCCTGGTCAGAAAATACTATATTGACTAATCTTTGTAGCGTGATGTCATGATCTACAGTGTCAAATGCCTTTGACAGGTCAATAAAAAGGGTGACACAGTGTTGTTTCTTATCCAGCGCACAGATAACATCATTAGCCACTTTAATTGCCGCAGTAGTAGTGCTATGCTGTTTTCTAAAACCTGATTGGCACTCAGCTAAAATATTGTTGTTGCTTAAAAATCCCTTGATCTGATCACACACCAGTGTCTCCAAAACCTTAGCCAGAATTGAAAGCTTAGAAATAGGCCTGTGGTTATCTAGATTTGAGGGCTCCCCTCCTTTAAACAGGGGCAGAACAAAGGCAGATTTCCATACACTGGGGATAACATTCAATTCAAGAGTGAAATTAAAGAGATACGTTAGGGGCTCAGCAATAAAATCAGAAGAAAGTTTCAATAGATAAGGATCCAAGTTGTCAGGACCAGCTGCTTTTTTTGAGTTTATACCTTTAAGGGCTTTATGTACTTCTGGTAGAGAAAAAGGGGAAAAACGAAAACTTTGTCCCATTCTCTTGTTTACAACGGCATCAGTAAATGGCTGATTACCTGATGTAGCCTTAAACAGAAAACCAGAGGAAACAAAATGTTTGTTGAAAGAGTTGAGCATTTCAGCTCTGTCAGTGACCTTATCAACGCCCTTTATAATACATGACGGCAGTTCATAAGGGACGGCAGTTTGTACTCAGGGATTTGATTACTTTCCAAAATTTGAAAGGGTTGTTTAAATTTTTAGTTGTGGTTGATACAAAGTAGTCAGATTTTAGCTTCTTAACTAAAAGTGTACACTTATTCCTCAGAAACCTAAATATTAGCCAGTCTGACTCTGAACCTGTTCTCCTAGCAGTAGCCCAAGCTTGGTTTCTCATGTGTGATTGCTTAGACAACTCGTCAGAAAACCAAGGATTTTCCCTACCTTCCTATAAGTTCTAAAAGGAGCATGTTTGTTTGAGATTTTCAAGAAATTGTCCTTAAAGAAAGTCCAAGCCATTTCAACATCTGGAATAAGACTGATCCTGCTCCAACCACAATAGTGCAGGTCGTGTAAAAACGATTGTTCTGAAAAATGTACTGTAGTACTCACTGTACTTCAGTTTCGCCATGCATGAAAACGTCTTTCGACACTTCCACTCTTAGAGCAAGCATTTCAAAGTGTTTGCACGCAGACTCTGACAGCAGTACACTCGTACGGAAATAGCTTTTGGCATAAATAGCTACACCACCTCCCCTTTTGGGTCTGTCAGTGCGGAACATGTTGCAGCCATATATATGAATATCTTTATCAGGAATTGACTTGTTCAACAAAGTTTCAGATATCAAAATTATATCAGCATTAGTTGATTCAACCCAAATCCTTATCAGGTCTATTTTCGGAACTAAACTACGAACATTAAAATGTACTATACCCAGACCCGATGTACTTTTAAAATCTGACGGAGTTTCCAAACATTTTAGACTTAAGTCTGAGCCGGGGTTTGGTTGAACATTTCCGGATAAACGCAACAGTCTAACAATTAAGCTTCTCAGTTTAGTGTGCTTAAATATCACTTTTTCGACATACACTTATTTTATTTATTATCATCATTATTATTATTTATTTTATTCTATTTTGTTTTATCAACACTTTACCGTTGATCATGCATTTTATTTTATTATTTAAAAAAAATAAATTTATAAACGTTTCACTGTTTTTTGATAAAATTTACTTTGTATCTCGTAATTTTATTTCTTGTTATTTTTATTGTTCGTATTATATTTTATGTATCTTTTATTATCTTAACTATCCACCTTTTATTGTTGTCTTATTCAACTGGGTGTGCATGTGCGTCTCTGAATCCATTTTAACATTTTATGTTTTGTCAATCGCTTGTAAAGCACTTTGAATTGCAATTTGATTTGTCTGAAAGGTGTTATATAAATAAAGTTTGATTGATTGATTGATTGAACTGTCTGTCAATGCAAGCTGTATTGCTTTGAGGGAAAAGAAAACACCAGCTAAATGTCTAAAATGTGAACATAAAATGCAACCTTGGAACTGCTTATAATGTAGTAACTGATTGATAATGTAATAACTGACCAATAATATAATAAAATGTTGCTCTTAGTGCCAACAATAATGTAATGAAGTCCAATAATGTAATAATATCGACCAATAATGTAATAATTACTCAGAACAAGCAGTAACCTTTATCCAATGTTTTTTTTAACCCACAAGCGAATGTAATAAATGACCAATAAATGCAATAATTTGTCTAGTTTGTCTAGTTTGTCTAGCAACATTTATTACATTATCGGTCAGTTATTACACTATTAGCAGACGCAAACCCCCGTGTGCTGTAACAGCGTATCCTGTGGCCCATCTTCCCCCATGTAGCTCACATGAGGACTATAGAGCGCCGCACAGAGAAAACGGGCCCAGTACTTCACCCGGTTTCGTTTCTCCGTGATGGCGGGGTGGTTGGGGGCTCCAGAGTCACCCCGCTAGTCGCCGCGGGGGGGCCCGTGGAGGGGCCCGCGGAGGGGCCGGGCGCGATTGTGGTCGCTGGTTTGGTCGAGGGGCTCGCTGTGCTTGGTTTCGATGGGGTCACTGGTCTCGCTGTTAGGGGACAGACGGGGTCAGTTTAAATCCCTGAATCTCACGACTGCTGAGATGCGCTTGTCCAGAAAGCACGCGTGGGCGTCACTAAACCCCCCCCCCCCCCCCCCCCCCCCCCCACGTTAGCAATAAAGCCGAATGCTTTATTTGTGCCTCAGGAATATGTTACAGTGTTTGAAAGTAACAATAATCAGGAACAGACAACTAATGTTTAACCCACTATGGAAATACCTCATCAATCTTGGCATTATCATTCAACTGTCACCTCCTAGCATGCCAAAAAGCAAAATAATTCAATCTTTGCAGTTTGTGAAATGCCATTTTAATACCGACTGTGGGCTGAAAACCAGGTGTCAGTGCCAGTGGCGGGTCTGCAGAAATGATTCTTCAAATATTGCCAATGTACATCAAAAAAAAAAAACAATAAAACTGGGCTCTCGTATAATACCGATGACCGTACTGCACTTCATCAATACCACAGGTGTGATGAGCCAGTGCTTACCTGCATCGACGCTGAGAGCAACAGCCACGTGTTTGTCGGTTGCCCATACGTCGATGGCACACCAGTACGCCCCACTGTCCTGCACTGTGAGGTCTTTTATGGTGACGCAAAACTTTCTGCTACCTCTGCGGTCCTCAAGAGAGGTGCGTCCACTTTCCTTGACAACGCTCCTCACCACGATGCGGCACGAACTAAAGCTCTCCCCTCGGCACCAGTACTTTTCGGCGCGGGTGTAGTCTTTGTCGTACCCACAGCAGATAGACAGAGACTCGTGCTCGCGGCCCGTGACGACCCCGGGACCCCAGATGTCTTCGCCCTGGATGCCTGAAGGACGGCGTAGCACAGAAAGAAACAGCGCACTGGGGTTCAGTAGGCGACGACAGGGAAGACGCAGAATCACCAAAAAGTAGTCAATAAATACAGTTCCTGTTTGTCTCGTGAGACCCAACGGTCACCTTCCAGGCGGAAATATCCACTGCTTCCTTTTAAAATCTTAAAATTCGTTAGTAGAACTGACAAGATACAGCCGCATGACATTTTGGCTTTTCCCTTATCCATAGCAATTTGCACAGCACTGCACTTTCACATGCATCAACCAAAGCATCCTCTGATCGGGAATCAAGCTGACAGCATTTAAATTACCGGCCCAGTTCCCGACCCTTTCTACTGGACTGCTGCCTCAAGCAGCATAACATACTGGATAAAAAGGTATTTACATTTTAAGCTTTTAGCACAACAAACTTTAATTTTACGATTTGTTTGACATGTTAGGCATTATCATTATAATCTGTATAACGTTCCAACCTGTTGGCACTTTAAAAACTGCAACAGACACTGATATACATCCCCAGACCTGCACAGAGAGTAAATAAAATGAGTTGAAAAGTCCCTCTGTACCTGAAAGAAGAGCCAGAAACAGAATGCGCTCCATTACTGAGGTAAATATGGAAGCTGAATGAAACCTACGAGCGGAATAACTTCTCTCTTTAACACGGGGTCTGTACTTTTTTTGTTTCAGTGAAAGCTTCCTGTTTCTGGTGTTTGTTTGTTCTCATCTTCAAATAGTGTAGTACTCACACCCAGCTATTATCATTTCCTCCAGAAATGAGAATAGCTGTGTGTGAGAGTGCAGAGATCTTCAGCAGCTGCAGGTGCCAAATGACTCACTAACTGCACCCAGTACAGGACCAACTTTATCTGTGTCCTTCTTATTCACACACACACACACACACACACACACACAGACACACACAAACACGCGCGCACACACACACACACACACACACAAACACATATGCATGCACAAAAAAAAAAAAAAAAAAAAAAAAAAAAAAAAACTTGCCACCTAATCATCCCCTGATTTAATTGGCTAAAAAAATGTCCTCTCCCTCCAGTGGAGCTGCTCAGTGGCCAACAATAGAAAATTGTGGTTGTGCTGGGCAGCTCCCAGGTGTGAAGCAGGGCTTCCTGCAAAAGAGCATCAGTGCTCAGCGAACCTACCCTGGGTAAATATGTTAAATAAACACACACATACCACGGAGTTGCACACACATACACACACCCGTGGGCACATAATCACAGACACACGCACACACACACATGGACGCACACACGCATGCATACACACACACACATATGCATGCACACACATACCACAGAGTAGCACACACATACACACACCCACAGGCACATAATCACAGACACAAGCACACACACACACGCACATATGCACGCACACACGCATGCCTCTTAGCTGACCCTCTTAGCTGTCCACAGGTGGGGCAAGGGAGCCCAGATGTTGGTGTAATGCCGGCAGCCCACACGCATGCATACACACACACATACACACGCACACACACACATATGCCCGCACACATGCACGCATGAACACACACACGCACGCACACACATGCACGCACACTCACACATACACGCATGCGTGCATGTGCACACACACACACGCAAACACACACGTGCACGCACACATACACATGCACACTCACAGGCACACACATGCACACACACGCATATAAACACACTCACAGAGGTGCACACACATACACACACCCACATGCACACACTCACAGGCACACACGCACGCACAGATGCACACACAGGTTTGCACACACACATGCATGCACACACGCACATACACAAGCACACACTTGCACGCCACGCACACACACACACACACAAACGCACACACGTATCCACGTGCACGCATGCATGCGCACACACACAACCACACATATGGATGCACAGATACACACACACCTATGTAGGGATGCATGTAGACATACACATATGCGCACACACACACGCACGCACGCGAGCACAGGCACAGACACACATAATCACATGACCACCGGCAATACACATAGCAGAACACTGTCTGGCGGCAGTACGTAAATTGAGGCTCGCCTGACGTGTTTCAGACAGTTCCTCTCATAAGTTATGTCAGACGTTGCAAACCACTGTCGGAAATCACAAGGGATGTGCCAGAATAAGAGGCTGCTGTGGAGCTGCTCAGTGGCCAACAATAGAAAATTGTGGTTGTGCTGGGCAGCTCCCAGGTATGAATGTGTCTGAGTGTGAAGCAGGGCTTCCTGCAAAAGAGCATCAGTGCTCAGCGAACACACGCATGCATACACACACACATACACACACACACACACATATGCCTGCACACACATACCAGAGTGGCACACCCATACACACACCCACAGGCACATAATCACAGACACAAGCACGCACACACACATGCTTCTTAGCTGACCCTCTTAGCTGTCCATTGTGTTCGATGATGACACTTGCTCCGGGGGGGGGGGGGGGGGGGTTCAGTGTCGTTGACGCTGGTCCCACTTCATGTGGCTGTGGAGCCCAATGCGTGAGCCACACACTCGTCCACAGGTGGGGCAAGGGAGCCCAGATGTTGGGGTAATGCCAGCAGCCCTCTGGTGTAATGCTGGCAGCCCACACTGTCTGGCGGCAGTACGTAAATTGAGGCTCGCCTGACGTGTTTCAGACAGTTTCTCTCATAAGTTATGTCAGACGTTGCAAACCACTGTCGGAAATCACAAGGGATGTGCCAGAATAAGAGGCTCCAGATGTTGAAATGGGGGAGTTCAAACAAACTACACAGAAAATATTCCAATAGAAGCTAAATTCCTCTCGTTATTATCTGTGATGTAATTTTTTTTTTTTAAATGATATGCTCCTTTAAGCAGGGGATATCATGTAATTTAAAATAAAAACGATAAAAAACTAAATGTAAAAGGCCGTGCTTTCTGAAAAGCAGCCAATAAGATTGTGTAATTTTGTTGTGAACCTACAGTGTAAAGGACGACTTCATTTCAAAAGCCCATTGCTGCAAAAGTAACATTCCATACCCACAATGCATTGCAGACAGGAGGGAAGTGAGAGCTGGTTGGCATGGCAACGGCACAGGAAGTGCTGTGTTAATTCTACATGAGTGAGAACTTTTCACACAAGAAGTGCGTGTTCATATTCTGTCTAAGATGATAATGCAATGGACACATTACACACACCCTGTGAGGTGATAAAACGTCCACACTGAGGGTAACACACAGGTAAATTTGAATGAATGAATGCAGTCCATAGGCAGTTGGTGTGTTTTCTGAAAAGTAAAATGGGTTTTAGGGACCCACAGTTTTTTAATAGAAAGATTACACACAGTACACAGGTCATATGATGCAGCCAATCGGTTTTTCAGACAACAGACTTTACAAGAGTGCAAAACCCCACAGGAAAACAAGGACTCAACACCCCCCCCCAACCCCCACTCCATTTGATTAGAGTAACATACATGAAACACATCTCACGATTGTCAACATTAACGAACACGATTTTCAACTGAGATACGTACCTCCAGTTGAGATTCCAAGAAAGGAAAAAATATAAAAAGTGTTTTTTTTTTTTTTTTTTTTAAATAGTCAAATAACAAAGTCAGTAAAAGGCACTGCTGTTACAAGATCGGAAGTACATTGGATGCAGTGCATTCCAAGGGTCATGTGACTACCGGCGTTCTTCTACCCATCATTCCAGCTTCAAACCCTCAAACCCAGCTGGATTCTTCCCACATCAAACCCAAGGGATGTGTGTGTTACGTATGTTACGGCTTGTCTCCAAGGGTTTGATCGTAATGAAGACACACAGTAACAGTTTCCCTCCAGTTCTCCGTCTGAGACATTTTATCCCTCGGTTTCCAGAACTCACATTTCCGTTAATAAAAACAAAAAAACAAACAAACAAACAAAAAAAAAAGATTTATTTCATCCTGTCTTCAACTGCAAAACCCCCCACCCACCCCATCTCCCATGCAGGTGCAGAAAGGTTTATGCTATGCAGATTTGCAACCGCAGCCGATACAGGACGTGCTGTGAGTGCAGGCTGCCTCTGGCGAACAGCTTGTTCACGGCCTTCTAACGACAAACATTAAAATCGCGAATCCCCACGAGGTAGAGGTATTCCGCCCACACTTCAAAGCAATCACCTGGCCAAGGATAATAAATCAAACTGACGAGCACACGGATTCAAACGCACAGCATCACCATGTAAAGAAGAGAGAAACCTTTCTCCCTCTGAACGTTTCTCCCTGCATAAAAATGGCACTTCGAGGACTCATACCGTAGAAAAATACCAATTGTAGCTTCGGTCCACAGTTGTACTACTGCTCCCTGTTTTAATTGTGCTCACGCAAGGCCGGAGGTAGTCATCAGCATTAAGGCACAGCACAGAGACAAACCCAGTGGCTTGTATCTACACAATAACCATAGGCCTGGATTCAATCAACATTCGCCCTTAACTTTGAATAAAAATGAATGCCACGTACTCGTACTTCCTTCCCAAACTCAGTTTGCCATTTTAGTGATTGCTGAACTCAGCAAACTGTGTTTGTGTAGGACAACAGAATTATTGCTTTTGGCTGTTAGCAAGAATTAACCGATTTTAGGAACTTTGATTGAATCCCAGCCTCGGACCTGTCAGATGCCTAAAGCCGTACAGTAAGTCACATGTCAGGAGCACATGACCAGGCTACTCTTTCCCATTGGCTGGGGCAGGGATATTGAACATTCTCTCTCTCCATTCCTCTCGCTTCACCACCAGAACGATAAAGTTAAAATATTACTTTAAAAAATTGCTATCCTCTAAAAAACAGAAAACCACATTATCCCTGAAAAAACATATTCAAAATATAATGTATGTACATTTGTATGTATGTATATATATATATATATATATATGTATATAAATATATTTGGGCTGTAATGGAATACATTGGTGTCATAGACGAACATTATTTATGCTGAGTTGGCGGATGTAAATGGAGAAGGTGAAGGGGTTTTGGGAGGGGACACTGAGGTGACGGCTAGCAGTGCTACACACCCATGGCTAGTTCTCCTTCAGGGACACGCAGATATTCTGAGCAACATTTTTGGGGAAAAGAACGAAACACACCTATCCATAATAAGGAACTGCAGATTAACAGTCACATCCTCCATTTGGTTTTCATCCATACGAATGCATAGACAGCTTTTTTTCCATTAATCAACGTGCGTGTGGGACTGCTCTACTATCCAGTGAACAGTAGGTGGCGCACCCACGCAGAACACACAGATTCTGTTTTACTGCATGACTGTACTGTCCATAGATGCTGAAAGCCAATGTCTGTATGCCACAGTCAAAACTACATGATTGGGAACATGCTAGAACTCCAGCTAACCTGTCAACAGTAACGCTGACAGAAATAAAGACTGCCGGACCTCCCATTGTCATGATCCCAAGATTTATAAAAGCTAAATTCTGTAAAACTATTTAAGGAAAATTTATTTCCGTTTCTCAAGCTATTTACATTCATATGTTTCAATAGCACTGTGATCTAAATGAACCGCACTTCATAAAGTTCACTTCAAATTTCGACATGTTTTCAGTTTTTAACTGCAATTTTTATACAGTGTACTGACACGTACCAAACAGTGAATAAGCCATGAACCATAATGCCCCTAATATATAAAAAATAATATATATCTCCATAAGAAATGCAATGAATGCAACCTCCTTTGTTTTACACATATACATATGTGGAAAAACTATTGTTAAACAAAGAAGTGCACCATTGTTTCAATCTTTTTAAAACTTCATATATTTCCCATTTTACAAACATGAAAGCAGAGACACTCCACCTTCATATCATAGATATTTGCTATTTTTGCTTTGTTCAACATTTTGGGATTGTGTGTGTGTGCGTGTGTGTGCGTGTGTGTGTGTGTGTGTGTTTTCATTTGTAGTCAGGCAGTCCGAGGACAGCTTGTGCTCCAGTCCGCCTTCCCAGTAGGACCCTCAGTCATTGACCAGCCGGTAGACGTGATATTGTGTCCCATGGTCGCTTGTCGACACTTCAAAGACAAATGCAATGCACATCAGAGTCTCCTGAGTCTCCTTATTGGTCACAACCTGAAAGGTGGGAAAGGAAAAAAAAAAAAAATTTCAATCAGAAAGTAACAAATGAAAAACAACTATTCAAATTACAGTTAAATATGATTATAATTATGATTCTTATGACTCTGCTTTTCCACCAAAATATTTTAACACTAGCTCCACCTACAGGTTGGAAGCTACAAACACTATGCTACAGGTCAAAAAGTTTGAAACTTGACCAAGTTTGAGTTAAATCAGCATTAAATCTGTAATTTTCTGGTGTATTTTAAAACTCCAATACTTCACAATAAAATAGTGAAATTCTTTCCTTTTTTGAGGAAATTTGAACGGCTGCTTCCATTGTAGAACAGAAAACGACCTGCAGTTATAATTTCACATGCACACCTCACAGGAATTCCATAGTTCTCATATTCATGAGCAGCCGAAAGACTACTTAACTGGACCTCACTACAGAGATGAATGAACTATTTATACTGCACATCCATTCTGACACTTTCCTCCTCGTTCATTTAAAAAAAAAAAAAATTGTTTAAAGAATCACCCATATTGTTCTCTAACTGTTAGGAAAAGTGCTCTAAAGCGCACTGGTGCTGTTGTGATTATTATGCAGAGCCGCTCACCTGCAGGATGGTGAAGTTCTCCAGCACGCTGTTCATCATGTACTTCTCTGGGAGGTGCTTCAGCTTGTGGATGAAGTTGATCATGTACTCGCACATGGGAGAGCGCTGGATTCGGTACACGCACCGCCCCCCCTCCGACCGAGCGTACTCCGTCTGGGACGGCAAAGATCAGGCGAAACTACACTTTAAAAACGGCCCGAGGTGCCAAACGTCTGACTGTATACCTCTTCGGCTTTAAATCAGTGCTCCTCGCTTATTTACATCTATGATTCTGTTGAGTATGCATGTTCAGTGTACTTTACACCAGTGGTTCCAAACCCTGTTCCTTGGAGATCTAGGTTTGGATTTCAACCATAATTTGGTGCACCTGACTCTACTAATTAACAGCTCAGCAAGATCTCTTGCTGTTGACTGAGGTGTACTTTGTGCTTTGTTAGGGTTGGAGTGAAAACCTACAGGACGGTAGATCTCTAGCTGTTGAATGAGGTGTGTTTGCTAGGGTTGGAGTGAAATCCTACAGGACGGCAGCTCTCTAGCTGTTGTATGAGGTGTGCTTTGTTAGGGTTGGAGTGGAATCCTACAGAAACATGGTTAGGAACCACTGCTTAATACTATAACAAGGAGGACTCTAGATAAAACATCATAATTCATAATTCATATACTCTTTATAGTCAGTAAGAATGAGGCCATGGGCAATGCCTTAGAGGAGGAAGCAGGAAACAGGAAGGAGGAAGTGACCTCACCTCAACTTTCTCCACCACCTGCTTGCCAAAGGAGCAGACCTTGGTGGAGACGGTGATGGTCATGTTCTCGTTGCTGCTGTAGAGGCTGTTCACTCCATAGAAGGAGCCAGGACCGTCCTGCAGACCACTGCTGTTCAGATCAGCCTGAGAGGAGACACAGTGTTAGGCCCAGTGCCCTCCTCTATGTTAGTCACCCAGTGCCCTCCAATGTTAGTCACTAAGCAGCTTATCAACAGCAACTTTTACACAGCTCACATTTCTACATTCAATTCATTCACACAGCACTGTTTTTACTGAAGCAATTCAAGTTAAGTACCTTGCTGTGCCCCTCCAGCAATTTGAACCCGCAACCTCTATTCTATAAGCACAGTTCCTTTGCCATGGCTCCACACATTTCGGAGCGGGACCTGACATACTTTTAGGCAGTTTAGTTAATTCACATGACACATTCCACCAGGACCTGTAATTTCACCTCGTGTGAGCTGTGAGTTAAGACTGACGTGCGAGTTGCCCAACCTGTACATCTTGTCTCTGGTGTTAGGAAGGCAGGACTCACCCAGAACTTGACCAGGAAGAAGGCGTTCTTGGGGCCCTTCTCGTACAGGTCCCTCAGCCCGCCCTTCTTGTCGGGGAACTTGTCGTAGATCTGCCGGATTTCCACGGCCTCCAGGAGAGCCTCGCTGTAGGACGGGCTCGACGGCCCGATATGGACAAAAAGGTGCTTGCTGTACTGTAGCATGGAGCACAGGGTGAGAGGGGGAGAGGAGGGGGAGAGAGGAGAGGTGAGAGGGAGAGAGGGACGGACGGAGGACAGGAAGTCTGCAGTCAGAACAGCCGGCCAAAAACATCTCCGATGTGTTGAGAAGCCGCTTCTAACGTCTCAAGTCGCTGCTACAGAGAGAAAACTGGTTTCTTTGTGCAAAGTGTCTTTATTCCTAAATAAAAGTTGGCACAAAGGTGATGCTCCAGGGAATCCTTTGCTGTGACGGTCACATGTACATCCAGCCACATTCAAAAACGGTGAATTTAGACTGCCATATGCAGGACATTCGGAGAAAGTCAGGCATTTGTTTGTTACTGAATGTTATGGTATTGAAACACAGGTATATCACTGTTTGAGCCATAGAATTTCCCCCATACTATGTACATGGCTGGTACACATCAGATTTCTGAAAGCTACAGTATTTATAAAAATAATACTATTCAAAGTTGGGCATGCCAAAACTAACCCTAAGCCAGGGTTTGGCTTTTTCGGGAGGCACTCTGGGCCGTTTTAAAAGCTCACCGTGTCGGCGTCCTTGGGCACCTCCAGGAAGGCGCTATACTCCAGCATCCTGAGTTTGGACGAGGCGATGGCCCGGTCCTGCCACACGGGCACCGCCATGGCGGACGGGGCGAGGGGGGGCGCCAGGTGCTCGTACGCTGCCGGGGGAAACAAGCATGCATACAACTGAATAAGACATCATTTAAACAACAGAATAAGACATCATTTAAACCACAGAATAAGACAGCATTTAAACAACAGAATAAGACATCATTTAAACAACAGAATAAGACATCATTTAAACAACAGAATCAGACATCATTTAAACAACAGAATAAGACATCATTTAAACAACTGAAGAAATGTGCATTGATGTCATGAAATACTCCCAGTGACTATCAGCCAAATTTGATACAACTGAATAAGAAACTATTTAAACAAAGGAAGAAATAAGCATCAATGTTAAGAAATATCTGCAGTGATTAGCTGCTGTACTGACTAGGAAGCCAAGAATGAATGCAGTTCTTACAGTTTCACATCTGATACTCACATGACATAGAGGAGGGCACTGGGCCTTGCAGATTAGGGTAGTGGGTTTGTGCAAACGGTTTGATACTAGAAAAGAAGGTTTTGGGTGAGAAGCTTTCAGGTGTGGCCTCAAGCTTTCTGTGTGGGGAATGAATAAGATCTACGGTTAAGCTTTCGCTCACCTGAAATTACACAGAAACTTTGCAATCAGACACTGATTTCCCCAACATTTACCAGGGCCCACCGCAACTGAGCCAAAAACAAGGAACTTACTCCTGAGAGGGTCCAGGCTGTCCTGGGATGTGGGTCGGCCAAAACTGTGGAGGAATACGATTGGACAACGGTCAGAAAAATTCCACCAAACACATCAATCAAAACCTCTTACACAAGCAGCTGTGACCTCAGCATAAATGATTTTGTCTTTATTTTTTAGACTTCTAGAGATTAATTTTATTTGCACGCATCTGCATTTCTCTATCCAATAATCTTCTGAGTTTGGTGCGCTAAAATAATGCTTCACAATAATGGTACAACATTATCTAAAAAGATGAAATAAGTTGTTGATCACTACAGGTTGTTGATTACTACACGATAGATAAAGATTCTTTATTTTCGCATCATGATTACATTTATTAGGCAGATGCTTTTATCCAAGGCGAATTCCTGCCTGATTCTTCCTGCTGTGGACCATGGCAGCTGTGGGACTGGGGCTTACCCTGGTAGGGATGTGGCTTAACCTGACAAGGGCGGGGCTTAGCCTGGCAGGGGTGTGGCTTATTCTGGCAGGGGCAGGGCTTACACTGGTAGGGGCGGGGCTTACCCTGGCAGGGATGTGGCTTATCCTGACAAGGGCATGGCTAACACTGGGAGGGGCAGGGCTTACCCTGGCAGGGGTGGGGCTTATCCTGATTGGGGCAGGGCTTACACTGGTAGGGGCGGGGTTTGCCCTGAAAGGGGTGTGGCTTATCCTGACAGGGGCAGGGCTTAAACGTGGAGGGGCGGGGTGTGCCCTGGCAGGGGTGTGGCTTATCCTGACAGGGGCAGAGCTTACACAGGCAGGGGTGTGGCTTACCCTGGCAGAGGCGGGGTAGGTTGGCTGGGGCAGCGAGGGCGGGGGGCTCTTCATTAGGCTGGGAGACACGATCTGAGCTGAAGACAGCGCCGCCATGTTCTGCAGAGCCTTGTCTTTGGAGGCCTGATCCTGTGACGAAACGGACAGAACGAGAAAGAGAGAGAGAGGACGAGTCTGGCTGGAGAACAGCCAATCACGTGCTCCAGAGACACAGCCAGTGCTACGGTCTCACCTACGCGCACATATACGCTATTCCTGTTTTATAATCCACCACAGGTCCACCGGCTAATCTACCACAATCCCACTTTGCTCCTTCAAAACTCTGCCTGCCCATCTCCATAAATGCTTCAGATCAGCTGACACTAGTATGACATTCCATTAGTGGCATGGACCCAAACATCTGCTGGGAATGGCTTCTGCAGCACTCAGCAAATGCAGCACTCAGCAAATATCTCTAACTTGGAATTCATTTTTGCAGATTCAGCAGAAAACATTGCAGGTGGTAACAGGTGTTATCAGCATTAATTAAGTATTAAATATCCAGTCACCTCAAGAGGCACAGCCTTTGATGGACTTTTTCAATGAAATGTTTGCAAGGATAGCCGTTAGTGGCAATGCTAGTTGCCTGAAGACAGTCTTAGACAAGATGACTTCGCTTTCTGGTAAAATATTTAAAAGCAATAAATGAATGGAATGGCAACAATGAGTTTTGAGCTGCAGGCCATGAGATAAAGGAGGCATTTGCAGAGTCATCATCACTTGCTACAGCGGACAAATATTCTTTTTCCTTACATTCTATGACAGAAAATTAGCTTGTGTAGCATGTGGTGATGTTTTAGCATTCGGGCCTGAGTATGATGCCACCAGCCCAAACCTCAGGCCTGAACTCCTGTAATCTCATCTGTGGTTTCCATTGGAAGTGGTTAACCCTCAGATCCCACATCAGAATGATGTGGTGACTAAACAAGAGTGCATGCCCACACAGTGTGAACTCCTCCGCTGCCCAAGGCCAGACTTCTGAGAGACATCCACCAATGCCACTGTAGCTCTACACCAGAGCTGCACAACCCTGTTCCTGGAGATGTACCGTCCTTTTTTAACCCCAACCCTAAACAGAGCACACCTGACTCAACCAGCTAGAGATCCTGTTCAGCTGCTGGTTAGTAGAATCAGGTGCGCCAAATTAGGGTTGAAATGAAAACCTACAGGACGGTACATCTCCAGGAACAGGGTTGGGCGGCCCTGCTCTAAAAGCATATTTTGTGCTTTTCTGACCAGCCCAATACTCAAAGGTTGAACAACAGGTCACAAAATAAAGAAACGGAACACAGGTACCAGGTCAAGTGGGTCATTGAGGAGGATTTACAGAGTTATTTCAGTCGTTGGCAAACTCCAGCTGCACTGATTTTGAAACCGCTTATTTGAGGCAATTTTGCAATCCAACCAAAAACACTCAAATATGTTTCTGATATAATGCAAATGACTCCAAATCTCACCGTGACAGTCGATAATAATAATAATAATAATAATAATAATAATAATAATAATAATAATAATAAATTTATTTTATATTGCGCTTTTCACAGTCTCAAAGACGCTTTGAGTCGATGCCCGACTGGAGATTCCAAAATCCATTATAGACTGATCAAAGTGCCACTGTGTCCATTTTAAATGACAAAACACAATGCCTTCAAAATAAAATGAGCATAACCTAGAATTCTCTGTTTGTTATCTGCATTTTAGCCATTTCTCACTGAGCAATACCACCTTGAGGAGCAAAATGTATTATTATCTAGGTGTGCAGGTGTGCTTTCACAGATATATACATATGTAATGTACTGATTATACACTCATGATTCAGTCTTTTTGATACCCTCATGTGACTCTGACGGTAAAGTATGAACACCTTTTCAGCCCATTAGAGGTTGATTGCGCACAAATGAATAGATGAATCAACATGCTGAAAGCCAAGCCTGCTTAAAACGAAGAAAAAAAAAATGCAAAAGGAAAGCCCTGCTGGTAAAGAAAACAGAGCCCTCAAGCTGTCTGTCCTCACTGTTGGTCAGACAGCCAGAAAATAACAGCCATTAAGTGCTATTGCTGACTTGGGAGCTTGGTAATGCTAACGTGGGTGGGAGCTGGGCAATTCCAACGTGGGTGACGGGCAGGGCTAATGTGGGAGCTGGGCAGTGCTAATGTGGGTAACGGACAGGGCTAATGTGGGAGCTGGGCAGTGCTAACGTGGGCAACGGACAGGGCTAACATGGGAGCTGGGCAGTGCTAATGTGGGTACCAGGCAGGGCTAACGTGCGTGGGAGTTGGGAGTAGGAATAACGTGGAAGCTGGACAGTGCTAACGCGGGTACTGGGCAGTGCTAAAGTGGGTACCGGGCAGTGCTAACGTGGGTACCGGGTAGGGCTAACGTGGGTAACAGGCAGTGCTAACGTGGGTACCGGGTAGGGCTAACGTGGGTAACAGGCAGTGCTAACCTGGGTGACGGGCAGGGCTAACATGGGTAACGGACAGTGCTAACGGGGTAACGGGCAGTGCTAACGTGGGTAACGGGCAGGGCTAACGTGGGTAACGGACAGTGCTAACGTGGGTAACGGGCAGGGCTAACGTGGGTAACAGGCAGTGCTAACCTGGGTGACGGGCAGGGCTAACATGGGTAACGGGCAGTGCTAACGTGGGTAACGGGCAGTGCTAACGTGGGTAACAGGCAGTGCTAACCTGGGTGACGGGCAGGGCTAACATGGGTAACGGGCAGTGCTAACGTGGGTAACGGGCAGTGCTATCGTGGGTAACGGGCAGGGCTAACGTGGGTAACGGACAGTGCTAACGTGGGTAACGGGCAGGGCTAACGTGGGTAACGGGCAGGGCTAACGTGGGTAACGGACAGTGCTAACGTGGGTAACGGGCAGGGCTAACGTGGGTAACGGGCAGTGCTAACTTGGGTGACGGGCAGGGCTAACGTGGGCAACAGGCTGGGAGAAGCAGCGGGTGGCTAAAACGCACAGCTAAGCAGGCGAAGCAGATTGCTAAAGGTCAAACACTTACCAAATTCATGGCCTGAATCAAAGGAAAGAGAGTCCATTAGTGTCCTTCAAAGGAATGTGGTTAACTGCACAATACTGTGTGTGAAGACATTTGCTTCCTGTCTAAAAAAAACTGAAATGGGAAAAAAAAAACCCAACAAAAATAGCAATTCAGTGGACTGCTTGTTTTTCAGAACCTTTGATCTCTGGTGATCGATGGTTCAGAAAGTGGACAATTCTCTCACTTCTGCTCTAGGGAAGCATACGTATTGTCAGTTGGATGATCGTAACCTAAAGTGCACTTCTGTTCAATCACTGACTGAGTTTGCCACCACCCTGTCTATCAACGTCAAAACAGCCAGGATCATTTGTACTTAAACAGTACCCTAACAGTGTTATGATTTTTTTTTTTAAAAGAAAAACAAAAGCAAATGATCACTTAAGATTTGTTGAAAACGTGAAATGATTTGCCCCTTTTAGATTTAACACAGACCTAATTACATAAATATGATAGCCACAAGAAAATTAAGTACAGTAAAGACTTATTGATGCAGAAATTAGCAATGAGATGAGGAGCGAAGAATGTGAGCGTTTGAGAAAGCAGGTTTTCAACAAACACCAAAGAAGAGGCCCAGGGAGAAAAAACAACATGCAACATGTACTTTAGGACGCATCTCAATGGCAGATCGCATGAAATAAGTGTCTGGCCGGCAACAAGGCAGCTAAAATAAAGGTTCCTTTTGGTGCTGAAAAATGTTGCCTGATTGAATAGCATGACAGTGTGAAAATAATAATTAAACCCAGACAAAATCATACAACGAAAGAATGATGGAGAATGAATTCAAAATGGCAGGACCTGATTTATTGCAACAAAAAGCATGAAGCAACTGCCTTTAATATGGTACAAAAATGAAAACTGCTGTGCGATTGTAGTCACCAGCACTAGGGGGTCAGTGACTAACAGAAGCAGTGCGCACACACGCAGGACGATCGTGCACCGATGCAGCTCCCATGCATTTTCAGCCCAGAGCGCATTACATGCGCACAATCATACACTGCACTGTAAAGCATCTGTGGCTCTGATGGAGACCTAATGCGCGTCAAAACATTATGACGTGGTGTATATTAAAATAAATTCTAAAACGCAATGAGCAGACTCAACTGCCTTTACAACCTTTTCTGTCCTCCACCGGCATCACGAGTTGAGATGGATGAAAATGTACATTTCTGTTATGCTAATGCTAACATCTGTAATGATACTGGTCAACTGAGAAAACATTTTGCTACTGTCCTTGCAAACGTAGTCTCTGCTGCCCCCTCCTGGTAGAGCTAGGAAATACTTCACGCTGAAGTCCAATGCCAGCAAACAGCAGTGTCACGGTCAATGTTATTTTATAATGTTATGCTGTCCCCAATTGGGAGCCAAAAATATTAGAAAAACTTTATTCAAACATAACATCCATCCCTGCGCTTCCACACATGATTATTGTTACTGCTCCACTCAATTCTGTTCCCTGTGAAAGACACAACGGTAAAAGTGCGGCGTAGTCGTGCTTTGGTGCGACGTAACTGCAGGTCTGCAATAATGCAGGCGGTAAAAGCCGATCTGATTCCGCGCTGTTTTCTCCGGACAGCGGCTTCAGTGTCAGAGCCGTGGAAACGCTTCCTCTTGTTCAGAGCCCTGACCATAAAATGGCCCCTGGCCTCGGGGCAGAGCTGCACTGTAGCGCAGAGGTTAGAGCACCAGTGTGGTATCTCACAGCCCTCAGGGTTGAACCCCAGCTGGGATGCTGCCGTTGGACTGTTGAGTGAGGGTCTTATCGTTTCAATAAAAAATCCAGCTGCATATCTAGATTGTTTGTAAAAATGTAAGTGTAATGTAAAGTCTAATGTAATCTGTGTACAGACTTTCCAAATAAGATGGCCTGTCAGATGGCAAAATGTAAAAACGTAATCTTAGCTAATCTGTGTGTAAGATCAGAGCAGAGCCCCTGCAAGCCCCGCCCAGCTCAGCCCTACTAAGCCCTGCCCTTCTCATCTAAGCCCCGCCCAGCTCAGCTAAGCCCCTCCCACCCTGCAGGAAGCGCATACCTTCAGCTTTGACTGCATCTCGCGAGTCTTTCTCCGCGCAAGAACCTGCAAATGGCTAGAAACCTGCAGAGAGGGAGGGAGGGGCACACAGAAAAAGAGAGAGAGAGAGAGAGAGAGAGAGAGGGGGGGAAAAAGAAAAGAGAGGAGAAGAAAGCCGTAACCAAGGAGGAAAGCGACGCCCAGCCTAGCAACGCAGACCGCAGACCTACCTTTATGCCCGAATGGTACTCTCGAACCTTCTTCCTGGCTAACACCTGTATGTGACTAGACACCTGGGGAGCGTGAGACGGTTTTAGACACACGCAAAAACACACACTGCACACGCAAACACATGGCACACGCATACACACGGCACACACAGACACACAGCACACACAGACACACGGCACACATACACACGGCACACACAGACACACAGCACACACAGACACACGGCACACATACACACGGCACACGCAAACACACAGCAAACACACATACACACGGCACACGCAGACACACAGCACACACAGCACACACAGACACACAGCACACACAGCACACACAGACACACGGCACACACAGACACATGGCACACGCATACACACGGCACACACATACACACTGCACACGCACACACAAGGCACACGCATACACACTGCACACGCAAACACACAGTAAACACACAGACACACGGCACATGCATACACACGGCACACACATACACACTGCACACGCACACACAAGGCACACGCATACACACTGCACACGCAAACACACAGTAAACACACAGACACACGGCACATGCATACACACGGCACACGCAGACACACAGCACACACATACACACAGCACACACAGAGCACACACAGACACACGGCACACACAGACACACGGCACACGCAGACACACAGCACACGCAGACACACAGCACACACATACACACAGCACACACAGAGCACACACAGACACACGGCACACACAGACACACAGCACACACAGACACACGGCACACACAGACACACGGCACACACAGACACACGGCACACGCAAACACACAGCACACGCATACACACGGCACACGCAAACACACGGCACACACACACGGCACGCACAGACACACGGCACACACACACACACTGCACACGCACACACACGGCACACGCATACACACGGCAAACACACACACACTGCACACACATACACACGGCACACACACACACGGCACCCACAGACACACGGCACTCACACACACACTGCACACGCACACACACGGCAAACACACAGTAAACACACAGACACACGGCACATGCATACACACGGCACACGCAGACACACAGCACACACATACACACAGCACACACAGAGCACACACAGACACACGGCACACACAGACACACAGCACACACAGACACACGGCACACACAGACACACGGCACACACAGACACACGGCACACGCAAACACACAGCACACGCATACACACGGCACACGCAAACACACGGCACACACACACACGGCACGCACAGACACACGGCACACACACACACACTGCACACGCACACACACGGCACACGCATACACACGGCAAACACACACACACTGCACACACATACACACGGCACACACACACACACGGCACCCACAGACACACGCACAGACACACACACACACTGCACACGCACACACACGGCAAACACACACACACTGCACACACATACACACGGCACACACATACACACGGCACACGCAAACTCACCTGAGGTAGTGCAGCTACATGGTAACGTGTTCAGTGTTAATTTAACTCTAACAGAGTTAGTACAAGGCCAACAGGGATGCACTCTATGAGAGCAAAATGCACTCTGACAGAGTTCATGTTCTGTGTCAGCATCTTGCCACTGGAAGACTGAGTTAGACTATGGGACAGGGTGTTTAAATCTGGCCCTTGAGGCCAACAGTACTGCTGCTTTTCTTTTTAACCTAAAATTTAATCGATTAAGGCCACTGATAGGCCAGAGATTACACGCAGCAGCACTACTGACCTCTACTGGCCAGATTTGAGTACCACTCCAATAAGACTTGGCCCCTGAAACGGCAGATAACTGATCCACAGTTTTAAACATTCGTGTCTGCTCTCAGTGGACGCTGAAAGGAGGACATGGATGTTTCTCTTACCTGTTTCCTCGTGCGAGTTTTCCCTGTCCGGAGCTTGATGTATCTGGCTATCAGTTCATTGCGACCTGTAACAATTAAATTAAACATAACAATAAAACAATTGAACATAAAAGCATCCAATAAGAACACTGAACAGACTGCGCATCTCTTTAAGAATAAAGACAGGGGTCAACAAATGGACCGAAAAGGAATCAGAAGGGGAATTGAGAGGCAAAACAGAATTAATACACTTTAGCACAAGTTAGGTAGCGGCTGCAGATAATCTTCCTTCATGAATACCACATCAGCCCCAGTGAAGAAAGTGATTTTTCAGTTGGGATGGACACACATGATTCCAACGAATTGGAAAACGTCACACCCCTTCCAGACAACCCATTTTAAGTGCATGTTGACATTTGCTGCTAAAATATCCTCTGAGAAATCAGAGAAAAGCATTATAGTTTCAGTACGCTGTATCACAACACAGAGGCTTCCAATAATAATGGAAACGCTTGGAAGACCTTGGTAAGGTAGCATGCTCTACAGACAGAGAACACTGTGGTGATGAACCCACAAATGCAATTAGGCATTCCAAAACTGAGGAAAAAATGGTTTTTAAAACAAATGGGCACTGCTGTTGTACCCTTCAGCAAGGTACTTAACTTGCACTGCTTCAGTGAAAAATAAGTAACTGTATAGGCGGCTTATATGCAATAATAATATAATAATAATAATAATAATATAAGTTGCTCTTGATAAGAGAAGCATGCTGAATACTGATACATGCATGTCACGTGATGTAAATTAGATAAAAACAATGCAGGACAACTTGACAGACCAGTGCATGGTATCTGAGGAATACCCTCACACGCACAGCAGTCAGAAAACAAAGGGCAGGTTGCCTCAGTAAAACAATCTGCAATCTGTTTCCCATTTGCCAGCTGGGGTTATGAATACCATTTTCCCCATAAAATCATTTTTAGTGTTTTTTAAGAGTACGCTAATGGTTCAAAATGTATTCAGAAACAAGCATTTCCCCAAAGCCTTCAAAACCAGCCTTAAGGTACTTTAGTAATACCTATAAGTTACCACTAGGGGGTGCCCCAACATCACAAATGTGCACTCCAGTGCAATCCAACGCTTTTCTTACACGCATTCAGCTTAAACAGAAGTTCACTATAGGAAAGCATTTTAAATTTCCAGAACATAGTCGGACAAAATACTTAATGAGTTGAAACTGGCTTTAAGTTATATTCCTAAATGGAATTAATGGTTTTATTAATTTATTTTATTATGTTGAAAACACATCCATAGTGGAAACAACTAAACTTCTGTTTTTTTTCGGTGGTTTTACCCATATTTATATATGCTTGGATAAAACATGAAAAAATTGTTGGGTGAGGGACCATTGTTGCAGCCAGATTTTATCCAGACAAGCAGGTCTCAGTGTTTAGAGGCAAACTTAAATTAAAATGTTCTTACATAAAGTAAAAATAAAAAGAACAATGCTGAACATCTTTGGAGACATGTCCTGTCATGTTCTTAAGTGTGTGCATGTGTGCATGCGTTCAGAATAACAGTAGTGTGGATGTTCACTGGTGAATGTCCTTGACCTCTGACAGCTCTGAAGATTGATCTCACCTGTCTCTGACCATGCCCCTCTCTATACATCACCTGCCTCTGACCACACCCCTCTCTGCCATAACCTGTCTCTGACCACGCCCCCCTCTATACATCACCTGCCTCTGACCATACCCCTCTCTGCACATCACCTGTCTCTGACCACGCCCCCCTCTATACATCACCTGTCCCCCCCCCCCCCCCCCCCAATCAGCCCCCACCCACCCCCAGAGACAGACATGGCCGCCTCGCTGTCTGTACGATCCCCACACTGCACAATGCCAATCAGGTCTGCCTAGACCAGTCCAATTGGTTAGGAAACCTTAGGAAACACTGGCTGCACACCCACAGGCACCACACATACACATACATACACACACACACACATACACACACCACACACTCACGAGCACGCACACACACACACACACACACTCACACACATACACACACCCCCCACTCACACACATACCACACACTCACACACATACACACACCACACACTCACGAGCGCACACACACACACTCACACACATACACACAAGCGCACCCACTACACACCAATGCACGCACACACACGCACGCACATGTACACACACTTGTGCATGCACACTCGACAGCTGTGGTAATAACTTTTCAGAGACACAAAGCCCCCGCTGTCTCTGCCAACAACTGCATGAGGAACACCCCCCCCCCCCCCCCCAACCTCCTGCCCCTGACCCCCTGCCAACCACCCCTAACACCCCCCAGTTCATTTCACATCCAGGGTTTAGCCACAGCTGGGAACACCTGCCCTGATCTGTTCTGGAAGTGATCAAGAATAATAAATAGACCCCCCTCCCCCTCTACATACACACACACACACACACTCTCTCTCTCTCACACACACACACACACACACATGCACTCACATACACTCCATTTTTCTAAAACAAAATATATCCTGTTATAATTGGGGAACAAAAATTAATCGTACAGTTAAATTTCAAACCCTGTCATCACTGTGCCAGGTCCCCCTTGCAAAAGAGATTTCGATCTCAATGGGGTTTTTCTGGTTAAATAACAATTAAATCAATAAACATTTTTATAGTACTGGTTTTGATAAAAACTTTGAGAAACAGAACAGAAATCACTGATACTGGGATCTAAGACTGCACGTCCTTCTAAAATGAATATGAAATATCCTTTCATACTGAATATCAAATACCCTTCCATACTGAACATGAGATAACATTTCATACTGAATATGAGAAATCCTTCCATACTGAATATGAAATACCCCTTCACACTGAATATGAGAAATCCTTTCATACTGAATATGAAATATCCCTCCATACTGAACATGAAATATCCTTTCATACTGAAAATGAAATATCATTTCATACTGAATATGAGATATCCTTTCATACTGAATATGAAATATACTTCCATACTGAATATGAGAAATCCTTTCATAATGAAGATCAAATACCGCTCCATACTGAATATGAAATACCCCTCCATACTGAATATGAAATACCCCTCCAAACTGAATATGAAATATCCATTGATACTGAATATGAAATATCCGTTCATACTGCATATGAAACGTCCCTTTGTGTCTGCCTGACCCCGCAATGACCCCTGTGATGGGGGCCCTGGGTTAGAGGGGTGAGAACAGACCACGGGGTCCGTCGTCAGGCCGACCTGAGCGTCTGTAACAGCTGCGGGACCGAACGGACGCGAGCGACGCTGCCGCACCCCGAGCGCAGCTGCCCGGCCCGGCGCTCGCCTGAAAGCACTGAATCAGCGCTGAGCGGAGAGAGAGAGAGGGGGAGAGAGAGAGAGAGGGGGGGGCAGAGAGCGTGAGGAGGGGGGGGGGGAGAGAGAGAGGGGGATAGAGAGAGAGAGAGTGGGGGGGAGAGAGTGGGGGGGGGGGGAGAGAGAGAGGGAGCGTTCTGACAGCCTGCTGAGACTGACTGGCCAATTGGGCCCATATTACTGCAGGAGAAACAACGCACAATATGAGCGAGAGTGAGAGAGAGAGAGAGAGAGAGGAGAGAGAGAGAGAGAGAGAGAGAGAGAGAGTATGTGTGAGTGAGTGAGAGAGAGGGAAAGAGAGAGAGAGAGAGCGGAAGAGATGGAGGGAGGGAGAGTGGGAGCGAGAGAGAGAACGGGAGAGAAAGAGAGAAAGGTCAAGAGAGAGAGGGAAAGAGAGTGGGAGAGAGAGATAGAGAGATTCCAGCTCAGACATGATTTGACAACAAAGCATTTGTTCGTCAGCGTACAGAAATCTTTAAGTGTTAACTCAATGTTTTTATTAACTTCAGTGACTGCAACAATTTTCAGCAACAATTTTCTTTCTTGACATAAAAGTTCACAGTAAACTACACTGTTAATAGACTGAATCTGGGCTTGTTGCTGGAAATCAAGGTCTCACCTCCATAGAAGAAGAGATAGGCCTACATAATTTGCTATATAAATACAAGTACAGAAAAGTTAGATTGGCACTAAGATGGTGAATTAAATCTCAGTTTAAAGATTGGTTTTGCAGGAATATATCCTAACTGCTCTTATTCTACCAGTTTATCCAGCTCAACTGCATGTGTTCAGAAGCCATATCAGGTTACAGCATTGCACAAAGACACAGGGACGACAATAAATCAGTAATGAGGAGGAGGAGACTTCAGCTCCCTCCCCCACCTCACTCTCCTCCTTATTCCCTATCTCTACCTCCCTATGTCCTCCCACCTCTCTCTCCCTCTCTCTGTCCTCCCACCTCTCTCTCTTTCTTCCTTTCTCTCTCTCTCTCTCCTTCTCTCTGTCCTCCCACCTCACTTCTTCCTTTCTCTCTCTCTCCTCTCTCTCCTCTCTCTCTCTCGTCCCCTCTCTCTCCTCTCTCTGTCTCCCAACCTCTCCTCTCTCTGTCCTCCTTCTCTTCTCTCTCTCTCTCTCTCCTTCTCTCTGTCCTCCCACCTCACTTCTTCCTCTCTCTCTCTCTCTCTCTCTCTCTCTCTCTCTCTCTCTCTCTCTCTCTCCTTCTCTCTCACACACACAAATAAATATGCACACACACACACACTCACACATGCAACACACACACACACAACATGAGGCAGGACAGGAAGAGGTTCCCTCCTGCTGAGGCGAATGGAATGTAAACAAAAATCTGACCCTAAAAGCACAACAACAACAGAATCACTGCCAGCACAGCACAGTACAGGAGTGTGAGCGTAGGGGGTGTGAACGAGCGTTCCACAGCATCCTCAGTATTCCGGTGTGAGAACGACATTCCGGAACCCAGGTCAGAGCCTTGTAAAGCAGACGGGGAAGAAGAAGACCCCCCCCCCCCCCCCCCTCCCGCTGCCCCCCCTCGCATCGCTTCAGGGGCGGATTAGCACCGATGAGGTCATCGCCTTTCGCGAGCAGCTCCTTGAGGGTCGCACCGGATAACCTTGGAAGTGTCCCAGGAACAGACGAGGTGAATAAAACCAGACACGCTCCGTCAGTGCTGGGGGGGGGGGGGGGGGGGGGGGGGGGGGGGGGGGGGCACCTCAAAGAGGGTGGAGACTCAGAACTGACTGACCTTTTCCAAAATTTCCCCACAGGCACGTAGCACTTAGACATCAGCCCCACCACCGTCACCATATTGCAAAACCAAATCTCATTATTTATTTTGTAAGACATAAATTTGGTTCTACATCAAAAAAAAAAAAAAAGTTCACTGCCATGAGTGTATGTAGTGAAATCCAGGTACAAATAGTTTGGTTTGTGTGTGTGTGTGTGTGTCTGAGTGTGTGTTTGGAGTGCGTGTGCATGTATCTGTGTGTGTGTGTGTGTGTGTTCAGGAGAGGACTCTTCTCCATGTGGTCAGCTGAAATTCCTGCTGATTGGGTCAGCAAATGTTCCACAGTTGTGGAACCAGCTGCTCGCTCAATCACTACAGAACAGCACACATTGATAGAGCACGGGGCCTACTGTACTCCTGAGTGCTGCATCCATACAGCACAGGGCCTTCTCTACTCCTGACTGCTGCATCCATACAGCACAGGGCCTACTCTACTCCTGAGTGCTGCATCCATACAGCACAGGGCCTACTCTACTCTTGAGTGCTGCATCCATACAGCACAGGGCCTACTCTACTCTTGAGTGCTGCATCAATACAGCACAGGGCCTACTCTACTCCTGAGTGCTGCATCCATACAGCACAGGGCCTACTCTACTCCTGAGTGCTGCATCAATACAGCACGGGGCCTACTCTACTCCTGAGTGCTGCATCCATACAGCACAGGGCCTACTCTACTCTTGAGTGCTGCATCCATACAGCACAGGGCCTACTCTACTCCTGAGTGCTGCATCAATACAGCACGGGGCCTACTCTACTCCTGAGTGCTGCATCCATACAGCACAGGGCCTACTCCCTAAATTTAAAAACATATTTTAAAAAATGTAAATCCATTCAGGGGTTCCCAAACTGTTAAAATCTTGAGTTGCTGTTTACATTATTCAGGTATTAACACCCCCTGAATGAATGATAATTACAAAACTGTATGCTAAAAGTCAGTTCACATAACATAAGTATTACGGCAGTTTTATAAATACAGAAACATATCTGTAGAATATGACTGAAATCCGTACTCAAATAATCTATAAAGAGTTACTTTCTGGGATTGGTTCAAGGATCAGTATTTAAATATTTCTCAATAATTGTTACTTTCTGATGTATGTATTAATCAATTTGTAAATAACTGTTTCTTGTAATTTAAAAAGGTTTAAGAACTTTAATTACCCCAGGATTGGGATATACACCAAATCCAGACACCTCCCTCTACTGAGACATCAGAAGAGCCTTCAGGGTCACAGGCTGGTTGAAGATAATTGAGCTGTACCCCCCAGACATGAAAGCTGAATCCATTTTCATCCCCCCCCAACCAACCCTGAAAGCTGGCCTATCAGCTCCCGCCTGACGACCCTTTGATGTGGCCTTGTTGTTGGATGTGTTTGTAATGGTGTCTCCGAGTACACACGGGCTGCGTTAATCATCGCAGCTACTCGCTCTGCCCAGTTTTATTTCAGAGCGCGAGAGCTATGTGCTCTGCCCAGTTTTATTTAAGCTACGCGAGCTACTCGCTGTGCCCCCTTTTATTTCTGCGCGAGAACTACGCGCTCTGCCCTGTATTTTCAGCGCGAGAGATACTCACTCTGTCCAGCTTTATTTCAGTGTGAGCTACTCGCTCGGTCCAGTTTTATTTCAGAGCGTGAGCTACGCGCTATGTCCAGCTTTATTTCAGAGCGCGAGCTACGCGCACTGCCCCGCTTTATTTCAGCGCGAGAGCGCGCCATGATTCACAGCAGAGACATTCCCGGCAGCGAAGGCGAGGATGAAGGACGAGGCAGAAAGAAAATAAACAAAACGTTCTCCCGACTTTGAGTTTCGAGCGACGGCGCACAAAACGAGGGCCTGTGGAATGTGGGGCGAGTGAAAGTATCAGTGGAAAAGAAAGATAAAAGGAAACGTACTGACACAAGTCTGCACAGGAAAAATGCACTTCATAAAGTGTCAGACGCAAAAATGCATTAAACGATTAAATTCCAATACGGATGTATAGAAATGGCCAACACGTCATCATGTTTCTTAGATTTTTTTCCCCTTGTGGAAACTTTCAGTTTTGTGAACGGAACTAAAAGCCAGCCCTTGGACTAAGGTCTCATAAGGACGTTAAAATGGCGCAACCCCAAATTAATCTTCTCTGAGCTTTGGGTGAGTCAGCTCCCTTTAGAAAAAAGCTTCCCGTATTACCTGAAACTGAGTTACTTCTGAAAATTCCGCATTTTAATTCAAAACATCTGCCAAACCAGTCAATGCTTGGTCATAAATTTAAAAAAGGCAACATCAAAGATGCATTTAGTTGTTTTAGTTTTTGTGTGTCTGCGACTGTGTGAGTGAGTGAGTATGTGCGCGTGTGTGTCAGTGAGTGAGTGTGTGGGTGTGTGTGAGAGAGAGAGGGAGAGAGTGTGTGTGAGTGTGGGGTGGGAGAGTTGAAAACAGGGTAAACCAGTCAGACTAAGAGGACATGCTCACTCTACAAAAAAAACCCATAAAGCTTATTATCACAGGAATCAAAGTGAACATAAGATATAAAATTGATGGCTGCAAGAAGGAAGTGGTTTCATTACATCTTGCTGTTCATTAAACCCCACAACCTTAAAAATTGTGGACTCTGAAATACTCAACTCTTAAACACTCTCGTTTTAATATAACACCACGTGCACCACCCCCTAAATCTGTCCGTTGATGTGTTCTCCCTACTGAGTAAGAGGTGCACAAAGAGAAGTCCACTTCTTGTAAATTACTGTCAAATGACAGAGCTGTACTTTCAAATTCCCTTCGCACTAGGGCTGGGCGATGTGGACAAAATCAAATATCGCGATATTTTTGACCAAATACCTCAATATCGATATTGTGATGATACTGTGGGCATGACTATTGGTACTTTCACAAAATTACACAATGAGATTTTTGATAAATAATCATCAGTAATGTCTATGTAATAACTAAGTGGGTAAAGGCAAATAATAAAACAGCTAGAACAGTCAGGTAAGTTCAGAAAATTACATCACTTTACTGTAATGCTGCCTTTAAAACCAGAAAAAGACAACACGTATGCCATATCACGATATTACGATATACAAAATCCCAGATGATATGGAGTCTCATATCACAATATCGATATAATATCGATATATTGCCAAGCCCTACTTCGCACACATTTTCACAAAGTTGGGGCCTAATTAATGAGCCAAGCCTTGAGAAAAAAAATGACCGATGTGATCAGCTGCAGACTGAACCCAAGGAGATCACACATTGGGAAGGACATGAATACTGAACACACGCATACTGAACACTGGAAGCATTGCCAGTGAAAAAAGACTGGTCGTGCTCTCCAGTGGAACAGGGTTCCCCACACACCCTGTGTACTGAACACTAACGGGCAGCTTAATGTTAAAAAAAAAAAAAAGCATAAACATAATATTTTACAACCAACTTGAGCAAATATGAGAGTTAAGCTGTGAAATCTGTTCATTTACTCCTCTTTTGCAGTAGCTCTCAGGCACGCTTTTAATGTTTGACTGTAAGATCTCAAACACGTGTGCGATCAGAATGCTGTTAACTGAACATTCTAATGCTGATGTAACAATCACTACAACAATGAGTGAAAGCAATTTGCCCCATTGGGATAATAAAGAACTCCAATAACTGAGAAGAGCAACTAGAGACAAACCCTTCCCTTCAGTTGTATAGGGAATGTGTGTCATACAAGCCATGACTCACAATCTGATTAAAATGATGGGAATCTGGGCCTCTCACCACAGAAAATTTCACAAGAGGGGGTCAAAGGTCAAAATACAGCCCCTCCCACATACTCACAAACCCCATATGCCCATGCACAACCAGCACTGGCCCATCACGACATTATTGTCATTGTGCTACACAGTAGTGCCATTATCCAACCCACCCAAGCACAGACACGCACACGTGCCCCACTGCTGGGGCTGCAGTGGCTCTGTCAGTCATGCACGACTGCGTGAGACGAGCAGCAAATGCTTAATTTCTCTGGCTCTCAGTCAGCCTTTTCCTCAGAATCACTTTTAATGAGGAACAGACTTGACTTAATACAACACTCGAACAGACCGTACTGAGTTAGTACGTCCCTGGAGCAGACTTTACGTAGTACAACACTTTAACAGACTTTACTTGGTACAGCCCGTGGACTGATTTGACTTAGTACAACACAGGAACAGATTTTACTTAGTACAACACAGCAATAGACTCTACTGAGTTAGTACAACACTGAAACATACTTAGTACAGCACAGGAACAGACTTGCTTAGTACAACACTGGAACAGACTTTACTTACTACAACATTCACTGTTTCTCTCATATTCTGGAGCCACAAGCACCAGACTATCCTAAGCATAAGTATTTATCAAGTGAATTATTAGTTAATTTTTAATCTATATCATAATCACCGTTATTAAAAATGTAACAGCATATGAATGTAGCTGTTCGAATGCGTTCACCCATTCAGCTTGTTTTTAGCTTAGCATTTACATTGTATCACATGCAGCATGCGGCCCTGATTTTGGCCCTGTGCTCTGAAACAGGAACACAGGGCTAGAAGCCAGCTCCCCTGCTTCAGATCCTCCTACTGGGACGCAGCCTCAGTGTGCTTAGAAACACAAAAAATGTATTTGACCTCTAACCTTTGACCTTTTGGCCCAATTCTGTGACACCAATCCCACTTCAGTCAGGACTCTCACACATCCCGTGCCAACTGACCTGGTGCAATGAATTCTGGGTAACAGAACCTCAGATAAGAGGAATCGAGACATATTCTAACTACCCCCCGGATATCTTCCCCGGGGGGGCGGGGAGTTTGGGTCCTGATCAGGACGGGCAGACGCGGCGGGGGAGGGGGGGGGGGCGGCGGGTCGAGAGGCACACTCACCGTACATCTTGCCCTCGTCGGACAGGATGATCTTGCGGCGGCCGCAGGGCGGGTAGATGGCGAGGGCCTCCTGGAAGCTCTGCTCGATGTCGGGGCTCCAGACGCCCTCGGCGTCGCCGTCCATGGCCTTGTCCAGCTCATCGCCGCCGCCGCCGCCGCCGTCGTCGTCCAGCGCCTGCTCCGGACTGCTGTCCGCGCTCCACTCGTGGGACGCAATGGTGCTCGATCTGCCCGGGCCCCGCGCAGAGGCCACGCCCTCCCGCTGCACTGGGGGATGCTGGGAAAGAGAGGAACCACGGGACACGTCAGCAACAAAGTGGCCAAAACCATACGGTCTATATGTCTGTAACGCACTAGTGCATTACGGTTCAATAAATGCAATGGTGTTGCTGTCCGAGCCTTTTTTGGCCATAAGTTTCATTTTTCCATGGATTAGCATCCCTATTTCTTTTTTCTGTATCGAGCGACTGCACACTCCCTTTAATACTATATACCTGCAGTTTTAAATTCAATTGAACTGAAACGCCCTCAAGGTTGAACTTCATTCATCAAAGAAACAACACATTCTGCATTTATCACAGATTTTTTGGGCCTATCAATATCTGACATCTATGTACTCCGCTAAAATCTAAGTGAAAGCTACAGTAGTGATAGAGTACTGGACTTGTAACTGAGAGGTTTTGGGTTCAATTCCCAGACGGGGCACTGCTGTTGTACCTTTAAGCGAGGAACTTAAGCTGAATTGCATGAGTAAATATCGAACTCTATGAAAGGGCTGTATGAAAAAAAGCAAGCTGTTAAATCAGTCTGGACAATAAAGTTTGTTAATGCTGAAATGTAAATGTAATCTAATGAATTCTTGTGTGTGAGGCATGTCATAGGAATGTGACCACTTCACAGCTGAAACCACTCTGGGCACTTGAGTAGTCATCAAGCTGCTTGTCAAACAGGCTACATTTCTGCAATTAAAGCCTCAAAAATAATCTTTTCTTTGGTCTGGATTCTTATTAACCCCCCCCGTATTCTGCAAACTAACTAAAATGCCGCATATAGGGATCCTTTAATTGAAACAGTGTCTGGTAATGAATGCAGAATGTAAGTGTGCATTTCGTTGGAATGTGTTTAATTTCGAGGAAAGAAGCCTACTCCCTGAAACTGCGCATCACATTATTACGAAACACGAAACGCGATGACACAATCTGCACACGCTCAGTAAGCGCTCTCAGCCAGTGAGAAACACCTGCCTTCTCCAGGCTAGTACAGCTTCAGCAGGTCAGTACAGCTCCTCCAGTACAGCTACAGCAGTACAGCTAGTACAGCTTCTCCAGGCAAGTACAGCTACAGCAGTACAGCTAGTACAGCTTCACCAGGCTAGTACAGCTTTTCAAGGCTAATACAGCTTCTCCAGGCTAGTACAGCTTCACTGGGCTAGTACAGCTTTTCAAGGCTAATATAGCTTCTCCAGGCTAGTACAGATTCACCGGGCTAGTACAGCTTCTCCAGGCTAGTACAGTTCTCCGGGCTAGTATAGTTTCTCCAGGCTAGTACAGCTTCTCCATGTGATCGCTGAATACTCCAACACTCATTCCTAAACGCACTGATCGTCATCCTCTCCTCACACACGGCTCTAACTCCTTCATTATAGCCAGAGCTCGTGTCCACAAGGTGTACAGATAGCACACTTTTTTTGCTTTAGTCTCTTTTAAGCATATCGCAGTAAAACAACTCACTATTTTTGCATAACTTCCCTTCTACTGTATGTAACTCGACTCATTTTAATTGCCATGTAATGTCACACCTATCACAAAACACAAGACACTACATTTTCAACACACATACACTGGTTCATACAGGGGTTCCCTTTAATGTTGTATTCATACAGTCTGAAAATAATTTAAAAGGGGAAAAGTGGGAAAATAAATATTTTTAGCCGTGAATTATCTCACAAAGAAGGAATTAAATTCCAGACGTGTCCTTGTTTGAGGAAATGTGGTGAGCTCTATCTGTTTTTCCTCCCAATTCGGAGTGCTCCCTGGTGTTTCCCCAATTCCCCCCCCCCCCCCCAGCTCATAACGTCTCTGCCCAAATAAGGACGGAAGGCCACATGAATCAGTGTGAGGCAGGAATGCGAAAAGGGGCGGGGGGTGGCTTTCCCTATTTAGGCGTCTACCCCGGGGGCCTGTGCAGACCTTAGGCCCTGTCCTGTATTACTGACACCACTGCCTCAGAGAGCAGGAGCCACGCATCGCCCCCTTCACAGGCCGGTCAGAGGTGCTGGAAGCTCTGCGCCGCTCAGTCCAAAACTG